>JAPSGF010000001.1:47377603-47494840 GCA_035772895.1 Perdix hodgsoniae | reverse complement strand
TATCTTGTGTTAACAGGAGCAGAAAACTGAGATGGAGGAACAGGGGTGCCGGAGCAGAAAGGAGAAGATGCATCTTAAATACAAATCTTTTTATTATTTGACATGGAGGTGGTAGCGCATCAAAGTGGACATTGTTGTATTAGATGCCACAAACTCAGCATGCAGAATCATTAAGGCTAGAGAAGACTACTACGATCATCTAGTCCAACTGTTGATCATCACCACCACACCCACCAAACAGCGCTTGTAACTGTCACATCATATGGCAGTTCTGGCTCCTGGAAGCATGGAGAGCAGGGCTATGGGACCAGCAAGCACTGTCCCTGCCTGGCAGCAGTGGTGATGTCCACTGCAGAGGGCTGGGAGCAGTAGATGTCTTGGTCTTTGGAGGAGTAGGTGGGACTATATGCGGCAGCCCAGCAAACAACAGCCAGAGACAGAATAAACGAGTCAGTTTCCTAGCGTATTTGAATACTGTTTAAATATAAACACTGAAAATGAATATCTCTAACTGAGAAAAAAAAAATTGGATGCAAAAATACACCACTAGTATACTGCATATGTATATAAATACACTGCATGGCCTGCAGAGTCATTATGTCTTCCTTCCGGACTGACTTTCTACAGGCTGACACGGAAGTTGAAATGCAGGAAAATTGAAGGGAAAGGTTTTCAACCAAACACATTGTTGTTTTGGCAAGGGATTCATTTTCTACAAAAATGGATTGTAAAAACAATGCATAGTTACAAAATAGACCCATTTGTGTTTTCACATCTAATCTACCCTAGAATATAAGGGGAAAGGGCAAGTGAGGAAACGCTGATGCAGATGGGGAACTCAAGATATTTCAATGGCTTTTGAGACCAGCTGCACCACCCATTCAAAGCCCACGCTGGTAACAGGGTCAGGAATCCTTTCCTCCAGAGGGAGGACTTAAGCAATACCTAATATGCTTTACTTGCAAGATTTATTGCAGTGCACTGTTTCAACCTAAACCCTGTTAGTGGGGTGGGGATGGGCTGGAAGGAGTAACTGTAGCAGGGAAGAAAACTGCCAGCTGCCCAGGTACTCCCACCTCACAGAGGTGAAGGAAGTACTCCCTAGACCACCACTGTGAGGGTAGTCATGGCTCCTGGGGTTGGTTTGGAAACCCCAAGGCCCCTAGACAACACTGTTCAAAGGGGCAGAGCATGCAGCTGGGGCCACCACAAACCACTGGGGGTGCCACAGCATGGTGGGAGGCACGAATCAGTCACAGGATGGTTGAGGTTGGAAGGGACCTCTGGCTTCATCTGATCCAATCTTCTGTTCAAGCAGGAACACGTACAGTAGGTGGTCCAGGACAGTGTCCAGATGACTTCTGACTATCTCCAAGACGGGAGACTCCACAACAGGAGTTCTAAAATGCAGGAGAATGTCTTATCCTGACCCCAAATCTCCCATCAGTCTAATGCAGCTGTCTCTGAGTGGCTCAGAGGGCTACAGATGGAGAGCAAGCATGCTTTCATGAGACTTTTCCAAAAATGTCTGCTTTCTGGCTTCAATTTTTCTTTTCTTCTCTTTTCTTATCAGACAAGAAGCTTCATAGGATGTGCCTGCTTGGTCTGGGAAATCAGTGACATGGCTTCACAGCACCCGGTGAGGTAGACAAAGCTCTGAGCACCAGGGCAGTGACGTGATGACATCAAGGAGACCATGGAGGGAGCCATGTCTGGTGCAAGGAGCACCCCTGGTCCTTTTGCAGGCACAGTCCTTCCATGGGCATTCCTTTCTCATGGCCATGCATGGTGAATGGTGCTTTCCACAAGGACACTGAGCACCAGACCGGGACAGAGTATTTTCCGTAGGAAAAGGTGGAAGTGCTGTGCATTGCTGCAGGGGACAGTCCTGGCTTCACCCACACAGGGTGCATTGTCCTAGGACACGTTAATGCTGGAGAAAAGCAGGGTGCTGGGCGGTGTGGATGCTGTGCCATCTGCCAGGTAGCCCAGGATGCTTTTGAGCTCTCCACGTGACAGATTAGCTTTGATATGCAGGAATGCTTCCAAGTGTCTTTTGCTGCAGAAGAGAAATGTCAGATGTCAGCTCCTCTGCACCAGCCTGTAGAGCTGGTCAGTCCCCAAGTGTTACCAGCATTGAGTAATCCTACACAGGACCCAGCAACTCAGGGGAGGTGTGAGAAATCTCCAAGGCAAACGAGAAGATCAGGCAAATTTATATACTCCAAGTTATGGCCTTTCTTAACAGATTCTTTTCTTGTCCAATGGCACTGGCTGGCCATGAACTGACTGCAGCCTTCACCTGCTCTGTCCTGGACAAGTTCAGATTTTTATAAGTTTTGGTTATGGAATATCTAGGGAAAGCACAGCTCAGGCTGTGTGCAAAGAGAGACATCCAGCCAACTGGGCACCATTTACCCTCTTGATTTTTTTATCTGACAGAGGTCAGCACTGCCCAAGGTGTATGAACCTCACCCATGCTAATATGTGGCTACTTCATGGCTCAATTAAAATTCCACATGCGTATTTGCAAATCTCTTTCAGCTTCACTTACCGGATATCTGGGTATGCCGTGGCGAGTGTTGCAACTTCAATTTTAATAGCACCTGTATCTTGAAGCCGGATTATTTCAGCCAGTTTGGGGAGTGCTGAATTCAGCCAGGTGGCTTTAGACCCCTGTGGAAAAGGAAGTGGTCAGACCCTGGCACAGCCCTTCCTCCCACTTCTCCAGGCACCACCAAACCCATTTCCTGGCCCCTGAGATGAACCTTTGCTCTGGTTTCTAGCTGCTCGATACCCCAAGGTATACACCAAAGGTGCTTGGTTTCCTGCCCATGCTGAGTGCTGTTCAGACTTGCTTTATCTCCTCTCAAACATGGGTGGGGTGATAGAGATAGGGCTTGATTTGTATTTTCTTTTTCTTTTTTCTAGAGATACGAAAGGATGGAGGTGACCTCAGAAGACAGAGAGGGAAGTTGTGAACACAGAAACACAGCAGCAAAAGCCAGAGCATCCTGGAAGGGCAGAAGCCCCCTGACTGCCCTTGCTAGCCCCAAAGGCACAGAAGCAAAGGGAAATCAGGCTCCATGCAAGTTGTACTGCAACCAGAGCAGTGCTGTGCTTAGCTTAGCCTCCTGTCCTTACTCATATAAATTTGCAAAGGAAACAAGTGATTACAAGACAAAGGAGGCTGAAATCATTGCTCTGTCTGGGAAGGGCAGGCTGGCACTTGCAAAGCTCTCTCTGCCCAAGGTCTTTCCAGGAAGTTAAGCTGTGCTGGAAAGGTCAATGAGGGGCCACAAAAACAGCATTCTCCTGTTTCTCAGCATGCTCTACACTGACATGAAGTGAATGCTCACATACATTGCTGGTACAGAAGGCTTCCAGGTCGGCAGCATTCTTGGAGATGCTTTGGGCCAGGTTTTGCTGCTGCATTGGGCTTTTCATGCTGACCTTCTTCTTCAGCAGCCTCACGATGTAATCTTTCACCAAACGGATGTGGATCTTCTCAATGACAGACTGTTGGGAAGGAGAGTGGGATCATCCCTCTGTTATTTGCTTGGCATTGAGGAACGTGGTTAGTGGGTGAGGTGGGAACGGGCTGATAGTTGGACTAGAAGGTCTTAGTGGTCTTTAATGATTCAATGATGCGTGTGGACGAAGGACAAAGACACCTCCAGTACTACAAAGCCTGTACCCCCAAGTGTCCACTGCTGTTCAAACATAGGGGCCATGTTGACTGCCAACCTCCCTGCAACCCGCAACATGACATCCTAGATACCGAGAATCTCTTTGTACTTCAATTAATGAGGTATGGGAACTTCTAAGTGTTGCTTCCTTCTGGGAAGTCTTCAATGCTTAGAAAACATCTCCAAGTGTTAGGTAAGAGGTAGTGGTACTCCAGAGAAACAGGAACTCACCCCCCTCCTCCTGTTCCTCTCTCTAATACACAAAACTTCATAATTTTGTTTTAACTACTAAAAAGACAAAGGCAGGAAATCAAAGATTTTTTATATGGTAAGTTTCACATGTACTCCCACACCACTGAGCATGTGGTTGTGCCTATTTCTCTTTGACTTACATGGTAAAAAGGCTCCTTCAGTGTCCGTAACTCTGAAATGTGATTGCTCGTCGTTTTAATGATCTCATTCATAATTTCATTGCTGCATTCCCACTTATTTTCTGTAAATTTCTTATAAATTGGCTGAAAAATAAAGGAAAAACTACTTAATCTCTATGCACGTTCAGACTCTCCCCTGACAGCGCTTTTCTTGGATGCAATCAGCACTGTGCACGTCCCATGCACAGTTGTGCCTACACACTTTGCCTCGGGTTTGAAGACATCAGCTCAGGTTTTCTGGCAGAGTGATGCTGAGAAGCAACCTGGCTAAGATCCCTTCTGAAGTGAGGTGTTTTTAGCAGGGAGTATCAGTGCTACTGGACTTTACTGGAGGTAGTCCAATTTTTTCGGTCAAATTCTTTCCAATGCTCATTCTAGCCCCAAATTAACTAATAGTACTCACTGATGATGCGGTGCTGAGGCACATGGCTTAGTGAGCATGGTGGGGATGGGTTGGACTTGATGATTTCAGAGGTCTTTTCCAACCTTAATAGTTCTGTGATAATTTCTATGAATGCCACCATATTTGAGTCATGGATTTGGGCGGCCAATAGTGCAGTGTCCTCATGTCACCAGTGCTGCCCCACCTGGTGGAACTAGTCTACAAGACAGCAAGTGTGGGCTGGGTGCATACCTTCAGCTGGGCAAAGAGCTGCTGAAGCAGGACATCCTCACTGCTGATCTCAATGTCCCTAAGGCTGTTAAGTATCCTCTCTTTGTTGTCATCCTTTTCTGCTATGTTCTTCTCTGTGTAGTCTCTGAAAGGAAATATTGCCAAGGTCAGAATAACCCGTCCCCAAAGAGAGATTCCCAAGCTTTCCTCTATCTATTCTGGGGTATCTTCCTGTTATCTCACTATTTCCCACTGCTGGCAGTGGAAGGAACTCTTACCTAAAATTGCAGCAGCAGTTAATATTTGCAATCAGAACAGGCCTGTAGTGTCTGTGCTTCTTGCATTTCTCCTTGAAGTCTTCAAAAGCATCCTTGTAGCTGGAGGGGAGATGGGAAGACAGGAAGATGAGTGATGGCACCAGGACACTTGGAAGCACTGCTGCACACTGGGGCCTTACCATACCTTCTCAGGAAGGCAGTCAACTCTGTTGACAGTTGGCACGACAGCTCCTCACCCAGAACGACATTGATGTCCCTGGCTCTCATCTGGCTGTTGTAGATACTCTAGCAAACAAAGCAAAAAAACAAGAATTGTAGGCGAAGAAAACCCATAGAACACCTGAGAAAGTGGGGAAAGAGTTTTGTTTGTTTTTTTTCCTGTCCTTTTTTTCCTTTTTCTGGTGTGAAAAGGATTGTCCCAGCACCTGTCATACCAGTAGTATGGGTTGGGACTCTCTCATGCCACCCACTTGAGCTACGGCCCTACACATGCAACTTGGCCTTTTGTCTTCCTGCACTGACTACAGTTAGTCTCAAATCTTAAGTACAAACAAGATGCTGTTATTTTTAAATATATATCTGTATTACCTGGATAACAATTATTGCTAGTAGTTCACTCTGAAAATGTCCATTGAGTTTCTCTGGTTCTTCATCTTCTTTCCATCTTTGGATTTCCTTTTCTAAGCATTTGCTCAGCACATTTTTGATGGTAGCCTTCAGAGAACAAAGAACAACAGCACTTACCACAAAGCAGTTGCTGAAAACCTTACTACAAAACAGTTGCTACCCTCTGCTAGGGTAGTTTTCTTTGCCCACCTACCCATCGATTCAGCAGTTTTTATCTACTATGGCTGAGAAATAAAGGCTCTTTGTTACGAGACACCCTACCCAGAGCTTCCCAGCAGCAAGGACATCCTCTCACAACATTCCCCTACTCAGTAAAGGCTGAAGTATTTCAGGGGAAGAATGGGAAGCCCTGGCACTGCTGCCCAGAGAGCTGTGGATGCCCCATTCTCAGAGGTGCTCAAAGCCAGATTGGATGGGGCCCTGGGCAGCCAGATCTGGTGGGCGGCAACCAGCCCATGGCAGGGGGTTGGAGCTGGATGGGCTTTAAGGTCCCTTCCAACCAAAGCTGTTCTATGATTCTATGAAGGTCATGATCCACCACCCCATTATGTCAGCAATGGGTAGAAAGGGCACAGGCAAGTATACATGCCAAAATTTCAGTTTCCTGAGAGATGTGTTACATGTAACCTGTAACACTCAGTGTTACCTATCGAGCTCATTTTGCAATCCTTTATCATAAGCACTCCTGACATCTTACCAACTCTGAAGTGAATCAAGATGTCCCATGTTTCCCCTGCTCAGACCCTCTGAGTGCTCTCTGTGCCACACAGCTGCTGTGCAATAGCTGCACCCACCTCTGCTCACTGCCCCATTTGTGCATGTCACAGCCCATCTGCAATCCATTGTGAACTGCAGCAAAACCTGTAACTTCTCATCTTCCAGGAACTCCAGCCCAAAGTACCAAAAGCACTAAGCTATGGGAGGGATGTGAAAGTTGCTCTTTGTGTCCAGTAAGTCTGTTTCTTGCAGACCATGTGATTATCAAAGAGATTTTCTCAGACTGGACCTGTGTGCTTTGTGCTCACCCAAGTTCTGGCACGGCTGCAGAAGCCAGAAATAGGGCTGGGAGGATCACCTGCACATGAGACTGTAAGCTCCTCCTTATGATTATTTAGCAGATAACTGGAAAGTTACCAACAAAGCCCTGCCTGAACTTCTTCCCACCTCCCTAGCACCAGTTTTACAAGGACAGAGCAGTAATTTTTGGCCAGCTCCCAGGGCAAAGAGATGGGCAAACCAAGAGGTAGTGGGAAGTTTACTCTTAAAGTCCCATCCAGTAGCAGCCCACCTACAAGGAGAAATAAAAAAATACAAAAAACTTTCCTGCTTCTTGTCTTTAAGAGGGTGTGTGGTTTATAGGGAGGGGTGGGAAGTGGGTACTTAGTATAAGTCAGAGCTCCTCCAAGGAGCTATGCACAGCAGGTGATGAGAAGGAAATGAGCAGATTCTCACCTCTTCACTCTCAAGGTATTTCTTTTCGAGCTCTTTGCTCAGACTTAAAGGCAAAAGGCTTCCAAGCTCAAGTTTTTCCAGCTCCTCTGCTAAAACACGATCCTTTCTCATATCTCTGGAATGAAAAAGCCAAATGATCACATTTTCCAAGAACAGCATAATTCAAGACAGCTGCTGATGCAAATTGCTAACACTCCTTGAGGATACCAGTGAGAAACCAGATGTAAATGTATCCTGTCCTTAGCATAGGCCGCTGCACTGTTAGGGATAGGGTCCCCTGAGCAACATTACAAATGAGCTTGGAGATGCATCCTCTCTCCATCCCTATGGCAAGCTATCTAATTAAAGAATTACTTTGGGTAATCCCTGGGCAACATCCTCCATGCCCAGCATGCTCAGGTTTTTCTATTTACTGGCTGCCTTCTGCTCCAGTAGGCCGCAGAATGGAGTTCCCAGATTTTCCAAGAATGAAATGAGGGCCACAAGCAAAGCCCTATATATCTGTGTGGACATCCACTGCCTGTGTGGTCTAGTGACAATTGGTTATAGCCTAGTAGCCCTGAGGATGTGCCTTCAGGTTATTCTGGCTAGCACAATGTCACTGACTCCAAAACCTAACCATGGGTTGGACTGTATCAAAGCAATACCAATCCATGAATCAAACAAATATCTGGTTTTGGCAGCCAGAGAACTTGTTGGTCACCAGTACAAAATGTGTGAAAGCATCACTTACTTTGGGTAAATGTTGTGCACCCAAGAGAGGAGAAGGTAGACATCCTTGTCATCCAGCTGAGACTCAGCAGCTTTCTTTGCCAGAGAGGCAAAATGGTGGTGATAGAGCTCTGCATAAGTGCGGAACACATCAAACTCAGGGGGATAAAGCTGTTTAATGTACCGTGCCACTACTATCAAATCTTCTTTCATTGTCTTCCCCATGTGCAGGAGGTTTTGGCCAACTGCAGAGAGGTTCTCAGTTCTAGGAGTGAGACTCGTGTCCTTCATTCGAGTATCTACCGACTCCTTTACTGTGGCCATCCAAAGATCTTTCCATTTTCTAGGTCTAAATTGCATGTTTTGTTCAGGCAAATTTTCTGACGTGCAGTTGTGGTCTTCTTTCTCCTGTTCTTTCAGTGCATGTACAGCCTGCTGCAGCAGTTCTGGGTTTGTTCTCGCTAGAAGCACAGAGTCTTTCAAGACACTGAAGACTTTGTGTTTCAGGACATTGCAGATGGACTCGATGTCTTGCTGGGTGATGGTCAGTCCTTCCTCGCTTTTGCCAGATATGTTCTTCTCCAGGGCAATCAGATGCTGGACAGCATCACAGAGCTTCTGCTTTTCAATGAGATCCATGACTTGTTTAACTGAGGAGAACAGAACAGCCTTTCTTTACTCAACAACAAAAATCTTCATTCCTGTTTTGTATAAAAACCATGGCTTTTGAATACCATTTTTAAAATGTTCCCATTTGTATAATGTTTAGTCTTGGGCTCCTTTACCACACAGAAATTCTTTATTTAAAGATCAGGTTATTCCTAGTCTCCTCCTGAGTGGCATAATGCTAATCTGAATGCTCATCCCTGCTCTGTTACATACCAGCAGATGTTCATGTTCTATCCATGATTTTTTTCCAAAATTTAGAATTGCGATTTTGTTGTTGTTGCTGTTTCTTTTTTGCTTGGGTTTCTATGCAAGGGTCTGAGAGTCTCTTAAATTTTTTAATAGCCCTGAAGATACACTGTGAGTTTCCCAAGAAACAAAAAGAATCAGGGAGCAAAAACTGTATATATAAGTATGTAACTGTTCCTCTGAAAGGAGGTGAAGCAGAGGAATAGGCACAGAGCAACATGGCCTGGCACTAGAGCTGCCATTTGCATCTCAGTCAAAGGGCCCAATCAAGATGACGTGTTTTCCTGCACCGTGTGGTTATTTGGCTCAAGGATTGGCCATGCAGACCAATGGACTACTGGGGCTTGGGGATCAAAGCAAGGAAGTCAGAGCAAAGCAGCTAAAATATCTGCCATGTGGATGCCCACTCTTGAAAGTAAAGTCAAGTTCCTATGGTTTTTCTAAGCGTAATTTTGGCACAGAAGTCCATTTTATAGGGTTATATATTCTAATTAAAGAAATAGCTGATTAGTACTGATAAACTCCGCAGCACGATGCTGAAGTTGTGAGCACAGTTTAAAAATCAGCCTTATCTTTTTTTAGGTATTATCTGTGATATTAGGGCATAAAATGTAAATATTCAGCATCATCTTGAAGACAACTGGGTTGGAACAAAATGTGAATTAACAAACCTAACTCTCATTAAAATTTGCTAAACATTCTAAAGCAAAGGGCAAGACAGCATAACTGTATAGAGAACAAGAAAAGATGCAAAGGTTTCTGAAGGTGGCATCAATGTTGGGGATTAAATAAAAAGCAGCCCCCAAATCTGAGTAAATACTTTACCCCACTGCTGTTGGTGATCCCAATAGCACACAACAGTCTAAAGGGATATGAAAGGAATAAATCTATCAAAACAACCTGATAAAATCTGAAACTGCTAGAGAATGAATCTGAATAACATACAATTCTCCCAAAATGATGAAAGAAATTGCACTTTCATTTCAAGTCCAGAGCTGTCAAAGTGAAGTGGATACTTTGCTTAAGCAGGAGGTAATCTTCAGAAAGAATGAGCTGAGGGAGAAGTTCATCCAATTCATCCCCATTAATATGACCTCAAGCAGAAAGCGAGGCTTTTGAAAAAATATAGATGGAAAGATGTAGTTAAATAGGAAGTGCTAGAGGAAATACCATGTGGGTTTTCCAGAAATAGGCTGGATGACACATTTAGCTGGTGAGATATATACAGTTAAGCTATCCTGTCTGAACTGCCACCAGTTGCTTGATATGCTGCAATCTGGGAAATTATGAAATAGTTATATCCCAAAACAAGTTCTCTTAGATACGCAAGGATTTTACTGAAAACTCTGGGTGGAGAAGGCTTATGTTATTCATGAACCTCACTTAATGTTCTCCTTAGTGACTTTGCACAAAAGCTGGGAGTGCCCAATTGACATCTGCTGATTACACAAAGGCATTATCAAAACTGAGGGCTGGGTGCATGATACAGGAAAACAGGATTACTTCTATAGTTGATGGGCAGAAACTCAGTAACACGAAGAACAAGGCACAAATCTAATAGAACAAAAGTTGCTTAGCAACAAATAGGATTTTCTACTGCAAGGAGATGTGCATCAGCCTGAAATAAAGGAGGAAAAGAGATGTCTGGAGAATTAATAAATTGCTGCTGTGGGATGATGGTAAAAATATCAGACTTGATCTCAGGATGTATCTGGTGTGGGATTTCCTGTAAAACAGGAAAATGGTAATTTATTGTTCCAGGTATTAGTGGTAACTCAGCTGGAGTAATTTCTGCAGATATAACTGATTTATTTCAAAAGAAGGCATAGGAAATGGGGCAATGCAGAGGTGGGCTGAGGGGCGATCTGAGCACTTACCGCTGGGCAGCCTGGGCTTCCTCATTTTCTTAAGTGCAGACGTAAGTATCCCCTTTATTCCTTTCTTTCCCTTCTCTGGGCTCTCCCCAGCAGAGACACAGCTTCCGTTGCTGGTGATGGAAGATGCCCGTGATGTCCTGCAGGCTGCCTCTGGCCTTTCACTCATTTTTTCCTGGTCCTTGGACCAGATTTCGTCTCCAGAAGTACAGCTAGGGATGTGCTCAGCCACTGAGGCCAAAGGGTTTTCCAGCTGCCCATTTACATCATTGCAACCTGCTGTTCCATTGCGTATTCCAATGGGATCACTTTGGAAAAACGGTAACATTTTCATCATTTTCCTTCTAGCCTGTAAAACAAAAACCAAACAGTCAGGTTGAAACAGTTTGCATAAAAACTACGACAGCACAACATGATATACTACCATCAAAAAAAAGCAGTTCTGTAACAAGCCCTTCCTACGCAGAATCATAGAATGGCTTGGGTTGGAAGGGACCTCAAGGATCATGAATCTCCAACCTCCCTGCCACATGCAGGACCACCAACCTCCATATCTAATACCATAGCAGGCTGCCATGGCCCCATCCAATCTGGCCTTGAACACCTTCAGGGACAGGGCATCTATAACCTCTCTGAGCAGCCTGTTCCAGCACCTCACCCCTCTCTCCATAAAGAGCTTCCATCTGACAGCCAATCTGAATCTTCCCTCTTTCAACTTAAACCATTTCCCCTTGTCCTGCCCCTATCTACCCTTGTAAAGAGTTGGGCCACGTGGTAGGGTGGGACAAGTGTCCTAATGCTGTTCAAAGCAACTTCCATCTCCCCTGCAGCATCTGGACTGATTCCAGCCTTTCCTGGGAACTGTTTTTGCCAGTCCCTGCTCTTCCAGCTGCCTATCAGCTTGTGAAAACACCCACAAAGCAACTCACACATCTTGAAACACAGAGTTGCAGCATGAGCCATGGTTTATGCAGAAAGAAATCACAGGTGGGGTGGATTTCTCACCACCTCATTAGGGACTAATTGAACCTGGGCTTAACAAAGCTGCTGGCAGCCAACAGGGTGGCTGCATGTCAGAGCAGTCCTCTCGTGGCTCAGGGGACACAGGAATATGGCAGCAGGATTGGGGTGGCTGACATTCTCCTATCACAGTCTCACTCCACCACCAACATCCTGAATGCTCCTGCACTACAAATCATTAACAATCTTCAAATATCTTTGCAAGTTTATGGTGCTGGTATGTATCATGCTGATATAAACAATGATACTGTTTTCTGGACAAACTGGTTGGAAGTATGTGGCTTTTTTGTTTTAATTGCAATTCCTCCTTGGTCTCCCCACAGATTGGAGATCTTTGAAGCACCACATCAGAGGGAGCAAACAAGCATGTACTGCTGGAATGCTTTTCTTCTCCCTGCTTTGCTGCTTGGTCACCTTCAGAGTCCATAAAGCTTCTAAAGCAAAGGCAGCACAAAGTGTGAGCTCCTTTGGGAAGCAGAGGATGGAATGCAGGCATGGAGCTGGCTGGCTTTCCACTGAGTGTATGCTTAGTGACCTTCACTGCAGCACAGTGCAACCCTGAGCTTCTGCTACAGCTAGGGACACCAGGTCCCTGCAGCCATGCACCCATCCCTTCTCTGTGGAAGATCCTGGGGGAGGAAGGGAGAAAGAATTGCTGTGCTGCACTGGGGCTACTCTGTTCATGGTGTTCCATTAGAAAAAGGAAAGGAAGAAATGCAGATGCTGAAAATGGCCTTTCTTTTTTTTTTAATTCTAGTAGGAAAAAATCTAATGGTAACCAGTGGGGACATTTCTAATTATTGTTGCTAGCCCACATTTCTCAATACTGTGTTGGAGTTGGACTAGATGATCTTTAAAGGCCCCTTCCAACTCAAACAACTCTGATTCCATGATTTAAATTAATTCTGCCAAATTCCATCCTTCCTGTTTGTGCAAGCACAGAAGTCAACTGATCCTCATCATCCCAAACAAAGCATTTTTTGTTTGTTTCTAAAAAAAAAAACCAAAAAACATAAACCACTTCTCCCCTCCATATAGCTAAAGGTGACTTTCAGGTAGCAGTCACTTCTGCCTTTTGTTTCAAGGAACAACAATGGAAAAAAAAAAAAAAGATTTCAGAATGGTTTTGCTGCTTCTTCAATAGGAAGAGGAATAAATATAATTTATCTTGAGAAATGCTGAAATAAGAATGTGCTTGGAGTCTGTGTGTGTTTTTTCAGCTTGAACTAATAAAAACCAAGGTAGCTAGGTATCTGAGGAAGGCTGCAAATGCAATAGCTCTTACACTTGACCAGATGGAGCACTCACCCAGACTTTATCAGTCTGGCACTTCTGCTTTGCATTTCTTTGTGCTTCTCCAGCAGTACTGCAATAAGATGAGAGGGAGTGGCCACAAGTTGCACCAGGGGAAGTTCAGGTTGAATAGTAGGAAATATTTCTTCTCAAAAAGAGTGGCAAAGCACTGGCACAAGCTGCCCAGGGGTTGCTGTAGTCACTGTCCCTGGAGGTGTTCAAAAAGTGGAGAGATGTGGCACTGAGGGATGTGGGCAGTACTGATGGTAGATGGACAGTTGGACAGGATCATCTTAGAGATCTTTTCCAACCTTAATGATTCTGTGATTCTACAATCCACTCTTGGCTGCCATGGCAGAGCAGACACACTGCAGGCTCAGCCAAGGGCTATCTGTGCAAACTCCTCTCTGCTCACAGTCCTGGTTGGAACTGCAACCAGCTCCTAATCACTTGAGCAGTCATTTCCCAAAGCAGGAAAAGAATTCGTAATTGAGTTTGGGAAATTTAATGGTTTAAGATCATGTCTCTACATTGATCCCAAGTTATCATTATTGTTAATTTTCTATTTACTTTTACTATCATCATCATTCTCATTACTGTTACGTGGCACGAGTCTCCAGCACAATACATTCAGTGTTACAGTTTCTAACCAGAAGAGTTGCACAACCCACACAGCGTCCTCTGCTTTCTCACACTGAGGGCTTGTGCCAGTGGGATGATGATGGTGCTGACTGCCAACGTGGCTGGATTGGGACCAGCTGGGTGCTGAGCCACCATCTCCATAGAATCATAGAATTGCTTGGGTTGGAAGGGCCCCTTAAAGGTCATCTACTCCAACTCTCCTGCAATGAAGGGTGACATCTACAGCTCCATCAGGTGCTCAGAGCCTTTACTGAAGATCTGTTTGGGATGAGCTCACTGATGAGGGGTGGCAAAGATCTACTAATTATCCTGCTCTGAAGTTTTTGTTTGACTGCTTTTTCCTGAGCTGCTGCCAGCGTAACAGGCATTTGTTGGACTTGCTGCCCTTTCCAGTCTCCTGATCACATTCTTGCCTGGTTTTACTGGAAAACCCCCCTCTCCCACAGAAGTTATTCAGCAAAGTTTGTTCCCTGTATTTCCATCAGCCATTCCTTCTGTCCTTCTCCCTGTTTAAGTGGAAGAGAGGACAGCCTACATAAGAACACCACAGTGGATCAGACCATTACTCAGACCATGCAGCAACACCTCAAAAAGCTGTCAAGAAACCAAAGCAAAGAGCCTACTGTGTCACCAGTTCCAATCTTCGCAAATTGAGAAGCCATCCTAAGAAGTATTTTTCTTTTTCCTACCAGTTTTTGTTGTCTGAATTGGTACTGAACAAATACACTGTGAAGCTGGGAGCTGGCACTTGCTTCTGCCTGGGAGATACAATCCATCGATGAACCAGGACACAGTACCACCAGGGGTATGGTGATGAGGGACCCAAGGAAGCAGGAGAATGGGCCAGGCATCTTATCTGGCATGAGGTGCTTTAAACTGCCTCCAAACCCAGGGAGCAACACACAAAGAGCCACACAGTGCCTCTGTCATTCTTAAATGAGAGTTTAGGCTCCCTAAAGTACTGTAGCACAATTGGAAACAGTCCTGTAACCCAGCGTTGGGAGTGAAAAAATTTCAAGCAGCAAAAGAGAAGATAAAATTTACACATATATATTGGCACTGGGGAAATAGAAAAGGTAAAATACAGTGTAATCAGCTCTTTTCACTTCTTGCTTTGGAAGCAGGTAGTATCATTTTAAACTGCTGCTGCTGAAAGGCAAACCAGATGCTGCTCTCCAGGATTTTGTATTTCTATTGCTATTCCTGAAGACAAATCCTGCTCTCAGGCTTAGAACTTGCCAGGTTTGCTAGTAGGGATAAACAGACCAATGAGACACATGAATTCCACTGGCCATTCCAGAGCTCTTGGAGCAAGCTCTCATATCGTTTTCAGACTCTTTGGCTTTCCAGGCTTCTTTTTATAAAAAGGGCACTGAAGCTTCAGCAAACTGTAACAATTTCTGCAAAGCTCTCTGTTCCCATTTCATCATTTCCATCAGAAGTGGTAAGCCCCAAAGTGGGAGCAGGCAGTTGGATATTTTGAAGAACAACTGTTTCTTCATATTTTCAGCTCTGAATGTGAGTGCGATGGCAAGGAACCACATCAGATCCAGCCACAGAAAGCCACATCCTTAAATTGTAGCAGCCTCAGGAAGAGGTCCTACGCTGAGACACGTGAGGATCCTAACCCTGAACCTGCCTTCACCTGGGGCTGAGAAGCTGATGCAATGAATGTGGGGTGGATGCCTAGGGAATTTCAGGCAGGTTCCTCAGTGCACTGGGGAAAGGTGGGTGCTAAGTGCAGTGACACATTTCTGGCTGACACTTCATAGAACCACTGAATGGCTTGTGTTCTATAGGATGTTAAAGACAATCCACTCCAAGCCCCTCAAATGGGTAGGACACCACCCACCAGCTCTGGTTGCCCAGGGCCCCATCCAACCTGTCCTTGAGCACCTCCAGGGATGGGGAACACATAGCTTTTCTGGGCAGCAGTGCCAGGGCCTCATCACCTTCTGGACAGAGAATTTCCTCCAGAGATCTAATCTAAATCTTCTGTGTTTTACTTTGAAATCATTCTCCCTTGTCCTATCAGTATATGCACATATAAAAAGTTGTCTCCCCCCTGTTTATAAGCTCTCTTTAAGTACTGGAAGGTCACGGTGATGTCTCCTGCACAGTTACAAAGCTGTGAGCACGGCAATGCAGCAGTCTGTCAGCTCTACAACACAACCCTGTGAATGACAACTGCCAGAGACAACACACTGTCCAGACACTGAAATTGGGCATTTCAGCACAGTTGTTTTTAACTGAATCACAAACCCCTTATATTCCCGGAATGTGGGAGGAAACCACTTCCTTTTGAAAGAAACAAATGCAGGAGGGGTTGGGAAATTCCACATTGAATCTGGATCCTAATGCACAACAGAGTTTGAGGATGCTTTGGTGCCCAAGATCTATGTCTGGGTGTGTTAACAAGAGCCACTGCTTACTGCCTGTACCTATGCTCTGACACCTATGCAATGAGCAACAGCAATGAGACATAACTGTCACGATGCTGTTGCCAGACACGCAGCCCTGTGGTCCCCTGGGATGCACCTGGAGCCATCGCCCTCCTGGCTGCTGCTGGAACAGCTGTCTGCTCTATTCTCCATTCTGGCCATAACCAAGTAAAGCCAGTTGGCCGGGGAGCCCCGTCGAGCACTTTCCACCTAACTCCTCCGTCCCCGGCGCAACCAAGAGCCGTGTGACCGCCAGCCCGGCAATCAGAAAGGCAGGAGAGGTGCGGGTCCAGCGGGGGAGAGTGGGGGGGAGTAGGGGAAGAGCCCCGAGCTGCGGCGAAAGGACAGACAGACAGACAGTCGGACAGACGGACTTACCGTGCAGCAGCTCCCAACAGCACCACACGCTGCGGGGCACCAGAACAGCCCGACTATAAGGGGAGGGCAGGGAGGCGGAGACCCGACCTCCCAGGGAGCCCGCGGCTTGGGAAACTCCGCCCGCGAGAGTTCAGCCTAAAGGGAAGCGAGAAATTCCCCTGCATGGGGAAGAAATTCCAGTGCGAGGACCTAGCTAATTAGGGAAAGTGTTGGTAGCATGTGCCCCAGCATCCTGATGGGGTGGTGAATGGGGCACGGGGGTTGTGTCTATGATAACTGCATGGCAATACCCTTCCGTTGTGCCAGGGAGGTTCAGGTGGAATACTAAGAAAAATCTTTTCTCTGAAAGAGTGGTGAGGCGTTGGTACAGGCTGTCCAGGGAGGTGGTGGAGTCACTGTCCCTGGAGGTGTTCAAACATCGTAGAGATGTGGCACTGAGGGACATAATCAGTGGGCATGGTGGTGACAGGCTGGGGGTCGGACTGGGTGATCTTAGTGCTCTTTTCCAGCCTTAACGATCCTTTGATTCTAAGGGAGAGCTGGGATGAAGCAGCAGCTCTGCTGTGGCCTGGCTATGGTGGGTAATGGAAGCCCAGCATGGGGTTCCCCCAGTGACAGATGTAGTCTGGGGCTGAACTTTGTGCTGGAAAGAAGCTCTGGGCTGAGTGGGCAATGGTGTTGGAGAGCAGCTCCTTCTCCTGGTCGGTGCCACTTAGGTTTCTTGCTCCCTGGGGCTGCTGCTTTCATCTTTGGGAGTGTCTGCACAAAAGGACCATAGGGAAATGGAAAAGAAAAAAAAAAAAAAGAAAATCCACATCCACAGTGTCTGCCAAAGAGGAAGCAGAAGGGCTGTCCCAGTTGACAAACCCATGATCTTCCGTCACTGGGAAACAATGATTCATCTCAGGTCAGACTTAGGGCTGCACTGGGCAGAGGGTTCCCCCCTGGGACTCCCTCAGGCTGGGTCCCCTGCTTGGCAGTGTCATTGCCATGGGACCAAAATGCGGGATGCCATGTTAGCCTAAAAATCACGGGGAAGATGAAATGATGCAAGATTTGCTGTCTGCAGGCAGAGGATGCTCTTCTGAATGTCATCCTTCAGCAGCCACATTTACATGAAACAGATCCATCTCTGCACTTAATCTCTTGCTGATCCACAGAATTGTTGCATTGCTTGTCTGTCTGATTTCCCAGACAGGTATCTTGTGGTGACTTATGTGATATTTAGAGGCTAACCAAGCTACACATATTCTAGCACTGCATGGGAATTTTTCCATATTCTATAACTACTCAGAATGCAATGCGTAGTGCTACACTGATGTTCATAGAATCATAGAATGGCCTGGGTTGAAAAGGACCACAATGATCATCTGGTTTCAATGCCCCTGCTATGTGCAGGGTCACCAACCACCAGACCAGGCTGCCCAGAGCCACATCCAGCCTGGCTTTGAAATTCTTGATAACCCTTGATATTCTGTTTGATACCCTTGAAATCTTCAGTTTGTGCTTTTCCTAATATGAATTATATGTTGATCAGTTGCACCATTCTTTTAAAAACAAGAGCTGCTTCAGAGATTTGTAACTTAGTTTTGAAGATGCTTCCACACATTTGAAAAGTGAACTCACATGGGATCGTTCACCTTTTCTGTGTTGAGCATTGAAGCCCTTTTCACTAGCAGTTTTAAAACCCAAATTTAGATAGGCAAGAGCCTACAAAAGAGGTGTGTCTCTGCCAAGAAATAATAATAAAAAAAATTGTTAACTTCTTGCCCTAGAGATTGAATGATTAATTTTGTCCATGAAAAAAGAAAATAATCAAACAAAAAGTGTTGATAAGAACATTATTTTGAAGGGAAGTTTGAATTTCCTCCTTCAGCATGCTGGGGAAGCTGCTACCCCTCTCCACCAGCTAGAGGTGTGTCTAGATCTGTATCTAGAGATACAGATCATTGTGATGGTAAAGGTTTTCTTCCTTGAACCTACTAATTCAACTTGATTATTCATTGAGTGTAATTTAAGATTTTGTTTGAGCTTGGTTTAATTACCTTTATTAGTAGTAAGGGGAACTATTAATTGCCCTGTGGGAATTTCCATCAGCTAAGCAAATTCATCCTAAGTAAATCCAGCTGTGCATATGTCAATATTAGGGCATTAACAGGTCCGAGTGTAGGTGGCTGGTAGTAACTCTGAAGGAGAGCAGGTATCACCTTGTTCACCCTCCACTGGGAATGCTGGAACTGGCTATAGGGGTGGTGGGGGCGCTCGGTGAGGTGGGCTAGGATAGAACTACCCCAGATGGCACTTTGTAGAGCCAGAAATGCCTTTGCTATTCTGCTCAGTGTGGGCTATTCTGATAGAAGAAAGGCATGTACAGGCAGAGGTAACAGATTTGGATTGCTTATTTAACTGTGGAGTGAGAGTTTGAGAGGTCACAGTGGTAGCATCTATCTAGCTCTGTCCAGGAGTTCATACAGATCAGGTTAAGCACAAGAGCTGAGGGTTCTGAAGACTTGATCAGGTCTGGAGCCCAGTTCTGAGTGGAGGGATGTGAAGGCTCAGCAAGCTCTGAAGAAGCCGGCTGGCTCAGTAGGCATGGCCTTTGCTCAGCAGTTGAGGCAGAGCAGCTGGTAACTGATGGAAGAAGTGTCTGTAGCCCTCAAGACTGCTATACATTTTAACTCAAACCACCCAGATCATAAAAAGATTGCTTGGATTGTGAGCTGAGTGACTGGAGTGCCTTTCTCTCCAGCATTTGTGGCTGCGAGTAATGGAATCAAGAATTCATTTTCTCCATCAGCAACCAAACCCAGATCTGTAGTAATATGCCTAGTTACTGAATGCAGAGCACAGCAATAGGGAGGTTTTGAGGGCAGGAACAGAAGTGGTGGGGGACAGAGAGGTTTGGGTGCCAGTTCTGCATGCAGGTTGTGTCACACAGTGCTCATCGCTGAAGGAAAAGTTCTTCTGTACTCACTGAATGTTTCCTATAAGCAAACAAAAGAGATGGTGGATTCAGGACTTTCTCAGACAAATTCCCCAAAATCACTAGGATGAAGTTATACTTCTTCTTGGGTTTCCTCTGTGTTGTACTCTGTTCCTTTGTGTTGAACTGCAACTTGGCTGCAGCTATATGGATAACTTAAAGATGATCTAGGGCCCATCTTCAGTGAGTGAGTGGAGATGCCTCCTGGGGAGGACAGCCCTGCTGGAACACCTGAATCCTTGTGGGTTGAAAAGACTGAGAAGTGCTCTAACAAGGGCAGCTGTAGAAATAGGGTTTGACTCGCAAGAAGAAATCAGTGGTGAGTTCCTCTTGCTATTTAGAGAAAAATCTAGGTTTTGTATCATCTGTCAGATGGCAAGATATAACCCTGTTGTTACTATTATTTCATTAACTACTTCCCTGGCCCAACTTTTTTTTTCCATTTGTGTCCTGCAATCACTGCAGCTGCAGATTAGTGTTAACAGATACAGTTTTAGGCATGGCACCCCTGGATTCCATACACCAATGGATGGACTGCTGCTATCTTTTGAAGCCTACTTGTGGCCTTCACTGAAGAACAGCCTGGGCAGGTTATTTTTTGCTCAGCCTGAGGTTAAAGGGGGTCACCAGGTTGACTGATTACAGAGATTATGCCTTACAAGCAAAAGCCTGCCCTTGTGCTAGGTAGATCAATCAGCTGAATGTAGACATGAGAGCCAGGCAGAGCGGTTTCCACCAATACGTGCAACAGCAACTACTGCTGCAGGGTACCTTCACCCCTAAATGGAGAGTACAGCTTTCACCCAGGTCTGTTTGAGGCTGGTTGGTGCTTGAGGTTTGACCTGTGGCAGAGTTATGATTTGTCAGCTGTGGAAGCCTGAGCCCTCTTTGAGAACTTGACTAGCAGTAGCACGAGCTTCCCAAGGTTCTGCTGTCTTCAGCTACACCTGAATTGAACCAACCATACAGAGTTTTCCTGATTTTGATTTCTACTGTTATCAAAGATCCTACATGTCAGAGTAATGAACCAGGAATTCAAATCTGTCTGGAATGCCCTAAAGCTTTGCTGAAGGAGGGGCTTGTATGCAAGTGTGGGTCTGTATCCCCACTCTATTTCTGCTCAAGGAGTGGTCCATAGCTGAGGTTGATGACAGCTTTGCTATGATATTTCTGGTGGGGGAGACATCCATAGCTGAGGCTAGCCCGGTATCTGTGGGAGGGAGCTGTGCATTTATGAGGCTGCCTTGCTACCCTCCCACAACACAGGCTGCAGGAGGGTTCCATACTTGATGTTTCTGGGACCAGCTGTCTCTGGCATGCTCACAGTCCAGAGGAGATGTGCTGGAAGCGTGGTTTGCTTGCTGTGATATCCCTGCCAGCTGGATATTCCTTGTCTGCTATCTCTGTTCATTTGGCAGAGCAGCTCCATAGCCTGGGACAAATTGCCCAAGGCCACGTGAAATGGCACCTTCTCTTTGCAGCTGCTTGAAGACAGGTTGGCATCCTTAATACATGGCATGGTGAATTAGTGAGGAGCAGCAGGCAATACAGAAGGGTGTAGTTTCTTTGCTCTTCTGGCCTTTCTGAAGGAAGCTCAAAGTGCCTTTCCCCAGTGTTGCAGCACAGTTACCTCCGCATGCATGGGAGTGTGTGCTTCCTGCTGCCTGGCATCAGTCAGTGGATGAGTGGGCATATTGTAGGGTCATGTAGGCAGATTCAGGCGTGGGATGGGTCTCAGCCAACTACTTACAACATCTCTGCAGCAGCTCTGGGGTGGGAAGCCCAGGGTCACAATTGATGGTGCTACAGATAGGGTGAGAGATGCTGCTGCCGAGAAGCTTCAGATCCTCTGAGAGATCAGTGCCATGTTTTTTATTGCCCCATTTGTAATGTATCCCAATACTTTCTACTCTACAGTTCATTATTTCTTTCCAGCATGCTCCTTTACGTGACATTTCTTCTCTTATGACACCTTCTAAATGCCTGTGGTGGTAGTGGGATGAACACAATGATCAGTTCTATGTAGACATGGACAAGTGTGTGCTTGCAAGGTGCATGCTGTTTTCTCACCAGCAGTGCCAGAAACTCCTCAGCAGCAGCAAGAGCTTCAGCTGTACCAGCAGAGCTGCTACCCACTGCCCGTGACTGTGGGAGAAATGTTCTGCTATGTATTGAAAAGCCAGGCTGGGGTATGGCTGTGCTCACTGTTGCTCAGCCTCTCACTCCCCTGTAAAAGATATGGGCTGTGCTTAATTTTAGATCAGGGAATGAAACACTGATCTGAAAGGTCACTGTGTGGCACTGGATCTTGCCTGGCCTTCGTTGTGTTGTCAGCGCTGTGCTGGGACTTGGTGGGACCAGTCAGGCTGCTTTGTCACTGCAGTGTCCCACAAGGAACCTATAAGGATCACTGAGTCCAACCCCTGGCTCCACATAGGACCACCCAAATCCTTTATCTGAGAGCATTGTCCCAACACTCCTTGAATTCCAGCAGCTTGGGGCTGTGCCCTGCGCAGGCTGCTCCATGCTCACAGCCCCCTGATGCAGAGCCTGTCCCTAACCCCCAGCTGCCCCTCCCCTGGTACAGCTCCATGCCATTCTCTCAGGCCCTGTCACTCTTATAGAGAGAAGAGCTCAGTACCTCCACTCTCTGTGAGGATCTGTAGCTGCCATGAGGCCTCCCCTCAGCTCCTCTGTTCTGGGCTGAGCAAACCAGGGACCTCAGTTGCTGCTCATATGTCTTCCCCTCCAGACCCTTTAGGGCCTCTTTTTGAAGGAAGTTCCCCCCACCACAAAGGGGGAATTATGTGGGGAAAGTAAGTGGGAAACTGCAGAAGCAGTACCTCTTTCTGAGGGGTACAGAAGAACCAAGGCGTTTTTCTGTTCTGAGTTCCTGTTGCATCCCCGGCCTCGCTCATTTCTCCTCTCAGTTGCTCTCCTGCTGGGATCTCCTCACATGTCCAAGCCAATTCAGGCTTGGCAGGGGCCACAGATGGAAGTTTCCAGGGGAAATCCAAGTATCTGTGATCAACCTGTGTTTCAATGCCTCTGAGTCAGTAAGGAATTCATCCTGCACTGTGTAAACCAACAGTTTTTGCTATCGTATTTACTGGCAGAAAGGCTCTTTATTTCTTCATAAATACAGGCATATTCCTGAGTGAGATCTGAGCATTTCCTAAGGACTGAAATTCCCACTGATCTTTCAAAAAATATTCCTGTTTCCTCAGCAAACATCTGAAAAGCTGTGCTAGCTCTTCAGGACAGTAATGTTTGTCTTTGCTTCCGTCTGTCCAGCAGAGCCCATGCTGTAGGGAGGGCAGGGTGCTATGAGCGTATTTGCTCTTGTGGGAGTTGTTCCAGTGGTGCAGACATGGAACCTTCCTCACTGCCTTGGCATCGTCTGCAGTTATCGTAGCATTTGTAATACTCCTTACTGCAGTAAAGCATGAAGGTTTAATGATGGTAAACAGGAAAATAATATTCCAGTGCCCATGCAAATGCTTTGGGTGCAGTACTGAAGTGTAACGTGTGTATGCACTTCTCACTCCTTCAGACTTCTGTCTGCCTGTGCTAGGAAGAAGCAGCTTCAATTATGAGAGGCTGAAAGGGCTGTTATATATAGTATTAAATACACTTTTTATTATGGTTTTTGTTGTGGTTTTTTTTTTTTTCCTATGGGAAAGAACATTCCCCAGAGTATTCTGCTCAGTCCATCCTCTGCAAGCATTTCCCCAGGAACAAAGCTGTAAGAGCAACAAGTCCGTTCCTTTTTCATGTCGTGGTTAAGACAATGGAAGCTGAAGCCATATTCTGCAGCCCAAGGTTAGCTGATTCTATAGAAACAGCAGTTGTTTGCTCCCGGAGTTACTGTGAGTAAGTCTGGGAGGTTTAATGATATTTCTGTGAGTGTTGCTGTCTGTAGGCACTTTTGTTAAACTGATATTTTTTTTCCTACTCTGGAAGTCTAATAGAGCAAAATTAGGAACTCATTCAAGTATTCTGGCTCTAGTGTGAGCAAAACAAGTCTTTTTTTCATTACTCTGCTCAGGACATACAGACTCTTAAGCTGTTTCTGTATGTAATCAGTTGTAAAAGGCATTTAGATGGAAATAGAAACACTTGAACAAAAAGCTAGGGCCAGGAACTGAGGGTATGGTGTGCTTGTGTTCAGAGGGAAAGGTAAGCAGTGGCATCCTCCCCCTGAAACATGGTGGGACTGTGTGGTGTGGGCTCCTGAATGGTGAATCTTGCCATGGTGTTGAATCAGTGAGCAAAAGTAATTTGGTTAAAATAAAGGAGATTTTTTCTCTATATAAAATAGGCCAGAAGGGATGATTTTTTCAGGTAATGCCACAAAGCTTTCTATTTAGTTGTAGGACCCAGAAGCAGTTGTTGGAGTAGGAGGGGAAGTAAGACCAGAACAGTAGGTTGTTCTTTATTTCCACTGAAGATGCATCTTCCCAAGGACAGTCTTTGTTTTGGACAATGACTGACAGCTGCTTAGCAAGAGAGAGCACTGCATGGCTTTGGCTTTGAGACCACCTATGGCAGGAGGCACTGTGGGCTTTGGAGGGCTCTTGGCCCATTGGCTTGAAGGCTCTCCACCTGAAAGCGTGTGTAAGGCACTCATGCCTTGTAAATTGGGAAGATGATGGTCCACGTGTGCAAGTGATGTGCTTTCGGAGACATAAACTGCTGGCTTTTTTTAGCCTTGCTTCTCTCCTAACGATGATTAATTCCATTATTGTCTCTTATCTACTCAGTCAGATTCTATTCATGGCACAGCTCCTTCAGGAAGTGTTTTCCCAGGTTTTGGAAAAAGTGTTGTGAGAGTCTTACTCCAGAACTGGTTCCCAGCATTTTGTCCCTTGCTCACAATGCCAGACCATTACTACTACTTTGATTTCCTTAACTTTAGCTGTGGGATTACCCAGAATGAGCATCATCAGAAAGCAGCTGTTGAATATGTGCATATAAGAGAAACTCCCCCATCTCATTATTTGTTGTAGTTGGGCATCTGAAAGTAAAGCAGTGTCAGGGCTGCTTACAGCCCTATGATCCCTCGCACCAGTGCAGCACTGGGGAGCCATGGGATCGGTGTCACCATGAGTGAGCAGCCAGGTGGCATGTATTAGCTAAGTGCTCTCCCCTCTGTGTCCACAGGGTGATGCAGAGCTGCTAAAAGGGACTGGGACCACGTGTCCCTTGCAATAGGATGAGAGATAATGGCCTTAATTTGAGTCGGGGGGTGGGGGGTGGGAAGGATGTTCAGATTGGATATTAGGCAATATTTATTCTCAGAGAGTGGTGAGGCATTGGAACAGGCTGCTCAGGGAGGTGAAAGAGTCACTGTCCCTGAAGGCGTTCAAGAAATGTGGAGATTAGCACTGAAGGATGTGGTCAATGGGCATGGTGGGGATGGGTTAATTGCTGGACTGGGTGATCTTAGAGCTCTTTCCAATCTTCATGATTCGATGAATGGCTTTACATGAGTTTACAGTTACAAACATCCAGTCCTACTCTGGAAGCTCGTCAGGGGGTAATTGCTCTGACTGACAAAGGTTAATGCAAGGAGTCAAAATTCACTTTTGTTTGGTGTCTTCAGGCAAATAGTCACATTTTTTGTGGTCACAGGACTACAGGCAGTTCTTCACAGCTTCTCACCATTCTTCCTTAAAACTTAATCTAGTTTTGCCACAAGTTGATGCTTACATCAGCATTGATGTTTTCTTAATACCGACTTATAATTACTAAAGTAAATAGTTCAGATATGCTGTGGTTGGGTTTTTTTCATGTCATATTTAGCAGCATTACATAAAAATATTTCAAAGTGATGAAAGCTCAGAGCAGTGTCAAGCAGAGCACAGCTGTACCTGCCCATGTTTGCTGTGTGACCACACCAGCATGCAGGGAACCCAAGTGACCAGCTCTGTGGCTGTGAATCCCACTGTGACAAGATTTCCTGGAGAAATTTGCAAAATACACAAGATAAATGTTTACTGAGCACTGTGGAGAACTGTGCTACGATTTCTAATGTTGTTAAACACAAACAAATACAGCTTTACTTTTTACCCACCCCTGAGATAATAATATTTTTTTCCCATTCATGTTTGCTGGGTGGTGTTAGGTCACATTTCCCAGCACATAGTATGGATGTGACTCTGGAATCCTCCTCTCAATCCATATCCTTATTATATTAACCCTACGAGAGCTCTGCTGAAAAGCACGACTCTGTAGGGAGCTCAATACTGGAGTGCTGCTGAACTAAAGGGTGCCTGGAATATGTCAGGGAATTGGTCCAGACCCCCAGCTTGGGGCAGCCTCCTGTGCTTTTGCAGTGATGTCTCGGTTTATCCACTCCTTACTTGCTTGGAGCTGCCTTTTCCCAGCCTGGCTGAGGCTGGTTGAGTGTGGGGCCTTGTCCAGGGATGAGGACAATTTGAGTACCCAAAGCCTGTCTCGGATGACAAACCGCAGCCCATGGGTCATTCTGGCCTCCAGTTCTGGTGTCTGGAACACAGAAGACTGAAAACATTACTTTTTACCTCAAACCAGAAGCAAACAGAATTGCAGAACAGCAAAGAGCTCCAAATCAAAAATATCTGTCACCACCCACGCAGCACTGTGAAATGTGCGAGATCTCCCCCCAAAGCTAAACTTGGCCAGAACTTGTCTATTCTGTCTACTTTGATACTTTCAAGGAAGCCTTATGAACCTTGAGCATAGCCAGGGTGGGTGTGAACTGTGTCTGCCATGGCTGAGAATACAGCTGTGCTCTGGGGTAGGAAGAAGGTTCATGGTGGAAAGATCAGGCTGCAACAGGCAGAGGAAGTTAACAGGGTTAAACTGAGCTTGTTGGCACTTCCTATGAGAGCAATGTGTTTCACAATAAAAGCCCTAGGAGACTTTTCTTCTGTTTTATTGGAATGCAAAATATGGTCCTAATGAAAAGGGGATGGCTCACAGAACAGGGCTGAATAGCAGCAGTGTATTTCAGAAAGCATAGCATCCTTCTGCCCAGACTCTCCCTTGAGTTAGCAAATCTGCCTTAGAATTTTTTCATGTGCTGATTGCAGATTAAGGGTATGCTTAATCTCATACCCATCAGAGCACCCCCTTGGTTTATCACCTGCTACTCACACAGGCTGAATTACTCAGGTGAAAACAGAGCAAGGGAAAAGGAAGAGGCTCAGCACTGATCTAAGCTGCAGACAAACTGGTGTACAGGGCTATGCCTTGTCCACATTCATCACATTAACTGGTAGATCATAAACATGTCTCTGCACAGACTTGGATTAATTCCCACAGGAGACAACATACAGGATAAACTGGATTAAGTAAAATCAGATTAGTACAGTTGTAGGTTATTGAATGTTTCTTTCAGCCTGCCCTGCAGATGCTGCATATAACACTTCAGGTCCTTCACAGAGATAAAGCAGTCAATGGGGTGATGCCAATGCTAGATGCTAGAGGAGGATCCCATCCCATTCCTGTCTACCTCACATAAAGTTTCATATAGCAATCAGACTGTACCAGCTTAAAATACATCTGAACATGCAAAAGTGTGGCCCTTCTCCCCTGGGTTATGAGGACTTACAGACTTGCTTCACATGGCACATCCAGTCAGGACACATCTGCCTACACTTGGAAGTTGTAAAGGAATGAACAGGCTTTGGGTCCAGTGTGAGTTTTGCAAGGCAAGCAAGTGAGGAGAATCTGCTGAAACACCAGAAGGACAAAGGCTGTGGGGCCTGTTCTGGAGGGCAGTAGTCTGTGCACTGTGTGTCTGAAGGAGAGGGTTTGGTTACCTTCTCAGGCTGCCTCTCTCAGTCAGGTGTATGGCATCAGAGCACAATGTCACTGACCTTGTACCATGTCAGCTCACTCAGCTGGTTCACTAGGGAGAAAATAAAGTTTGGGCAGTTCCTCATCACTGCCCAAGCTCTGCTCTGGGGTTGCTCAGGGATACCAATTGTGAACGAGGTTCTTGCTTTTCTGCTGTGTAATTACAGACCTCAAGTCCAAGCCTTAATATAGCCTTGCATAAGCTCCTTTTGGTTCTCTTTACTGCAGAACGACTCAGCCTTGGATCAAACACGCCTCCCAGCAGTGAAACCCATATGTTGATCATGGGGTGGGTGCTGCTGCCCAGGGGCACTTGCAGCAGGTCAGGTGCTTGGTGTGTCTGTTGCCTTCAGTTTCTGCATCCCCAGGTCCCTTTTCCCGCAGCAGTTAAATGTTGTGTTTGTTGAGGAGAGGTAGCAGCATTTTGACTATGCTGTAGAGGCAGTATAGGAGGAGGGAGGCTGCTGGCTTCTGCGCTGGTTGTGTTTTAGAAGCAGTTGGCGATTGCCGGCACATCAATTTCAGCAAAGAGCGTGTTGCCATCCTTGCTGTCAGGACTCTCCAGTGCACGATGAAAGCCTTGCTGAAAAATCATCCTTCTGCTGGTGAAGCCCAGGCCCCGGACTGTGAGGATGGCCATGATGTGCTCCTTCCTGCAGAAAGCAAGCAATACCAAAGCTAGCCCAGATATCAGTGACCAACATGTCATGGCAAGGTGCCAGGTAGGTGTGCCCTTGCCGAGTCGGAGAACTGAGTGTGGTGTGAGCAGGACGACCAAGATGGGGTCTGCATTCTCCAGAGGTACCAGTGAGCATTGGCTTAGGGGCTCATGCTTAAGGGAATTCCTTCTGTCTCCTCCCACACGTGATGTCTTTTGCAAGTTTTCCCAAGAGGCTGCAGACCTTTTATTTAATGATTATTTTGAGTTAAGTAATAGAAGTGCTAATATTTAGGAAGCTGGCAGGCATTAATTAGATTACAGCTAGGAAAGTGAACTTGGAAACATACCCTGTTCTAGTAATCTCAGTATATACCTCTCTGAGAGCTCAGGGGAAGAATTAACATGAGCAGGAAGCAATGCAGGACTGGCTGGTTCCACCTAGTTTTCCAAAGTTAATTGTTCAAAATATTACTCAATAATGGAATGCCAGGAAATAGGTCAACCAAGAGGACAAGCCTTAAAACTTGGCTTGAGTCTAAGGCTAATGATGAAAAAGTAACACAAATCTCAGCCTTGTAAATGGTTTTTCTGCATGGAAAATTGTTTTTAAATAGATAATTCTGATCAGCTCTCATTTACGTTCCTATCCTTCCCAGAATAAGCACTGCCTCCTTTTCAGCATATTGGCATTGAGGCATTTCTTTGTGGAACAAATGCGTTCAACAAGGAAATTACTTAGAAACAGACGTCCTTTTTCAAATCCATGTCCTGGATTTTCCAAGATATGCCTCCCCCCCCCCCCCCCCCCAATATTTGAGGATCCACTTCAGTGTTTTGAGCAATTTGTTAAACTTATAGTTTCAATTGATTGCACAAATATTATCCAGCAGGAAAAGCATAACCCAGTACAAGCACTTTGGGTCTTCAGAAATGATTGTTGAAATGGATTTTCCTGCAAGCAGTACTACTAATGATTTTTGATTCTTGTCAACTATTGTTGGAAGAACTGTAGAAGAAGAGATAGATACCTTCTGTTATGCAGTTGCCCATCCATGGACAGAGCTAGTACATTAATTTGTTTACTTTACCAGTTGTATTAAATTTTGCAGATGCTGCTTTGGAACAGCAAATGGAAAGTACAAAAGAAAGAATCTGCAGTTTGTTCCAAGACTTAGTGGTTGTGTTGAGCCCCTTTCAGAAACTGCAGATGAACTGTCTCAATGTCTATGGCAACTGGAGGCCTGATCCTGGGAACAGGAGACAAACCATTTGCTCCAGAGCTGGAACCAGCAAATTGGTGAGCTGTGCAAATGCTGCCAAAAGCAACCTGGAGCTTTAAAGTGCAACAAAATTGATTTGGAACGATACAATGAAAAGGCGTTTGAGGTTACTTGTTTGTATCATGAGATCCATCAAACAGGGGAAAAGGAAAGTATGCAGCAGAAAGAAAAATAACCTGGGATTCTTCTTGATTACTGGCAGTGTGGCATCTGAGGAGGAAGGTGCTGAAGAGCTTGGCTGAAGTATGGGGTGAGAAGGTGCTGTTGGGATGGAGCCCAGCTCTCAGCTGTTGTGCATTACTGCAGCTTCTGTCATTTCTCCTACCTGATGTCCGGGTAATCCTGAGTCAGTTCCTTGACGTGCTCCTTGATCCCGTCTTTTCTCTTCTCCCCAATGATATTGGCAATGTGACTTAAAGCAGGAAGGAGCCAGCTGGAGTCAGAGCCCTGTGAGCAAGAAGTTGCAGCAGGACATTTGTGGGAATGCTTTTGTCACCACTGAGAGGAACCTGCCTGGCCAGGGAACAATCCCAGTGGGATTTAACACCTATACCTGACATTCTGCAAAACCCAATGAGTTGAACTTTGGCTTTCCTGAAAATCTCAGCCCAATATTATCTAGCCACAAAACTACTCTATCCCATCCCATCCCTTTTCCCCATCATATTCCATATACAGGCTGTGCTGGGATGGATTCTCACTGATATCACCTCCATAAGCTGCAACCAAGGCAGGGATCCTTCAGAGGTAAGTGGCATCCCAAGGCCCAACAAAACATGAAAATGTGTCACAGGATGCCTATGGTCCTATAGCACGAGAACCACTTTGAGAAGTTTAGAGATCTGTGAGCTACACTCAGAGTAACCTCTGGGATAGAAATCTACACTGTTAACCTGCACTGAGCACCTTGTTTCTTCTGTTTAAAGCACTTTAACAGGCTTCCCTTCCCTGAAAGCCTCCAATACTGGTTCCCAGGGGTCAAGTAAGGATATTGAACCTATGGGAATGAGGAAGCCAGGGGATGCCAGGAAAGAGCTGACGTACATGATCAATGAGAGTATTATTAAGGATTTTGGCTTCCTGGTTTATCTTTTTGCTCACTTGCTGCCGTTTCTCTCCATTCATTTTCTTCTTGGGTTTGATGATCTGCACAATATACTCTCTTACCACATACTTATGAACATGGCATAGAAGTTCCTGTTTTAAGAAAAAACAAATATAATGTATTTTCCATGGTTCCTTTGCAAGGTCATGCCAATAAGTGAGAGAGGGGAATCCTCAGGTCTTTAACTGCAGCTGAGGGTGTACAGGAAATGCTCACAGCCCCATGCTTGACACAGGGCTGAAGAAGTACCAATGGGAATGCCACAGAAATACTCTTTACACTAAAATAGCCATGACTATATGTTGGCAGTTTGGCTCCTCAGTATTAACAGGAGATATTTAAGATTGTTTTAGAAGTGGGTTTTGATGGTGCTTTTAAATATAAAGCTGTTGCTGTGTCCTTTTATTTCACAACTGCATAGATGTGAAGGAAGCATATAAAGGCATACGAGTTTGCTATTCATGCAGTTACAATGTTCAGTGCTGACGCTCACCATGCATTTTCTTCCTCTTTAAAGAAATCAGTTCCCATATTTAACCCACAAAAAGGAAAGATGTTGCATGTTCTCACATGGATGCTGGATGACAGCTGAAAGCCCCTATTCCAGCAGTGCCCATGGCTCTAAACAGCCCCTGCTGCTGAAAGAAGGTTGCAGGTTGGGCCACAACCTGCAAGAGAAAGCAGTGCCCCATAGAATCACTGTGCCTGGTGTGAGAGCAGTCACATACCTGTCCCAGGGGCGGCCTTGTGTGCTGCAGGTGTTCTGAGAACTGTGAGACTGCTACTGCCAGTGAATTTGGCTTCTCTCCTGCCAAAATCCAGTCCTTGCTTAGGATTTTCTTGAGGAGTGGCTGAAAAAAGACCGACTCAATAGTATCACTGTGAATATTCAAACTAGTTGGATCCCTAACTAGACATGAGCCATTGGGAAATGCTTTGGGTTGTAATCTGGACACTCATCCTATGTTCTTATTTCAGGCTCAAGGACTGCTTCAAGCAATCCAAAGCTCAGATAGTTTCTTGATGCCATCTCCTTGCTCATTAACATTTCCATTAACTTAACAATCTGCCTGGCTTTTCATGGGGAGTGGGCCACAGCTGTGTCTCCACAAGGAAGGACAGCAGGCCCTTGCTCAATGGGCTGTAGGGGCCGTCTGCACTCCCTGTATCTCTGCAAGGTCCCACTGAAATTTTCCTTCTGCTCACTGCTCCGATGTGGCAGTGGGAGGATGGTAGCTGAGAGCATCCTGCACTTAATGCACTGTGGTCAGTGATACTGTGTGTATCACCTGTCCTGGGTACAAGGTGCACTGACCAAATATGCCCAGAAGGCTCTTTCCCTTGCCCTGGGAAATTGACTCCACATTTGACTCCATGCTGACACAGAGAAATATCTGCTAGAGGATTCTGGTGGTACCCAAAAGACATTCCCCTATGGGACAAGTTTAAAAAATCCCTTCTCTAGTACATCCGCATTGTCATTTCTCCACTTAGCACTCAGGATCTCTGTCTTAAGTCTGTTGCCTGTGCTGCTTGTCATCTCATTCCCAATTATTTCCACCCTGCTGTGCTCCCAGTCTGCTGAAGAACTGTTTAGAAATGCTGTGCCTCAGCAGCTCTCAGTTCTCACGGCATTTCAGCTTTCTTGCTCAATGCCTTGGCTTGGCTCCTTCCTCGCCTGCCCCTAAGGCTCTGAAACAAATGCTGTAGTCACTGGAAAGTCCCCTTGGTCAAGAAGGCTGGGCTTTGGTCAGAGGCTTCTTGTTGAATGTCTGCCTTGGTTTCTGAAAGTTTATGCTTGTTAATTTAGAAAGTGATTTAGGATGAGTGAAAAGTAATGGCACTAGAGGCTTAATTTTCCCCATCTCTCCCATTATTCCAGGCAGAGCTAGTGGCTCCAACCAGCTGAGAAAGCCGATCTACAGCACCTAGGAAGCTCAATCTACATCACAGCATTGTGCCTTTTGGGCCTCTTAGCGTGAGTTTGCCCAGAGAAGCAGACACTGGGGCTCTATCATCTTCCTGGTGAAAGACTCAATCTCTCTTCACCATGGGAACAGGCTGGAAAAATCACTTTAACCAGGAAATATCCTGTTCTGTCTCAAGAGGCTATGATGTATCTTTTAGGCAGAGACTGATAACAAACCATGATAGTAGATCTGAATAAATGAGAGTAAAACAAAGTTCTGACAAATTGAGACTTTTTGTTAGGAAAAAAAAGTCCTGTCAGTGCTGCCCTGCTGAATTCCCAGTATTTCACCATGGGTGAAGTTCCCCTCACTGCTTTGACCAATAAGCTGGAAATCACTGAATACCCTTTTATTTTGGTGGCTGTATCATAGTCATAGTGAAAACCTGCACAGATTCTGGAAGTGTCCCTCTGGGTAATGGAAGATCTGTACATTGTGCATGATGCATTTTGCAGGGACCACAGTGTTATTTGCAGCACAATTGGGTCTAGTTGATGTGTCAAGTAGAGGGCAATGGCCTTAGCTTCTGCACTGATCCTGCCCATACAACTTATATTTAGGGAATTACGTGGCTGAGACTTACCTGTGTTTTTGTTCTTAATTTATTTAAAAACACATTTCTGAAGTTCTTTGTCAGAGCTGCCAAAATCTTTTGCAGTTCTGCAGTGTTGACTTTAAACACTGTTTCTAAGCCAGACCTAAGGAGAGAGAAACACCGGGGGTTAGGGTTAGGTATAAACCAAGCATTTCAGCCAGATCACTATCAGCATTTTTTCAACTTCTGTAACTCCAGTACTTCCTTCTGGAAACTCTTAAGGGGTCAAGATACTGAATTGCTCTGCACAATCCAATTTAATCACAAATGAGTAAGTGTACATTAAAAAACACCTATTTCCTCATGAGGTATAACAGTTCAAACATGCAGAACAATTACTCAAGCATGTTACTTTTTCACTTGAGCCACACTTAAGTGAAATGTTATCCAGATACTTGAGAGAGCACCAAGGTGTTATGGTGGGAAAAGCTGTCAGCCTTCCTATTAGGGCCACACTGACTGCCTTCATGCAGTGAACTGGGACAGTAAACTACAGAGGTAGAAATCTGTGGCGGTTTTGAGGGAAAGTGTGTAATTTTGGAAGGCTACATGATGTCTCATGAGAAAGAAGATAAAAGTTCTTGGCTATGAGGTTAATGAAATATGTGTAGGCTCTGGGAGCATTGTAAGCTCCTTGCCTTTGTTCTATGTGAATGTTTTGGTGCACTTCATAGAATCATGGAATCATAGAATGGTTTGGGTTGGAAGGGACCTTTAAGATCACCTGGTTCCAATCCCCTGCTACAGGCAGCGACACCTCATTCTAGGTCAGGTTGCTCAAAGGCCCATCCAGCCTGGCCTTGAATGCTTCCAGGGAAGAGGCATTCCCAGCCTTACTGGACAACCTGTTCCAGTGTCTCACCACTCTCACAGTAAAGGATTTCTTTGTAATGTCTAGTCTAAATCTGCTCTCTTCCAGTTTAAAGCCATTTCCCCTTGTCCTCTCACTACATGCCCTTATAACAAGTCCCTCCCCAGCTTTCCTGTAGGCCCCTTCAGGTACTGGAAGGCTGCTGTAAGGTCTCCCTGGAGCCTTCTTTTCTCTAGGCTGAAGAGCATGAACTCTCTCAGCCTGTTCCCATAGGGGAGATTTTGCTCTTCCTGATCATCTTTATGGACCTGCTGCAACAGTTCCATGTCCTTCTTGTGTTGGGGACCCCAGAACTGGATGCAGTACTCCAGGTGGGGTCTCACAAGAGCAGAGGGGCAAAATCACCTTCTTCAGGCTGATGGTCACGCTTTTCTTAGAATCATAGAATCACAAAGTTGGAAACGACCTATAAGATCATCTACCATCCTCCCATTACCACTGCTACCACAAGCACTAAACCAGATCTTGCAGCTCCTCATCCAGATGCCTCTTGAACACTGCCAGGGACAGCGACTCCACCACCTCCCTGGGCAGCCATTCCAGTGCCTGACCACTCTCTGAGATAAAAAGTTCTTCCTTAAGTCTAACCTAAACCTCCTCTGGTACAACTTGTGGCCATTTCCCCCGGTCCTGTTTGTTGCCTGGGAGAAGAGGCCAAACCCCTCCTCACCACAACCTCCCTTCAGGAAGTGGTAGAGTGCAATGAGGTCTCCCCTGAGCCTCCTCTTCTCCAGGCTAAACAATCCCAGCTCCCTCAGACGCTCCTCAAAGACTTGTGCTCCAGACCCCTCACCAGTTTCATTGCCCTTCTCTGGATACACTCCAGGGCCTCAGTGTCTTTCCTGTAGTGAGGGGCCCAAAACTGAACACAGTACTACTCAAGGTGCGGCCTCACCAGTGCTGAGTACAGGGGGATGATCACCTCCCTGCTCCTGCTGGCCACACTATTTCCAATGCAGACCAGGATGCTGTTGGCCCTCTTGGCCACCTGGGCACACTGTCAGCTCATGTTCAGCCGAGCATCAACCAACACTCCCAGGTCCCTTTCCTCTTTGCCTTAGTCATCTAGCCACTTGTCCCCAAGCCTATAACGCTGCATGGGGTTGTTGTGGCCAAAGTGCAGGATCCAGCACTTGATACAGCCCGGGATATGGTTGCCCTTCTGGGCCATAGGAACCAAGATATCACCACCAAAATACTTGTGATCCCGTGCACACCCTTTATGTGCCATGTTCACTTCCGAGTCTCAGATCACACCAGGTTGTTTCTATGTCTGGGACTGCCCAGACAGGGATTTCACAGAAAAACAAGTGAAATGCGAGGAATAGGAGCCCCATCACTAGGCACCCAGCAGATGGGCTGTTTGGGACCCCAGGTTCTGATGCTGGGGCACACGCAGCCCAGCAACTGCCAGCATCTGTCAACCCCGTGCTCCTCGTTGGCTTCTCCTCTTCCTGCCAGGAGGGGGAACTGCAGGGAACGGGGAGAGGCAGCGGAGAGCATCGCTGGGGACGCCGTGCCACCTAGAGCCCGCCCGGCGATAGTGTCGGTTTGTTTGCAGGTTGTGCTTTCGCAGGATTTCCTCCAGCTTAGCGCCGGACTTACCAGGCGGGCTGGGTATGTGTTACTAATGATATATATAATAAAATATATACATATAAAAAAAGCATTCTTCCTCTAGGCTAGAAAATGAGTCTAACAGGCAAACGCCAGATTCATTCCCGCTTCTCTCTCCACCCTTCTGCCCAAGTGAGCTGACTGCATCCGCATCTCTTAGAGAACATCCCCCCCGTGGTGGACAGCGGACGAGAGGCAGAGTTCCCAGCTCCCATGCCCAGGGAGGGCATTAGGCTAGGGCACCCCAGCACATCTTCCCCAAATCCAATGCATCCCTGCATCTCCAGCCTGTCCTGTGGTACCCCTTGGGCATCCTTTTTGGCTGACCCCATCCTGACACCTCTTGGTTCTTCCTCTCCATCCCTTGCCTCCCCTCCCCAGCCCTACATGGAGAGGAGATGAGGACTTACAAGAGGTCATGGAAGCTGTTGATGTAGGCAGCAAAGTAGGGTGCAAACATGGGGCTGTCATGGGCTGCGTTCCACTCCAGGAACTCCTCCCCGAACCTGCAGGAGAAACGCAGAGAACGCTGTCGGCAATGGGAACAGAGCAAGCGGCAGAACATTGCTCACATTGTGTGCGTGGGATGTCAGTAGACACTGGTTGCTGGCCCAACCTCTCTGCTTATATGGACTTTTTTTTTTTTCAGTTGTCTTAACATTCATGTGCATTAGAGGGAATACATAGCAGGTAATTACTGGTTTGGGGTATGCTTGCCTGAATGTGTAAGCAGCACAGATTTGGAGAAATTCCAAGGATCTCTGCACCTGAGAGTTCCTGGGTGAAATCCCTGACTTTTTTTTTGCTCTGAGGGAGGCTGGGATAACTTGTCAACCGGCACAGCAATAGCTTTGGCTTTTGGATCAGTGCAGGTTATGCCTTCCTAAGCACATTTTACAACTGAAGCTGAAGCTGAACAAGGTAACATACCAGTGCTAGGAACCCAGCTCCTTGGCTCTGACACCCAGGACCCCACAGTGCAGGAGGCTGCAGGCTGGGGCAGGTTTTGCATGGGCTTGCCCAAGCTCTATTCCTTTGGCAGCCCAAAGCAAGCTGCTTGGAGCAGCCTCAACACTCGCTCATTGTGATTGTCTAAGAAAAAGCTTAAGTTTCGGTGAGCCTTTCATCTGGGAGCCTTTGCTGTCCTAGCTTGCACTTTACATCAATAAGTACTGCATTTGTTCTATGAAACCAGGCAGACTCAAAGCCGAATAGCTGGTTTGAACTCCTCTGCTCACTCAAGATATCAGAAGCAAGTTGGGACATGAGAGTTTGAAAGAGAAAGTGTTGCCTATACATATTCTGAACACCTGCCATGCCCCGAGTTCACAATCTAAGCAGGCAGTGCCTGCTCTCCCCCACATGCACTTTGGCAAAGCGTCTATTAGCAAACTACCCACCCAGCGCCTGCCGGAGGTGTGAAACTCTAAAGGTTAATGCAAAATTATTTTTAGTCTTGCTCAGAGTTGATTCATGCCGAACATCCTTTCTTTCCCACTATAATATGGCCTCTTCAAAACACAGCCCTCCCAGCACGGAGGGGCATGCAGAGTGGTGCTGAGGGGTTGGGGTGACTCATCTGCCAGCCCAAACCTTCTCTTGGGAAATCCCCAGGGCATCTGAAGGTCTGGGGACATAACTCAGGGACTGCACCCAAGAAGAAAACTGTTATTTCAACCATAGCTCACTTGTCATTCTGAACCTGAGATAATTTGCCCAAGGTCCCATCAGCTGTGTTTCAATGCCCATAGCCATGGGATGCAGGAAAATCACAGAATCACAGAATGGATGAGGTTGGCAGGGACTTCTGTGTTCATCTGGTCCAACCTCTGCTCAAGCAGGACCATCCAGAGCAGGCTCAAGCAGGACAACATCCAGACCTTTTGGTGGTCTCTGGGAAGGAGAGCCCAAAGCTTCTCTGGGCAACCTATGCCACCGTTTTGTCAAAAGCCCTCTTGGCAGGAGCTCCCCCATATAGGGGACAATTAGGGGATATTGCAGGCAAGCAGCCTTTGGGGTTGGAATTCTTTAGTTGCTGCTTGCTGCTGCTGCCAGTGACCTGTGTCCAACGCAGCAAAGATCTGGGGCAGATGGGACTGCAGTCCTTTTCCAGGCTCCTTCCTGGAGCATCGGCCTCAAATCTTGGGACTTACAGGAGTCCTTAGACTATCTAGGTCTATTTATGACACCCTCCAAGTTGTTTGCAGCTTGCTCATTTTCAAGCTCCCAAGTGCAGACCGACACCTGCTCCAAGCCAGAATTCAGCCTACTGCATGAACTTTTTCCCTTGTTTTTTACCAACTAATTTGAAAGGAATGTACTGCCCAGAGCTAGTATGACCTTGGTATGAATTCATGCAGCTCAGCCATGCACAGCTCAAGAGTTTTTGTTTTCAGCTTTTTACTGATGGCCTCAGATAACTTCATGTGCTCCCCGATGATCTAGAAAACAGCAAGGAAAAGCTTCAGTGAATGGGACAGACATAACACAACACAATGCTTGAGGAGCTAAGCCATACCTCCTCTTTGCTCCAGCCCTTCCTGATTCCCACTGCATTGGCTTCGCCTGCCTCAACAGAGTTTGGCTGCACCCCACACATCTTCTGGTCCAGCTCAGATCTGCCTTCCTGGTGGTCAATCAACATGTGATAGTGTTCCATAGAAATGACTCACGGTAGCAGCGAACTCCCTGATTTTCTTTCTTTCTTTCTTTCTCTCCCAATTTCTCTCTCTCTTTTTTAATTATTATTATTTAATTGAAATGACTAAACCCTATTTAAAATGAGGGAAATGAATCCAAACCCCTCCTGGATTTATTACCCTATGGGCCGTAGAGCTAGCAGGAGCCTTTGTGTTTTTTTTCGTGCTGTTTAAATTGAAGTGGCTGTCCCTGCCTGCAAACCCGTGTGGCAGCCGCAGCCCTGGGACAAAGTTGCTCTTTCAGTAAAGGGGTTTTTCTAACAACCCTTTTCTTTCTGCCTTTCTTTTTCCTCTCTTTCTCTTTCCTAATCAAAGAGATTTAAAGACTTTAAAATCAGTTGCCTATTATGTTGCTGACACAATTGACAGCAGGTTTAATTTGCAGCTAGAAGGCAAGTGGCAGAGCTAAAAGTTGTAATAAATGGCATTTTCTGCTGTAATGTATTCTGTGAGCGTGTGACTCACATCCATTATGGCAGCACCGGGAGGCACCGCCATGCACCCCATGCTGTGCTCATGCTCATTAAGTACCGTCTGAATGTCAAAGGAAAGCGAGGACTGGTACAAGTTATCCTTTACTTCTGGGGGAACTTCCTTCTCCCACTTTTCCGTCACTTCCAGCATCAGGACGTTTCCAAAATAGCTCTTGATTTTACCCTAAATGGTAAATGTGGGAAGGAAGAATGCACATCAGCAGATAAAGCCAAGTATGGGTGAAGCAGCTGGTGGGTATAAGGGGATAAGCAGGGCTGGAGCTTGTCCCACCAGGGCAGTGGTGATGGAGGGGACCAACATGGTGCAACTCTCTCGCGCTGCACTCCCCAGGGCACCTCCCTCCCTCCCTCTGGCTCCCCTCACTGGCTGCTTTGCAGGAAGCAAATGAGGGTTCCCATCAGAGAGCTGCCATATGGTGTTTTACTTATCATCATATGTGAGCTACACTTGTGCTATGCAAAAAGATAGGCAAGTCTTGGTCCAGAACCTTTCAGTCTACACAGGATCTTAGAAAAAACATGGAGATGCCTGTGACACTGTACTCCCAAACTGAGATGCAATGATTCCCCTGGCAGGAAGATTTATACTATTCCTTTGCAGGAAAGGTATTTAAACCTCCAGATCATTTATTTAGCTTGCGGTGTTTGCTTGGAAAAAATCCCAACTGCCTGCCCTAGTGGTAGCTCAGTGCAAAGTCCTCTAGCACATGTTAGGCACAAGGTCAGGCTGAAGGATCAGACCAGCTCTTTCTGGCTCACAGCAGTTGCGTAAGTGCTCAGTCCTGGCTGGTAAATCAGCCTTGTTGCTGGTAAAACAAAAGGGTCCTTACTGAAATAATGGAGCAAAACTGATTTTATTCAGTTGGTACCTTGAGAAAATTCTGAAATGAAACCTATTTTAGAAATGTTTTTTAATAAAAGAAAATGTCTGAGTCCACCAAAGAATAGTACAAGAGTATCAGCCAAGGATGGCAGAAGGATATCTGCCATGGGGGCTTCCTACAAGGAACTGAAGCACAGAGAAGTCCTCTGCTGGGGACATGCCCAAAGTTGCATATGGCTCAGCATGGTTCAGCCATGCTGGAGGAACTCACATGCTCTAAAGCCAGCAGCTAACATTTCTTTATGTTTATCTTTGCAGTGCCTTTCCTGCAAAGCAGCACAGCAGTGTGCCCCTGCCATACTCTGTGTGTCTGGTACCATGATGGTGGGTCTACACCTGCCATTACCCAGGTCCAGGCCTGGATTTAGGTGGCCTGCTTTGGCCTCAGAATTACAGAGGACACTGTAAACTAAAGGGTTGTTCTCAAATGGTGCTGAGAGGACTCAACACCATGGTACATCATAAAGGGGAGTTGTAAGAAGGAAGGGGACAGACTCTTTAGCGGGGTCTGTTTTGAGAGGACATGGGAAATTATTTCAAACTAAAAGAGGGGAGATTTAGACTGCATATAAGGAAGAAATTTGCTACAATAAGAGTGGTGAAACTCTGGAATAGGTTGTTCAGAGAGGTGATAGATGCCCTGTCCCTGGAGACAGCCAAACTCAGGCCTGACAAGGTTCTGAGCACCTGATGGAGCTGTTGTCCCTGCTCACTGCAGGGGGGTTGGACTGGATGGCGTTTAAGGGTCCCTTGCAATTCAAACGATTCTATGATTCTATAAAAATACAGCAGTGAGAAACCTCTGCCTGGGAGGCCAGAGTCCCAGTTCCCTCCCGAGAGACACGTGGATACAAGGGAAAGGACCTTACCTTTACAGAAGCGATGTAATCATCATTCAGTCTATCCCAGTCCGCTGTTGTTAGTAGCAGGGACAGATTTTTTGTCTGAACTTCTGGTTTGAGATTAGAGTGACCAAGAAAGAGTTCACTGGAAAGATTCAAAGGAACAAATAATGTTGCTTTGGAGCATGAGTAAACCAATGGAATATTCATGTGGCATGAACTGCGTAATTATTAAACCGTGAGAAATATACTTAAAGCTTAAACTGTGATGCTTGTTTTCAAGCTTTAACGAGAAAATCTTTCCTTGCTATTCAAAATCCTAATTATTCAAAATCAAAATGATCTAAGGTTGCAGCCCACCTTAGAAATCATAAGACTTCTGAGTTGTTTGGACATGAAAAGTGCTATGAGAATTTACATTTTAAAATAAACAACATGAATTTGATTATGGTCCTTTATGCCTTACAAAGCTGATTCTATGAAATGCCTTTCAGGGCAGTTCCTGCAGCAGTGTGCTGAGTGCTGATGTCCCTAGCTGGTGCCACATCCTGGCAAACATCAGCCAGTTCTGTATCACTGTGGGTTACCCATAGGAAGGGGAGATGGCAGAGCTGGGCTGGCTGTGAGGGACAGCCTTTGGGAAGACCACACGTGTCTGCAGCACGGGCAGTCCCTGCATGTTCTCTGCACACGGAGGCAGTGGGTGGACATTGAGCTACAGCAGATGAGTGCAAAGTGAGACAGGTGACAAGTGTCTCTTCTGCTCACTTCCCTCTGCAGTGCTGAGGAGGCACAGCAGCTGGGGCAGAGGAAGGGAGGCAGTGCCTGCATTCCACTCTGCATGGCAAGAAACCTGTTATGGGCCTGTGCAACTGAGTGTGCTGCCTCTGTGATCTGCCAGCAGACAGTGGAGACGAAGAGGAAAATATTCATGAACTTGGTTAATGCAGGGCATAAGTTGCAAGCAATCACCTGTTAGCAAGGAAGAAAGATTCAATGGCATTATCCTGTATGCTGCCTGTTCACTTGCTTGACCACCGAAAAGGGGTTCCTGTATCCAAACCAGTGAGCACAGAGCTGGGTTTGGATCCAAAGCAAATGAGGACTGTACTGTGCAAGGTCAAACCACTGCAGAGTGACTGCTCAGCAGAAAAATCTCAGCCTGCTGATAGCAAACTGGAGTCAGTATTCCTGTGGTCACGGTTCAGGTTTCCCAGAGAGGGACTTCAGTACACTGGGGCATGCACTCTTTAACTCCCAGAGCACTGCATGTTATTATGATGTGGAATACTGATGAAAACCATGAAACCATGACACTGGCCCAGCTGCTGCAAGAATCTGCTGCTTCTTCACAGGGACACAATGGAAATAAGTAATAACTTTCTGCTATGGCCAAGAGGGTTGGCTCAAATGTGCACTGAAGAAGCATATTCCCTTTTCTTTTTTCATTTGTTTGAGCTGTAGCATTAATAATGAGCTTGGGCCAGGTAATTCTTCCTAATTTGGGATGGGTCCAAAAGAGAATGAAGTTCTTTTAGAATGAGAAAGTGAAATGGAAACCATCCAACACAGCAAAGTGATTGCAAGCAGTGCTCTAAACAGCTGCAAGCTCTCAATATGTTTTTTACATCAAGTTAGAGAAATATGGTGAGGACACTGTACTGGGATGCAGAACTTGGCTGCTGACATTCACTTCTTCCCCCAACTCCTGCAAGCATTATTCCCACAGCATTCCTGTCCAAAGAGTTGGTCATCCAATGCCATGCTGCTGAAAGGGTTACACATATGTCATCAGGCTCACCTCACCATAAACAAGATTTTAGGAAAGGTTTACAGAAGAAATCTGTTGACCACCTGTGGCGCAAATGTTCTCAAGCCAAAAGTTACTGTAGAGCAGGAGTGCTCTAAGCAGGCTATTGCTGCTTGCCCTGCTCTGCCTCACATTTCATTTCAGCCACTGTTAGGCACAGTGCTGGGTATTCCTACCTTCAATATTTTTTCACTAGTCTAGGATGAGCCAATTGGTTTGTGTTTGTTCCATCCTAGGCATCTATTTAGGACCATTCCTGGAGACTATCTACAAGTATATATTGTGGTAGACATGATTTTGTTCTGACATAATTGTTCTGGAGTACTTACTAACAAACTCATCTCCTGTGGATGCTGCCTCACTCCTCCTTCCCACCATACTGTATATTCCTGCTGGATTTTAGTCTTTGAGGTTAAGGTGATGGGCTGTGGGCTTCTTCACCTGAAGACACACAGTGCCATGACCTCGTATAGGTACCTATCTTATATTTCTCCTTTGGCTTCAAAAGAAGGCAATGCTGAAAAGCGCAGCTACTGTGAAGAATTCCTGCCTTTACTCCTCAAACCTAGTCTACCCTACGGATGTTGTTTGATATGTCCATGCAGCTCCCAGCATATTTTGGGCACTGCTGAATTATGGAAAGCTTTTAGAGGTCCTAAAATCATGGACCTCTCATCCAAGGAACTGAGACCCCCAAAGCCACAGCCTTGGAGAGATTCAAGGTCAGGCTGGACTTGACTAAGCTGTAGGTGTCCCAGTTCATTGCAGGGGAGTTGAACTAGATGGCTTTAAGGGTCTCTTCCAACTCAAATGATTCTACGATTCTCTGTTTTAATGTGTTTCACTCCTCATAGTGGTATCTTGCCGATTCCTCAAGCTGGCAATGACCCCGGAGTATATAATAAGGATTATTTCCAAATTCACAATGGTTTTAATTAAACAGGAAGAAGACAGAGTTCCACCACAGGTCTTTTCCTGTGCCTGGAAAAGTCACTGAGCAGCTGCTGGACCTGGCAAAACATTTCCAGAAAGTGAGGAAGTTTATCAGAGCTGCAAGGCAGCTCTTGAAGAGTGAACTTCTTGATGTGTGAGAACAGTAGTTTCGAGAGGGAGAAGGAACTGAGGAAACAGATCTGTGAGAAACAATGAGCATTTTATCGTTAAACCTTTGTGCCCACCTATTAGTAGACTAGCTATCTGTCTCTACTAAATAAGCAATTATGTCTCTGCTTGCTTAGGGAACCAAAAATAACTGTGTGTTTTGAAGCTTCCTGGCAGCTTATCACTCTGGAAAGAGGCTGAGATGTGTGGTGAAGGCAGCAGCTTACCTGTGGTAGGTGTTGGCCACCCAGTCAAGCAAGGAGTAGAGCTCATTGAACTCCAGTGGTCTCTGGGAGAGATCTTGCAAGTGTGAGGCGATGGCATTGTGATAAGCCTCCACGTACACTTCGCACACCCGGTACTCCTCTGGGTAGCACTTCTTTACTGATGACTTGATTTTCAGTAAGTCTTCGAGCAGGTATTTCTGGAGAAAACTTAAGTGGAGATCAAGCCAAGCTTTCTCTTCTTCCTTTGATGCCATGGGTATGCTCAGAACTCTCTTTCTAGTGCCCTCATTTACAGCTTCCCTCCACTCCTCCCTCCACTTTCTGGGTGCTCCAAGAGAGTCTGCCCCAGGATCAGCAGCATTGCCTGTATTAGGATGAGCTGCCTCTTCACGGGCAATTAATGTCACCACAGAGGTCAGTGTGGACTCTTCCACTGTGTGGTGCTCCAGTGTTCCCACCACAATGGACTGGATCATGCTCTTGATAGAGCTGTAAAGTAAGTTCACATCCTTGGTTTTCCTAAAAAATTCCTGGGGGTTATCCTTGTATTTGTCTGCATCCCGTTCTGCTATCGTCTCGTCTTCCATGTACTTGATGCTTGCAAATGCCTCCAGAAGTTGCTTTTTCTGAATAAGTTCATTGATTTCCATTACTGAATAAAAAAGAGGTGAAAGAGGTTGGGACAAAGCAGGAAGCAGGTGCTAGGTGATGGACAGGCCAGTAGAAAGATATCCCACGGGAAGATGTGTAGGACTGCTCTGAGCAGCCATTTACTGCAAAATCAGAACCGTATCTCTAAACTGCTGGTTTCAGACACAGGAAATAACAAAAAAACCTGATCATAGCCCTACAGGTGAACCTCCAGCAGTGGCTAACAAGGCTGTGCTGGGATCTCATGCTGCATAAGACTGCCTCTGGCTCTGCTAATTTGAAGCCAAAGTGGGACTGGCAGCAGCAACAGCTCTTGATATACACTCCCAGTAGGATTCAAGTTAACAGAGATTCACTTCTTTCCCACCATATCAAGACTCTGGCCTGGGGGATGTTCCTGATATTTTGGGAACATTCCAGTTAAGATGTAACCTTGGGCTAAACCAGGGCTCCCTCCTGTTCTGTTTTTTTGTGTCTTCCACAGTATATAAGTTTTCCTGAATCACAGAATGGCCAGGGTTGGAAGGGACCTCAAGGATCATGAATCTCCAACCCCCTGTCACAGGCAGGGCCAACAACCTCCATATCTATTACTAGACCAGGCTGCCCAGGGCCCCAACCTGGCCTTGAACACCTCCAGGGATGGGGCATTCACAACCTCTCTGGCAGCCTGTTCCAGCACTTCACCACTTTCATAGTGAAGAACTGAGAGATATCCCTGACTGCCATCATGGCTAAACTGGCTCATGCATTTCCGAGAGCTGAGCTTTGGGTGTCCAAACTTTGGCTTGCCTGAGCTGCACTGAGTGAACAAGAATTGTCTTGTGCCATATTTAAAATACATAATAAAGTTAGTGTGTTTAAGTAAAAAAACTTTTTTTTTTTTGTTAAAATATAAAAAACAGTAATAAAAACATAAAACTAGTGAGATGTTTAACCTTGTTTTTTGTGAAACTAATGCATCAGGCTGATGTGCCTGCAGTTCTCATTGAGCTCTCAAGGAGCTCACCAGAGATTTTTGAAGCAATATTACTCTTCCTGTGCTTCATCCTTAACAATAATTGTTGAACAAATGTATGTACTGCGATGACACACGATTAAGGCATGACTATGAAGTGAGGGATATATTTCTCTGGTAAGATAGAAAAGTCTGGTAAAGAGAGATGACCAAATTTTCATTTGAGTTGAATGCCTCATTCCATCTCTATAGATTCCACTTGAAAATTTACAGGTAATGTGTTTATACTAACTGAAAATGGAATCACAAATATACAAAAAATGATTACTTTGGGGGGAAATCTTGAGACTAATTCTCAGAATCCCTTATACAAACAGAAAGTATGGTTGCATATTTTTCACTGTTCACAGGACTGCGGCTGGCCAGTGTATCAAAACGTCTGAAATTATTTGCTACAATTTAAGTTTTATTTTAAATGCTGTTATGACTTCAAACATAGGATGGATAAGTTGATTTTCACTTTGAAGATGCATGTTTAACTGATTTAAATGAGTGGTCAAAGCCACCAGAAATTTGTGAGCCATTTTTAATCTTCATGTTCTAGCACAAATTTTCCTTCTGATTCCATAAAGGACTTGATTTCAGTTTGGACATCATAAAGTCTTTTTAGCATTTTCTCTAACTTAGCCACTTGCCTTCAGAAAAGTAAATGATGACCCAATAATCAACATCAGTACTTTTCAGGATCTCTTAGAATTGGTGATGATTCAGCCCATGGGACTTCACGAAATTCACAGCTTTGGTGACAATTTGCATCACATTATCCTAAAACTTGAACATAGGATGTTCTGTACTAACACACAGATGAACTTATTTACGATCTGGGTGACAGAGCACTGAAACAGTCTGCCCACAGAAGTTTTGCAGTCTCTTATGGAGATACTCAAGACCTGTCTGGACACCTACCTGTGCAACCTATTGTAGTGAGCCTGCTTTAGCAGAGGGGTTGGACTTGATGAGCTCTTGAGGTCCCTTCCAACCCCTGTAATTCTGTGATTCTGTGATCCCTTGTTAAAGCTTTCACATCTAAATTTTCTTGATGTCTGATGCAGTGATATTTCATCAGACATGAGTTGGCAGTGATAGTTACGTCATCTTCTATTAATTTTAGAAGTCTCTCTTTTTTACCAACCACCACTGTGGCACTATCAGTAGCTATACCAGATGTGTTGACAAAGGTTAAAGAAAATCGCTTTAATGCTGCTGTCCTGTGCCTAACACAGCAAACAGCCTCTGAAAAACGCCCCTCATCCATTCCAGACATTTAGAAGGAAATGGAAAAACAATAAAGTATGTTTGGTATGTGGAGCTCACACTTCTGGGGCCCTGCAGGTTCCGGTGACCTGGTCATTCATCATAGGTACAGTCAGGTGCCAGGCATTGCCTTTTACCAGCAACATGTGATTTCCCAGCACTGCTGGCCCTGCGGCCTGGGGAGGTGCATGCATTGGGAGGGGCATCCCAAAATGCAGGTGCTTTCTCCTGGAGCTCAGGCCTTGTCTGGGTTTTCCACACCTCCTCCCTGTAAGTAGGGAAAGTATCAAATACTATTACCATCAAAGTGTCTGAGGTCTACTGAGTTTCCCACATCATTCTCCAAACTAAGCTTGGTTAAGAACTGCAGCCTATTTGCCAATAATGTGAGGGGTTTTTGCTCTGAATGGGAGTGCTCTGAAATCCAAGAGCACTGCTGAGGTGCTATGAGAAGCTCTTGCCACATCCAGCATAGTAACAGCTGCTCTGAACAGGAGATCCGGCTGTGATGCTGGGCACAGGGTGAATTTTAAAGAGCAGGAGGGAAAAGGTATTATTTAGACATGAGCAGCTTCTGCTTCTGCTGCGCACATATATGAAGTGATAGGGAAAAATTAGAGAGCACTCAAAGAAGAGATGAAGGACTGGCCTATAACCCATAATTTATGACCCATGGTTCTTCTGCACACAGATTTTATAACAAATGCACCAAATAACCTGTGCAGAGTAGAAGTAGCTGTATGAAGACAAATACACTAAATAACTAAACTACTGATGCAGCATATCATGCACAGAACCTGGAGAAGTGCCTTTAAGTAGCTACCGCTACTTCTGGGCTCAGAAGGGTGGAGCATTGTGCTAATTAACTTACTCTCTTCTAGAAAAATTAATATAAAACCTGTGTTTGCACAAGATCTTGCAGTGAGAGACTAAAGGAATACATTCTGTTCTGTTTAGCAAAGTGAGAAAACACCATTTAATCATTATCAAGGATAATTATTCAGGGAGGTGATGTTGGGTGCTAAATGGATCTTTAATTGAGGAATACAAGATCAGCCAGCTGGTAACTGGAGGAAGACAATTGAAAGGCAATTAACCATTGTGCAGCTTAATGGTGCACGTGATGGAGTCTCCACCACTTCCCATATTTATCTCAGGATGGGATGCATTTCTGACAGAGCTGCTTTAGTTCAGGCCAATCGTGAGTTGTTGGGCACAGACCTGGTTTTACTTCTGCAGTTCCTTGTCCTGTGTATTGCAGGACTTGAGAAGGCTTTCTGGTAAGATTTCCTGTAATTCTTCCTCTGTGACCTTCTGAGAACAGACTGGCAAAGCTTATGAGCCTTGGCCCAGATCTAGCTCACCAACCTCACAAGGTATCCGTTCAAAGCAGAAAAAAACTTTACGGAACAGTGAGGCATGATACAGGAAATAACTTCAGCACTTCTTTCTGATCCCTGTGACCTCTGATGCAGTACACCAAGGATTTCTATCTAATAATTTAGGCTAAGGAAAGATCAAGCCATGGTGACCCACGTCAGCCTATCTCCTGGATGCACTGTTGTACCTTGGCGTTGAAGAAATGGAGGAGAGCACTGCACAAACCCATAATAAAGTCATTGTAGTTCACACCTGGGGTGTTGAACTTCTGCTAAGACAAGTCTAAGACCCATTTATCTAACACTGACGAAGTACATGAGAGTAACACTTATTTCTGAAGTACTCTGTGGTCAGCAACAGTGGAAACTTCTTTGATCTGTGAATGTTGTTGACTCATTGCATTTCTCATGGCCAGCCACATGTGCTTATCACCCTTTTTTAAAATTATTTTTTTATTTTTTTTTATTTTACAACCTTACTTAATGTGGCCATTTATCAAAGCTTCACAGTAACCTACCAAGTGCAGTCTAAAAGATGCATAGCAGAAATAGTCCACAAGAGCAATGCAGGCAACAGAATGAATATGAATAGCCCACACTGCACTTTCAGTTGCTGTCAAACAAACACCTCCCAGACTGCGCTCAGCAAATTGGTGACTGATATGGATGGTGTGTGCTGCATCCACTGGTACATGAACCGACAGATGTGTTGATCATAAGAAGGTGATCAATATGATTAAACTATGGTAGTGGAGAGCACGTAGCAGCCCGTCCAGGGACAGGTGGCCTGCCAGGCTGAGCCAGCTAACACCCCAATGAGTTTGTGCAAGGGATGACAGTCATCTCTACCCCATAATGGGATGCTAGTTTCCTTAGCATCTCTGTTGGGCCAAAGACTTGAAAAGTTAAATTGCCTGAAGGTTGCCTGTATTTCACTACTTACCTGAAAGAGGTTTTCCTTCAGTGGGCTCTGTTTCTGTTTTATCAACAATCTCTTCCAAACCATCAAGGATTTCGGCTTTGTTCTCTTCAGAGCTCTTGGGGAATTGAAAAGAAAGTAGTCTTCTTCTCCAGGTGCCAGTGCCTTCCTGTTCTTTCTCGTTCTTTCGTTTTGATTTCCGAATGCTTAGCATTGTTTTAAAACCTCTTTCAATAAATCCAGTGTTCTCATCATTCAAAGTTGGGCTGCCCAGCTCTGAAGCAACTTCCATCTTTTCCTTCTCCACGTCATTTGTTGCAGGCTCTGATTCTGAAGCTGATCTCCTTAGATATACCTTTGTATTTGTACTCATCTTGTCTTTCAATGAAGGCCTTTCCAAAAAGGTTGCTGGCAATCACTGAAGTGAATGAAAACACAGAGTGAGATGAGAGGATTCTAAAGAGCTATTACTGCATTTCCAAAGGTCTGAAAATCTGGTCTACCCTTTTTTTGTGCCTAATCCAAGGATGGAGAATGTTGTTTCAGCCTGACATTACCAAAATGTTTTCTCTAAGCTCCTTGTGCATATGCTACTCTGCTTTTAGTCCTGGAAGGCTCTAACTCCTAAAATCACACAAACGGCAGCTAGTTGCCCAGCACAAATGAATTGCTGGATGTCAAGGATGCCAAAGCCTATTAAACATATCATTTTCATCTGGCAACAAGGCATGTTTTTACCTCCTTTCTTCTAGGTGCATTTCCAGCCATGTAGGCTGAATGTCAGCAAGGTATTCACACTTTCTGATGCAGACATGGCAACTGCAGGTCACACTCTGCTCCTGCCCAGTCCCCAGCTGGCTGCTGCTGAATGCCCACAGTGAGTGGTCCCTGCAGCCTTCCTGACCCTCCCTGGCTGTCAGCTCGCCAGCCAGCGTGATCCAGTCACAGAGCTGCTTTGCATTGCAGGGGTCTGAAGATGGGCAATAGCACATTTCCCCGCAGCAGGCTCAAGGCAGCTCAGCAATCAGTTTAAATCATTAGAAACAGGAATTCCTTGAGGTCATCCTGGCCTGACTCAGTTCTGTCCAGCTCATAGGAGACAGGGATTGAAACATGGTTATGGCCAACAGACAGGTTAGGACCCTGCAATTACATTTCAACCTTCCCTATCTGAGCCTGGCTGTATCCCCACTCCCCTGTGTACAATTATTTCACAGGTTATGAGCTGCAAGTACTGCACCATGCCATGGGTGGGCTGAGCTTGTGGTACAGCAGGACCTGGACCCTGCTCTGCTCTTTCCCAGAGGAAATAGTTAAGCAGTGGGGTTAGAGGGAGTGGGGTCTCCGCATTCCCAGAGAGTCAGCAGGGAGGGGACTGAAGGCTCAAAACCTGCCTTGCAGGCTGGCTATGGTGGTGTGAAGCAAGGAGACATGGCAGGAGGAACCCACAGGCAATGAGAAGGAGGGATACGTACCCTGGCACTGATCCTGTCTGCTGAGATAACTCAGCTGTGGTCCAGGAGAACGGAGAGCAGCTTCATGCAGGAGACCAGACAGGTTGTTGTTGGTGGTGGTGATGGTCAGGCTGCTGGCAGGGCAGACGTTGGGATGATCACCTGGCCCACTTACAGCAGCACCTGCACTGGCTGAGGGGCTGTTGCATTCTTGGGGCCTCCTGCCATCCTCCTCTGTCTTCTGGAAAAGCACAGATGGAAATGGACAAATGGTCAGGACCCTCCTGCCCAGCACTTCTGGCAGCTTTACCTGAGCTGTGTTTCGCTTTCACTATGTTAAACGAAATGGAGGAAGAGAAATGCTGGACGTGCTCCAGATATGGGTTAATATTTCCTCTAGGCTGGGAGTGGTGAGGCAGGCTCTGTGCTGGGGGTGAGAGAAGGGGCTCAGGCAGCTGGGATTGATGGGGCAGCAGATGGAGAAGCAACTTGGAACCTGGTCCTGCCCTGTGTGGGATGTAGTCCCCAGGGGTGTGGACTCAGGTGTAGCCCACAGCTGATACATCGGCATGGCTCCATTTCATTTCACCTTGTGCTGCCCCACTTCTTGGTCACGAGTGGCCCAATCTGAACAATAATTGACAGGTGCAGGTGAAGGAGTAGGAGAACTTTGCCTGCAGCTATGCATTTGTACATTCAGCTTTTCATTCCTTTCCTTGCTTTGGGAACTAATATCCATGGGGTTGCTAGCCCTGGATTTTTCCATCCCAGCAGCTTTTGGGCATGCTGAAGGGAGCTCAAAGCAAAGCAACAAGGATTTAAAGCTATTAGTGTGTCCAGAAGAAGGCTACAAAGATGGAGAAGTGTCTGGAGAGCAAGGTGTGTGAGGAGCAGCAGTCCCTGGGTTTGCTCAGCCCAGAGCAGAGGAGCTGAGGGGAGGCCTCATGGCAGCTACAGATCCTCACAGAGAGTGGAGGTGCTGCGCTGAGCTCTGCTCTCTGTGACAGTGGCAGGGCCTGAGGAAATGGCATGGAGCTGCGCCAGGGAAGGGGCGACTGGGGGTTAGGGACAGGCTCTGCATCAGGGGGCTGTGAGCATGGAACAGCCTGTGCAGGGCACGGCCCCAAGCTGCTGGAGTTCAAGGAGCGTTGGGACAATGCTCTCAGATAAAGGATTTGGGTGGTCCTACGTGGAGCCAGGGGTTGGACTCAGTGATCCTTATGGGTCCATTCCAACTTTGGAATTGGAATATTCTATGTTTCTATGAACATTTTGGTGTCTGGAAGGTTTTAATGATGTGGAACAATGCAGAGCAGGCTGGTGGCAGGATGCCTTTGTTTGGGACAAAACATAGCATCATTTGGGTACAGGGAATCCCCTTCATCTACACAGCCCATCACTGAGTTTCTCATTTGAGCCATATTTCAGGTGGAAGAAGCCTTGTCAGGCTGGGGAAGGTTGCAGTGAGCAGCACTTCTGCTCTGGCAGAGCGACAACAGGGACAAAGGGAGAGCGCTCTTTAATCAACACGTGATGAGGTGTGAAAAGCCCCTTCTTACACAAAGTCTAAATAAATGTGTTTCTGTTCAGGTTGGTCATCTCCTCCTCTGCCAGACATTTACAGGATATTTCGTTGCACAAGCAGGTTGGCTCTGGCTGGGCTCCAATGCCACCAGCTCACAGCCCCTCCTTGTGGGATTAGACCCTCCTAGGAGCTACCAGCTCTCCCAAAACAAAGCCAGCAGCAGGATCCCCCAGGCTGCTGATAAACACAGCCTGTGGATCCCAGCACCCTGCAGTTTAGGTTACCCCAGTCCCCACCACATGCTGACTACAAGGCAGCACAAATTCATGAGTCTGCCATAGAAGCTCATGAGAATTTAAAAACTTATTGCGTCCCAGAGTTATTTGCCATTTTTCTCCAATTTTGCTAAAGGGCCCTAACCCTCTAGCTATCTGTGACAGATCATTTTCTTTAAAAAGCAAACCTGAAGGTCTCCTTGTTCCAGCAGGGGACTTCAAAGGGAAAAAAGCACCAATTGTCCAAAAAATAGTGAAGCTGGGTAATGGTATAATACACGTAATCCTTCCTGCTCTTTTTTGTCCCTGTAGAGTGAAGCCTTCAAGAAATCCTTCTTGTTTACAAGCCACCATTAGCAGCCCTTTGTTATCAGGAGCATGTTTTCTTTCAACGGTGGCACTGTTGAGCATTCAGAGGACTTTGTACTAAAAACCTTGTTGTCCTTAGTTCAGTGGCCACTATGTAGACACCACCTTGTCCCCAGTGAGCTGTGGGACATCTCAGCCAGGTTATGAAGCTCTTCCTAAAAAAAACCCATGCTCTCTCTTCAAAGCAAAGCAAGAAAGAAAAGCAAATCCTTGCAGGGAATGCCCTGTTTCTTTTTTTTCCCAGCAGTGCCTTAGGCTATCTCTGACTCAGTCTTTGCTGATCCATCTCCTGGTACAGCAACAGTCATGCAGCATCGTGGTTGTGCCAGCCTTCACGCTGAGCCGGCACGCTCGGTTCTGTTGTGCAGCCCTGCCATCAACAGGAACACATGTTCCTGAAAAGATCTTGCCATCTGGAGGAAGCACTGGGAAATTACCTTCCACCAAGCAGCACCACCCTCATTTCCTTCTCGGCTTCCCGGCACGGTCGTGAGAACAGATGAATCACCAGCACAACCTGGGGGCTTACAGCAGGCTGGTAGACAAGGCGAGGCTGGGACCTTCCCACCAGGAAACTCAGCCAGGGAAGAGAAAACAGAAAGGATGGAAAAAGATGGATTGGGAATTAAGAGACAACCTGACAAATCCAGATGACAGTACAAATATTGCAGGACTGTGGTCAGGGATTTTGTGGCAAGCACCTGCTGCAATCCAGTAGCCAATTCTTGCAAGCTATAGTCAATGAGAGATTTGCAGCCTGGCTTTAATGGAAAGCCAAGCTCATTCTTAGCTCCTTCACTGCAAGAACTTGACTTTTTTTTCCTTTTATGTGTCTCCTAATTCATAACACAGTGGTGTCAAAATGTTTTCACTCTATCTTACTAAGGTAAGCCCAAATAGTGCTAGATTTTAATGGCAAGGAGGTACTAGTGTCCAGATGCCAAACTGACAGCGATACAGACGTGGTAGAGGAGATTTAGGCATGGTATATAGATCTGGGAGTGATGTACGAGCTCTGTGTCCCTAAATACCTGGATATTTCTGGAAATGTTGGCAGAGGGTGGGAGCCAGACAGAGACTGGGGCAGAATGAAGGTTCTTTGTGTGCATTTTGAAGGGCTTTGTACACATAGCCTGAGCTTCCACTTCACAGGCTTTCAAACACTTATGGCTTTCCCCTCACAAAACATGGTGCCATTGCAAAAAGTGACAACCAAACTGCCCCAGGGGTTTCCATGGCGACCCAGCCTCATTCCCCATCTGATTTGTTCAGCTGAGAAGAGTGATTTTTCTTTTTTCCTCCTCACAGCGAATCGACCCTCAAGCCCAATCCATTTCTCCTCAATTCCCATGGCTATGGTGTGCGCTCATGCATCTCTACTCCCCCTGCACTCACATGCTCATGCCTTGTCTGTGCTGCCCCATCCCACAGCCAGCTCATGCCAACTGGGCCAGTTCCTGACAGCTCATCCTTGGGGCCTGGTCCACAGATGAGGAGATGCTCCTGGAGATCTCTGATCTCAAAAAATGGTTGCTGCTAACATCAATTTCTTTTCAATCTATATCATTTGTAGTTTCTTCATGTGGCAATGTGTCAAAACATCCAAGAACCCTGCCCAACTGAAGCTGCAGGAATCTCTCATTCGTTGATGTTGAGCTTTGAATCCTTCAGTGTCCATGTGGAAAAGCATGTTTTTCCACATAGCTTTTGCTACAAGTTCTGCAAAGTTACTGTTTCATAAAGATGACTTTATCCAGAGCTGGAGAAGACTAGGATCTGGAAGAGCATTTGGGCAGTGGTTTAGGTGCTCCTGCTTGCATGTGCATGGGGAGACCCTTCTGGGGTGCCTTAGAACCACCACTTTGCTCCAGCACCATGGCTGGAGCAGAGGTACTGTGTCCCTGCTTCCTCTTCCTCCTCTTCCTCTCTTGAAGTGTGAAGTTATTCAGGAGGGAAAGTACAAGGATTCACCCCACCAGTTTGTTCCCAGAGCTTGAAATAAATACACCCCAACCCAATGAGGGAGCTGTGGTGAGCACCAGGGCTTGCAGAGAGCCCCAGATGTGAGCAGCAATGCTGCCATCGAAAGACAAGCACAGGCAATATGCAATCCTAAAAGAAAACAGAGAACATAATTTAAGCGAGTCCTGCACTAATAATGAAGAAAATTCTGGCAGGTGCTTGGAAGCTGCATTTCTGCAAAGCAAGGAAATACTGCCTGGAGGGAGGTGCTGCTGCCCAGGGGATGGCTGTGTGATGGGGCCCTGCACAGATATGGAAAGAACTCAGCAAATATCACATCTAAAATGCTGTGAGGAATGAATAAATGAGTGCTCATTTCATTACAGAAGGGCGGGCCTGGAGGATTTTCCATGAGAGCTCCCACTGCTGCAGAAACCCATCCTCAGTTTTAGCAGGATAAAAAAACAAAATTTTCCTTCCTCTGCTGGATAAGATCTGAAATTGGCCTGTGGGAGCAGGATTTCTCACTTTGTTTTTCTTCTTTATTGATATCATTAAGAAGTCCAGGACTTTCCTCAATGAGCTAGGCACAAGCAGGGCTGTGGGGCACTGGGGCTCCCATCAGCCAACAACTGCATGTTTCTGGCTTTTGGGGATGCTCAGCCAGTCATCAGGGACATACCATGGTGGGAGCCCCTGGGAATTGTCCAGTCCCAGCTGGTGGTGGCTGTCAGCATGCAAGGACAGCCCATGACCCTTGGAGCAGTCTCTGAATCATAGTGCCACAGCCTGCGGCCTCCAGCATGGAAATGCCTTCCTCCCCAGCAGAATGCCCTCATCACGTTCATCATGGGAGCTGCCAAAGCACATCTAAGAGCAGAAGCACTTTGTTCATGGCAGCAACTGCAGATTAGCCACTGTTATGCTTCTGTTTGCAATTCACCCTAGGCTGTGCAAAAATATTGGTTTGATGCCAACAGGAAAAGCTGTAGCTTCTGTGGTGTGAAGCCCAGTCTTTTGGCATGGGACAAACATCCAGCTGTCATGATGCTTGGCTGCAGAGAGCTTCTCCATTGGGTTAAGTGCAGGCTGAGCACTCCCTGTAAGCTGGAGCAAAGCTGTGCTCAGTAATTCAAACAGTTAGAATGTCCCATTACTTAATTTGAGTGGCTAAGAGTAAATCTCTTCTGGGTCACAGGCACCTACTACTGTGTTTGTCACCAGTCAGGTTTTGGGTTTTGCAAACGCATCATTAGGGACAAGGTCCTTGTCCTTCTCCATTGCAAAGATTTACTTCACTGCACCAGCATCGCCAGCCCACTGTACTCAAACACTTCACCAAAGCCAAGTTAATTGTAGAATATCCCAAGTTGGAAGGGATCCACAAGGATCATCAAATCCAACTCCTGGCTCCTCAGGACCACCCAAAAATCAGATCATATGTTTGAGAGCGTTGTCCCAACGCTCCTTGAAGTCCAGCAGCTTAAGGCCATGCCCACTGCCTGGGGAGCCTGTTCCATGCCCACTGCCCTCTGGTAAAGAACCTTTTACTCATATCTAACCTGAGTTAATATTTATTTGTATTCTATGCCGTGCTGTGTTATGGGGTTTGTAGCCTGGCTCTGTAGTTTTGCTTTGTGTGAAAAAAGATAAATGAAGCGATTAGCCAGTGCCCATTCCTGGGCTCAGCCTGTTGCTGCACATCTGCAGAATGTTCTCAAGCTCAGTGGCTTTGAGAAATACCAACAGAGCTTTAAAGTTGCTTTAAAAGAAACCTCTTTTGGTTTGGTTTGGTTTGGTTTGGTTTGGTTTGGTTTGATAGAGTGAGAAGAAAGGGACAGGCTTGTTCTTAATTGCACAATGCTACAAGCTAGTAGATTTCTCCCAGTGCCAAAGGGTGCAGGTATCACCCCTCCATGTTGCCCATGCCAATGGGAACTGTGATGCCCAGCACGCCCACAGCTCTGTACTGTGCTCCCTCTGTACTCAGCTCTAGTGAGGCCACATATTGAGTACTGTATTCAGTTTTGGACTCCTCACTACGAGAAATATATTGAAGCCCTGGAGTGTGTCCAGAGAAGGGAGATGAAGCTGTGAGGGATCTGGATGAAGCCTGAATGTCTATTCTCAGGGCTGAGCTTCTGGAAAGCTGTATTTTCCTTAACTTGATGCCTGAGGAAACCTGAGAACTAGCACTTTATTTAAATATATATTTCTGTACCTTTTTTTTTAAATAAGTGTTTTTGAAGTTTCATTGAAGATGTTGTCACAGGAATCATTATATTTCTATAGAGATTATAATGACTCCTTTTGAAGAGTTAGTCTCAGTCAGTCAGTGCTTAATTCACATATCAATGACTTCATAAACCCTAAATCCACAACTCTTCTGAAACTGTACTCATCTGCTGTACCAGCGAGTGCCTGCTTCTTGGTGCCAGATTGTTTCTCTATAGGGCCATCTCAGCAGCAGTGGAGCCTTGGCCATGCAGGCAGCGCCATGCTGGTTTTACAAGCCATTGTGAGTCATAGAATCACAGAATGTCCAGGGTTGGAAGGGACCTCAAGGATCGTGAATCTCCAACTCCCTGCCACATGCAGGGTCATCAACCTCCCCATTTAATACTTGACCAGGCTGCCCAGGGCCCCATCCAGTCTGGCCTTGAACACCTCCAGGTATGGGGCATCTACAACCTCTCTGGGCAGCCTGTTCCAGCACCTCACCACTCTCTCTATAAAGAATCTCTCCCTGACTGTAAAGAATTTCCCCCTGTGAGTGCCACAGCCTGGTTGCTCCCCCTGGCTGATTTGCTCCAAGTTTCTTCATTTGCAATCCATTGATCTGGATGCTTCACTCTTCTCCATAATTTGCAGCATTTAATGCTTTTTGTCTGGCCATCACAGTGGGTTGGAGTTTTCTGGCCCAGCTTGCATCCAGTGTCAAAAGTGGCATTGCCGTCTCTACATGGAGCAGCTAAGAGCCCATCACCCCCAGACCCTGAAGTGCTCAGCCCAGAGCGTTCAGTGCCTTCCCAAAGCAGAGTGTCTGACTGACATTCTTTTTCTTTTATAAGTCAGAGGATTTATACAGCCGTGTTTTGAAACCTCCTAATGTGTGGGGCTATACAGGAGTCCTTATTGCAGTAGCATAGCAGGTGCTGCTGTAAAAATGCTGCTTTCTTTTTTGTGGAATTTAATTTGATTTAAAGTGCTGACAGGGAGACAATGAATTGCTCACATGCACTGGTGGATTTTGCCCCTCCTCCTTGTATCTCTTGCAAAAAATGGGTACAAAAACAGCATAGGCAGCAGGACGATTCCTCTAGCGTTGCTCGGTTGACAAGAACTCATCAAACCTGCATTTTCATTCCTAGTCATGTTTCTGCATCCCTGGTCCTGCCTATTCATGCTTGGTCCTGTCTCTGCATCCTTGGCCCTGCTTTCCTCCAGCAATTTGGAGGCTGTAGACCCAGTGTGGTATAGCAGCTCTGAAGAAACTGCTGTTGCTGCACTGTGATGGGTCCCCAGGTGTTTTGGTGCTGTCACACGAAATCAAGCTCCAGTTCACACTGATATTTGCATGTGCTGTGTGGCCCATGTAAAAAGCGTATATATCAGATTTTCCCAGGGGGAAAAAAAAAAAAGCAAAGTAGTTGAGTGGAGCAGATGTAGTCCTGCAGTACTTGAGGCTGAATGTGTGCACGTCAGCACGAAACGGTGATTTATAAAGGCGAGACAAGGGTAGGCTGCATGGGGCTGTTGCCATAGGGGTGCCAGGGCTGATGTTTGGGTGCCATCAGTACCCAAAGTGCTCTTGCAAAGTCCTCACTGCACTGGAACCAGAAGCAGAGATTAAGTGATCTTAATTGTCTTCATCTGCTCCAGCATAAAAGAAATGAAGTGGTGCTGGATCTGGAGAGACAAACCTGTATTTCTTCCAACTTCAGAAAAAAAGGCATCAGACTTACTGGCTTTTTGCTCAACTTTGCCCTTGCATGCACCTCTTGCTGCATGATGCAATTGCCAAAATGATGTATCATGGATGAAAAATTGATATCCTCTCTTTTCACTGCAGTCCATCAGTAAGAAGGAATGTACTCATCAGCTGTGTGTCTGTGTGGGTGCAAAAGGGCTGTGGGGGAGGCAGCTGGAGGGAGGCTCTGGTTTAGTGACACAGAGGGGTACTCTTCATCTGGGGCTGCCACTATGTCATCCAGTGCATGCTGCAGTCTCAATCTGCCTTCACGCATTTGCATGGTCAGGTAGGTGTGTTCACACACATGTATGTAGGGTACAGCAGATTTGCTCCCTTCCTTTGAAGTCCTGCAGTAAACATTTTGTCCTCTTACAGTGTTTTCCTCTGGTTTCTTTCTTCTGCAAGGCTCTGGTGCTGGCAGAGCGAGAGGATTAAAGCACATCATCATTTTCATTTTACTCTCTGAATCATGCCAGTGAGAAACCATCTACTGCTGGATCTAAAACTCACTCTACCCCTGCCCTGGAAACCTTACAGGAACAGGAATGAATGATGGCACCGTCTGAATGCCCAGCTTTCCTCTTTGATTAGCTGGAAGCAGAAGAGTCCAGTGTTTGCAGAGGCAGGACAGGGGAGGATGGAGGTCCCTGTGTCCTGCCAGCTCCGAGCAGACCTTGTTGCCGTGCTCGTCTTGGATCAATTTATGCCCCTCACTGCTGGAATGGAGCCAAGTGCTGCAGCTGCCCTTCGTCCTGCAGCTCACAGACAACTCATCCACGTACTTTGTGCACCACCAAACATGTTTTGGATGAGTCTGAGCAACCCGTTTCAGCCTGTTCTCCCTCCTACCTGCGTAAGTCTTGCCAACCTCTTCTATTTTTCACCTACATAAATGCTTTAACTAATGCTATTGATGTAATACTGAGGACATGACATGCTCTACAAGCCACAGCATAACCTGGGTCATGTCCTTCTTAGGACCAAGCCAAGCTCTTGCATCCAGAGAGCTGAAGATCTGTTGGAAAGCTGAGCATTAGTTGGAAGTTGGACAACAGAAGATGCTGTCTGTGCCGTGCCCTTATCACTTGTGCCACTGCTGTGCTGAGCTCCCTGGAGAACAGTGCTCACTAAGCCTGGCTGGGGCCATGTCCTGCATATCACAGAGCCAGGAACAATGCTTAGAGACATCCCCAGCTTTGCAAAACAACCCTGTGTCCTCTGGGCAAGAGGGATGGGAATGCAGCTCCAGGGCTCCCACTCAGCAATCCCTGATGGTACCCAACAGGACTGGTGCTGCAGCCACAAACCCCTCTGTTTGCAGCAGTGCTTGTGTTGCTGCTAGTCCCAGGAAGGCTTCAGCACTTAGCTGAGCCCCAGGGACAAGGTCCCTGTAAGGGAACCTGGAACCCTCAGTGCTCCTTGATAAAGCCAGCACTGAGTGGGCTTCCCTCTGATGCGGGAAAGAAAGGGAAAACAAAACAAAGCAATGTTGAACTCAGCAGATGGGAGAGAGCTGAGCTTTCTGACTGTTTCTATGGAGCCCCCCTCCCAGCACTGGCTTGATGTGGCTCTGAGCTCCATCCCTTCCCAGAGGGATGCCTCTTCCCATCCCCCTGTAAGACCCACTGTTCTGATGATAGGTTGGTGCCACGCCACCAGGCAGCCTGCTTATCTGGCTGCCCAGCAAGTGATTTGGAAGAAAAATTCATTTTTGACTCAACCAAATCAAATATTTTTTATTTGTTCTTTTTCTTCTCTCTCTCTCTCTCTTTTTTTTTTTAATGTTATGTGTGAAATGTTGCCTTATCATCCCGCACCTCTCTCAGTTCTGCTCTCAGCTATCTGTGGGTAGAAGTGGAGGGCAGGAGGTGATGATAAGTGATGAAGCTAGAGAGATGATTAAAATGCAGGAGGCAATTTCACCAAACTCAGCTGTAAAATGAGATTGTTTTTCCCCAGATGAATCTTTTTGGAGGATCCAGTCCTCGTCTCTGATCAGATTCAGATGTTGAGGATCAGTCCATCATGGGTTACTGCTCTCTGAGAATACCCCCATGTGACACTGACACGTGCACAGGCAGACATGGCATTCCCACTCCGCAGTCCTTTTGTTTCTGCTATGTGGCATTCAGGTTTTTCAGAAATCCATAGCTGCTGTAACCACACAGCTCAAGGCTAACTGGGGCTTCAGCTCTCTTATACAGGAACTTGGGGTTTAGGCCATTTCTAGCATTTCTCTAGGAAAGAAAAGTTAGATATGCTTGAATTAACAAAACTCCACGGACGTTTTTTCATCTTTCTGCATTCTTCGTGTTCTAATCAACCATTTGGAAATCCTTTACTCAGAAGGGGAAAATAAGGATAAGAGACATAACAGTGAGGGAGAGAGGTGTATAAACCCTTCCTCTCTACAACTGCAAAACAGCAATTGGACTGATAGATCTCATTTTAAATGCAAACACAGATTTCTTTCCCAGCCGGCTAAAGAATCAAAGGACAAACAATGAAGCCAAATTTGTATTGCTTCTGTGACTATCTTGCATTTTGCCTCCCGCATTTTAATTTTCTCTCTGGCTTCATCTGCTAAACTGATGCTGAAACGTGTTTGGCCTCATGGTGATTATCTTTGCACCACATCACAGAGAAACATCAGTCATTTCCTCTTCTTTGACCTATTAAACAATTCTTTCTAGCATATTGCTGACTTTGATCAGATTGAAAGAATATAGTCAACAAGCCTTTTTAAGCTTCCACATTAAACTTCTCTGTGTTTTTGTTGTTTTATTTTCAATATCATATTCTGAAATACAAGTCACCCTATTCTCAAGCTGTGATTGCTCCGAGTTACTCAGCACAGGGGCAGTTTGGTTTCAGATTTACTTCCCACAACATCGTGTCATCCACTCCACAATGTGAGGAGTCTCTGCATGGAGATGAAGGTAAACCCCAAGCAGTGATTCAGGTCATTATGTGCAAACTGGTACCCATGCTTGTGTAATTTCTTGAGTTACCTCTTATCTCCTCATCTTCTGAGCAGAATTTGTGTGGGGGGTAGTTCTCATTCCTGTGAGCAACATCTCCAAATTCTAAGGATTATTCTTGCTTGACCTTGATAATTCTAATATATTTCTTGTATTTTAGGGGCAACAGAAGGTGGGAAGTTGATGTGAGTTTATCTCACACCCACCAGCCTCAGTGTGAGCAGAGCTACTGCCACCAGGCAGTTTTGGGAAGCCCCACACATCATTAATTTGGGTTTCTACGTGTTAGAGGGTCTGTTCATAACAGGAAAGATGAAATAGAGATGGGAAAGTTGATCATGGAAAGCATCAATGTACAATGCATGATATTAGAGCTGTGTTTAATCATTCATGGTGACCACTGTTCTATCCTATCTGGATAGGCTGTCCGCACCGTGCTTGGTGGTGTTTGAATACAATGGCCAGCAGTAAGACTGTTAGTGAGATAAGGAGCAGGAATTGGCCTTGGATGTTGATCAGGAGAAATTAATGTATCCTGTTTGGTGCTGACCGTGGCCAGCTCCTGAGTCATAACCCATATCACATCCTTGAACTTTCATGACCAGGTCTGTGAACAGATAAGCAGGGTAAAATGTTGCAAGGGGAGTCCTGAAAGGACCTTCTGCTTCAGACAAAGGTCTGTGCTACACTTTTTTTTTGGTTCACATCAGGTCTTAAAGAAAATGCGGTGCAAAACTAATGCAGGCACTTGTTATTTTCCTTCTTAGGAGGCAGAGCTGGCTTGTACGGATGCAGGCAGATCCCGGATCCAAGCACCTTCATGCAGCAAGGGATGTGGCATGCATGGTCTACATGTGGTGACAGTGCCCCTGTGCTGCAGGAGCAATGTGCAGTGGGAGGCCAAATTCTCCTTACTGCGCCCCTGCAGCTGCACAGCCTCTGCTGGGTGTCCTCACCCCATCACCACTCTGTCATCCAAACAAGTGGCAGTGTTGGCACAACCAGCTGACGTTGTATGGGCACAAGTGGCTCCTGTGCTGCTCCAGCTGAGCACTGTGCCAAGAATGCACGGCTGCTGCCAGCGCCAGCAGTGACTGCATTTCACTCAGTGCACCTTTTTTTCCCCATAAACTCTTCAGAATCCGTATGCAGTCCTTGTTGTGGCTGCAGTGGCATCTCCTGCACCCACATGATGAATGGGTATAGAGCCACCTGATGTCCCAGTGATGGTAAGAGATATTGCTGGCATCTGCCTTGACACTGCCTCATCCCCACTGCCTCATCCCCATCTCGCCACAAATCCCCACTGCACTCTGATCCCATAACAGGAGTAAACCAAGGTGACGTTTGGGTGAAGCCCAGACTGGCAAGCAAGTCTAGCTGCTGAAGGGCACCCTGAGAAACAGCCACCGTGTAGGGCAGCAGGGTCAGCTCTCCACCCCCCAATCTCTTCTCCACACCCCCTCTATGTACAGACATCCTGCACAACCTCATTTCCCCAGGAGAGGCTGCAGCACCATACTTCCTGAGCCAGTGGCTTTTAGTCTCAAGGGGGAAAGCAAAGCACATGAAATCCAGGCAGACTTTTGGCTCTGCCTACAGCAAGGTTGGGCACAGCAGCACTTCTGCATTCATCCTGAGCTGTTTCCAATCTGAAACTGTTAGAATCGTAGAATCACAATATCCTAAATTGGAAGGGACCCACAAGGATTATTGAGTCCTGGCTTCACACAGGACCACGCAAAAATTAAACCCTATGACTGAGAGCATTGTTCAGTCACTCCTGAATTCTGGCAGCTTGGGCCATGCCCACTGCCCTGGGGAGCCTGTTCCAGTGCCTGGCTACCTTCTCAGTGAAGAATCTTTTCCTGATATACAACCTGAGTGTGTCACTGATGTGGAAAAGTGTCTTGGCATCGTGCTGGAGGCACCAGCATTCATTGGCTCTGTGTCCTTGTGGTGCCAGAGTGTTTTGGAGAACAAGAGTGAGGAAAGACACAGGAATATAAACAGTTCTGAGAATGAAAACAAGTAAAGACAACATTGGGGAAAAAAAAAAAAAGAAAAAAAAGAAAAAAAAAAGGTAACTGACAGAAAGAAAAGTCTTTTCAACAGACAGAAAGAAGACAATGGAAAGACAGGAGAGAAAGAGGAAAGAAAGAAAGAAATGTGGAGAAATGAAGATGTTGGGGGAAGGCTGCACAATAATTTGGCACCAGTTCCTTGCATTAGTTCCCTGAAAATTGTGCAAAGCGGGGGCAGAGAGCTGTGGATTACTGAAGTGTAGCACCACAATACCGTGGGTTGGCCACTAAATTACCATTCTGAGAGTCTCTTGGCTTAGCCTCATTGCTGCTGTGAAGAGAGCGATGTGTGCTGAAAAACAGACCTATGAGGAAGAGGGTTGAGACTAGAAATTCCATTATATTCTTGGCACTTTGACATTTTTCCTCCCCTTTTGTGAAATCTCAAGGGAGCGCTGCCTACTCCTGCAATAATAATAACAACAACAAAAAAAAGGTAGCATATGAGTTGGCATGGTAACTTCATCTACTAAGTAACTAACACGTAGGATTTGATTCTTGATCTAGAATAATAATGTCAACAGCCCCCAGGAAGGTGCTTACTAGTGACTGACTGCCTGTTCCAGACTGGATTTCATGCTTCTCTTACACTTGGTGAGACTCACCACAGTGCAGGGACAGACCTGAGCCACTCTGATGCTGGAGTGCATGCTTGCTGGCTTCCTCCACTACAGCTTTCAGGTCAGTACAACTTGATCGTGTCCAAGCACTGGTTTGCATTAATTGCTGTTGTTGACTGAGTTTTCTGAAAGATCTGTGGAGAGGATCAAAGGTCTGAGGACTGAGCTGGCTGGTTCTGATGTAGCCATGCTGCAGCATCAGGCACCCTTCATGCCTCCAAATGGGCTCAGTAAGTACTCTCCCACCTGGCAGGGCCCCACAGGATTGACCAGCTGTGCCAAGGAAGCAGGGACAGTACATGAGACATAAGTGGAAGCTTGCTGTTATTACCATTTTAAGAATATGGAAAGAAAGAAAGAAAGAAACAAACAAACAAAAAACCCCAACATCCCTATACTTTACTTTGCTAGTGCTTATGGCTGAGGAGTAGCTGTATGGTTGGAATCCATGTATCTCCTTCATCCCTGCTGCTGATCCAAGAGTGCACGCAAACGAGGCTCCCATGAGGAGGGGGAACAGTCCAAACAACAATTAGTCCTTTTCTATTTCTATTTTTACATTCCCACAGATAAGTCTGCTGCTGGAGTTCTTAGGGTACATTGTCTATCTTGCTCCAAGAGCAGGACAGCTGCAGCCATCCTCATCGGGGTGCAGGGGAAAGAGACAGTCCAGGGGATTATCTGGAGAAAACCTTTGCTCTCTATAGCATGGCTGCTCTAGGGAGTTGGCTTCTGTGCTCACTCCTTTAAATTTCCTGTATTCCTCAGCCTGTCCTTTACACAGGTCCCACATGGTTCATTTTGGTCTCAATGAACAGACACTGCCATACTGGTATAAAGACTGTTTGGATCAGTGTGGCTTGTTATAAAAGAGCATAAATGTGACTATAGAGGATTTGACTACATCCATCTAGCCCAGTATATTGTCCCTGAGAGCCAACATGAATGGATGTGCAAAAAAGAGAATAAGAAAGCAGATAGAGATACTCCTTCACTCTCCAACCGTTTTCAGCTCAGGTGCCTCCTAAGCTAACTGAGGTCTGTAGTAAGTATCGAGCAACTCCCAGAAGATTTTTTTTTTTTCCCAGGAACTTCTCCAGGTTCCTCTTGAATGCATCCAAAACATGCAGCAAAGAGTCCCATGTAGCCACCTGCTGTCTGAAGAACAACTTTCTTCTGCTTGTTTTGAAGCTGGATGCTACAGGCTTTATTTTCTGCACCTAATTACTGCACTGGGAGGGGCAGAGAATGCTTCCTGTACAGGAGGAAGCTGCTTCAAAGGGCAGCTTTTAATCACTGTGTGGCCTGACAAGGGGATACCGTGATGTAGTGATAGTGTATCTAATGGAGTACATACAGCTCAGCAGCTCCGTGCTCTCTGCAGGATCCATCCTCTTGAGTTCATTCTCAACTGAAGAGAAGACTAAAAGTCCTTTTGAGCCTGATTTTGTCTACTTCTTCCAACACATCAGGTACTACAGTGAGATGTATCTTCCTGCACTCCTTACCTCTCTTGTAGCCTTACCTGCTGTTAACTTAGCTGCTTCTTGCAGTGGATACAGAGGTACCAGAACTCTTTTTGTACCATGAGCTCCTAGCCAGCAGCCTTGAGAACCACACCATGGCTCCCAGCCCCACTGAGATACTGGGTACCATGCAGCTGAGCCTGCTGGTAATGCTCATCCATGAGAGTAATTCCAAGCCAAATGGTCCCTCTCCTTCCTACAGGCATCTTCTAAATGCTGACAGTGGCTGCTTAAAGATTTTCGTATCACACAAAGTTATTTAAAATGGTTGAGCGATAACCTCCTCAAAGGAAGATTTATTAACATTTACATCCAGTCCTCCGTGGCACAATAAAAATATATTATACTTTAGGTACAAACTGCTTTGCCTAGGGGAATCCCAATAAAATCAATGATCCATTTTTTTTTTCTCTTTAAAGCAAGCAAGAAGCTCCAAGGCCCTTTATTTCCTTCACTGATCAGTGACTCAGAAATAGTTTTCAGCACACATCTCTTCCCCATAGAGTTCCCTTTATCCTTGCCGCCTGTGCTGCAGAAACCAGCTACCAAAAGGCACAAGCAGTGACTGCCTGAACTTTCTTCTTGCTTTACCTACTCTCTAAAGAAGGTCTGAGCCCACCAGGGTTTTCTGAGTGCTGTTTCAGGGTTTCTAGATGAGCACTGTAAGCACAGGGTCAGACTCCACTAGCAGCTTTGTATCCCTTTCAAAACCTCGGGGGCTGGATGCACAGCAGAGGCAGCAGGGCGAGATGTGCTGCCAGAAGGTGTTACTGCCCAGCCATCACCCCACCGAGCAGCGAGGCAAGGGCCCAGCCCCACTGGGATGGGAAGTGGTGAGCAGCATGGCCTCCTCAAGAAAAACATGGCTCAAAAAGGAAAGACAGACACATATAGTGTTGCTTTTATGAGGATCAGATAGTGAAACAAGACAAACTCAGGACAACGCAAGCAATGAGGCCTCTTTCAGCCACACACAGGCCCTGCTCGGTGCCTACAGACAAGCCAGCTACATCCAAAACCATCAGGAAGAGAGCAAGGTTTCACACGCCAGGGTGTGATCCATGACAAGGACTTTTGTTGTGAAACAGCCCTGCCAAGGGACCTCACACCTTACTCTTCAGCTGGGAACCGTTAGCCTTATTGCAGAGGGCACCTGTGAAAGAGCACAGCGGAAATCTACCTCAGCAAATGGCCGCACAGCACAGGGTGCCTGGAAGCCTTTTTTTGGAAGATGAGAAGCAATACAGAACAGGTGAAATCCTTTCACAATTTTCTATTTGTATCACTGAGAGAGTCATAGGGTTATTGGTTTAAACTGATGTGCATGATAAGAAAATAATGCTGATGGTTGACAGTTTCCAGCTGTGAGCTAACAAAACGTCTCAAATATGTGCCCAGATTGCTTGCTTTCTTCTCAGCTGTGTTAAGCCAAGCTGACCAAGAGGTCTTTCTGAAGCCCTGAATTTGTGCTTTGTGCATGTGAGAGTGAGAAAAGTTATGGGATCCCTTTGTACCCTTGTGAGTGATGTACCTCTGTAGGAGCAGGGGAAGTTGAATGTATCCAGTGCAAGTGTGCAAAGCTGCTTAAAAAATCATGAGTGAGAGGACAGCTGGAGCAGAGTGCTTTGAGGTGAGAATATGAGTGCAGCCTGAGCTAGGACTGGAGCTGTGTGCAGTCCTGCTACCGTGGTGCTCTAGCAGGACCCACTCTGACTTGTGAAGCCTCTTCCCTGAGGCAGCCTCAAGTTGGAAGAGGTCTGAAGTTATTAGGTGAGTCTACTGGAAGCTTGTCTTTATTCTTTAATCTTCTGGCTTTCTGACTTTTGTACCCCATGGGGCTGGCAGTGCTGGAACTGTAGTATGTGTATAGAAATGCTTCAAAGCCAGGCCTGAGCTTCATTCCCTAACTGGCAGGTTGCTGGAGATGAACTTGTGTGGTGTGATGGCTGCTGTGTTTGTTTGCTGCCCTGGTAGATCTGCTGGGACTTTCATGTCAGACCATGGAAGGATGCCTTTGCCTTATGGTACTGGGCTTTGGGGGCTCCCTCTGAATAGCTTTTGCTCTAGAGTCTCTAGCAATTATTTCTCTGTCATATATCTGTAGAAGCAACAGTAAGGATATTGGGAGAGCATTTGGCCCACATCAAATGCTCCATGTGCTTATTTTAGAGTGAGGTCATAGCTCTCATAAAAAGAAAATAAATAAAACCCAGGAACTTGTTCTGAAATTACCCTGGAATTTTCATGATTGCTGTCTATATACTTATTGTTGGGTTTTTCAGAGTATCTTCTGTGCTGAAGCCAATGTTTTGTGAGAGATGCTCAAAATGTTCTGTGAATGAGTGAGAGGAACTGATTTCCTGTCTGTTATAAACAGGAAAGGCTCCTTCAAAGCCCAGAGATATTAAGAGACAATAATTTTGGATTGTTACTGAAAAGCTTACAAGTCTGTGAACTATTACATGAGGCTGTCTAGTAATGTTACTGTTAGCTTATGTAAGTTGTCAGTAGAACATGTTCTAAAACTTGTATCCCATTTTTTTCCAATGCTGTATCATGCAACACAAATCAAAGTGAAAACTTCATTTGAATGCTGATTCAAATGCAGAAAGGTGGTTGTTCAACATTACATTTAATATGCTTTGAGCTTTTGTCTTTTTTATCCTAAATTTTTATAAAATGAAGCCTTTCTGATACGTGGGTTAAGCAGCTGCATGAACAGTGAGACTCTTTTTGATGTAGCACTGCTAATAGTGCCATGAGATGGAAAACAGGCCTGGGAAATGCCAAAGTCCAAAAATCTGGAATAAAGAGGCTATAGCAAGTCAGAAAACTTAAGCAGTATCCAAAGGCCTTGCTTATATTCTGGGGATTGTGATATTTGAGGTCACTTTAATACTGATGCTCCTGGTAAGTTTAAGTCAACCCTTGTCATCCTGATATGTCTCACCTGCCAGACACAAAAGGCAGTTTGTTTCTTCCAGCCAACATTGTAATAGGCCAATGATTTTAATTTTCATGATCTGTTCCTTTTTAAAGTGACTATTGCCATTGCTGGAAGGATCATACAAGGTTGGTTTTCTTTTGGGGATTACTTATAATGGAGTTGATCTAGATGATCCTGTTGTCCAGCTTTTTTTAGGATATAGCCAAGACAGTTTTCTCTTCTGTTGTTTGCACAGCTGTGGGGTACTTATGCACCCTAAGGTCTCAGCAATTTTCATTATGCCTTGCCATTTTATTCTGGACATCTGCTGCAATCAATAAAAGTTATTTAATGACTGTTGGCTAGACTCCTTTTCTAAGACTCACCTATTACTAGTGCACTACTGCTGAAGAGCTGTATCTTGTTCCTTAGGGTGCTGCAATTCTATGGGGGGCTGGGGAGGGGAAGTGCTGTCCTCTAGTGTGAACAAAGCCATCAGATTTAGGAAAGTTACTGCTGAAGTAAACCCATTAGAAACTCTCAAGTATTCTGTTTCTAGAGATATGAGGATGTACTGATATTTTTTCTTCTGATTTTTTTTTTTAAGATCCTTTGGCTACTAACTGGCTCAAACTAGCTTTTCTGCCTGCTGTGTAGCATTCACTTTATCACCCAGGATATAAAAGTTTGGACCATGCAGTCCAAACCTGGAACTGTAATAGCTGTGGAAAAAGGCTGGAGATCAAAGTAATGATTCTAGCTGAGGGAGAGAGAAACTTTTGATTTTTATTGCTAGTAGTAGTAGTAATACTGACTGTTCAACCATAAATTGAGATCGCTCCTGGTGTCTGGATGATTTCTCTAGTTGTATAAACAGATCTATGGAATTCTGGGAGGCAGTGTAAGAGTTGAATGCTCTATGTTCATACCTCTCTCACTTAATTACATTTGATGATCTTGTATATCAGCAGATTGGCTCAGCAAGTAGGAGAGGTTAATTTTTCCTACATCACTTAGTAGAGCTGTAAACTGCTTTGCTAGAAGATGTTGGAGATGATAGAACCTTGAGTAGGTAGCCATGGAAAATTAATACCTATTGGTACTAATTAGATGCAAACTTGATCACGTGACTCAAGAAGGCCTTGATCTGCACGTGTTTCGGGTGGTGAATGAGGAAAGTACATGCGGTGAGAAAAAAAATCACCGTATGCCTGCTCCATTTCTGTGTTCTTCCTCTGAATGTCTGCTGTTAGCTGCAACTGGGGCTAAGAAGTAGGGCTAGATGGACTTCCAGCGTGATCCAATTTGTTCTGGAGTTAGAGGATATCTGTCATGGAAAGTCTTCAGCTCTCTTGTCAAGGACTTTCTAAAAGCTAATAAAATTGGGCACATAATAGTTGCTATTCTTCCATTTGTTTGAATGATGTGGAAAATATGGATGATGCAAGAATAGGACAAAACCCAAGCTGCACTGGAAGCTTGTTCTTGACAGAGTTGTGGGTCCTGTTCAGTACTGTTATACAAAAAGAATTGCCTTGGAACAGGCAACTACATGTTTCCATCCTGATTGTTGCAGTCATTTAAATCCCTCTAGTAAGGAAACTCAGAACATATTTTTCCTCATGCTTAGGGGCTGATGCCTTTCCTAGACTCAGCTGTGGGCACGTACCTCTGTCTTGAAGCTTTCTTTGCAGAGCTGCCAGAAGAAAATGGCAGGAATTTATCCTGGTGTGTTTCTCTGGATCTTTACTTCATTGGGAATTTCTTTGAAATCCTCTAAGGTGATTCTTGCATTCATTCTTTGATGCGTATCAAATTCTATCATTATGCTGATAAAGGCAAGTTCTCTTTGAAGTATCCTTTATTCAACATAATAAGTAAAAGGTCTATTTAATGTTTTCATTGTTCTTCACAGCTAGAGAGCATTTCATGCCTGTTTTGACTGAGTCACTGTAGTTGTAACTCGTTCACTTATAGGTCTCTGTGGTCTGGAAGAGATCTTGCGTGCCCTTTTGTGTTTGCTACTTCATGCTCCTGGGTGAACCTGTCAATAGTGTTCAGCTCTTCTCAACCTGATCTTTTGCAGGTTCAGTTTGATGCATATTTTTCATCAATGGTTTTTGCCCTAATTACTAATAATGAGGATATTCAGAGCAGCCTGTTTATTTTCAGGAGGACTTGTCCTTTGGTATTTTGACATCCTTTTTGCCTTTTACCTCCTGTCTTCAGGAAATCATAAAAAAAAAAAAGAAAACCAAAAAACCTGCAGTATTTGTGTGCGTGTGGCATATATTATTAAGAACTGGTTCTCATGTGGATAAGTGGGTTTGAGGGCTGTAGTTTTAGTTTTCTTCCATATATTAGAAGGGTTTGCCTGTTTTTATTTTTTTTAATAAAATGACTTGGGTGGGGAGAGAAGCTTTTGTATTACTGGCAGCGTCATCCAGACAGTCCTTGTGTGCTTATACCAGCTCTTTATAATTAAAAGAAACTTTACTCTGTAATATGGATGTTTCACTTCAAACTTTTTTCTTGGGAAAAGAGCAGTAAGAATTATATTTTAAACATGGTGATTATTTTGGCAGAGCTTTCATCTTTATTTTTAATACATGGAACAATTCCTTGTGGTCCCGTGACGTTACTTATTTCATCCTTATCTATTTGTACTTGCACAGTTACTCTGACCATGAATGGTTTAATATTATCACCTTTCTGTAATGATGTATTTGTGGACATGATTGCACCTGTTTCAATATTTCTATATTTTTTTCATTGCACTCTTTTTTTTGGGGGGGGGAGTGGGAATAGTACTGAATGGTTTTCAGCAGCATAATCGGTCTTGTATCTATTTCTGGTTTTCTTGCATGGTGTCGCTTCTTCTGGTGTTTCTACAGTTACATTCTGTAAGCTTGTCTGAATCTTTGTTTCCAATGGACCAGGTGATGGTCATCTACTGCCTAGTCCTAATCAAACTGTCTTAGCTAGAAGTCAGGACCTTGAAGAGCAAATCTGGAGCAAATCTCTTAGATTCAGGTTTGCTCTTCAAGGTCCTGACTTCTAGCCAAGACAGTCTGATTAGGACTAGGCAGTAGATGACCATCACCTGGTCCATTGGAAACAAAAACCACCATCAGCATGCTGCTTTCCCTACCTCAGAAAAATCTTCTGATGCCTTGAGTTGTCAGCCTCCATTTAAGAGGCTTCAATCCTCCTGTTTCTAGAGCTGAGAAACTAGTTTTGATGGGACTGTATGCTTGCGCCTCCTAGCTGCCTCTCTCTGTCAAGGTCAGAAATTCCCATGTTGCTGTATCCTTAGCATACTACTTGCCCTGGAAGGTGAAAATTGCATCTTTATGGCAAAAGAAAGTAGTAGTAGAGAATGTGGAAAACTAAGGAGAAATGGGCACTTAATCAACGTCTTTGTGTGAGAACAGTGCAAAAAGTGTTGTTTTTTTTTGTTGTTGTTAACTTTCCTTTTTTACATTAGCAATTCATGTCTTGTCTACCCTGTTTGTTTTTTTTCTTCACTGGAGAACTAATATTATTATGACAGTGCAAGTAAAAGCTGACGAATTTCAAGTAGAATTGCTTTTCCTACAAAATGTTTTAAGCAGTCTGTATTTAGCTAACATTTATCTAACTCCACTCCTAACCAACAGTTGGAAATCTTTGCAGTTCAACACCTCCTCCTCTCCCCCTTTCACTAGAAGCTGCAAAACCTCCTACTCTGTGTCTCTAGATCTTCTTAGAAGACCTCTGCCAAAACAAAACTTGATGTTTCTTATTTTTTATATAAGGAAAAAGCAGAAAACAAAACACTTCCAGCCTCTCATACACAATGTAGCAGAACACGGCTCAAGTCCAATTTGTCTCCTTTCCCATATTTCCTGCACATCTACTCTTGCAGAGGCAACAAAAGCCGTCTACTATATCCTCTACTCACCAACCTTGTAATGCCTCTCTGGCTGGAGAAATAGCAAGGCTATCTCCCATGTGATCCTGTTCTTCAGGGCAGGCACCAAAGCAGGGACTTTACCAAGCCCCTCAGCATTTGGCAGCAAACAAGATCCTGTCTTTGACAGCTTGGAATGAACTCTCCAGGAACTCTACCAGCTCACAGCGAAGGCTTTGGATCTCCTTAGTTATTTCTGTAGTCATTAACTGTTTCTCATGCAATTTATGGAAATAAAGGTATTTTTTCTTCCAAAGCAGAGCGTGGCCAGGCTTCTCAAGGCTTCGCCTAGGAAGTGATGAGCAGAAGGCATCTGCTCCAAAGTCACCCGCCAGCACTGGGAGAGGCTGTGCTGGCACAAAACAGGCTGTGCCCAGGCCTTGGGAACTGAGCTTCTCTCTACACAGTTGGGTGAAGTCAGCACAAAGGAAATGGGAGGTTTCATGCCAAGGCTCTTGTCAAGCCCATGAGTGATGTGCAGTGTGGGATGACTGAACAAGCCCATTGCAGGTAGCTCCTGGCTGGTATAGGGTGATACCTGTTCCAAAGACTCAGGGCAGAGCACTTCCTCTCTGAGTTGACTATTCTCTGGAAATCATGAGTAACACGGTTAGTGGGCATGGTGGTGATGGGTGATAGTTGGACTAGAAGTTCTCCATGGTCTTTTCCAACCTTTAGAATTCTGACTGGAGCATTGCCCTGTCCTATTTCATGCTTTCTGTGTCTTGCAAAAAAAAGCCTTGCAGATGTAGATGCTGGAAGAGTGGTAATACATAAAGACGACACTGACTCTAGTGCTTCTTGGTGCTTGAATGGGAGAGATTAACTTGGTTCAGCTAAATATAGGCAACCTTATCCAGAAGCAAAAAGTGGGGGCCAGGCTCATTGTGTGGGAGGGAATTTCAGGAATGCCAGAGCTTCTGGAAGCTGCTGGAGAGGCAGAGGGTGAGGTTGTGGTGGGCAGTGTGGGAGCATGGGTGCCCACTGTACTGATGGCTGGGAGCTCATGCAGTTCTCTGGTGCATAAGCAGGGAATGAGTGGAAACAGTGAGATGGTTTTATCTGTGTTTGGCAGTGGTGCCAACTAGTTGTTGTTTGTTGTATCCAGTCCTCAGGTGCCCAGATTTCCTTCTTTGTCCTTCCTGCTTGGAGAAAAAGGGGAGGTAGGGAAACTGAGCCTCATATGTCCTGGGATGTGGCATTGCACTACTCACAGCTACAAGCAGGATGCTCAGGGGAGGAGGTGACAGATAAGTGCATGCCTGTATCAGTTCATTTGCCATTACGCTGCCTGTACTGTACTGTGAATTGCATTGCCATTAACCTTTGTGCTATTAACTGCCTCTCATCCATCCTAATTACAAGTGGAAGTGATGGTGGGAGAAGGGAAGAAGGGAAGCAATCACGTAATGGTTCAGGAGCACGGAGCTGATTTGCACAAAATCCAATCTGAAACATGAAAATGTGATTCCTTTCTGAAACAAATAATGCATTTAAAAGCAGATGGAACTGGAAAGCACAAAGGAGCCGTCCCCACTCAGTCAGACAACTGGTTGTGGTGAGGATTTTTGTGCAGAGGTCCAAACAGTTGCTCTGCCAGAGAGGGGATACACGTTTGTCACAGAGCTGCCTGCTGGTTTTAGGGGGAATTCTGTCCTGGGCTGCCAGAGGAGTTCCTTGATAAACTTCAGCAGCCTCAACTGGTGCTGGAGCACTTGCTAGGAGGGTGATGTTTCACAAGAATATAAATGCTTTGTCAGGTTTTGATCATAACTTTTTAATGGGTAACTCAGAATTCCTTTTCCCTCCTGTACAGCAATGAAGTATGAAGACAGAAGGAGGGAGGGAAACTTCTGTTTGACCATGTGTTTATTCACCTGTTGACTTTTTTCTTTCAAATGCGCATGTAAAACTCAAGCAGTCAATTTCAAACTAAAAGTGCCACGTGGATGCATTTTGTTGTAAATGCTGAAATAAAACTGTTTGTTTTCTAAAGTACTTCTAGCCATCTGAAACAGTTGACTGAACTCAGAGTTTGTGTTTGGAGCAGCACGATATGTCAAACTTCCAACTCATTGAGTGTTGTTTTTCTGACCCTCTCTGACTAGCCTGCCCTGTACAAGAGGCTAATAGGGATGGTAGCATTGCTGTCCCCAGGATGATAGGGAAAAGTGTGCAGCAAGGCTGGGCACTCAGCCAGCACCAGCGGCTGCTGCTTGGGATGACAGAAGAGGGAGAGCGAGTGCTGCAGTGGTTTGTGTTCATCACATTGAGCAGTGACATCCAAGAGAGGGTGAGGACTGAGCCAGCTGAGCACTGTGCTTAGGTTAGCTGGGCTCCAAATAGGGCTCTGATTAAGTTCAGTGTTGACAGAAGATAACTAATGGCTCTTTGGAAGATTAATTCAAAATGTTTATTTTATTTAGTTTCCCAATTAACTGTGAGTGCCTGGGGAGCCAACAAGCTAGCAGACTGCAGTGGGTAGCTGGCTGTCTGAGCTGGAGTGACAAGGATGCAGAGAGTAGAGTGCTGGACAGCCAAGTAGATGTGGAAAATAAGGCTGAAAAAAAAAATGCCAGGCTGCAGGATTTATAATGACTGGGGTCAAGTAGGTCAGTGATCTTTAGTCACTGACCAGAATGGCAGTGTTAGAAGGGACCTCAAGGATCGTGAATCTCCAACCCCCTGCCACATGCAGAGTCACCAACTTCCCCATTTAATACTTGACCAGGCTGCCCAGGGCCCCATCCAGTCTGGCCTTGAACACCTCCAGGGACGGGGCATCCACAACCTCTCTGGGCAGCCTGTTCCAGCACCTTATCACTCTCTCTGTAAAGAATTTCCTCTAACATCCAACCTAGATCTCCCCTCCCTCAACTTAAAACCATTTCCCCTTGTCCTGCAGTTACCTATCCTTTCAAAGAGTTGATTCCCCTCCTGTCTGTAGGTTCTATGTAGGTACTGAAAGGCTGCAATGAGGTCACCCCGCAGCCTTCTTTTCTCCAGGCTGAACAAGCCCAGCTGCCTCGGCCTATCCTCGTAGGGGAGGTGCTCCAGTCCCCTGATCATCTTTGTGGCTCTCCTCTGGACCCTCTCCAACAGCTCCCTGTCTTTCTCCCTGTGGCCCTGCTAGAGCAGGAATTAGTGCCAGGTTGGGCACTTGGTGCTACAGATGCACAGTTGGGGTTACCTCGTCCCTCACAAACGCCATAGTGTTTGGGTCTATTTTATTTTTTGTTTTGTTTTTTTTTTTTTAGTCTCCTGACACTACACCATCCTTTATACGTAATGTGATGGGACTTTTACAGCATGCATAGCTGATGTGGAACAAAGCCTCTGTGGCTTATTCACAGGCAAAGTGGCTCAAATAATTTGAGGTAGATCAGGCTTGTGAATTTCAAGGTTTCATTTTAAAAAATAAGGAAAAAATGAGTGAGTTTGCAAACAATGCAGCTAGCTTTAAAAAGACTTGAGGGTTTTTTGGTGTTCAAAATAGCACAACCAGATGGCAATAGACTATTTTTGAACTTCTGTTACATAATTTTGCTAAATGTTTTTCTTCCCTCTGTGATTTGGAAATATCTGTAATTCAGCCTATGCTGCTGCTGTATATGGGGGACTCCTGATATAATGACACTCACAATATGCAGTGCCAGGAGTTGAGGTGGCTCCAGTATGGGACATGTCCTCATTGCAATACAGTTCCTGGGGACCAAGAACACAGTGGATGCTTAGCAGGGCCCATGGGTGGTCCCAGGCACAGCAAGCAATGAGCCAGTTCTATGTGAGGTGTGATGTGGTTCCCAGGAGAGGTGGTCACAGCCAGGAGGGAGTTTTGGTGTCTGGGGAGAGGTTGTATGGCCCATCCAAGATGTCTTAGGAGAACTGCAGCACCTGAGAGAAGAGGGAAGAGGCACCTCTAATTGAGAAGAGTCCTGCAGGATCTAATGCAAAGGGCCTATAGATGCTACTTTCAGGGAAAGAAGTGAAGTTGCTTGTTGTTCCCTACACCAGAATGTGGTATTATTTGTAAGAAAAGTCTTAAGTGACCAGTGCCATTACCTTAATGCTGAAAGAGAGTGTTGTTCCTCCTCTGCTCTTAAGTGACATCACTGTACAGCTCTATCTGAAGCAAGGCTTTAGTAAGGGCATAAGTGTTTGCTAGTGAGACAAATCATTCTCTGAAAAATGTAAAAATAGCTTTTTATAGGGCTTTATTTTTTTCCTCAAGAGAACTCGGGCTTTATGAAAGAGATCAGTGTTTGATTTTTTTTCTCTTGTTTCAAACTTTAGCGTCACTAGAACTGAGAAGCTATTTCAAATGAGGATGGTTTTCCTCTTTTCCAGTCTGTTTTTAGTGCACAGCTGCAGCTGGTGTGGTCTGCATCCCTGCCTCCTGGGGCAGTGGGTTACCAGCTTGGTTTCTCCAATCCGAAGACACTTGTGGAGCTGCAGAGGAAGGGAAAACCGCCAGCGCACCAGTTAGAAGATGATTCTGAAATACTGAATTTCGTTTTAATGTAAAAATATCAGGTTATCACTGTCCTTCTACTCCATACAATTGACCACGATTCATAAGAATTCAAATCAAATGTCTGTTTTTCCTTCTTCCTTGGAATATTCTCGTTTGGACCAGGTCATATGCGTGCATTTGTCATGGGTTCCTAGTTGTGCTGTACATTCATCACATAGGACAGAAAATAGCTCGTAGCACTACGCCAAGCTGAAATAATGCCAATGGACAATTTTCCACCAGAAAAGTGGAATTTTTGTCAGGAATACTTCTTTAAATGTCATTATTTTAATAGTCTGTCTAATGTCACTGGAATGGAATTGCTGAGGAAGCATAGCAGTTCAGAAAACCTTACTCTCAAATTTCATTTTTATCAGAATGTATGCCCTAAAATTATTTCTTAAAAATTGCTCAAATTTCTGAGTGAAATGTGATCCATTCTTGAGATTTTTAAGTGGGACATTCGTTACAAAGCAGAGGTTTGGTTTTCCTGTTCAGTACTGACTATCTCTGTTCCTTAAATGGCCCAACTTTGACCCAGCCATGTGCCATGAGGGGATGCTCCTGCAGTTATTTGCAGCAAAGGAAAAGACAGCCTGCTTTTTTTTCCTCAAGTGGCCCAAAATAAATGTGTCCTTAAGTGAATATTTCTGCAGTATCGCTCAAGTGAAGGGGAAAGATTCATGACTCAAGCTGGTCTATGCAGTTCAAAAGAATAATAAAAAATGATTTCTGCAGCTTGCTCAGATTCTGATTTCCTAAAATATTTGATTTGGGATCAAATCTGGAAAAAAAAACAACACAGGTATTTGAGCTCTGGAGTGGTGCATTGGCTCAGACCAGTGGAAAGAGATAATTCACAAAGCCACAAATGTCTCATTGTTCAGATCTCCCCCAAGATGCCTCTGCTGTTACCCACACTTAATGGTAGCATTACCCCACAACTCGCACTGTGTATAGATCTGTTTTGGGTCCCTCCAAGCTCTGTGCTTTCTCAGCACATGCAGGCCTATGGAGTCTGTACAAGTTGGTCTGCTTTCATGTCTGAATGTTGAGCACCTTGTGAGAGCCGAGTGTGTGATACAGTAGCAGTGCAGCTGTGAAAACCTCATCTGGATTTCTAGGTCTGTCTTTCTTCCCACCTCTTTCTGTGAAGCAGTTGAATCAATATGCTTTGCTGTTTTTCCTTGCTCATTTGAAGCTGAGAAGAGAGCATGGTTGCATCTCCTCCTAGCACTGACTGCAAGCATTTTACTCGTCCATTGCTTTCAGGCTGGGAGTTCCTCCTGCTTCCTTTTTATGCCACAAGTAGACCAAAGCCTTTAACCAAAATAACAGGGCTTATGATTGCAGCAGAAAATTTAGAAGCAAAGGTTTAAAAAAAAAACAAAAAAAAACCTATTCCTACATCTCATCCAGAAGCTGTTTGTGGCTTCAGAAAACCATGCCTGCCCTGCAGCTCTGCCTCCTTCTCTGTTAAATGAGCCCAAAGGCTGGCTTATTTGTAGACGCTCCTTATGCTCTCAGCTTGAGAAACTAGATAGTCTTGTATTTTGGCTGTGCTTGGCCAACAGAGTCAACAGGAGGCTTTAAATCAGTGCTGCTCTTGCCCAGTGCCTAACCTGCTGTGTCCCAGCCTTGAAAATGGCTCCTGTGTGGTGCCTCTTTGCCTAAATGTTTCAGTGACTTGTTACTGCTGGCTGAGAAACAAGCAGTGAGAACACAGAGATCTAAAGTAATGTAGAAGGACCACGGCTCCCTGCTCTTTCTTCCTTCCCTCGTCCCGTTGCCTGTTTCATCACTCAGATACCCCTGGGCAGTGACAAGTGACCTGTGCTGGACTTGTGGCTGTGAACTGGGGATGGACCTCCTCCAACAAATACACACAATTTTGGGCTTCTCTCAGTAGATTACTTTTATTTTTGTCAGAGTGAGGTTCTTTTTTTCTGGTTGTGTTTAAAGCTATAAGTGACAAAGCTGAGGGACGTGGTTTAGTGCACATGGTAGGGGTGGGTTGTCAATTGGACTAGATGACCTCAGTGGTCCTCTTTAACCTTAATGATTCTGTGATTCTAAAACTGCTAATTTTCCAGCTGTGAGAGGCAACTACTGGCGTGGAAGAGTATGTGGCAGCAGCAGGCAATATCATTTTCTGTAAGGTCAACAGTAAAACCAAGCAAGAAACCAAGCTGCTTTTTGAAGGCTATGACTAGGCAAGGGCTTAAACTTAATCTGTCCATTTGCTTTCACCACCAAAACACAGGGTCTGTACTGCAGTCAGGCAGTTCTTCATGGAGAACAGGTCAGAAGTATTGAAGACCTGCAGCCCCGTGTCGGCAGGAACACACTTTAAACCCTGTTCACTTTCTTTCCTGGAGAAGAAATGCTATTTTTAGTTTCGTATGTTCCCAACTTGACTCTTGGAGCAACTCTTTGGAAAATCAGCAGGGTATGGGAGACGCTTATGATCGCTCTCAAAGGCCCAAGGGTTGCTGGGTCCTTATTAGAGGAAGAAGTGAGTGCTGATAATGCTCTCACGTTTATGCTGTTGTCTGATCTTTCATTGTTCCCCAGCAGCACCTCCCATCCTGTCTGAGCTTAGTGGCCTGGAAAGGAGTGTGTGTAAAGATGAGGTCAAGTTAATAGGTGCTAAAAGAAAAAGCAGGGGCAGGCTTGCACCCAGGAGAGGGAAAATTGGCCTAATTGTCGAAAGAAGAAAAGGAAATCAGAGGGCATTTTAAAATGTCAGGAGTGGTGTGTTGCTGTGTGCTCTGTGCTGATTGAGTATAGTTTGGGGGAGGTTTGCCTTAAATATACCTTCCATACCAAGAGACAGAAACATGCTTTTTAGCGAACTTTAAACATCAGCTGTAATAGTCTTTGGATAAAAAGGCAGTCATTATTTCTTCGAACACACTCTCCAGTGCCGAGCAAATGTTCTGTGTAGCAGGATGGTGGCTTTAAAAATAGCTGTTCGCTCCAGAGCCTCCCAGAGTGGCTGGGAGGGAAATGAGATGTTGGGCTGGGAGCTGTCATTGATGTGGTCAAAGAGCTGCAGCAGGCAAACCCTCATTTCACTGAAGCCAGTGAAAATACGAGGCAGCAGGAAAGGCGTGCAGAGAGAGAGGAGGTTTGGGCATCTTTGGGAAGCTCTGAGTCTTTTGGGAGCTATTTTTAAAAGTCATAATTTGCTGAGCTGTTACAGAAAACTTACACCCACCATCAAAATCTCAGAAAACTCGGCTGAAATGGGCAGTGACAGCAAGTTATTTTGGGTGATGTGGCTGTGCCACCTCTTAAGGTACTTGTGCAGCCTCTTCTTAAACGTCCAGTGGCAGATACCCATGTGTCCCAGCTTAGGGCCCCTGTGCTTTGCTATTCCCACTGTTCTGTTTCTTTTCTTTCTTTTTTTCTTTCTTTTATTTAAATCTCCCTTTCTGTAATTTAAGCACTTTTTTTTTTTGGTCTACCTACAGTAAAAATGGGGAAAATATATTCCTCTTTTCTTGATAATGTTCTTTGAATTTATCCTCCCTTCTCTAAGCAGAACAGACCTAGTTCTTCTGCATGCCTGTCCCTTCCTACATGTGGGACTTGAATTTGTACATACTGTGTTTCATCCTACCTTTTTTTTTTTTCAGGATTTATCTCTGCTTTTTTGAGACTACTTTATATTCAGTGATGGTCCAGCATGGAGCAGCCTACCCATGCTAATGCTATTTGTGAATATCATAAACATCTTTTCTATTCCATTTATAAAATTGCTGAGGAAGATATTGAAGGGTGAAGAACCTCGCAATGTTCTGCAGAGTAAATACTTCCACTCTTACTGTGACAAAGTGCCAGAAGGTGAGTACATGATGTAGCAGTGAACTTCCACAAGGTGAGACAGGGAATATTCCCAGCTGCCCCTCTCCTCTCATGCTGGCAGTTCTCACACAGGCACAGCAGCAGCTCAGCCCTTCCCTGGGCACAGTGCTCCAGCATGATTTTGTTCTTCAGGCTTCGCTTAACACATATATTTTCAAATGGGAATATGTTTTTCTATGACAAGAAAGGAGGAAGCCATGGAAAATTTAATTTTTGGCAAAGCAGCAATTTCATTTGGAATTTCAGAAAACATGAGAATATTATATATTTTTTTAAATCTCCAGTTGTTGATTTTCAAAATTAGAACTTTTTTCTTTCACTTAGATTTTTCCTTTCCACCCTCTTCTTTCACAACCTCCCCTCAACTTTTCCCTCATCTGCTTGCCAGGGATATTATGATATTTAGATATTCCAAATCTTCCATTTTCCATTGTCTAACCTTTGAAAACTTTGATTTGGAGAAGATACTGGATAAAACTAAAAAAAAGCCAACAACTGTGAAACCAAGATGCTGCATTTACTGGGATGTATGTGGAGCCATGCTTGTGCAGGGACATGTAGGAGAGTGCTGGTTAGGAAAAAAAATAATAGTAATGTCACTTGGTGGCCAAGAGGAAGCAACAGGAAAGTAAGGAAAAAACAAAAGCTTCTGTGGTTTGCAGAAAACACTCAGTAAGAGGTGGGGAAGAGGAGCTGACCTACTGCTCTGACCTAACAATACATATTCTATTACAGATTATATAGGGCTAAATACATCATTTTCATGCCACTAGGACTTCTTAAGCCAAACCACAGTATAAAAGCCCCTCTTAAGCCTTTTTACTTGTATTTAAAGAGCAGAGGGTTTGCTAACCTCAGCCCCCCTCCCCCCCCAATAAGCTTGCTCCCTGCCAAAGGTGATGATTAAAGACCCTCTTTTTCAGCAACCCTACACAAATAGGCTGCTGACTACTTGTTTGACAGCAGAAACTGGGCAAATGATGGCATCCATAGGTAGCACTGTGTCACAAGCGCTGGTTTCCCACATGGCGATGTGTGCAACCAATGTCTCAGCAGCGAGTACTCACCATGCAAGTTGAGATGCAAGGTTTTCTGTAGGGGGTGGACAAGTTTTGGGGCTCTCCTCATCACTTCAAATGAGAGATTAGACCTTGTGAAGTCCCAGTTTGCACCACTGCCCTTATGCTGGAACGAGTTGCACTGCATTGCATTAGTGAGAACAGTGTCTCCAAGGAATGTTTTTTCCATATTCCTATGCTCTCTACTCTCCTACGTGCTCAGATAAAGGTTTATATGGGATACTTTTTATTCTTTTTTTCTTCCTTTCTTTCTCCTTAGATGATGTTTTTCATTAGAAATATTTTCTGTATAAAAGCATAGGATGGATGTGAGCTGAGAAGCTACAGTCCAAGCTTCTTGAAATCTGTACTGTTTTGGATTGAGCCTTGCCTCTTAAAAAGCAAACAAAGGCAGTCCTACTTTCCCTGTAGATGGAAATGCCTTCCTGGTTCTGCAAAACTGGAAATGAGGAGGCAGCTCCTTTCATGCGGGGGTGAGGACAGGAGAGGGAAGAGAACATCACATGGATTTTATGCTCTGACTCACTGGCAGCATCTTTGAAGACACCTTTTTGCTCCGATGGGAGTGCATAAATATGGTGGCTTTTCTCTTCAAGCCCTGTGAATGCTGAAGCACAGAGCTGCTGGTTTGGGTGCATGAAGGCTGTCAGGCTGTGGTCTCAGATGTTGGTCCCAGGTGAGCTCTGCTGATAGCACCTGCGGTCCATCATCCTTAGCTTTGACCCAGAGTTCTCACTGGTAGGTGTTCCCTAAGAAGTTTTCAGTTTTACTTCTCAAACAAGAATTGCCCTAATGTTGATTAACTCTGAACCCTAGGTAGTAGGTCCTGGTGAACACTTCAGTGCTCTTGCACAGAACTCTGCTGTGTATTGGTAGCACAAGAGTAAATGGATCCAGGGTTCCCCTGCACTGTCCTACTAGATTTTATGATGCCTGAGGTTCTCTGAGCATCACAACACACTATTTATGTTAGACTTGCTACTGCATTTTATATGCTTATTTCTGCTTTCATCTTCTGCCTCTTCCAGAGTACCAAATAAATTAATCAGGGAAACTTTATTGCACCGAGGCTAGTGCAATTTACTGCAAAAATGTACTAAAAGATAACTGATCCTACTTGGCCAAATCTTGCTGTTATTACACTGGTGTAAATCACCATCCAGTCACTGCTCTTTGAGAGGCTTCATGCCACTAGAAAAGACTGCCTAGCTAAAGCATGTGCCTACCAAGTAACTGATATTTCAGCAGTATCTCAGAAATCCTTAGGCTGTGGCTGAGAGGGGCTGCTGATCTTTCTTGACCCCAGCAGACAGATCATGTCTAAACCTTTTGGATTTCTTCCCATGTTTCCTCTCTATAAAATGTGTATTTAGCCATGCTGGATTTGACCTCTTGCCTAGATATATGTTGCTTTGTTTTGCTGTCCTACTTTTTTTTTTTTTCTTTCTGTATTTTTGAATGATTCTGTAAGAATGTTCTGCTATTGTCCAGCCTGATGAAATGTATTGCTGGAAAACTTAATGCAAGTGGAAGAGATAAGGCAAGTCTGTCTCTCTCAATATTAGTAAAATTACTTTAATGCATTTCTATGCTATTTTATTTCTACATGTAATTTTTCCTTCCTTCAGAATCTGTCCTAAAGACTATTCTTAAGTTTTTAATTTTTTTTCCTGTCATGTATGTGCTACCTTTGTTCTTGCATCATCGTGTACAACTGCCCTGGCTTCCTTGAGGATCCTTGCTATCAGAATCATCACTTCACGTGTTCCAACTGAGATCATTTCTTCTCTGCACTCTCCTCTCTCTGCACTTGCTGGCTCTGAGACAACGTCTTAAACCTTTACTTCATGCATAATGCTCCTTCTGCTGTCTTTATCCTTTGTCCAGCTTGCTTTCTCTGTTTTCTGTGGAGCCAATTTCTCAATCAAGCAAAGTGTTTGCTTGGTTTTGGGGAGACACCTCAGTTGCCTTTAATCTCTGCCATGTTCTTACCACATAACAGAACCTCTCTGTTCTTATTCTGCTTTCATTTATGTAACTGAACAACCTCTGTGTTATTATTTCCTGTGCAAAGTTTAACTCAGCCTGATTCTTGGCAGTCCTTATTGGTTTCTGAGCCATGATAGTCAGGAATATCATCGCCAGCTGCACTTATTTTCCAGGCTGTTCCTGGGGCAGCAAAGACTCCCATAGTGATATGATTCTTCCAGCACGTCTCTGCCCAGTATCATTGCAGCAGTATTTGTCCTTGACCAGGTGAAACTACAGTAGGGTCCCAACAAAGTCCCAGTAGACAATTGTTCCCCCAAAATAATATGACTCAACAGTTCTCAGTCTGTTTTTCATATTCTGCCAAATTATTTCTGTACAGTCTGTCACAGTGTGTGCAGAAGCTGTACCTTCGTCTACTGTAGCTTCACTGTGGCCTCTCTGGAATAGCATTCTTTCTTCAGTGTTTGTGTTGCAGTTGGAGCTACCACTTCATGTCCCACAGTAGGGGAATCTTAACTCTGTTTCTATCAAGAGATGTTTCTACCAAAACTGTCTTCCAGGTGCAGCTATTATTGCCACACTGATTGAAGTGTCTCATATGCCAAATTTCCTCCAGTGAGACTTGCTTCAAGGAGCCTACCCCTCTTGGTATGGGCTATTGTTTTGGGAGCATTTCTCTTTTCTTGTTGAATGAAAGTCTCTCTTCCTTATTTCTCAGCCTTGTGTAGCTGGAGACTCTGGGTAGGTGCTTGTATGGTAATTACACAAGACAGTGTTGACTGAATAACCTAAGGCATGGCGAGGTAGGTGACTGCAGATGCCTCTATCACCTGCTACTAATTGGCACACCTGTTGCACAGACCTGTCATACCACAGGATGTAACACTAACAAATGAAATCGTGGAAATTGCAATCTTCCTTCAAGCTATCATTCAATTTACATTTTAATTAATTTTATAAGTCTTGTAGTTGTGAAATATTGAAGCAATTAAAGGTATGAAGGAAGGAACGTGTCAGTGTCAGTTAAGGATAGTGAGTTAAAGAGGAGAATTTGGTTCAAGACAAAGTTGATACAAACAGTGATGCTTTCTGATTTCTAATTCTGGCATGTGATGTTTTCTAAGCTCTTTGGAAACTTGAACAAAATAAGCCACAGTCTTACAGTCTTAGACATTTTGAGAGACACTGCTTAGTTTTCAAAGAGAAAAACTGAAGCAGAAGCAGTTGAGAAACATCAGTTTATCTGCAGCAGAGCTGGTAATTAAGTCCTGACCTCTTGAGCAAACCAGGCAGGTATATTCCTTACAAGAGCATTCTTCTTACTAGCACACAAAAAGTAATTACATAATACTTGTGTGCTTTTGTGAATGTGGTCATGCTGTCACTACACAGATCTCATAATCTGCCCTTTGGCTATTTGGAGTCCTCAGAGAAGGGCTGTTACTAAAGAAAGCATTGCTAATTCTTGTGATTGTCATATTTACTTTTATTTTAAATCCTGTTCCTAGATGCAGAAGCTTCACTTCTTAAGTAAAATCTTCTAGCTGTCACAGGTGTATAAAGCATTGAACTCTGCTCCTAGCAGCACAGAAACCTGAACATTACACAGAATCACAAAATGGCCAGGGTTGGAAGGGACTTCAAGGATCATGAATCTCCAACCCCAATGCCAGATGCAACCTCCACATTTAATACTGGACCAGGCTGCCCAGGGCCCCATCCAGTCTGGCCTTGAACACCTCCAGGGATGGGGCATCCACAACCTCTCTGGGCAGCCTGTTCAGCACCTCACCACTCTCTCTGTAAAGAATTTCTCCTTGACGTCCAACCTAAATCTCCCCTCCCTCAACTTAAAACCATTTCCCCTTGTCTTGCAGTTATCTACCCTTTCAAAGAGTTGATTCCCCTCCCCTCTGTAGGCTCCCTTAAGGTATTGAAGGGATGCAGTGAGGTCACCCCTCAGCCTTCTTTTCTCCAGGTTGAACAAGCCCAGCTCCCTCAGCCTGTCTTCATAGGGGAGGTGCTCCAGAGGATCACCTCTTTTTTTTTTTTTTTTAAGTCACCTCGGCAATTCTGTAGGATATATTTGGCACTTTCATGGCTACTGTGCCTCAGATGGCAGTGGACCTAGGGGCACAGAGCAGCTCTAAGCAGTGATAGTCATGCCAGCAGTCCTTTGTCTGCAGAAAGTGGCCAGGGCTTTTCACTGCCAGTAAGCATTGGGATTGATCTGTGCTGAGATGTGGCAAGGACATGACATCATGATTCTGTGGTTCCATGATTAAGTTTGGAAGAGATGAGTAATATCACTAAGTCCAACCATGAATTCATTCCCATTAGGCCAAGTCCCTTAGTGTCACATCTCCATGTTTCTGGAACACCTCAGTCACTGCTTTCAACAAGCAGTTCTGTCCTCCTGCGTGTGTTCTTATAAAACCTGTAAGTAATGTCATGGGGCAGAAAGCTCACTTCACTTAGTTTGGGCAGCTGTGCCCCAGGAGAGCAGGATGACACAGCCTGGCTGGGGAGTGATGGAGAGAACTACTCCTCACATAGATCTAGTCTCAGTGCTGGGAGGTGCTGAGAAAAACCCAGGGAGAAAAATGCTCTTTCAAGGGCAGAAATGCCAGGAGCAGATTGATCTGCAAGCGCCATTTATTTTTATTCTGTCTTAATTTGATTCTTATTTACGCCAATGTGTTCTTTGTTGTTAACAGAATATAGCTGTTGAATTTTACATGGCTTTACATAGCAGCTGCTGGCTGTGAAAGGATGGGAACTGACCTGAGTTTCCTGCAGGGTTTCGGGTTCTGTTCCATAGTTGAAAAATAAGGACCACGATGGCTGCCATTGCACAGGGGGACCAGCATGGCACCAACTGGTGATGGGGCTGGTGAGGGGAGGCCAGAGAGACATCTATCTTTGTTCTGGAGGGAAGAGGACTTGTGGAAAACAGTGGAGAGGTGGGATGAAAATCGAGCAGGGAGTACGTTCTGCAGGCCAAGTGTGCCGCAGCTGCCAATGTCATCAACTGCAGGCCCACGGTGCGGCGGGAGCCACCCTTTCCAAACACGGCAGAGGACATTGGATGCTCTCCCAGAAACAGAGCTGCAAACCCACCCAGAAAGCTCCCGGCACCGGCAAAGAGAAATATTATTCTCCCATTTAAAAAAAAAAGAAAAAAGGTGATAAGATATCCAGAAAACATCTCCTCCCAGTGCCTGCTCTGAGGAGGGAGAGTGAGGTTGGAGTGAGCACACATCCCAGGCTCTGGACACCGTGAGAACACTTGCTCAGTTCTGATGGTATACATTAGCAAAATGAGAGAGTGGTGTGATGAGGAGCAGATAAAATTAATAAATGCTCTTTTCATGTTGAAATTTTACTTCTGCTCCATACATTGAGCAGTGAAAGAGAACAGCTGTGTCAATAGTCCATTGTGAGTTAGGGGGAAGAATGTTGTTTAAACCTATGTTGGCTCATAGAAAAAGTTTAAAGGTTTTATTTGAAGCAGTGCATGGCTTCGGCATCAAAGGAGCAGGGAGCTGCAGATGTGCTTAGAGCATCCTCTGAGCACCATGAACTCAGAGCAGCAGGAGAGTCCTGAGAGGTGAGAAAAAGTGCTGGCCATTCTCGGAGCCCCAGTGCCAGCAAAGATTTTCTGTCTGGGGTTTGATATGGAATATGAAATTTGCTGACTTATACTGCTGATAGAGTGCTGATTTGGGGAAGTGGAGCAGAACAAGACAGATGTCTCTGAAAGAGTCAAAAACAATATATTCAGAAATTTTAAGCTTGAGGATTTCCCTCGTGGTGGCTAGGAGGCCCTTGGGTCATTTGTACTCAGGAGAGGAGAAGAGTGATGACTGTTCACCACCCCTTTGGGACCGCAGCCTGCAGAAGGGGCTGCCGTTTGTCCTGTGCTGGGGCAACATCTAAGTGGAGCCTTCACTGAGGGCTCCTCTAAGGAGCTGGGCTGTGTTTCTAAGCAGCCAAGCTGACGCTGGGGCACCACTGCTGCTCCTTTTACCCATTTTTCCCCTGAATGCTAACCCTTTCAGTAGCACTTCTTTGTTTATTTACTCCTTCCAAAGTTCCATGTGAATATGAATTGCTCACCTTAGAATTCGTGTTTATTTATTCAGTGCTCTTCTTAGGAGACAAAGCCTTGGATGTGTTTGTATAGGGAAAATGCTGAAGCTTTGCATTCTAGGTAAGTTGCCAGCTGATGCAGAAAGTTTTATTCTGAAAGTTAGAGATGCCCAGTTGAAAAATGGCATCTCTCTATCACTGAAATGAATGTTTGTGCATGTAATGCCCCAAGTGATTACTCCAAAGGGAAAATATTTGTTTCTTCATTTGTCCTGGAAATCTCTTAAGACCTCTGATGTCACAGGTTTTGCACATTGTTTTCTTTGTATACTGTGTGGTGAGCCCTTTTCCCTTCATTTTAAACATGTCTACGCAGGTGAGATGGATTGGTCTACAGGTGTCTCTCTCCACTGATTACAAAGGGAGCAGCTCAGAGTATGCAAACTGCTGAAGTTAATGTGGCCAGAGGTGTTCGGCAGCCTGGGTTTTCCTACATGTTGCAATGGTGCCTGCCTGCCCTCTCTTGTCTCCTCTATATCAGCTTGCCAAGGCTTTAACTATATCTGAACCATTGATCTCATCAAACTTATTAAAGGAAGATTGATTGTTTCAATCCTTGTGTATCTGAGGGCTGTTTCTCTTGGAAAATAATTGGTTTTGGCAATGGCAGGGCTCAAGGTCTCTGCCAACCCATTTCTGTTGCTCTCTAGGCAGTTGCTGAAGGCATAGTTCTCCCTAGCTTGTTATTTCCAGTTCTCCATGCATATCCCCTTGGTGTCTGAGCAGTGGATCTCACAGCAGCCCCTTGTCATAGGCTGATGCTCCACAGCTCATGAGAAGAGATATGTCCACATAGTTAAGTCACTCCAGGAGTAGAGTTGAACTGAGAGAAAGGCAGAATTCCTTTGGAGCAGAGTGGCAGAAAGGAAGATTGCCTGAGATGGCACTTGATTAGCAGCATCCTTCATGCCCTGTCCTCCATGGTTGATGTGGACAATCAGGAGAATGTGTTGCCAAGGCTACAGAATCTTGTCAGTCTGTTCCAGGTCCTCTGTGACTTCCCTCTCCCCTCTTCCCTCCCTAACTGTGCCCAGACTTTCTGTTGAAATACCATCTGTTTAAGCTGCAATTTGCACAAGTGTCCCCAAGGGCTTTACTCTCAATTTTCTGTAATCTGCCCTTTGTATGCAAACCCTCTCCGAGATGGTCTTGTCACGCAGAACATACACTTGTCTTTGATGAGTGATAAAATGGGGATGCGAAGCAACAGAAGACAAAGCAGGTCAGGTCTGATGTTGTTCCTATTAGAACCAGATTCACCTGCAGATAGTTCCTGAGATCAACTTGCCAGTAAAGCAAGACAAGATTTTGTCTTAACTGATGAAAGGGTTAATGGAAGATGCTCTGTAATGAACTCTCTGCTGTGTATTCCTGCTCATATTTTGCAAGCAAAATACTTCTTGGTGTCAGCAGGTATTTCAGGCGTGGAGTAATGACTTTGCCATGGTGATCCACATCACTGATGCAGATCAAACCAGGTTTAAAATTGGCAGAGTTTCAAAGATTGGATGCTGATTCTCCTCTGCTTTCACTCTCTCTTTCCTCATGTTTTGTTTCTTTTGCAGAAAAACAAATTTGAGGTAGATAAGCGAGGTTGTTGCTGGCAAGGAGCATCTCTCAGCCAGTCAGGCTGACACTGTTATAAAGAAATTCAAAAGCAAGTCCTTTCCCAGCAGATTTACAGTAAAGCATTTCTCAGTGTCTAACCAACACATGTGCTTCTTGCAGTATTGCTGGAGGAGCAAGTACTATCAGAATCCCTAGAATTTATGTATATAATCACCTTCCTCCTTTCACTGCTTTGCATGTGAAACACCAAACTTTGCAATACTTTTGCTGCCAGCATCATTTTTGGAAAAAGCCCATTGCTGTTCTGCTGCAGGCTGCCTTGCCAGAGCTACCTGAAAGCAAAGCTCCTCACCTGATTCTTCTCATTAGGAGACCCTTTTCCCACTGTTTTTTGGTCTGTGGTCTTTTACTGTTTGGGCTGAAGTCATAGAATGGCTTAAGCTGGATTGTATCTTAGAGGTCATTGAGCTCCAACCCCCTGCTAAGGGCTGGTTACCTCCCACCATTAGACTGCCCAGGGCCCCATCCAACCTGACCTTGAACATCTCCAGGGATTGGGAACCCACAGCTCTCTGGGCAGCAGTACCAGGGCTTCACCACCCTCTAAGTAATGATTTTTTTCTTAACCTGAGAAATAAATTTGAAAATATTCTGATGGAGCCAAATGATTTGATAATTGCTGCATATGTAAAGATGTTGACCTAAAATAGCAGTTCCTGGGCATAAACTGTATTGTTTTGCCTGTGTTATGAAATGGTTGAAGGAGTGATTTAAAATTTGATGGGGGTATTGTATGCCTTTTTCTCTGAAAATTCCAGTTAATGTGTGCACCTTCATAATAATCACAATTTGCATGAATACACTTGCAGGATCTCACAGGTAAGTTCTCCCCATATCCTTCCTTTTTGTGAGCTCTGTGCACTGCAGGGAAAAGAAATGTGGAGCTGTCAAAGCAGCATTGCACTCTCTTTTCCCCACAGCCACTGTCTGTGTCCTATAGAGCTCTGGGGCTGGTGCTGACTGGAGCTTCTGTTAAGTTCTAGCACCAGAAGATGTTTCCTCCAACCTAGCAATGAACTTTTCTGATGATGTCTTACTTCGTTTTGCATCTTGCAAATGAAACAGTGTGCTCTGAGGCAAGGAAAAGTGCCTAGGGACATGCTGGAGCTGCTTCTCACAAGGTTTGTCTTCTGAGACCTCATCCCAGCCACATGGGGTCTCACCTACCTTCTGGGCTTGTCCAGCAGTCATCCTAGGGGTCAGGGTACTAAGAGATCCCAAGGAAAGAGAACATGAGCCCTTTCCTCCAGCTATCACCTTCACTCGCTCTTGATATCTCCGTGTGTCAGTTCCCTGACTTAATAGGTGTGTTCTGAGGATTTTCTTCAGTTAAACAGGAGATGGGAGAAGGGCAAGAAGGAGAAATGATGGACAGCGCAAAGGAGCAGGAAGGGGCAGAAGAGATGTCACAGCATGGTTGAGGAAAAGCAAATGGGACACGTGCAGGACTTCAAATCCTTGCGCCTTAAAGTGGGACTGTATGTCCAGCTGTGTATTGGCATTAAGAAAGCCCTAAAGAGAATGGAGAGGTGTAAATAGAAGGTTGGTCTGCTATGCCTCTCTGTACTTAACACTGGTGAGACTGCACCTTGAGTACTGTGTTCAGTTTTGGTTCCTTCACTACAAGGGAGACATTGAGGCTCAAGACAATGTCCAGAGAAGGGCAGTGAAGCTGGTAGGGGGACTGGAGCACAAGTCTTATGGGGAGCATCTGAGGGAAATGGGATTGTTCAGTCTGGAGAAGAGGGATCTTGGCAGAGACCTTGTTGCTCTCTACAACTGCATTAAAGGAGATGGTGGCGAGGTGGGGGTCAGCCTGATGGCCTTATATTGTCCCAGGGAGGTTCAGGTTAGATATTAGGATTTTTTTTTTTTTCTCGGGGCAGTAATGCATTGGCACAGGCTGCTCAGGGAGGTGTGGAGTCACCATACCTGGAGGTGTTCCAGGACTATGGAGATGTGGCACTGAGGGAAGTGGGCACCGTGGGGGTTGATGGTTGGACTAGGTGATCTTAGATGTCCTTTCCAACCTTAATGATTCTACGATTCTAAGAAATCTGAACATTCTGCCTGAGCAGAGTTAGGAACGGTCTCCTGGCTTTCAGGCCAGAGTCAGAAAAAGCATTTCAAAAGCCATTGACAGTTGTGATGGCTCCGAACTGCTAAAATGGTCACAAAATGGGGTTGAGCAGGTGCTGGCACAGACCTCTTTTCCTGGGAGAACAGAAAGCCTTCCCTGTGGAGCTGACACCACGGTCCCCTCTGCACACTGCCCACGGGACTGAGAGCAAACAGGACTGGATCCAAGCTTAACAGGATTCACATGGAAAAGATGAGAGGAAGGCGTTTTGCTCTGCACGCCCAGAGCACAGGGATTTCTGCCCTGGCCGTTTCTGCTGGGTGTGCTGAAAGGTCAGCAATATTTGAAGCCAACTAACCAATAGCTATTTTTGGCTCCTACTTTGCAAACACCACATCAGAAACAACGAGTTATTTTTGTCCGTCAGGATTTCTCTGATAACTTTGTTCAGTACAATGTTAAATAATCAAACCCTGCAGGAATAACAGCGCTGTATTATAATCCCCTATTATCAGATATGCAGAGGCACACAGGGGTGTGTGTGTGAAGGGTGAGCTTAAATCTTTTAGCAAATACAAAGGAATATTTATATTATTCATAGCATCTGAGTCCCCATATTGCAGTGATTTGGGGTATTGCGTAGGTGTTCATAGAGGTGTGGATTTTTAAACAAGGGATACTTGTCCCATCAGGAGAAAATATTAATAGCTATTGTCCTCCACTGCTGTTTAGCAATACGGGTGCAGAACGTGGCTGGTGTGACAAGGAGCAGCTGAGGCACCTGCAGAGCCCAACTCCTACACACGCACTGTCACCGCGGCTTCCTCCGCATCTGTGCTGCAGAAACACCTCCTTTGCCCATGAAAAGCCTGGTGGAAGTGGAGCGTACTGATTTGTGAGTCACTGGTAGCACTGCTGCAGCAGCCACAACGGAGACAAGTTCCCAGCTGCTGGCTTTCTGTGGTCTGTGTCACACAGACAAAATGGGACCAGAGCTGTCTTTTGCTTAACACTAGACGGACTCAGAAAAGACAGCCTTTGCCCAAAAAAGCTAAAAATGTCTCTAGAGAACAACCATGTGGGTTAGAATTTTATAATACCTAATTCATTACTAGAGGAGTTAAGCATGAAAATCTCACAGGCCATCTGCACCTATACAAAGAACATTTTTTTAAACATTCTATTTAGACACCAAAGAAACATCTGATTTTCAAACACCTTCTTCATTGCAGGTGATCTTTAGCAGCGTCTGTTGTGATAAGACAAGGGCAAATGGTTTCAAACTAAAAGAGAGGTGGTCTACAATGAGTATAAGGACAAAGTGTTTTACAGTATAGGTGATGAGGCACTGGAACAGATTGTCCAGAGAAGTGGTGGATGCCTCATCCTTGGATATTCAAGGTCAGGCTGGATGGAGCTCTGAGCACCTGATGGAGCTGTGGGTGTCCCTGTTCATTGCAGGGAGGTTGGACTGGATGAGCTTTAAGGGTCTCTTCCAACTCAAATGATTCTATGATGTATGATGATACAGAAAAACCTGCTCTTGATTGCCCAGATGGTAACAAGCTCCTCTAGAAACATGGAGGAGCTGCTCCTGTGAGAGTCAGGTGCTTTGCAGTCATGTTGCTCCAATTACCTGCCAGTGATGTTGGGGAGAGTCACTGAAGTGCCAAGCCTGGTTCAATTGCTTACCTTTCTGTTCAGCTTATTTTTCCATTCCTCAGATGGCATGGAGGGACATCCTTTCTGTCTTGTCTTGTCTAACCACCAGTGGGACACGACCTGCTGCCTAGGCACAAATCACAGAATTTTCTGAGTTGGAAGGGGCCCTTGAAGATCATCTAGTCCAGTTCCCCTGGAATGTTCAGGTGTATCTACAGCTCAATCAGGCGCTCAAAACCTGGTCTTTGAGTATCTTTAAGGACAGGACATCTACCAGCATTCTGGGCAACTCCCTTACTGTAAAAATCTTTTTCCTTATATCCAGTCTAAACACCCCCTCTTTTAATCTTTCCATGTGCTTTGTGGGGCACCTCGGTATCTTCTTTGGTGAGCGTTCTGATCTGCAAGTTGCACAGGAGTCTGGCCCTGTAGCCTATGTCCTCAGATGGGTCTGGCCCAGCAGCAGAAAGTAGGCTTGATATGGTGAGGGATCTTGGAGCCTTTTTATCTGACTTATGTTTTTATTCCTCCCTAGATCATGTTCTCTCATGACTCCAACATCCAGAGTTGGGAGACTATCATCAAATCTCAATCTGGGGTTTTTGTAAAGGTTGTTCTCAGCCTTTTGTGCCACAGAGAAATGGTTGAAAATGCAGTACCTCTCTTCTTTCTGCTGCAAAGAGCAACCAGGGAGCCCAGATCTTTCTGTTTTATATCTTGCAATTTATAGCCAATTACAGAATTTTTTGCACACCTGGAGCTGTCAGTGCTACAGCTCGGAGGTCCCTGTGCCTGGACTACCCAGCTTTGCAAATATCTGCACAGGTGTGTCTTCAACTGGTAATGCTTTCTGCAATAGATGTTTCAGTGTACTTTAAACAAGTACTTGATACTCTGAACGTTCCAAAGCACTGGCCTCTTTTGGAGTATTCGTCTGCTTTTTGTGTGTGTGATGGAGAGGCTGCTTTCACTCTGTTAGAAGGAAGATTACATATGCAGTTGCATATTTGGGTTGCTCATCTTATGGAGTGCTGGACAGTCTTCCTAAGCAATGCTTCAGTCCTTTGCTCAACTTTCAAAATGAATATCCCAGAGAGGTCTGCATTTTCTGGCTCAGAAAGACTTTCAAGAACAATGAATCAAAAAGGGGATGATTTTTGAAGCACTCGTATGGGAAATTTATGGCTTTGCTTCTTTCCAAGATGAAAAACCTGATGTAGGCTATAAATTTACTTAGAGGTTTGCCTTTATAACTCAGCTTGTGACTTCTCATGGGAAACAGAGATTGGGTAGGTATAAATCAACCTGCACTAAACGGGATGGCTGGGACTTCAGAAAGAGAAATCTGGTTCAAAGGACACGCTCTTTGTTGTGGAATTAGGCAGAGATCAAACCCTTTGTTATTATTTCATGCACAAAGATCCTCTGGAATGAATCTTATGGCACTTTTGGCCAGGTGAGCTGGTGTGAGCAGGAGCAGAGCCAGAGAGGATGCAAGCTATAAAACCCTGCTTGAGCTCTCTAACATTTTTCCACTTGTGCCAAGAAAGACAGAGATGTTCTCCCAGTACTGGCAAGGAGAAAGGACAGGATAGGTTGGCTCGGGGCAGCACAAAGAGCTGTGGGATGGATGCCTTGAAGTCCTGAGGTTACGGTATGTGGTGGTGCCAGCAGGAGCCCAGTGTGGCCTCATGGTGCAGCTCTGCTTGGCAATCCCACGCATCAGCCAGCCTTGGCTACACACATGCACAGCCTGTGGTGGTCATCCCACACAGCAATGTGAAAGCAAATCACAAAGTGCTCTGCTGGGACAGGGAGAAATTAAATTGAACTGCAACAGGGTACCAAACCCATGTTTAATCCTGATTAGTTTACATTGAAACATGGCTGCTGACAGGTTATTTTGGTTAAAAAAAAGCAAGAACTCAATGTGTCCCTCATTCTGCTGCCTACTCCCTATGGGTGGAGTTTCACTGAAATCAGCTGGAGCCCTTCCACATACAGCAAACAGCAGGATTAGCAGCAATGTTTTGCAAATATCCCTCTTACTCAAATAACGTATTAACTAAAATGCTCCATTGAGCTGCAATCACTAGTAGAGTTGTTTTAGTTTATAGTTTCTATGGTGAGTAGTATGTTTTTGGAAGCAGCTTTAGGTGTTTCTTTCCTCCACTTGGAAACACTGCATTGAAGAAAGAAGAGATTGTTCAAGGATTTCAATCGTGTTTTTCTGAAAAATGGTTTCCTTTTCAATGTTTGGTAATGCAGTTTCATTTGCATGATGCGACAGGCTGTGGGCTAAACTGCTTGGCTGGATAATTGTTTAGAAGATACAGAGATGCCCCAGAATGAGATGCGCGTTCAGTGAAAAGCCAAGCAATGCTCCAGTTTGCAGTGCTCCAGAGAAGCATTGGAGATGCTTGCGGTATCACACAGGGTGCTGTGCAGTGCTGGGGCTGAACACAACATGGAGCAAATCTCTGGGGCACAGGACACAGAGGCAAGTCCCATCATTTGCTCTGCCAAAAAGTGTTTGTCTGTCCCTCCGCTGTGTAGTCTGGGGACATGGCTCCTTGGCCAAGCTCCCTTTGGCCTGTTTGCATCCAACAGAGGCAGCTGCATCCTGGAGAAGAAAGGTGGGTGTGTAGCAACATCGGGTGACTGCTGATAGGAATGTGGAATATTTGAACTATTTCATTTTTCATGTAGAAGCTCGGCATTGGCACAAGAAATGCAACACAAAAGCAAACGTCCAAAAAGGAGAAGAGGCAAAGACCGAACAGTAACAGGTTTTAGTAACTGCGTGCACATTTCTGAAGATAAAATTCTTAAATCATGGCAATCTCACCACTAGATTCTATGCAAACTCTTTTATTGTGTATGACTCTTGTCCAATTTGCTAAGCAGCAGTGATCAATGTCACATTGTGTAGGCAGCAGAAGAATTATTTGGTAGTCTTTTTAATTTTAAAGATTTCTGAAAAACTAGACATATAAATTACTGCTTTTAAGTTTGGAGTGAAAAGAGGAAAAATGTGAAGTGTTAATGCTCTTAATCATGGAGTGTGGTGAGGCACTGGCACAGGCTGCCCAGAGAAGCTGCAAATACCCCATTTCTGAGGATGTTCAAGGCCAGGCTGGACGGGGCCCTGGACAGCCTGATCTAGTGCCTAATTTAGTAGTTGGTAGGCCTGTCTGTGACAGATGGATGGAACTACATGGACCTTGAGGTCCCTTCCAACCCAAGCAATTGTGTGAGTCTGTGATCATCTCAATACTGAGACTCCATCAGCACCCCATGAGTGCTTCCACTGCCAGGACAGTGTAACACACATCCATCTTTGCAGCTAACTTTACATATGTCTATGACCGCTGCATGTCTTTGTTGCCAGCCATGAACTGTGCAAGATTCAGATGCTGTGTTCTCCACCAGATCCCATCCATAAGAATGTTCATAAATCCCACAGAGTATGTAGCCATGGAAGTCAGATGTGACAGTGCAGAGCATTGAACACAGGAAAAACAGGTGTTTACAGGAAAGCAAAGATGGAAAGGTTGAAAATCTGGGGACTGAACACAAAAATCTCCATATGTGACTTCAACTCAGTTAAATGAAATGGCTATGCTGAAGGTTGGGATGAAACCAGAACCAGAGCAGCAGCCTTGGGACTCCTACAGCCCAGCAAGCAACGCTTTACCCCTGATTAATACTCCTGCCTCTGAATCATTTATGGATACTTGGAGACTGCTTGTGAAGTTCAGAGGCAAGAGGCAGGAGGAGGAAGTGCAGTGCTGCACAGTGTGTGCATCAGCTCCCAGCAGTGTGTCCATCTGCTCGCGTGCACTAACGAAGGCGTGCTGTGCTGTGCCTTTCAGAGAGCTCCCATCTTTGGGGCCTGCTGCATTAATCTTTCATAGGCACTTTGTGTGCTTGTCATGTGAGTGCAAAGGCTGAAAATAAGCTTCCTAGCCAATTAGGTGCACATTAGCTAGCTTCTGCTCTGGGCTGCAGGACAAATCCACCAGCCTCTGGTGCAGTAGAGACTAGGTTGGGTTGCACCATAAGAAATCTCAACCTCTGTTTGTTAACCATTCCTTTGTTTGAGCTACCTGAACTCTTCAGTGAGACACAGCTCATGGGGAAAGCCATGGATTCAAAAGCAGGCTCCAAATGATCCAAATCACAGAATCAATTAAGATCGGAAAGACCATTAAGGTAATCTAGTCCAACCATCCACCCATCCCACCATGCCCAGTAAAACACGTCCTTCAGTGCCGCATCTCTACGGTTCTTGAATGCCCCCAGGGACAGTGAATTCACCACCTCCCAGAGCGGCCTGTGCCACTGCATCACCACTCTTATTGAGAAGACAGTTTTCTTCATGTCCAACCTGAACCTCCACTGGCACAACTTGAGGCCATTACCACTTGTCTTATCAAACGCCCACATTCAGTGCATTACTCACCTTGATGCAGGTCCACAGCCAGGGGAATTACCTCTATGCACACTTGATCACAGAGGAAAATTGGGTTGAAGGTTTGTGAGCATAGCTGCATGGGCACAGTTGGGGTTATTTTAAGCTTTCATGGTATAAACTGGTTATCTGCATTAGCTACTTTAATACTGCTTCATTAGCTGTTTTTGTACATCAGAGATTCCTGCTCTTTTGCGTATATTGTATCCACAGCATCTTGCTTTGAGTTGGCAGTAAGCCATTACTCAGAGGGGAATGGTATCACAGTAGGAAAAACAAACAAAAAGACAACAAAAACAAAAACGAACAAACAAAAAACCAAACAAACGCACAAAGGGAAGATCTATCTTAATTATGGTAAAATTAAATGCAGAGTTTACTCTTTTCCTAGTAGGCTGAGGAAGAGTGGCATAAATAAGTTTTCTGAGTTAGTGCTGACAAATGTGGTCCTGATAAAATTCAACTTGTGAACTCCAGTTGTGGCCTTAAACTTTATGAAACTGCACTGAAAAAAAAACCTGAGATGGTAAAGTAAAGTAATTAATAATCACATGCTCTGTGCCTCCATCTCGTTCTGTCTGTGTATGTTTAACTCCTGTAAACTGTGGCTCACCATGGTACAGTACTCACACATCTACCCACTGCCATGTGTCATCTACTGCAGATGTTACAGAAACTGCAGTCTGTGAATACTCCAGGTGGGATCATGTTATATAGACAGCCATATTCTGCTCTGATGTAAAGTACATGGTCTCATCCCACCACCTGCATCATGCTTCTAACCAAGAACTTGTAAGAACTTACATCATTTTGGATTCAAAGCATAAAAATATGCAGCATGCGGAAGTTTCCTTGTAAGTAGGGGTAGCTCCATATGCAGGAAGGTTTTGCTAAAGCACAGCAGCATCTGGTTCTCATTTTGGAAATCAGTCATGTATCCAGTTTTATGGAGCTGAAACACAAGAGGTCAAATGACTTCAAGTCAGGCACCAAGTTGGTGGAGCAGGTTGATTTATACCTCCAGATGCTCTTACTTCTCTCCTTTGGTCGCTCAGTTTTACAAATGCGTATGAAATATACTTTCCAGCATTAATCAGGTATTGCTTCTCTCTGCTCCCATGGCCTGTACACACTCATGTGTTAAGACTTCATAAGATCACATCACGGTGTTCTCCCAAGCCTGTATGCTCTCTGATTAGCTGTGTGTGGTGCACTTAGCCAAAACCCCACGTAAATGCCATGCTTTATGTATCTAGGTCATTCGTACACAATTCTTATTGTAAATCTGGAATAACAAGCACAGCTCTTGGCAGAGTTCTGCATGGCAGAAAGAGTTTATATCTTCATAGAAATGTATGTGAGCTTTTCTGGGGAAAAAAGAAGGATAAATAAGTTAACTTACTTCAGGTTTTCCTAGCAGTGTAAGAGTACTCTGGACAGATAACTACAGAGACACTGACTTGTTGCTTTTACACTGCTTATAAGCAGCTCTTGGACCATTTGAACTACAGTGTGTTAAGAACATTTCTGTAAAACAGGGTTTCAAAGCACCCTTTTTCTGTTCTTTCTTTCCTCCCCTCCGTCTCCAGTGGCATCTCATAGCTGCACAGGGCCCAAAGCAATGCCACCAAATTTGGGGCTTTCTACCCGTATATTTGCGGCCATGGTTTGTACCCATATACCAAAACCATGTAGTATTTTGATCATTTCTTTTTCTGATAATGTATATGGAAGTCTTGTAGATGATTTCTTAGTGGCAGTGGCTCAATTTCTGGTCTTATTCTGAATCACTTGGAACAAGAGTTAGCTAAAAGGGTGAGGAAGAATATTGGGCCTTCGTCATGCCTGGAATTTGTTTGAAACCTCGGGAATAAGGCACTTTATTTAACCCAGCCCAACTATAAATAGGCAGTGACACCTTAGCCTGTGTGTGAACTGGGGAACTCAGGTGTGTCTCCTCAGTTGCAATTACACTTGAGAGGTGCAGCTTGAATTTGAGTCCTGTCCCTACAAAGGGAGAGCCTGAGCAGAATGGAGGAGCCGGGGCTGGCAGAGCCAGGCACCTGCTTCATTTTTGTTCTTTTCTTGCTTGTGTTTTGGTTTTGCTTTAAGCACCAAGTCTTCCCAATGTTTAGCATCCCAAACCTCGTTTTAAATGTTTCTTGTTCCTACTGGATCAAAATTTCCACCAGTTCAGTGCAGTGGAAGTTAAATCAGGTACCAGTAAAATAACACCTGAGCTGCTGGTTTTCATCCCATGCCACTTTACACTGTGCTGCACCCATATTTTTGCCACAGTGCTCATAGAATTTGATGAGACAGAAGGGTGAATTCTGGAGGACACGTGAGCACTCCAAGGCCAGACAGGCTGGGCTGACAGAACCATCAAATGGAATCACAGAATCATTAATGCAGGAAAAGACCATTAAGATCATCCAGTCCAATCCTCAAATCATCTAGTCTAACTGATGGGACAGTCCAGCTCCTGGCTCTGGCCGTTGCCCAAGCAGCATCCCAGAGGCTGTATCCCCTCCTGAATGGTAATGTGGGGGAGTGCAGCTGTCAGGGCACAGAGGACACCTGAGTATCTGACAATACCCAACCTACGTTCTGTAAATTAAATGACTAATTCATAAAGAGAGCCTGTCACACTCCAGGAGCCTTGCTGAAGCAGAACACTGGCTTGATTGCAAACATCCATTTAAGTGTTGGAGAGAAGGGAGGAAAATGCTTTATCGGCATTCTTAGAGGAAAATTGCAACTCTTTAATGTTTCGAGTTTAATTTCTTTCAGTGAAAACTTTTATAAAGAAAAAAAAGAAAAAAAAACCCTTTGTTATAGTCCTCATCTTCTAGAACTGAATGAATTTAAACAATGAGGAGTTACTGTCTCTGAAATGAAAGCCACAGTGTCAAAGACAAAAGGAGGAAAGGTGTCCTGCTGAAGTGCATGGTAGAAACAGTGCACAAGGTAACAGCTTTTGTAGCAGTAATGTGGGGGATGTTCTGCACCTGTCAGGGCTCCCTGCTGCTGCCAGGGATCACTTGAATTCCCACAAATACTGGATTTGAAGGGGAAAAAAAAAATGCTGCCAAAAAAAGCACAACGTATTATGTGATTTCACCTATGGTAAGGATGGTAAGGCATTGGCAAAGGTTGCCCAGAGAGGTGCCCCATCCCTGGAGGGATCAAGCTGGATGGGGCTCTGAGCACCTGATGGAGCTGTGGATGTCCCTGTTCAGTGCAGGGGGTTGGAATAAGTGGCCTTTAAATGTACAAGAGTTAGGGTCAGTTTCCTTACGTGGGGAAATCTATACCTGGACTGCAGAGTTTCCATGCATGGCAGAAGTGAAACACCAGTACAGAGTGATGCCAAGCATCAGGTTCACAGTGCACGGTGCCAAGCCAGGGTCATTGCCTTTCCCTTGGGATCAGACAATTTCATTTTCAAGGCTGGTGTTGCCCACCAAGCACCACCTGCTGTGGATGGCAGGGCCACCCATGGCCACCAAGGGGCTGGTCGTCCTCCAGCAGTGTTCCTTGCTATACACCCATCCCAGTGAGCAGAGCCTCTCAAAAGCAAAACAGTGACAGAGCCTCAACCCCCATTTATCCGATCCCTAACATTTGGGTAAGCTGATGGTTTTGGAAAATAATTTGTTTGTTTGTTGCTGACTATCTCTACCTCTTATCTTCTCTGCCACATGACCCCACTCTCCTTGCAGGAGTATAGGTTTCCAGTAATGTGAGTTCCTGTTGGGCTCTACAAAAGCCTTCCCAGAAAATGCTAAAATTGTGCATCGCATTAGGAGGGCTGTGACTGTGCCAGCTGTCACCGGCAGCCACCCGGGATGAGGGCCATCAGGAACAGCCCAGCAGCAGCAGCGAGGTCTGAGGTGCTGCCCTAGCAGGGCACAGGGGAAGAGGTTGTAGTAAGGTGGTGGTTGTCCTCTTCTCCCAGTTAACAGTGATAGGACAAGAGGTAACACCCTTAAGTAGTAACAGTAGAGGTTCAGGTTGGTTGTTACATAACATTTTTTCTAAGATAGAGCGGCAGTGCATTGCCACAGGCTGCCCAGGGAGGAGGTGGAATCACCATCTCTGGAGGTGTTCAAGAACCATGGAGATGGGCACTGAGGGACATGGTCAGTGGGCATGGTGGGGGTGGGCTGATGGCTGGACTAGATGATCCGAGAGGGCTTTTCCAACCTTAATGATTCGGTGACTCTACAATTCCAGGTGGAGAGAGTGAGTGCTGTGGGCATGAGTCTGAGCTGCGGGCATGTCTGAGCTGAGCCATGGAGGAGCCGTGGGATAGAGGGCAGCAGTGGGACAGCAGCTGCCCCAGGCTCCCTCTGGGCTTTTAGACCAAGACACTGCAGCTGCATCACATCCAATCAGTCTGTTAGAGGCATTTAATAGGCTAAATGGTGTAGTACATCTACAGAACATACATTAGTTGAGTATTATATACAGGTGGCATTTTACAAAATTAGAAAGAACAGAAACAGCAAAGTCCAACAATGTCTTACTCCATAAAACTTCCTTTCTGCACTACATGAAATATTCTACAAGCTGGACTAGAAAAATATGACTGAATGTCTTTTTTTTTTTTTTCTTTTTAGTTTCTACAAAGCTTTTCATCCAGAAAAAAATACAAAACAGCGACTGAGTTTATCATAGAGACAACACTTGCACACAGACAAAGTAAGTGGACAATCATAGGCCTGCAAGTTGAATAAATAGGGCTTGTTCATATAAAACAAGTTTCTCTCTATCTTGATCACCTACTTAAGGGCCTTTGGCCCATGCTCAGAAAAATAAAAGCAGGAGGAGGAGTTTGGCTCTGTGTGATGGTTAAACTGGGGCCACAGAGCTTGGAGGAAAGCTAAGGTCTAAAGCATCCATTTGCTTCAGCTGAAACACTCAGAGGGAGTAGCAGAAAGAGGAAACAGGAAAGAGGGGAGTGATGGGGATGGAAGGAGGAAATCTGGCATTTCTGCATGGTCTGCAGCGCTGTGTGTGATGAGCAAAAAAAGTAGCATTGTGTGGCTTTTCGTCAGGGTGGATGATGCATTTTGTTGTTTCTTTGGAAAACTTATTTAGGGAAGTGCCATTGACCTCAGGTGGAAATGGGATAAGGGCCATCCAGAACAGGAAGGGAGGGAGCATCTGAAAGTAGATAGAGTGCACATAAAATAAGGGGAAGTGTTCCAAATAACTGGTTTTCCTTTCATGAAGTGAAAAGCAAATCAAATGACACGTCTGTCATCATTCCCCACGGAGCTGGGCAGACGCAGGGTCAAGGAAATCACGCGGCCAAAAATACGTCGTCATCATCACTACTTTTCCCTAGAGCTCCAGCAAACTCCAGCCAGTGCTAGGGCAGTATTTAAAGGGCACCCTGTGCCCAGGCACAGCAGCCAGACATAGGAGGCGATCCCAAAATCTTCTGCAGCTCTGCTGAGATCTGGTGCACCCACCACTGTGAATAATTTTGGGACAGGTTGGGGAAGGATGTCCACATCAGAAAGGCAGAACAGGTTGTTATATAGGTCAAGAGAGCAAAGTTAAACTTCATTATCACATTATACTACACTACACTGCTTATAAAAAGGGTTCTAGATCCCGAACACCCCAAATAATGAGCTATAATTTTGTACATAAATTAATGTTGCTTTGAAGTAAAATAGTCTCTTTCCTTTGTATTAAACATTCATTGCACAGAATTCTTTGTAAGTAAATATATTAAATTTGGTTGCTAAGAAGGTATAAACGTATCTTAGTAATACATCTGGCCAGTAAATTTTATCCATCATCACACAATTGAAAGTTTCCTTTAGAGTAAATTATTACCAGAGAGAAAAATGCACTTGAAAGTAAACTCAGGAGTTAACGCTGGAAGAAATCCTGTTATTTCATTCCACCCACAGCAAGCAGCTTCTTCCGGCTGCAGCATTAATTGGAAGTACAGACCCTGTCCAGCCCTGCCGAGATGGAGGCATCCAGCTTCATAGCTCTCAAGACTCTCGTCACTGAAGCAGTTGCACCCTTTAAGAACATGCATTACCTCCACCGACAATGTCCAAGGGGTAATGTTTTGGGCCAAGATCATTACTTCTCCTGGGATGGTGCCCAGCAGGAGGGAGTCTCTGGAAGGTCCCTGTGCAGGAGCAAGCTCACCTCTGTGAAAATGGCCCTCAGATCCATCTCCAGACAGGGAGACAAAGAGCATCCAGCAAAGCCCGGTACGTGCAGAACTCATCCCACTGTGGGCTGTGGTCTTGGAGATGGCTGTGCAACCAGAGCTGAGGGGCTGGGCCGGGTGAGGGCTCCTCAGGGGCAGGATGGAGGCTGCTGTGCATCTCACCAGCCTGGCCATCTTCCACTTTCACTTGTGGTTCGGAAAGGACCTGGCACCAGGTGAAAAGGCTCCACAAAAGGAAGGGGAGGATGGGCCATATCATAGAGCTTCCTTCACCCACCCAGCCACTGCGTGGCTTGGGCTAAGGAAGAGCTGAGCCTCTGCATCTATTTTACACAAAACATACCAAAGAAATAGTTATGACATCTTCTATGAACAAGGTGGGACAAATCTAGCCTAAGCAAAAGCAGGAGCCATTTTACTGCCTTTGGTGGAGAGCACAGCTGGCCGTGGTCCCAAAAGAGCACACAAACAGCACAACCCACCCAACCAAATCTACAACACACAGCCTCACTCCACGAACACCAGTGACTACCTATTCCAGTTCATCAATGTACAGCAAGAAAGTGTTTCTGAAACTTCTGAGCCTTACTGAAAAGACAGTAAGCACAAGGCTGGTTCACCTCAATTTGCACAGGTTGGCCAAAGGGAGAGATCTGCTCTGATCTGCGCCCAGGCAGCAGCCTGGAGATTCTGTGTAGTGATGGAGGCTGATCTTACACTCGTGTCTCTATACAAAAGTTACAAAATCAAATGGTGACATTATATTACAACTATTGTCCATAATATCACAGTGCTAGTTTTAAATGGCTAAAAACAATACAGGTTTTAGATTTAATACACCCCTTCTAGAGAAATGTAACCCCTTGGTCCTGCTGTTGATACCTGAAAGCAGCCTTGCTTAAAAAAGGTAAATCCAATGAAATGTGCTAATTGAAACTAGGAACATTTTTCCTTTGTAATCTCAGGTCTGTGGTGCATTTCCTAACACGTCCCTTTGTTTCCTATGGACAAACTAAACAAATAATATGAATCTCAGCCTGAAAGTCAAAATGTTGAAAAGAACAGTTCTAAAGCCCATACACTTCCTACCAGGTACTAACTAAATAAAACCCTTGCAAATTTAAATACAGATTAGTTTGACATATCTTCAGAGTGTGTTAGCTTGTCAACAACATTCACAATGAAGTTTCACTTCTGAGGCCATGGAATTCCTACTCATCCTTTTCAGTTCTGCTTTCAAGAGTATCTGTTCTGTCTTCCACTTCTGGAGCTGGATGCGCTAAAGTATCTGCAAAGAAATGGTTTGTCAGTATCAATTCCCCCATACTGCACGACAGCCTTCATGTGACTCCCTGCTCCATGAGGCAGATGATCTGTTGGGCACTCAGCCTTGAAATTGGTAATTTGTTGTACTTGCAAACCAATAGTTAAACCTAGAGTAATGTACTCTGAGTGCATCACAGCCTGACTTCACAGGGGACTTCAGACCTTGGGATGGGTATTAATGAGATGAGGTGATGACCCTTTTCATTAAAAGCAAGACAGCCACCAAAATGGGAGGGCTGCTTTCTGTCTAAGTGCTCAAATGTTTGGTCCTGAAGATGTAGCAAGTCCTACTGTCACTGCACAAAAACAACACAGAGGCCATCATGTGCCTCTGGTCCAAGCCATAGGTTGGGTCCTATTTCTTCTTGAATGATACAACCCTGTGGTTGCCTCTGCCTAGGAATGTTGATTGGTACAGTAGGTGATGTGACACCACAAAATCAGACCTTGTGTCATTGCTTCTCTGAAGGCATGGGAACGTGCATCCTGGCTGCTGGCCCTGGGCATCTGTGGGGCAAATGTTGTTGCATGGAAATGGAAACTGTGTCACTCTTTAAGGGTAAATGAGAGCACTGAGATGGAAAAAAAGCCACCAGAACTGCACTAACAAGGTCTTATCTTTAGGCATATTTAGCCCACAGTGACCCTATTATCGTATCTACATATTTGTGAGCTCCTGTTACACTAATGCACTCCTGGGATACCTTTGAAAGCATGCAGCTGTTAAATACTCTACTTCTAGGCTAAGAGATAGGAAGATAAAGATACACTATTGAACAGGGTTATTGTTTCCTGGAGTGAACTGCTAATGTGCAGCACACTGCTTGTTGGCCCTGTGAGTGGCCAGCACTGAACCTGATGGAAACACCTCAAAAGCCTCAAGGACTTGGTCAGTTCACAGGACTTCCCTCCATGTGCAGGTGTTTCTGCGCACCCGCTGTAATTTGGTTCTCTGTTGAGCCCGAAACTGCCCTTTTCCTATGGGGGGCAAGGATCAAACTGCTCGTTCAGACCTTCCAGATCCATCTGCTGCTGCTGCTGCTGCTGCTGCTGGACACAGACTCTTTGGTCACCGTGAAGACCCTTGTCCTCTGCTGATTTCAGGTCATCGGGAGGCCAGCGCAGCTCCCCGCTCTCCACCTCACCGGACTCGGTTGGCTCCACCACAATCGATGGCAGTCTCTTGGACAGCTTGGGGTACTTCTCACGTGAGTCTGGGAAAGCCTGGTGAGACACATGGGGTCATTCCTGTCAAAGCCTTGCCCAAAGATGTGTATTCAGAGCAAGTGTGATGCATGCTCCATCTTAGCATCCTTTGTACACCAGATGTGCACTCCCATCTACTATGTCCATCAGAAAGCCCCTTCAACCTGGTGCAGAGTGACTTACATGATCCAACATACATAATAAAAACAGAAACATTGGCAATAAAATTCACTATGTTGCCATATTCTCATGTTTCATGGTATGTTCGTAGGACACAAAGCTCATTGCTGGAATGCTAAGCTACATGTATGCTGCAGCCTTCTGGCCACTCTTTTGCTCTGATGTGATTTATTCATGTTTTCGTGCAGTGAGTTTATTAAGAAGCCACCGTGCTGCAAAGCTATTTTCTGTAATGCAAAACTATGTTTTATGATGCATTCATGCAAACAGGTAGCCCCAGAGATCATCTATACACAGCAGACAGTGCCAGCTATTATTTCATTTGTCACGCTGAGTCTGCAGGTTAAACATTATATAGCGATTAGAGCTTGAAGCTGAACAAGTTTTTAGTGAAGGATATTATAACACATAAAAGTTGTTTCTCTTTTTCAATACAGCTGCTTCATTCAAGGTACACCTCAGGGTACCTTGTCTGTGAGGTTTTTTTTTGCTGGAGGCCAGACTGAACAGAGGGAAAACTCACTCCAGGTCCTCCAGGCTTATTAACATCACACAAACTTTACTGCCCAATCCTTGTCTCTTGGCTTTTCAATTGTCCATCTTGTGCTAATGGGCTGTAAAGTTCTTCGAGCTGGATTTCCAGCCCAAGCTGTTCTATGGTTCTATGGTTCAATATCCCCCAGGACATTGTTTGTTAACTGTGGTGGCATAATCCACTGGAGGTGTTTGCTCCATGACTTTTGCCACTTCTCTTCATCTTGTGAGCTGCTCTTTCTGAGAGCTCATGCCTCACTCGTTCCACTTGGTACCAGTGCTGCCATGGTGAGAGTGGCCATGTGAGACTGTGGGAAGGGACAATTTCCTTCCAACTTGTCTGGGAAGCAGCAAGCACATTTCAGTCTTTGCTGCAATGCCTGTATCCGACTGATGGCTGAAGATGAGGATGGATAGCAATTCTCATCCTCACGCTCCCACTCCCCTGGGTATTGTCATGGGGATTCATCACTGCAAACATGAGTATGGAAAATTTTATACACTATTGTTAGCCTTGCAAATTGAGACACAATTAAGAAGGACTTTTCTTGTGCAGTTAGACCAAGGAAAACCTCTCTAATGCTTCCCAGAGCTGCACTCACAGGGGTAAAACTCATTCTGATCAAGGATATTCTCACAGGGAACTCATGCTGACTATGAGAAAAGTTCTCCCTAATTTCTCATTACTCCTCTGGAGCCGTCTATAATTTGGAAGGAAACTTTCATGTCAGCTGTCTTGATTGCAAGGAACTTTTAAGAAGTTGCTACTGTAGCCCATAGACCCTTGCAGGGGGAACGCAAGTCAACAAAATTCCTGCTTTTTACATCTTTTTGGAGACCTAGGAGATGACACATACCAGTGAAAAACTATGATTAAATATGATTATTAACGCTGCAACAAAATTCAGGCAAGGCACCTGTATAACCTCAATGCTATTTTCAGTTGTGCTGTTCTCACACGAATCACATCATGTTTTTCCCCCGGCACCCTGCATGTACCACGTCCCCTCAGGAATGAGTCAGGAGCAGCAGGAAGCCGCGCTGTGTTTTTCTGCGGAAGCTGGAGCATGCAGCGAGTGGGCAGGAGCAGCAGGAAGAGAAGGACGGCTCTCCTGGCCAGAGGGCTTGGAAGGTGCTGGAACAAACCAAGCTCTCCCTCTGAGTCACTGGCTTTGTGTTGCCTCTCATTTCATTTTCTTGTCTCCATTGGACATCAGTAAGCTGTGGATAGGACTCTCGCCTACAACAGTTGTCACCCAGAGTAGTTAGCTGTTTAGCACTGACTTTGCTCACAGCAATACAACTTGTGCTGCAAAGCAACCCACGCCCACCAAGTTTATGGGATTTATCCCCAAGCAGTGACACCCTGAGTCAGGAGCACACCCAGAGTGAACATCAGGACAACTTGCAGTTTTTCCAATGGTACCTGGCTGGAAGGGCCCCCTTCCTCCTCAGGAGACTGACTGAGAGCAAATTCCTCCATCACCGGTTCCCGTGTGTTCATCACCTCTGTCATGCTGCAAAGATCAGAACAGAATTGGAAAACTCATCTCTCTGCTTAGCCCTATGGTTAATACAACAGCAAACATATTGTTCTATTAATTACATTGCAGACTGTCCTTTCTAGGCAGCTCCTGAAGTATTCCCTTGCCTACGCTTCCTCTCCTGGGCACATGTGCCTGTGGTTGTGGTCCCCACAGCATGACAGTATGGCTGTGTCACTAAGCCTTGGCTTAATCTGCTGCATTTTTATCCTAAAAAAGTGCAAACCAAAGGTTCAATATCGAGCTTGAATTAAATTCTCATTGTGATTCTTTGTAATGTCTTTCATATTTGCCCTTCCCAATTGTCTCCTCCACTTCCTCACAAGCCAGCACTTCTTTTTAAATGGTTATTTCCAGATACACCAGCTCTATTGGTGTCTAAGGACCAGATTTACCATATTCTTTATTTCCCTGAACACTCAGAGAAGTGTTGAGTGGGATTTTCAGATGCATCAGGGAAGGTTCGGCACCTAAATCTCATTTCAATTGAGGACTTAGGAACCTAAGCTGCTTATGTTCCCATTAGCCACTCCCTGTGCTGTTTGGCACCCAGGGCATGCACCCAGTATGTGCCACACGCTGCCCAGGCTGTGGCATGCAGGATGTGGGCACCACCACTTGCCTCACAGCAGCTCCCATTAAGCACGACTAAAAATGCTGCCATTAATTCTGGTCCTGCTTTGCACACAAAAGCCTCTTTTGTCAAGGTTTCTCCTACCGAGAAATGCAAACTAAAACATCTCAAGGATTGCTTGTTGCAGGCTTATGCTACTAATTACCCCCACAAAACTAAATTTTACAGCATCTGCAATTACTACAAAACCCATCACGAGGAATTTAAATAGCCATAGAATGGAGCAGCTTGATAGCACAGAGACTGTCACTCCACTGCATCATAGCTAAGAAAGAGCATCGCAGACCCTGGAGACACTTCAGCTGAGCTGTGGGCCATGGGCTGACCTTGTAGGCATCCAACTTAGAGAAAGCTTAGAGAAAGCCCTGAAAAGCCAGTCTTGGACTCAGCTAACACCAAATCAAGCAACACCTTTCCTGCTACAGGCACACAACGGGAGAGCAGAACTGGGCTATGAACTTCAGCAAGAGGATGGACCAGCCATTTCCCTGACCGTCCTGCAGCCTAAACCATCCTTTCCAGGGTTTGGCGCCTCACCCCCCCTCAGCCTATATATCAAGGAAAGAGACTGGGACACGAAAGTGCATGTGTGCCTGGAAGTCATCTCAGAACCTCAGTGGCTTTATGAAGACTTGGGCTTGGCCACCACAGAGAAGACACGTCCCACCTCTGTCCTGGAGGTCAGTCCCTGCCAGCCAGCAGCAGGTTGCTGGGCTGCCCACAGCTTGCTGGTTTATTTTAGCAACATTTCAACATGTACCAAGTCTGTAAATCACTTCTACATCCTTGTTCCACAAAAGATCAAACATATACGTCTACATATGCACTTTCAAATGTGTAATGTGAGCTCAAAGATGTTGTTAAGACTCGTGAAATTCTATTATTGAGCAATAATGGGCTCTGTTCTTCCCGAAGACCACATTACACCCTGTAGATTATTTCTAAATGATAAAGACAAATGGTTCTGGCTGGGAAAATGGTGACAGTCCTGCCAGTGTTATAGCAGATGCCTCTGTGAATCAGCTCCCAAGCTGCTGAAGCCCAGGCCATTTGAGAAATCTGTGCAACTTAAGGGTTTGATTGAATAGGATGGCAGAAGTGATCGTACTTGATGCATTTCAGAAAAGAACAGGGGGGCATGCAATTGGCAGAGGAATTGGGCTTTAGCTGGAACGGATTAATTGTTCTCAGTCTCCACTCAGAAGCACTAAAGGAAAGCAGAAGAAATCTATAGGGGCTGGAAAAGCAGCAATGGTCCTAACAACCTTAATCAGGTGTTTAAGAGCAACCAGAAATAAAACAGTTGTGAAAGCAACTGTAGATCAGTTCATCTAAAACTTTGAAATCACTGTAGGACATCACCAAATTGTTTATAAAGAGACAGAATCTGAATAAGGCAGATGGGCGCTGCTTAGGGCTTTTTTAACTGCAAGATGATTCATGTGCAGGAGAAATTTTACCTCTCAGACAGTTTTGATGGAAAAATATTGAGCTACTTTTCCTGCTGCTTTTATGTGAGAAATGCTAACATACAACACGAAGTGGCTGATAGCAGCAAATTGTTATAAGAACTGCATTTCCTTCAAAGTGAGTCTCACATTTATGTTATGTATGGTAGGTGCTGATATCACCAGTGACATACAGTAGCCATAGTGATGCAAAACAAGGCAATAAATAGCATTTACAAACAAAGAATAAATTCTCTTCTGATGGATGAGTCACCTACTCTGAACCTTAACATTCTTCTAGCAGTGAATTAAGAGATGCATTTACTTCCCCTAGGTTTAATGAAGCTTAAATATACCAATTATGAAAAAAAAAAAAAAAAAAAAAAGAGCAAAATCTGTTCTTGCTTTTCAGTGACAACTACAGTCAAAGATGATTATCCTAAATGCAATTGCTACAGTGGCAGGACCGTGCTATCCTGATCTGTTTCCAGGGGCATGGAGCAAACAAACAGCCCACTCTCTGCTGTTTGTGCTTGCACTAAGAAGGTCAGTAACATGCAGAGCAATATATAGGTTGACAAGTGCTAAACCACTGACTGCGAGAAACAATGCACACATTTTTATTTTGGTTTCTGAACAGAGTGCAAAACTGACCTGTGAAATTCCTGGTTGCAAAACTGTACTTGAAGGAAGACCCATTTCAGTGCTCAAAACTGTGCAGCACTTATGTGGATAGGGAAAACAGGTGGGCTGCATGACGCAGGCAAAGATTTCCTTATGACGTGGGGCAAAACCACCTCCTCTCTGAAGCAGGGATCAGGGAACTGGGCAACTCTGTTCTTCTACCCTAAGTTATCCCAAACCACCATGTTTTGAATTTTTGAATGGAACATTTGAAGCCAAGAGAGTTCCCTTTCAACCCCTCTGGCAGTTTGTATGCCTGTCAGACTTTTGCAGCACAACCAGCAAGAACCTTACAGCCCATATTTCCAGCCCTGCATGGCTGGTGGGCTCCATGGCCATGTGCTGTGTGCCCCAGCCTGGAGGATGCTCAGAAGTGTGCCAAACTGGGCCCAATCCTGTGCTCACTTGTTCCAGTCAGAACGTTAGACTCAGAAGGGGACAAAAGGAAATATGGGGCCATGACAAAAGAAAGCACATTACCTTCAATCACATCAATGGGCGTCGCTTCTGAAAACGGCTGCGGATGTTCACTCCTGCTGGCAAAATGCTGTGCAGGCTCTGTCAAATCCTAGAAGTGCCTGAAAGAGACAACACAACACAGTCAGAATGCAACCACAACAAAGCCAGCAGTGTCCAGAAGGAGTACCACGGTGAGACTGCTGCTTCAGAAGGAGGCAGAGAAATTCCTGCTTTGGAGATGTGGGTAATTTTCTACACTAAATGGGAAGTGATCTCACTTAGGATGGAGCTCAAAGCATACGATGTGGATTACCCAGGCTGAAATACCTTGCAGTACGACTCTTTTTATGATAATAAACCTTACTCCTTAGTATGAGCTGCATAAAAACTGATGAAATAGGAAACACAGCAATTCTTTCATCAAACCATAGAATAGCTTGGGTTGTAAGGGACATCAAGAATGATCACATTTCAACCCCCCTGCTAAAGACAGGGTTGACATTCATGTAGGAATCTTCAAGATATTTGGAAAAATAGAAAATAAGGGTGTATGGCCTTGTTTGGCAGGTTTTGTGTGCTTAGTGAGACATAGTTCAAGACATGAAAATACAAGATTCCTGCTCTTGAATCAATTGCTTAACATTCGAAGAGGAAAAATAAGCTGGGAGAAGGTTAACTGAGTTACTCTGCTGCATATTTCTTACAAATGTCGTGCGAGAAGGGATTTTTGCAACCATCTTTTCCAAACTGAAGATAATACTTTCAGTGGTATCAGGGTGGGGAGCCTGCTGAGCAGAGGTGAGGATCCCACCATTTCAAAGAATTATTCATCAATTTCTTATGACTTCCCTGTCGGAAAGTCTTAGCTGAGGAGCTTGAGGAGGTACAGTGCTGAAATATAGTCAGTATCTGGGCCAAAGATGATTTTCTGAGAAATTTGTTTTGCTCAACAGCTTGCCAAATATATATTCATGCCAGCCACAGCTATTTCCTTGGATGGGAAAAAGGTGTTTTCAGTGAAGTGAATGGCACTAGTGTATATATTTTATATCCTTCAGTGGTTTGGATACCAGCCCAAGTGATTAAACAAATCTACCTGCTCTGGAGGCCTTCCCACCACGATTTATAACACTGGATTAACCACACAATGTTTTTTTTGTTGGTTTTTGGTTTTCTTTTCAAGAACAGTGAAAGACTGTCCATTGCACTCTGGAATTTCTCTCCATGCCACAGGCCATGCGTACTGCAAATTGGAGAAGCAGAAAATCGCATCTCCTTCCCTAGAATCCAATTCAGGAGGGTTTCATTCTTGTCTGGCAATTTTCCTTCTCCCCCAGTGATCAAACCAACACCAGAGAGGCTGGTGTTTTTTCCCTTAAAAATTCATGACTACACTCAGACCTTGTCTCTTGTATGGAAACCAAAGAGCATCCAATACCATGTCACCCAATACTCTGGGAAGAAGATTTTTATCCCACTACCCATTACAAAACAGCTGCTTTTAAACCCATGAAAATTCAGCAAGTACTCATCTACCTTAAATCTCTCCTTCGGAGAAGATTAGATGTCATAAGAACAGTTACTACACTGAGTCACCTCTTGGTGACAGACAAAATGGCATAAGAGGGAATGAACTGGGAACCAGCTGGAAACCAAGCCAACCCAGCTGCCAGTTAGGTGGATGCCTGGGTTTTGTTACAAGAGGATCAATGCAGGATGGAATGACCTAAAACGACGCTTTTTGCTTTGCCCTCCTCAGTAAGGACTTTGGGGTAGAACTGGACCAAGAGCAATTCCTCTCTGCAGCTGTGGGGAACTCAGTGCCGTGAGGCCTGGAGTGAGAGGGGACAGCAGCCCCTGAGGCTCAGCTACTGAAAGCTGTAATGAAATAAAGCCGCCTGAGCACCACAGAGTGGAGGAAGCCCATTCCTGCAGCCACACAACTGTATTTCAAAACAGAACCGTTTCTTCCCAATCAGTATTCTTGGAGAGTTCAGTGTTGAGCAGTGTATGAAACTACCAGAATGCATTTATTCTCTGAAGAGTAAATACTCACTTTATCTACCTAATACATGTGATTATCTTCTTTGGCTGACACCAGAGGAAACATTAACTAATACCCTTCCTTCTACGATGCTGCTTAATCTTTTAAAAACCAGCCACAGCTATTGAGGCCATATGATGAGCCTTTATGCAGTGGAAATTGCCAGGAAACAACTCCAGCAAAGCCTTGCTCTGTTTACCTCTTCTTACAGCTTTTCTACCGTCTCCACCTTTGCTGCTTTTCTGATCTCTCCAGCCCTGTCTGCTTGGTACTTTCCAGTACAGAGCTATTGGGTTGGAGACTATTCCAATGAGCTGGTCTGTGTAGGAGCATGGCACCAAGCATGAGGAGATAGAGCTACAGTAACAACAATGGAGATGGCTCCACCTGAAAGACCAAGGGAATATCTCCACAGTGTCCTCTGCACCCAGATCAATGCCACTCTGTAGAAAAAGATAGATTTCCACAAAAAAATGTCAGGTTGCATATTAGGAAAAAGTTCTCAGAATGAGTGGCAATGCAGTGGCACAGCTGCCCAGGGAGCTGGGGGAGTCACTGTCCCTGGAGGTGTTCAAGAACCGTGGAGATGTGGCACTGAGGGATGTGGTCAGTGGCATGGTGGGGATGGGCTGGGGTTGGACTGGGTGATCATAGAGGTCTTTTCCAATCTTAATGATTCTATGATTCTATAATTCTATGAAAACAATGGGCACTGAATGGTGCCCTCCAGATTTCTCTCTCACTTTGGGGCGAACTGCTTGTTTGGAGCTCTTACACCAGGAAGATGTGGTCTGTCTCAGAGGGGTGGTTTCATCTCCCATGTAAGGACATCCAGGAGCATAAGCAGGATTTGGAATAGGTGTGTGGGAAGCCCAGCCCAGCTTACCCTTCATTGGCAGCCTTTTGTACATGACTCGCAGAAGTGGATGCCTTTCCTTGGGATAAATTCACTATGAATTGCAAAGTAAGTGTTTTTAAGGTGAATGTGCTTTGTCGGCAAGACAGAAAGAAGAACTGGTCACAGGTAGGCAATCCCTATTCGTTCCCCAGCCACCTCAGTGCTGAGGACAACCAGGCGGCATGAGGAAAGCAGAGCTCAGGCACCATGGCCATGGCCGCAGCAGGCAGGGCTGGGGCGAGATCAGCAGCCGCAGCAGAACAGCCTCCTCCCTCCCCGCTTCCCGAGTAAGTCATTCCCCACGGAGCACGGATGGAAATATTATGATAACAGCCTAACAATGTGGCATTGAAGGTTCACCTTGTAACACAAATAAGTGTAGATAGGCAGCAGAAATTGGCCTTGAAACACTGATCTGTGTGCAAAGGTATCATTTCTCCCCTTGTTATTACAACGGGGCGATCCCAGGGGGTTTTCCAGCCCTGTGCTTAAATTGTGAGCACTGGAATCTTGGAGCCCGCCCACACATCAAACAAATAGGAACCTCAGCCCTGGCTTTCCCACCCCCCTCAACCTCACCTCCTTACAGACTATGGGTAAATGGAAACTTTTCTCCATTCAAGGAGCCTAATCTTCATGTGTACTACAGAAAGAAAATAAATCCCTCTTATTGATTACAAGGAGTACTGGAACAGGCCAAAGAACCGTGTTGACAAAGAGAAGCAATGATCCACTTCTTGATCTTTGCAAACCGGAAAATTTTGACAAACTGCAGTGAGCTCTGCTCAGCGATTCCCAACAAACAGGAGCTTTCTCCACCTAGAAGAAGAATGAGGGCCTTATTTGGGCCACTGTGCTGCAGCAGATTGGGCTGTCAACTCAGTCAAGGTGGGTGTGTGGGCAGTGTAGGACAGATCTACAGCTGTAGTGGGTGAAGGCATGAAGGGGCTGCTCACAGTGTACCAGAAGGTGCATGTCCCTGCAAGGAAATGTCAGCATTTTTTAGGGCCAGGAGTTTATATTCCCTGGCCTCTTTTCCCAAGAAGCTGGCAACAGGACAAGAGGCCTTAAGTTGCGCCGGGGGAGGTTCAGGTTGGATATTAGGAAAAATTTCTTCTTGGAAATAATGGTAAAACATTGGCACAGGATGCACAGGGAGATGCTGGACTTACTGTCCCTGGAGATGGTCAAGAAATGGTTGGATGTTGCACTGAGTGACACAGTCTAGAGCAGCCACAGGCATTGGCTCATGGTTGAACTAGATGATCTTACTGGTCTTTCCAACCTTAGTGATTCTATAATTCTATGACTCTGTGGATCCAGTGTTTGTATGCTTTGGTCTCATGACATTCGACAAGGATGGAGCTGTGGCTCAGTTCCTGTAGCACTTCAGGCCACATGGGTGAGTGCCTACTGAGCTCACAGATGGGAACTTGGCTTCTTAATGGGCGTGTTTTATGGAGTGTTGTGGGTTCCATGGGACTTGAGAAATGTAAATTACAGCATGGGCCACTGAAGATAAATGCGCGTGTGTATGAACTCTTATTTAAACCTCCCACTTCTTTTTGGATGCAAATCTCTTTCCTAAGCAACTGAGAGAAGTGTGATATGTGTCAGAGTCTGGAGATTAGAGATCTGTTCTGTTCCTTGTTTCAGAAGCTCTTGTCTTCGGCTGCCCACGCAGTACTTGAGTTCTGCTCTCCGCAGGCCAAAGCTGCCTGCCTCTCCATGGCACCACGAGCTCCAAGGAGATGTCGATCTCCCTCAGGAAGCAGCAAGATGAAATGACTCTCAATGTGGAGGAGCCGGCATTTCAGCATGAGACACAGCATGGAGTTGGGGAGAGCAAAAAGGGGTGGGAGGTTGCTATTTCCAGACCTCTCTGCCTCCCTCCTCTAACTTCACTGAAAGCAGTAGTTTTACTGTTCCTGCTCCAGAAAAGCTGCTGGGGTAAATATCACCCTGGGGAATTTCTCAAACACTCATCTGTGGACTCAACACTGGAAAACACAGCCTTGCAAAGAGCTTGGTGCTGGTGAATCCCTCCAGTTCAACCTCCTCAGCTCCCCTGGCAGCACGGTGAGGCTAAGGCTGACCTTCCACATCCCCAGCTCTGGAGCACTGCAACTGTGCACAGACCTCAGCCTTAGGTTTGTTGGAGTCGCTGAAGTTCCAACTGGCCCTGCTTGCAAAGAAGAGCTACACTGATAAATTGCCAAAAAAGAAGGAAAGAGAGCTAAATGAGGAGCACAATGACCACATTTTCATAGTTGCGTAGTTTGGGAGTGACTCAAAGCTTTAAGCAAATGATGTTTGCAATGCAGCTAGTAACGAGAGCTTCTTTGGTACCTTTTCCTTTTCCTTTTCCTTTTCCTTTTCCTTTTCCTTTTCCTTTTCCTTTTCCTT
>JAPSGF010000001.1:47089019-47373364 GCA_035772895.1 Perdix hodgsoniae | reverse complement strand
CCCCCCCCCCCCCCCCCCCCCCCCCGGCTCCCCCCATCCCGCAGCCCGGCACCTCCCGCGGAGCCGCGTGGGTTCGCCCGGTGCCGGTACCACGCGCGGGCAGCAGTGGGTCCCCCCGCCCCATCCGCCGCTGTGAAAATGTTAAATGCACGAGGGGCAAAGTTTCTATTTGGTCTTTTCTTTCTTTTTTTTTTAAGCAGGAGGGATGTGTGCCTTTCCCCACCTCAACGTCCTGTCCAGAGATGCCCCTAGGGCTGTGGCGGGGGTTCTCTCCTTCAATCAATCTCCAGAGAGGAGTGGCTGGGGACATCTGCAGCCCCTCTTGTATCTGTGGGGCAGGCAGAGAACATGGGCAGCACGGTGAGAATGGGCGCAACGATGGGATGAAGACCTGGAAAGGCATCCTGTTGGGAAGCGACCCAAGTGCTATGGGATGCCAGGACCTGGACCTGCCTCCATCCCTCTGCAAGCCTGGAGCTGTGGGATCAGCCAGATGAGGTGCTGGGTCCTCCACTTTACTTGGCCCAGGGGCTGTGCGGCTCTGAGGAGGGACGCACAGTTGTGGGGACATGGCTGGCAGATGTGCAATCCTCAGGTGTGGTGCGTTGTGTGGTCAGAGAATCATATCAGAGATTCATGTCGGGTTGGAAAAGATCTCTAAGATCATCTAGTCCAACCCCAAGCCATCCCACCATGCCCACTGACCACGTCCCTCCGTCCCACATCACCGATTGGCGTTCTCTCCACAACTCCACAAAACAATCACAGTTGGCTAACACCTCCAAGAATGGTGACTCCACCACCTGCCTGAAAGCAGGAAGAAAGGAGATCAACCTCCAGGTTGGGCTGATCCAACCTTTTATTTCTATGCACAGTGATTCCCAGAGCCAGGACTACGGATGCAGACACCAACCCAGCAGCAGCCCTGGTGTACACTGTTCTTAGGAGCTGCTCCAGAACTGTGAGCAGTTCCCCACTGCTGCTTTTTACACACTCATTTCACAAGCACATATAATATACAGCTATCAGTTTAAATCCAAATGTGCCATATGTCATTTGGGGGTATAAAGTCTCAGTGTGCTGAGGATGAATTCGGCAGAGGCAATGGGTTGGTCGTTTGCTTATGGCAATTTTGTTCCCAGGCTCATAACAATGATTTACTCCTGTCTGAGGATGGGACTGCTTTAAGGGTAGATTTATAGGGTGATGTTACAACTGACCTCTCAATAACACTGGGAATTGAGGGAAATATTCAGGAAGAAGTTGTCACTATGAGTACAACTCCAGGGAGATCTTAGGGAAACTGTGTGCCCTGAGGTTGGTATGAATATTAATGGACCATTCTCTCTATTTTTCTTCTTCACTCCTATGGGTTCCCTCATGCTCATTTTCCAAGGTTTGTTTCTTTGCCTGCTGTGCCTCAGCAAAGTGAGGGTTCCTGTGCTGCATCTTTCAAAAGGCAAGATGAGGCCAGGGCAGGGGGTGCCTGGTCTCAGAAAAAAAGGTGTGGGTGAAGGAATGTGACCTTTCTTTTCCCACACGATCCCTTGTGATATGGTCCATGCCTCTGCCAGCTCAAGACATCCCCATGGCAGCTGTTGGAAAGGCTCAGATGAAGCAAACAGCATTGCCTTGGCCACCTGGTTCTCCACAATTGGACTCTGAGAGGTGTTGGCAACCTCTGAGGCTCTCAGTGGGGTATTCAGTTCCCCCCCATGGTCATGTTGACCTGCTGAGACATAAGATTTAATTACATGAATAGGTGCTTTTATTAAATAAATATCCCCAAAATAGCTCTTGGCTTCAAGAGAAGGATTTTGCTTTGCAGAGATAGAGCAAGAGCGGTGTGGGAAGGACTCATCCTATGCACATTGAGCTGAAAACCCGTGACCCACCTGCTCCTTATGGTGATCCACCGTGTGAGCCCCAGGGTAGGCCATGCAGGTGTTACAAATGCTGTCCAAAGGCTTGGTAGATATCTATTTCCCAAGCAACAGAGCTCAAGTTCGTGACTTGGAAGCCAAATGTACAGAGAAGTGGTGCCCAAACTGACCGCTGAGAGGGCCAAAATGATAATTGGCCCATCCACCCCGGAGTCATTTCAGATAAAGCAGTGCTTCTCCATAATAAAGGAGCATCATGGGGAGATGTGATGGGAAAGTTGAGTCACAGCCTGCATGGTTTTTGAATCGAAATTACAGCTTTTAACATCTGGGCTCTGAATATAGAATTGTTTTCTGTCTTAAGTTGTTTGCCTTCCATATCATCACAAGCTGCTTTCTCAGGCCAATTACTTTAATTGCCACAACAAAACACGTCAAATCCAGGTTTGCAACAACATTGGTCTTCTTTTCCCCTAATAAAGCCCTGAGTGACATTAATCTGATGTTGGTCACCCAGCCTCACTACTTAAAACTGTCTTCTCCCCTATTGCCGATGCCAACAAATTAACACTAATAACTGCAAACAACAATTAGTTACTGGATTGGGATTCACATAAAGCCCAGATAAAACTCCCACCATAATGAACATAACCTCAGCTATGTTACATCTGCAGAGGGCAAATCCAGGGCTGCATCAGGTGCTGCTTCAGTGCTGTGGGCCATGGGCTGAACTTTACATGTCCATCGCATCACGCTTTGATTGGTAGGCAGTGTGGAGGAGCAGCACCTTGGGAAGAACAGCATCTCAGGGTCACTGGGGTTCCAACATCCCACTGGAGGCTGCAGGTCTCTCTGTCAACTCCTTCCTTCCTCTGGTGCATTTACTGCTGTAAATCTGATCTTTCCTCTGCCATCCGTCTCCTCCCAGCGGATCACTGCTGCCCCTGCTGAGCACCTCCTGTTCCGAGTCGTGAGATGTTGTTCCTCTCTGTTAGATGTGGAGGTCACCTTGTACAGGCTCCGAAACAATTAATCATCCCAGACCAAGGGTTGATGGAAAGTTCCCAGTCCATTTTCTGATTGCATTTGTCTGAAAAATGTTTTGTAGAAACAAGGGAAGAATCTCCAATTTCTTCGCAGGTATTTTATTACTTTACAAGACATTTTTTGGTGAAGCATCTTGCAATACCTGAGATCACATTAGCTAAATGTCCTGAAGGAAAGCCCAGGCACCAGCAAAAGGGATCAACTCCTGCCTGGCACTGAGGTCCTTGTGCTGGGAAATCTGCTCATGGCGCGGCTTGGAGCGGGGTATGTAAGGAGTACAGCCCATACATGGCTGTGTGGCATCCCTTATACTGTAGTGGGGACCTCCATATAACAGGAAAGGTATGTTAACAGGAAATGTTTATGTTATTGTGCTTATTGCTGCTATAAGATACTACGCATTACAGTGCTGCCCTCATTTCCTTCTCCAAATCTGGCCACTTCTGGTGTCCGAGCAAGGTTTTACCTATGGAGATCACTCTCCGGTCAAGTGAGGGCTATAGGATGGGCTATAAGATGGGCTCCCCCACCTCTCCTACGGGCTGTGGCTCTCACTATGGTTGCCATGGTGGTAGCGAGACAATTAGAATGGCTTTATAACCAGCTGAAGGTACCGACTGTTTCCTGGATACCATACATCCCAATCAATCTCAGCTCTGACAGACCTTGGAGCAGAGCCAGGTCCAGTGACAGCAATTGGTGCCATTTAATGTATTTTTTTTCTTTCTTCAGCCCTCTCAGGTTAGCTTTCCCATGTGGGTTTGAAGCTGCAGTTCAAGGTAAAAAAAAAAAAAAAAAAAAAAAAAGCCAACCTTCATCCTTTTTGGATTCAGTATTTTTCAGCCAGCATCCTTTAATTCGAGTGACGCAGCGCAAAAATGCAGGAAGTTACCAACACTCTCCTGATCTTTTGACCTGCAAGAAGCTGAATGGGCTTCATGGCACTGAGCGATGTGGGTGCTGCCCTTTCACTCAACGCACGGAGTGAGGGATCTCTTTGTCAGGCTCCTCCTAGCAGGCTGTGTGCTGCCCGTGCCAGGCCATTCCCTGTGGGTGGTGGGGGCTGGAGGCAATATGTTGGAAGTCACACTGTATCCCGACAGCTTGGGACTTGGAGCTGTCAAGCAGTAGCTCATTGTTAGTACAACTTCTTCCAGAACGCCAGGAAAAGAAAAGATGGCTAAAGGCTTTTTATGGCCTGCTGACACACGAGTCTGATAGGAATCGGGCTGCCTGTGAATCCAGAGGAAAAACTGAGGGCTTTGAGAGGCTGTGCTGGTTGTAGGGCTGTTGGTCCCCACAGCTAGCGAGAATGCTTAGGACAATCCCAAATAGCACCATTACAGTAACAATTAATCTGAACCCGTTTAAGGTTTATGGCCCTGCTTAAGCCTTCTGAATTGCAACGCTATTTTGGAAGGCGCTGGCCTATGTCTTTGCAGTCAGTCAGTAGTCGCCTTACATTGTTTGCTTTACATGATCAGATGCCACGTTGGTCTCCTGAATTTCTGACGTGCCCATGCATCTGCAAGCTCTTTGGGTTTACCTGATCCATGAACAGAGGAGCCTCCAGCTGCCTCTACTCCACAGGAAACCAGCTACCTGTGGGATTTCCTGAGTGACCACAAAGAACAGCTTGAAAAAGACCTAATTTTCTAAAAATACGAAATCTAGCATTGTATATGGAGAGTTACGGGTTTGTTTAAAGCTCTGTTTGAAGATATTTTTTCCACAACTCCTCCTTGACACCAGTAGGTCTTCCTGGCTGCTCGTGTTGGATGATTTTATTTCAAAATCTGTTTAGAAGCTTAAGTTCTAATGAAGGACAATAATTACCCAAATAACAATGAATTTAACCAGCCACTCAGGAGTCAGGATGATTTACAGCTTTCAGAGGAGCTGGTGCTTGCTTGCCTTTTGTCTTTCTACTTTATGGCTCTCTAATGCTCTCCTCTGGACACAATGACTTTCTGAACTACTTTTTTTCTCCCTTTTTTTCTCCCCCCTTTTTTTTTGTTCTGAAATAGAATGCAGAGCCCCTCCACCACCTAATTTGCTGCATACAAAAGAAGATTTAATATCCTCTAAATGACTATAAAGTACAAACCTACCAGATGGCAAATTTAGATGCTCAAGGGGGATACAGGCTGCTTTTCTTGGAAAAGCATTTGAATATGGCTTTGAAAGAGAGAGTCCATTGATGTATTAATCTTTTCCTTAGTGGAGTGCTGTGATATAACTCAGGAGAGGTGCAAGAAGGAAGAAATGGATCTCATGGCCCAACAGAGGAAACAAATGGAAGCATTTTACTGATTTCTTGGGTCTCTTTGAGAAACACATTAACTACGACCTTGAGCATCACTGCAGAAATCTTGAGCAGTATCATTTGCATCCTAAGCATAACTTTACAAATGTGAAAAAAGGAAAGATTCAAGAAAGTTACTGGCTTCCAAAGACTACTTCTCCGCATTTAAACCATGGATGTTGTTTACATATTTTCAGAGCTCTCCAGGAAGAAACTGTTCTGCTTCATTTTCTTTTATTTTTTCCTATGCCAGAAGTCAACTTGCTAACAAGATTAATTGATAAAAAAGAGGACTTCTTTAGGAACAAATGTTTTGAATTTCAGTTCAATTCCAAGTCTTTGGCTGAATAATTCATCTGACACATAACTGAATAATTTTGCTTCTTAGATTATCTGAGGAGAGATCACAATATTTACATACGGACCTATTGTTCAGATTTATTGGCTAAATAATTTATTGGAATAGTCTATGCTCTGCATCTTCTTTGTGGCCAGTTCTTTGGGAGATGTTGATATTCTGATGGTGTGATGTGGTTCTGTTCCCAAGTGGATGAGTGTAACTTTCTGGAATGATTTTGTGATGTAAGTGGTTGTTATTATGAGTTTGAAATGTGTTTTCACGCTAACTTCACACTTGGTGAGTATTCCTACCAGAAAATGTGTTCCCTAGGATAGCTGTAGAAAGCAAACACAAAAAAGGAAGAAACACAGTCAAAGCAAATCCATAAAAGGATTCAGATGAACAGAGATGTGTTTGCAGGACATGCTTATCTCTGTTGTGATGCAACACGGAAAAGAAGACCTCAAATTCATAAAGTAGAAATCTGTGTGCCAACAAGCTACATGATCCTGCATGGACAGCTTGGAAGATCATCAGCTGCCAGACCTATTACCAAACAAATATGACCCATAGCGGTTTGCGCTCCTTTGGGGCTATAGATTACACAGCAAAGCATCAGGAAAAACAAAATGCCAAGTTACATATCAAATGAAGAACAGAGAGAAAAGAGGAGAAGGGCATATTCTCATGGAACACAATGATCTCAGTATTAGGGATGAAAAAAATTAGGTATTTTATGTTGTTTCCAAACTAACACAATAGCCTGTGGTAATGGGAACTACCTGATACTCTGAAAACAAGAGAATAATTTCCATCATGATCAAGTGATCAACTTTCACCCTGAATATGGAGATCAGGTCCCCTTATCTTTGCAAGTGCTACTAGAAGACCTGTTTGGTAACAAGAAAAGAATTCAACCTAACAACAGTCCATTCATCCTGGCATTGCATCAGGCAAAAAATCAAGCATTTATTTGGAACATGAATCCTCTGCAGACTTTTGCTTCAAACAGTGCTTTCCACAAGTCAATAGGTGTATTAAAATAACAGGAGAGGGGCCTTAGTCTCAGAAAGCCAATTGAATTGTGTTTTTCCCACTGTCACAAAGTGGATTCAAGTGGAGAACCTTTCACAGTACAGCTGTAAAGCTCAGTGGTGAAAACCAACCATTCCATCTTTAATCCCAGCCACTAACTAGAAAGACAGGATGCAGTTTTTTCTCTTTAGTATTCACATCTTTCTCTAGATTTCAGAGGACTCCTCTGGACCAACAAGAGCAGGTATTGACTTTTAGAGCTTTGACAATCTCTCTCTCCCTCTTCCTCTAGCTCTCTCTTTCTACTATCAAGCTTCACTGCCCACTCACCTTGTATCACTACCATAACGGTCTAAGATGCTTCTATTGACAATCCTTGGGTGCACATTGTTTGGTTTACCGGGAGATGTCCTGAGGTCCAGTGATCCTTTGCTCTTCTCTGTAATCTACAGATTTACCAGCAGTACATTGTGGAATTCCTATCCAAGACTACAGAAATACTGGTCTGGAGGGGTAAGTATACTAAACTGCCAAACTCCCATGATTCACATCCTTTCCTGCCATCCATTAATGTTTCTGGCACCATTTTCAAATTACTTTTGGGCAGCAGATGGAGGACATGCTGCTGAGTGCTATGATTATGAGATACATTAATATGGATGGGATTATGCACATGCATTTGTAGTTGGGCAAGTAGAAGAATTTGTATCTGGGTTTTCCTTGGACGTTTGATACTGAGGTGATACAGCTTCAAGAAATGATACTGTAGAATCAAATCTGGCAGAGCATTTATTTGAGTTAGTTCTACTTGATAAAACTTTTGATTCAGGATTCAAACAGGCAGCAATGACTGGTAGAATCTAAAAGGCAATGCAGACCTGCATGGCCACTGCTAGTAGCAAAGCTTTTGATGACAAAGGCAAATTACAAATATGAGCAGAGCCCAGGGCTACAAGAACATAGCCATGAGAGTGCCCATCAAGTGAACACCACGCTGCCATTGCCTCTGGCATCTTGCTGCTGATTGAGAGCTCACCAGCTGGGGTTAGCAGATGAAGTACTGCAAGTGTTGTCATGGGGATTTGCAATGGGGTGGGTTCTGCTCTGTCATGTCATTAGCCTGGAAATGTGAGAGAGTTGGTGCTGGCCTTAAAGGATTGTAAATGAGATAGACACACACACCTACTCTGGGCTTGCAGACGTCAACTGATCACTATGAAATATTCACTGACATTTATGTGAAATTGAATGATCTGTGGCACAAAAATTGGTTCTGCTTTCTGAAATAGAGAGGGACTGTTTTTTTACAGAGGGGATATGAGCATCTTGTTCTGGGCATCTGGATTCAGTGTATGCTCTGTTTGCCTGGCCAAGGAATTTCTTTGTTGGTGGTTTCAGCAAGATGGAAGAATTCTTTAGCTTTGTATGGAGTGGTTGCAGATGATCATTGGCATGTACTTCAGGAAGATGGAGAGGAGGGAGGTGGTACTTCATGAGAAGGGTAGGTGTTTCTCATCATGGTGTGCTTCATGTGATAAATGCCTGTAATTTTTTGCACATCCATAAGAACAAGAGAGACATCCTGAAGGGAGTATTGGAGTGGGAATGCGGGTGGGAGCAGGAGCAGAAATTTAATATTTTAAGCAGATGGGAAAATTATCCCTGTGAAATGACCAAAATAGTAATGACCACAGCATGGTGGATATTTGGTGTGATGAGGACAAAGAGTGATTTTTGGCCTATGAATGCACTGTAACAGAGGAAATGTCTTCTTCTTTGACGTATTGATGGTGTGTGGGCATGATCTGTCATTTAGGGGTTGAGCTGGATCTACATGACCTTTTCCTGTCAAATGCATCAAAATGAATTTGAGTGGGGAAAGTGATGAATGGCTTGTTGAATACAAAAATGAAGATTTCAGCGAGGAAACACACAAACATAACAGCTATGAGAGAGTTGCCTGGTTGCACTGAAGATATGTAGGAACACTGGGAGGTGCCAAAGCAAGGTTAACAATAATGAGAGCCTGAGGTTGTGCCTGTTCCAGGTTGCGTGGAGCTCTCTGCTCAGCACTGGTGCCAAAACCAATGTCTCAACTGCTTGCCTTTGCATTGCCCATCCAATCCCTCCTTCCAGGGTGCCCTATCCCTATTTTTAGGAGCACCCCAGAAGTGCCATCTCCCCTACTTTCTCTGTAGCCCCTCTGTTGAGATGTATTCTAGAGGCACTGGCACAGATTCTCTTGCACATGTATTTTTCCATTCAGGTATTTTCAGTCTCCCCATGTGTGATAATGCTCCTCTTCACACAGGTTGTGCGTTACAAGTGCTAAGGGAAATGATAAAACCTCTGAGTACTTATTGTCCATTCCTAGTTTCCATGGCAACCTTGATTAAATGCTTCTTTTCCCATGTTTCAGGAATGCCACTTACCTTCTTTCCCACTCCCTAGTTCCCCTCAGAAAGAGGGGACTTCCAGGCATTTCCCAGGGGCAGAAATAATGAGCTGGGAGCATTTTCTAGTGAGTTTTCTGCTTGGGATGTATTGCTATTGCACATGTATGGGGCTGAGCAGTATGAGTACAGCAGGGAACAAGCTGTAAGTCTCTGATGAGTTTGTTTTAAGTTGTATGGTGTGTGTGAAGAGAGAGTTGGGTGATAAGATAGCCAGTGCATGGGGAAGAAATTTGTTCTATATTGGTAGAATATTTAATTTTTACATTATATAATTTATGTGCATGTATAAGTATCCACTGCTGCAGGCTCTTTCTGCACTGTTCAGCAAAGTTCCTCTTAAGGCACTTGGAGGCATTGCCCAAATCTGCTGCATCTGTGCCTATCCATGGTTGCCATCGCTGATTTGCACCTCTATAGATTCTCCGAAAACCTGAGATAGCTTTTGTCTTGCTACACACTGGCAAGGGGGTTGTTCTGAAAAGATGACCTATTCTACCACAGTTCTACCTGGCAGCAGATTCTGTAATACCAGATTCTGTGTCTTCAGTAAAATTACAGTCCAGCAATGCAGAGGCACCAAAAAGACCAGCCCCAGTAAGGCGCAGTATCACTTGGGTAGGGTTTGGAAACCTGACAGAAGTGTAGTGCTAGTACCAGAGCTAGATGAACCTCAGATGTTCAGATTCACCAAAAGTAAAGTTTTTTTGCATTTCTTCCTTCAGAATTTCTGCAAATCAGAACCAAAGACACAGACTGAAGGCTTCTCAACCCAGGGACACATTCCAGATACACCTTTCTGACCCCACCGTTTGCAGTATGAGCCTGAGGATGTTAGGGATCCACAGAAAGGCACCCCAGAGCCCGGCCTCCAATTTGATCTTCTCCATGAAACATTCTACATGGCCCCCTCCATAAAACATTCCAGATTTGAAGAAAGCAGCTGTTGACCTGAAACTCAGCTAAATGAGCCTTCGTGAACCCTGGAGACCATCCATCCTCACTGCAAATTCAACCATCACCCATTCATGGAGTTTTCTTATGGGTCCAGCAGTGAAAATGCATGAAAGGTCTCAGGTGGAGGCCACCATCCTTGCTACGTAACCAGTAGACAGTGACTCTCCCACCTCCCTGGGCAGCCTGTGCCAATGCATTACCGCTCCTTCTGAGAAGAACCTTTTCCTGATATCCAGTCTGAACCTCTCCTCATGCAACAGAGAATGGTGAATTCAATTATGTTTTCAAATCTACATTGACTAGTCAGCAAATTTGCTACAGAAGTGAGCAGCATGAGGACATCTGGGACTTTTGAAGCAAACTAATTAAGTTACCCTATTATACCATGATCTTAAATGTGGTTTTGTGGAAGAACCTGGAGGTACAAGTGTGTAATTTGCCTGCAGACTAAGTTCTTAAGCATGCTCAGGATGAAGTATGCTCCACTAGAGGTTCTTCGGATTGCTAGGGTGACCAAAATCTTCAGAGATGCCTACCTCTTCTGTGTGTATTTCTTGTGATGTCAGCCGTCTAGACTGCACATAGTTTGCCAAATTCTGCACAGACTCGTTATGGACAACAGTGTCCACATGGTTTTAGTTCCTACAGGGTTGAAGTACAGAATGTGGAATGGAGAGCATCCAAAGGTGGAGAAAAGTAAGTAACATTTCAGATTTTCACCCCTCAGGTTTGTGTGTTTGAAAATGAGCCTGGGGTGCCTACATCAGTTGAACAAAAAATAAGGGTATTTGAAGAAGGATCTGAAAAATGTAGATAAAGAAAGGGATTGGCTGCACAGGTAATTCTGCATCATAGCCATGAGCACCTCATCTATCTCCCAGCCATTCCCATTACATTTAAATAGAGCTGTTGTAATGAAGCATTGAGAGGTGAGAGAAGGGGGTTAATGTACTACTTTGTTACTGCTGGAGATATTATTTCCAATTTGGTGGAGGTCATGTGAAAATGAGTGTGGTTGTCTCCACTGATTCTTCAGGGCACATCTGATGGCTAATTTCGTTTTGCATTAGTTAAGAATCAGCATCAGAAACTTTGGCAGAGGAGACTGCTCATATCCTCTTGGTTTTATTTAACATTACATTCTTATTACCTGCAGTTTACTCTTCTGGTGTGATGCATTTTCCCCCCTTCAAACAGGGCAAACTAATGGTTACCCAGAGGCCTGTAGAGCATACAAATGGGGCTGACTTACAAAGGTCAGCCCTACAGATATGTTGGGCCGTACCAAAGAGCAAGGTGAACAGATTAAGCTGTATAAATATTTAAAGAGTTGTAATTAGAACTAACACGGCTTCACTCCCAAGGCTCTTTATTATACATGCACATGACAGCAAAGTAACTAATCATGACCTTTTTCCACTCGCTTTTTACTTACATTTTTGACAGGGCATTTTTCACACTCCGAGATGTTTCTGGCTGGCGCTGGCCTTGTGGGAGCAGATGGAGCTCACATCAAAAACCCAGTGGTACCTGAGGAGCCCAGAGTTGCTAATGACATGAAGCTGTCCCATGTCACAAGGCAGGAACACCCTTCTCCTGACTGGAAGACAGCAGCTCATCCTTGGCCTCAGGACCACATCTCTTACTACTTGCCACAGCTTCTACAGCTCTTCTCCAAGCACTCAATCTCACCACCAAAAAAAGCTGTAGTTGGTACGGAGCATCATCTCCCCTTTGCTTAGCAACACGTTTCCATGAGCGTCTCACTCCGCGATGCCTGCTGCCGCTTCATTGCTCATTGGCTGTGTCTGGTGGAAGGTCTCCATCCTCAGATGGAGGCACATGCTCACCTCCCTGTCACCGTGACCTGCAGCAGCAGGCACCACCCCATAGCACAAAACCCAGGGAGCAGCTCCAGGACACAGAGGCTGAGCTCCCATGGCAGCTGTCACAGGGCTTAGCTCCTCAAAGCACAACCCTAATGCCACCAACTCTGGGAAGGGAGAACACAGCGGACCAAAGCTGCCAGTTTGCAGATGTCTGAGCTGTATTCCTTGGGAGAAGAAGCTGAATAATGGTCAGAGGTTTTTACTGAATGACCCACGGGTGGCTCCTGGGGCTGGCTGGGGTCAGAGCCATGAATGCTCCCTGCAGCACTGCACAGGGTATGCTCCTTGCTGGGTCCAACAGAGCTGCTGGAGCACACATACAACTGTTCCAGATCTCCTGCCTTTCTAATCATGGTGTTACAAGCCTGCCTTTACCCTTTCCCACCACGCCAATGGCTCAGGAGGAGCTGAAATGAGCAACTCTACAGCAAACAGCAGTCTCACCTGTTCTAGACTAAACATGGTTGTGATGGACAACATCACCTGAGCCAAAGCAAAGCCTGTTATGGTTGTGAACCAGTTCGGATGACGTTTCCATTGGGAATTTGGGTGGTAATTGAACAAAATGAAAGAAAGAAAGAGAGGCAGGGCAAGGGAAGATGTGTCCCCACAAAGCCTGGAGGCTTGCAATACAGCCCAGCAGCCCACACCCAGATGCACAGTTTTGCAAGTGCCCATGGGACAAGGAAATACACACACATTCACAGGGAAAAAAAAAAAAGAAAATCTTGTTTGCTGCCCTACTCTTCCCTACAGCAGAATTAATTGGGTCTTACTGCTGCCGTCTGTACGCCGGCAGTACTCCTACAGCACCGACTTTAATAGGAGTGCAGATTGCAGGATCAGGCCCACGGTGTCTTGGAAAAGATGAATAATAATCACTACATGGAGAAATACTGCAGTTTGCAACTCAAAGAACACTGTAAATCTGCTTCGCAATTTGTAACGCCCACGAGTAGCACACTGTGTGAAGCTGCACTTAGGGGACAAATCACTGCTCCATAGCTGTGGCTGCAGAACGCATCTGGTGCCAGCACAGAGTGCAGATGGATGGAGGGAAGGGCACAAGGTGGAGGAGCAGGGACTTTTGCTTTCATGGAAGCTGCTGTAGTATCTGACAGCACTCAGCCTCTCCCCAGCTCTGTTGCTCCTGGAGCAGCTGCAGGAACCACACAGCAGCCTGGCAAGGGTGAGGAGAGCCGGGCCGGCTGGGAAATTGGTCAAAAGGGGCTTGGTGCGAGGTGTTCAGAAACCTTGAATGGGAAGAAAATGTAGGAAGATAAACAGCTGACTTCCAAAACAATGACCAAAGGAAAATGCAAAGGAGGAACATGCTCTCTGAAATATGGGGGGAAGAGATCCATAGCTCAGTGGTGGGAGCAGGTATTGGAGGTGCTTCACTGCACCCAGGAACCTGGACTGTCCTGCCTGCATTTATGGGATTATAGGAGGTGCTGCAGGCCCTGAACATTGGTTCAGGGTTGTCACAGGGGGAATTGCAAATAATATTTTATGTGAAGGACAAAGGTAGTCAGATGTGGGATCCTAGAGAAGCTGTGCAGATTGTCAAAGCTCAGCTAGGGAAGGCCCTGGGTGACCTGGTTTAATTCTGGGGTTCCTCTTTCTCTTCAGGGGAGTAGGAGTGGATGACCTCTAGCAGTCCCATCCAACTCAGACTGCTCAATGACGCTACGACTTCAATCTGCAGGGATCTCAGGGCAATATTCTGCCATTTTAAAGAGGCTGCCTGCTGTAGTGCAACACCTGGAGATCTGGAAGGGGTCTTTCAGGAGAACACAGAGCAGCTACCAGTTCAGCAGAGTCTGACCATTCCCAGAATGACAACCAAACTTCCCCAGTTTCAGACTGGGCTTGATTGCATGCCTGTGCTTTTGTAGTGAATGTGAGGGATTTTACTGGCAGCCTTTGCACTGGGTATCGCATCTCCACTTGCAAAGGAATAAAAGAAAACCTCTACTTGTTGCAAGCAGCCACATCTTTCTACTTTACACCTCGTGTCTCAAGACATGTTTCTGGTGCTGGGTTTGGGCCGTGCTGTGCTGATAGGAGCAGGAACATTTTGTGCAGCCGTGGCCTCTTTGCTGCCCTCACCCTGCCAGGCTCAGGAGATGGCGTGCAGTTGGACCGTGTCTCCAGCAGCTTGCTGGGAAAGTAGCCCTGACTCACAGCAGAAGTCATTGAAAATAACAGGGAAAAGAAAAATCCCGTCCCACAACTCGGGTCAGCTATCAGTGACTCCAATGGAAATGCTTTCTCGTGAGGTAGCCATGCCCTGCATGTCGAGCTGTGGCCAGGATACCTCTGCAGCCAACGTTCACCTAGGGCTGAAAGCAGCAAACAGATCCCATTTGGTTATTATTTATTCAGTAGCACTTTGAGGCTGGATGTTATGCACACAAAGTACACTCCTCTCCCTCACCATCGTGCTGAAATTTCCAGTCTGTTTTCTCTCTTGACCCACATTTTTGCAGCAGGTGCTTTTAAATCAAAGAAAGAAAATGAGAAGCAGCTGCTTGATGGCTACTGAAGGCTCTGGGATGGCAGCAGCAGCCTGAGCTGAGGAGGATGAATAGGCAGTGTGCACGTGAGGGGGTCAGAGGTGGCGAATAAACGTGCTTTATCAGAGAGTTACAGAAATAAAGGAATGAATCACATTGCTCTCATCACCATAGATGAGGTATAAGTAGAGTTAATCAGCACTGAATGAAAGCATATTAACTCAAGGAGAATTATTCATGCACTGCAGGTGTTTTCTCAATCCCTGTCCATGGAAGTAATGAGCAAGAGCAGTAATTGGTGTCCAGCCCATCTCCAGCCGGCAGCTATTGCCCCTTCTGGACTGAATTAATCTTCCAAATTGCCGTGCTGCTTTACAACGCATATTTCAACATAATGATCTTTTACTTATTATTATTTTTGGTAGCTAGTGAGTTATCGAGATTGATAGCATCCTTTGCAAGAGAAATAAAGAACCCTAAAGGGAGCTGATAACTTATTGAACTTTTGAACTACCTCCACGTCCCCTCACTGGGACTTCAAAAATATGATGTATTATTTATCCAGCCCCGGCTGTGCCTCTCACAGTGTGGTAGGAAGCTTCAGGGGACTAATAACAGGCGCCTGTATGCTTTCCCTGGATGCTGACTGGAGAGAGCCTGCTACTAATTTGCCTTTCAATAAGGACAGCCTTTTTCCTTCATAGCCACTTTTTTAAACAGCTGTCTCTCAGTGTCAGGTTACTGATGCGGCCTCCAGAGTTCCTTTCCTTCTGGCCAGCAGAACTGCTGCCTCGGTGTGCAGCATCCCTGTGCGTGCAGCATCCCTGTGTGCGCGGCGTCCCCATGTGCTGAGCATCCTTCTCCCACAAATGCGCTCCGGTCCTGCGACCTTCCTGCCCTCTGGGCTACCACCACCCCTCCCGCAGACCTCAACGAGACGAGGGCTGACCCCAAAGGTGCGGGTGAGACGCGTCCAGAGATCCCGGGCCCACAGCTTCGTGGGGCGCGGCGGAAGCAGCGGCCGCCGTTCCTTTACGCCTGGCTCCCTCTCGTGGGCCTCCCCAAAAGCACAACTTCTCTGCTGCTGCGGGGAAGGACGAAGATAAGGAGGTATTAGTCAAGAGCCGGCTGAACGTGAGCCAGCAGTGTGCCCAGGCGGCCCAGAAAGCCATCCTGGCTTCTATCAGAAATAGTGCAGTCACCGGCCCTGGAGGTGACATCCTCTCCTTCTTCCCCTCATGCTCGAGCCTCCCCACACCTTTCTTTCCCTCTGCCCATTGTGCCCCAAAACAAAGCTGCTGAGTGCAGGACTGCTGCTTGCCCCTGTGCAGACGTGCGCAGAGCCTGATTGCAACACAAACAGTAACAGCAGTGTGTAAAATAATCCTCTGGCAAAAGGGAGACTCACAGGGGAAGTGGTGCTCACAAGGATTCACACATTAAATACCCAGGATGCTGCAGGACAATTTGTTTCAATTCCACTTCATTTTCTTCTGGTGAGATACTCCATAAGACCCAGTGACAGTGTGTGAAAAAGGAGCCCAGAAGCATTCTGGCGTAGAGCAGTCACTGAGCCATCCAAAATGCTTGATGGGCTTCATTCAGAAACGTAAATCACCTTGTACTGAAAATGTATGGGAAAGAGGGTATTTTGTGTTACTGTGCCTTGCCCTTCCCACTGGTTATGTTTCTCTGGGCTCCTGTCACCTCAGCACAGAGAAGCATGCACTACCAGGTTCATTAACATCATTTGCTCAGAGTATTTATCAAGTATTGTGTGTGCTAGGAATGCCTGAAGTTTCTGACAAGCAAGAGGAGGTTATTTCTGAATGATGCCATTCAAACAGGTGGGTCAAGATGGAACGGCTGGGTGGCAAGAGGACACGCTGCTGAGACACATTGTACCCAGCAACCAGATTCCCATTGCAGCCCATTTGAGTTTCTCACTAGCCAGGGAGCAGTCCTGGCTTGTCCTGGAGCTGATACTGGCCACTCAGATTACTGCCATCCCTGTCCTGGCAGCCTGTATGTTGCTCTCCGAAGAATCCTTTGTGGGAAGGATAAATGCTGCCTTTTGGCCTGGCTGTTCTGTGCCTTTTCAGTTGGGAATGTGCTGCTAAATAAAACAGCACATGCTCTCTGGCTGCCTCTTCCCACCTCCTTTGTCTCCGGATGGAATTATTTATTGCTCAGGAGCAGCTGTGAGTGACTGGATGCCTCTCTCCCCATCTGAGAAGGGCAGCAGCCAGCGCTGGGTTCTGCCTTTTGATCCCTTCACTGCTGGATCCGCTGTGTTTCAGAGACCAGATTCTCTTGATGTATAATAGAAAGGAGAGAAGATGCAGTGCTTACCCCAAAAGCCTCTTTGGTCAGCAGGCAGATGAACACAGAGAAGGAAGGAGGAGAGGACCACAAAACCTTCCAGGTCCTAAGCAAGTGAATGCACTCCTCATTTGGGAATCAGAGTTTGCTCATTCCTTACCAGATACACAGACACCCAAGGTCAGAAAGTTACTTACTCTTCTATTTACCACTACAGCACTGATCCTGTCTCAAAGGCAGATTGCTTTTCATTACTCTTCTATTTATTTCTCCATTTAATATTGCACAGAAGTGGCCAAACAGCTCTCAGGTACGCATTCAGCCTTGTCCAGGCTCACTAGGAGCTGTTTGCTAGAAGATGTGGTGAGAACCTAACAGGAGAGATCACTGTGGTTGAACACAGAACATTAGGGAAAGGTGATCAGTTGGTTTTCTGAATCTATAAGCTCAGGATCCCTTTGAAAAAAGCCTGCAGCTGTGAGCTGGGTGCCTGCCAGTTCCCACACTGCGGCCACTGCTCACACAATGGCTTGCATGAAACCAGGAGCCCTGTGGCTGCATTTGCTAAGGTGCTGAGCACTGGAAACTCTGACTAACCCAGCTGGGAATCATGGGCTGCTTGTTTTGGAGAGCACTTGCAGTTAGTCAGGCTGCAGAACCAGCTGTGGGCACAATGTGGACTCTTACTGCTCAACTCATTTGTAACTGTTAGAGAGGAAGATACATCCTAGAAAGACATCACATGTGACAGCCATGCCTGCATGGCTCCTTCCTTCTGGACATGCTGCAGGGTCACAGCACGCATCGTGGTCACAGAGCATGTCATGAGTTCTCACTGCAGAGAGCAGGATCTGCAGCAGTCACAACGAGCCAACTGGTGCAGCATGACTGCCGAGCCACCTAGCTTGCTCTCAGCAGCTAGGTGAGGCAGGATAAAGACTGGATTTGGATTTAAGATAGGAAATACTGCTCTTTGGATAGAACAGAACACTCTGGCTAGAAATGATGGATAACCATCATCACAAGCTTCTGTCCCCTCTGTTGGCTGCTGTTGGGGTGATTTACGAGCTGGTTTATAGGCAGAGGCATGTGATAGCAATTGCCTGCTCCTCTCTGCAGCATGAGGAAGGCTGCAGCTGGCAGCACCCCAAGGCTGGGCTCTGCTGTGGTCCTCCACAGAGGGATGGCAACGTGGTCCTCCCTAGGACAGCACCCACATCTGCAGCAACACATCCCGGTCTCTCATGGGCAGCCAGGAATTGAAAAATAATATTCACAAGGCAGCTGCAGTGTTAAAGGGGTCAGAGCTGCAAAGATACTATTTTTTAAATCAAGTACATCTATTGAGCACACTTTCGCAAGCAGAGTTCCTGGGGAAAAAAAAGGGGGCTTTGTGTGGAATTAATGCCTGGGGGTTTGCCTTACGGTTCCAAGTTAATATGCTGAAATGATTTGCAAAACAGTGACAGAAAAGAAAAAAATTGCAAACTAGTCATGCATTTAAAAAGCATGATCCTTCAGTGGACTAAAGCCAAGTAATAATCCACTCAGCTCTCACTGAATTCGAGCTTGTTTTTGAAACAAGATGTGGAAAACCATTAGAGACATGGACTTGTTAGCGTACATCCAGAGGAGGGCCACAAAAATGACCCAAGGTCTGGAATACCTGTCCTATGAGGACAGGTTGAGAGCTGAAGCTCAGGGAAACATGAAAGTGGCTTTTTGGTATCTAAAGGGGGACTGTAAGAAGGAAGGGCACAGACTCTTTGTCAGTGTCTGTTGTGAGAGGACAATGGAAAATGATTTGAAACTAAAAAAGAGAAGATTTAGATTGGATACAAGGAGGAAGTTTTTTATAATAAGGGCGGTGAGGCACTGGCACAGGTTGCCCAGAGAGGTGGTGGATGTCCCATCCCTACAGACAGCCAAGGTCAGGCTGGACGGGGCTCTGAGCACCTGATGGAGCTGTGGGTGTCCCTGTTCAGTGCAGGGGGTTGGAATAAATGGCCTTCAAATGTGCCTTCCAACTCAAATGAATCTGTGATTCTTCTCTGAGGAACACACTGTGACCGCAAATGGAGAAAGATACCAAAATTCTGACAAAACGTAGAAAGTTGCCCAGGTTGGTTACACTCCACATGGGGGTATGGAGGTGACAAATGTGGATTCCTGGCAGTCAGTGCTGGCTCTATTCAGAAGGGCAGCAGTGACAGTGCTGCGAGAAACATTGGCCTGTGACTTTATAACTGGTTTCCATGGAAAATACTGTGCCACGAGGGAGTATGAATTCAAGTCAGGAAAAAAAGCCAAAGACTCAGGGAAACAGGATGCTGGGATGCAGTGGAGAAGGAGATGGGTGGCTGTCTGGAGGTGGCTGCATGCGTGTCGCCAGAGGTGGGTTTGTCCCTGCGGCTCACCCTACACACGGCAGCCTCACACAGATGGTGGCAGCCCCTTGTTATCATCCACCCCACACCTTGCAGAGGCCTGCTCACCCCAATTCATGCTTCCTCCAGCCTCACCACCCTAAGCCAGACCCCGCAGCCCCGAGTCCCCCAGAGCTCAGGCACAGCCCTGAATACATGTCACTAGAGGGCACTCGGGTTATTTTTTCCAGCTAGTCTTCAGTATTAATATTCATAACATGCACTGTGCTCCTGGGGTGGGTTGGCAGTGTTCTCCTACATGGATGGGAGGATTTTCTGATGGCTGTTTGCTTAGAGCAGGACAGTAGTGCCTGTTTGCAGAGGGGGTGACGGGAGGCTGAAAGCAGTCCCAGGAAGTGGCATGCCCTGATGTGCCACCAGCCCTGCTCCTGCCAGGCAGCTTTCACCCTGGTAGAGGCCAGCAGAAGGAACCCCAGCCCTGGGTTTTCAGTTAGTGCAGTGAGCTGCCAGCCTCAAAGAGCTTCACGCAAGAGGCACCTCCAGTCCTTAATGCTGGGGCTGCAGGGGTGCTTGGGGTTGTCAAAAATTCCCTGATGGCTGCAATGACAAGCTGAGATCCCAGTCACCACAGGCCTTCAGCCTCCATAGGAGGAAGGCACATGCCGTGCACGTTTCCCTCTAGCAAATGATGTTTCATTAGTTATAATGCTTTGTAAGTTGTAACTGGTATTCAAATCAAAGAGAAGTAGTGTATTTTCCCCTATTTATTGCCACTTTATTTGTACTAGAGTAGCAGCTAGAGGCTTTGATTGGGACCCCCGTGTGCAAGATATAATGAAAAGATAGTCCCTGCCCTAAAGAGCTTCCGGCTTAATTACTGAACAAGAGACAACAGATGGGTGCCCCATACAGACAGGGAGGAGCACAAGGTAACAGGGAGACAATTATGATTAGCTTAATAAGCCACGGTCACAGTACAGCAGCTGCCTGCTATTGTCTGTAATTGTCACTCCAACTCCTATGAAAGAACTTTTTCAGCTAATCAAGAAATGAGCTCCATCACTTTAGGAAGAGAAAGCTTATTTCCCGTCTCCACATCACACACATTACCACAGCCACAGCCTATAGAGCTGTGCACTGGGGCAGAGGCCCTGGAGCACCTTGGGCAGCCCGGAGCCATGGACTTGCAGGGCTGCACCAGCCCTGGGCAGCATCTAGGCTTTCCACCAGGGCATGTTTGGTTGGCAGCTTCCTAAGGGCAGAGCGTCACCTCCACCGGTGCAGATTTTTATGAGCACAGCGTGCAGGCTCATGTTCATCGCATGTGAGAACACACAGGTGGTGACTACGCTGAAAAATAGTTCTCTGTAGCCAAGAATTTGCTTTACCAAATAGCGTTACTGCGCTCTTTTTATCTGCTGTAGTTTCCACAGAAAGAAATAAGAGGCATCACTTTTGGAGCAACCCACATTTAGTACTTTTTTTTAGAGCAGTAAGATGCCAGGTTTATTAGGAAGCTGAAGAAAATCTGCGGTGTTAATGAGTGCTAATAGCTTCGCATTTACTTTGCTGTCACAAAAATATAATACAAACATTCAAAGATTTTACGGTAGCTGCTGCTGAATCATTGCAAAGTGGAATAACTTCATCAAAAATTATTCCATCATGTTTGCTTTCTCGCTTGTATTTCCAGGGTTGTATTTCTTCCCTTTTCCCAACCAGTAAATATCAACATGACAGGTACAAGCAAGACGCAGGATAAAGGACAAGAGTAATTTTGAAATAAAGCCTCCCATGTTGAGAGCTAGCAACTATATGGCAGTCAATCTGCTGTTTCTTTTCCTTCTGCTGAAGCGAGTATAAGTCACTGGAAAAGGGATGCCATGGAACGTAGCTATATGCTCGTCACAGCCAAGGCCACAGAACGAGGTCTCTCGGGGCGTTGAAGAACGTGACAGTTGGAAATGATTTCCCTGCACATATTTTGCACCATATGTCCTAGCAGTTGAAGTACCTATAAAGTGTGTCTAAGCAATGACACGCTGCCAGGATGAAGGCTGCTGTTCCTCATCCTTTCAGCAGCTCTGCTAAGGGCAGTAGCCATAGAAGCTCTGGAAATCTGTTGGTGTTCTGTACCTGGGAACGCAGAGCTGGTTTCATTGTCACCCAGCCCGGTAGAAAGGTGAGAGACGTCACAGGCAATTAAAGGCAAGCCAACGTTCACAGTGCAGAGTTCAAAAATACTTGAACCAGTCCTGGCAGAATGAGACGATATTCCCAAAAGACAGATGCAACCAAATGCATTGAAAAAAAAACCAACACACAACATAAGCATCTATCAGAAAGAGAATACTGTTATTTGTGAAGGATGCAGTAATCTAGCTGGGACAGGTCTTGATCAATCAGCACTTTGGTGCCTTATTTACAATGATGAGACAGAAAAAGTGGAATGAAGGGAAGTCTTGCATAACTAATTCACTGCAATGCTTCAAAGCTGTTAGTGGGATGATAGTAAGAGAAAATAGAGTGGATATTTTGTGCCAAGATTTTTAAAAAGCACTTCATAAAGGGAAAAGTTAAAGATTAATTAACTACCGGCAGTGTTATGAGAACGGAGTAAAGGAGTGAGTTGGATAGACAGCTGGCTTAGAACAGCTTATGAGGGGAGGCTAGGACATGAGCAAGCCAGCAAGCATTTGATTTTACGACTTTAATTATCTGTAATGTCTTGTATTTTTAAATTGCTAGGTTGGAATATGAAATATTAGTTACCAAAATTTGCAGGTTAAGACAACAGTCGGAGATTTAATAAGCAGGAAGGGAGCTCTCTTCTGAAATGCAACTGTGAAAATTACAAACTGGATTTTTCTTTCTTTCTTTCTTTCTTTATGTTGCGTGGTTCTATTCCATGTACAAGCAAATGACAACTTCATAAGCACCTGCTTTTCAAACTGAACTGGAGATCCGTGAATGTCAGTGGGAATATTTGCAGAGTTGGGTGCTTCTCAAAGTGAAACGGGGCATCAGTCCCTGACCTCAAGCCAATAAAGGAGAGATGTGCTTTAATGTTGATGACTAATGTGAAACAATAAATCAGGGAGAAATGCCAAGCTGCAAATAGCACTGTCATGCATTATACTGCCAAGTATTCGGGAGCCCTATTCAGAAAACTTTTGAGCTCATCAGCATTGTGTGTAGCTGCAGTAAAGCCAGGAGAAATAAAGACATCAGTTGTGGTACTGAATGCAGAATCTACACCATATGGTCAGTGCTAAGTGTGTTTTGCTCAGATTACAACATGAAACAAAAGCAGTAGTTCCATAAACAGTTTTAGAACTAGGCTAAATCTCATGAGCTATGGTAGGCTTATGCACTGCTCTTCCATTTAAGGGATCTTTAAGATGCAGTAAAAGATGTTTCATATAGGGGAGGCTGCTCAGGAATTTGACTGTTCTGGCTGGTGTGGCTTTGTCTGTTTGAGGCTGAGCGATGGCTTAGGAGACAGAAATTCACAGGCCATGCAGAAACAGGCACAAGAATATATATTGAAAATATAGCCTCCATAGAGGGGGAGGAGAGTGGGACTTGTGTGCCTGTGCCCAGCCTGGACAAAGAGAGCTGGACTGGGGAGCAGGCAGAGAGCGTTTCATGGCTGTAGGCAGCAAAGCCGTCTCAGGCTGTCTCAAGTCCCGTGCTCAGCACAGGCTGAGTGCAGCCTTGGCTGCAGGGGTCTGCCTCCCACAGCTGTCACAGTTAGATTTCAGTCTTTGAAGAGTAGGTTTTGCCATTCTCACACTCTCACTTTCCTTCTTTCACCAAACTGGGCATGCAATTTAGGTCACTGGCAACTTTTCCATATTTGTTTCAAGCCTCCAAGCCAATAAAAATAGCTTGTAAAGGTTTTCATTTCATCCCCATTACCCATTTTTCAGTGATTCAGCAGGAATAGTCCATGCCCTGCTGCCTTGCTGCTCCTGAACTTCCCAAGTGACTCCTGCAACTTCTTTGAAATTTCTCAGCAAAAGTTTTCTGCTCTCTGGAAAACAGCCACTCTCTCTTCACCTTTGCCCACCTCTGCTGTGGAGCTCATTAACGTGTCCTCTCTTCTGTCTTTCTGTAATTGAATCCTGTGTAACTGAAAGTTCCTATTTTGTTCCTTCCTGGAAACTTGCTATCTTTCCTTCACAACCACTTATGAAAATGCTCACATACTGTTAGGGTTCCTACTCTTCCCTGTCATCTCCAGCAAATCACAAAAGAAGTCTCTTTTGCTTTGTCCTCTCAGCTTTTTGCACTCACTTTTGGCTGTATCATACTCCTCTGCCAGAAACTGGGTTGATCCTCAGTTACTTTTGTGTCAAATACACCAAATTTTCCCTGTCTTTGTGTCTCAGATACCAACATCCTTCATAACTCTCATTCAACACTCTGTCAAAACCTCAAGCTCTTCCTAGCATTTCTGTGATGCCTCTATCTGGATGTGAGCTTCTCAAAACAGTTGTGGTATTTCTCTGGCTGGCCTTCATCTGGTTCTTCATCATGTAGGCATTTCTGTTATCAACATTCCTACAAGCCACAGAGTGAGCTCTCAGATGCCTGGTGTTCTGGTTGTTTCTTATGTCAGCCTGAGCTCCTTAGCAACCTGTCTTCTGGTTATGTGTCAGTTGTTTCCCTGTGCCAGCAACTACTGAACTCAACTTCTACCAAATTTGGCAAAAGCACAGAAATAGCAAAGCACCTTCGTGTAAGTTCTGTGAAAATGTGTGTTTTATTAAAGAAGAGAGTTACTGCATTTTTACCCTCCCAGAGAGGAGCAAGTCAGGCTCCAGCCCTCCCTTGTGTGTAAGCAGCACAGCCTGCCAGGATGCTTCAGTGCTCGTTAGGAGCCCAAAACAGGTAAGGGGGAGACAGGAGGGGAACCAGGAGCATTGTGAGCAGCTAGGAGGAAGCAGTAAATGCTTTGGCTCACTGCAAGGCTGGAGGACAGAGGTACAGGAAGGATGGGCGCTGTGCTGGAGTGCTGGATGTGGGACAGAGCTGGGTGTGCAGCTGCAGAAGTGCTCTAAGGACAAGGAGAGGAACAAACAGCAGTGTGTGAGCAGCACCCAGGGCACAGATTCACCGGAAAATTGCCCCTTAGTTCTGCTGTTCCTGAATCTTTTCTATCTTGGATCAATATTGACTAACTGGTGGAAGTGATTTAGAGTGACTTGTTCTGTACAGCCAGACCTTTAAGCGTAGCACAGCTAGCTGGTCTCATTCCCTTGTAAATATTCTTAGCACACCAACTCTTTTACCATCTGTTTGGTTTCTTCCACTATTTTAGCACTGCAGTTCCCTTGTCCATTTCTTTCAACAACCTTGAGAAAGCCGTAATACATCAGTACAGCACAGTTCTTCATAGGCTGCTATTTTATCATTCCCTTCTGCAGTGACTACTGACAATGTGGATGCCATGCACTCTGTATCCCAAAACAGCAAATTTTTTTCACTGAGGTCTTCCAAACCAAGTGATGCTAATAACCCAGGCTCATCACAATACACGCTCAAGCTGTATATCTGGCTGGCTTTTTTCCTGCTGTAAAACAACGGGTTTGCTCAGATTCAAAAGATAGACTTCCAGCACTCTTAACTTTTATGTGGTTGTGATAGTCCCTTGCTGTGACAACCCATTCTGGGGGCAACATGACCTGCATAAAATCAAAACATTCTATGTTCCCGTTTTTTTGTCATTTTTTCCATCATAATCTACTCACACACATAATAGTTGGTACTTTCCCAAGGTGTGTTTGACTACAAATCAGTGACATTAAGTATATGCCCCAAGCCCATAGCCTAAAGGACAACAGGATTGCTCCTTAACTTGGCCACTGTCCTTCTGTGTGACAGAGGAAAAAGACTGTCAGCAAAACTTCTGGAGGTTTGGCTGCATGCCCATGGGAACACAAAAGCCTTTCTGCATGGACATAACCATAAAGGGTCATTAAAACACAATTACAGTTCATACTTTGTGACTGAAGCCCACAGCCCTGCTTCAAGGTAGTGAAAATCAAGTAAGCACTCACTGAAGCCTAAGGAATTATTCTCAAGGGGAAATCCAGTAGGCAGGAGGAGATGCAGACAGAACAGGAAAAGGTGTTAACTTGAAAGACATCTGGGCTTAACCTGAGCCAACTGCATAAAAATGTCACATCCTGTTCCATGCAGACAGGACAGCTACTCACAGCATTGCTAAAGCCAGAGGTGACATGGCCAGCCTGACCAGGCCGTGCACGTCAGAGGCTGCTGCAAAGCTCCATAGACACAAGAATCTGCATGGTGCTAGTGTCAAAATCCTGGGAAACGTGTCCAGACTTGGGCAGTTGTCCTGCATTTCTTCATGTGCCATCACACAACATTGTCCTGGAGCTTCCTATGGAAGCCGCACATCACCTTGCTTGGTGGAGGTTGCTTCTCAAGCAGATTTTCTCAATAGTAACAAGTCAGGTGGATTTAGATAAAGGTAGATGGGTGTGCGTGACCTGTGAGAGACCAGTGTGCCCTTACTGAAAAGAAGGCCAACAGCAACCCAGACTGCATTGGGTGAAGAGAGGTGATCTTTCTCTGCTCAGCACTGGTGAGGCTGCACCTGGAGTGTTGTGTCCAGTTCTGGGCCCCCCAGTATAGAAAAGATCTGGACATACTGCAGAGTGTCCAACAAAGAACCACCAAGATGATGAAGGGACTAGAGCACCTCTGCTATGAGGAGGGACTGGAGGAGAGGAGGCTTGGGGAGATCTCATCAATGTCTATTAAATACCTGAAGGGAGGGAGAAAAGAGGACAGAGCCAGGCTCTTGTCAGTGGTGCCCAGTGCCAGGACAAGAGGCATTAGGCACAAATTGGAACATGGGAGGTTCCATCTAAACATAAGGAAGCACTCCTGAGCTATGTATGGAGTACCGCATAGCATGCCCAAAGGCTGTGGAGTCTTCTTCATGGAGATCAAGAGCCACCCGGATGTGGTCCTGGGCACTCTGCTCTGTGTGTCCCTGCTTGAGCAGGGTCTGGAATAGATGGACCCAGAGGTCTCTGCCAGCCTCACTCAGATGTGGTACTGTGGTTCTGTAATACATTCAGTGAGGCCCATGCATAATACCTGGACTCTAATGCTGTCAGAAAGGTGACCCTGACTTTGTATTTTGACAGTGAGTGATCACATTTGGAAGCTGTCCCTGAGATTTTGCTTGAGCTAAAGCCTACTGTGAGTACTTTGCATTTACTCTTAGAAACTACACCCAGCTGGCTGGTTCAGGGAAAAAATGCATTTAAATTAGGCATGTGTATTTGCATCTTAATCGTGTTATCAAGATTAAGTAGTACCTCGGTATTACCTGAGGCAACCATAGGCTGCACACCTAAATGAAACCTGAAATATTCAAACCTCTTCTGCTTTACATATATTATGTCAGTTCAGATTTTCACATCCGCGGGGCAATCATAGATTGGCAAGTGGCATTTTAACGATCGAAAGAGACAGCCTTGCCCAGGACAGGCCTCAATTAATTGCAGTAATGATGGATGCTTTGAAATAATGTGCCCTGCTCCTGGACCACCACTAAATTAAATTTAGGCCTTGTCCTACTCCCAGCAAAATCAATAGCAGGGTCAGCTGGACATCAGTGCATTTCAATGAAGTTATGACAATTTCTACCAGCTGAAGATTAGCCCTGGGGAGCTTAGTTCGTGATTCTCTGCAGTTCGCTATCGATTCCAATGGAGCCATGACAATTTATTGTAGCAGTGGACCTGTCCCCCTCCTGCTTAATGTCAGGAACAGGAGAACCCTCCATTTAGCCATTAATCCTCTTAGAAAAAGCCATTGTGAGTGCACACTCCTTTGGGCTGTGCAGCCAAAGCACTCTGCCTGTGGCAACGATGGAGTTGTGCACATAGAAACATCCCCATTTCCCCATCACAGCTAACAGATGGAATAACAGTAGCCATGGGAGCTGCTTCCTCAGACGCAGTTCACGTGCCCTTACATCTCACATGGGGCAGCAGATCGCTGAACCCAGGGCTGCTCGGGGAATTGCTCCCTGCTGTGCCTCACCCAAAACAGAGACCACAGCACTGAGTTCAGTCTTGTCTGCAAGTCAAAACCCCAACAGACACAAATCTTTGCAGACTTGATCACCAGAACTTCATGTTGCTCTGGGACACAGATCATTTCAACATTGTTCTGTACAGAGACAGCTACAAAGAGCAGCTAAAATATAAGACAAAATGCGGGAACAGTGAGATGGTAATTTGTTGCTGCTTGGCTGAGGGCTGAGTGCCTCCAGACCTGTAATGGTGCAGCTAGGACCAGACTACATCTGGAGCAAAGCCTTTGCTGGAACAAATGAATAGGAGCAAAATGTTTGGGCTTTTTTTTTCTTTCTTTTTTTTTTTTTTTCCTGGTATGTTGTTAGAAAAATCAGTGTTTTTGGAAAAGGCCCCACTGAACAGGAAAGTGAGAATTACCACGAGCAGCCTTTCTGGGTATGCGATGCTGAAGATGGCACATCTATTTTTTCCACTGCCTCGTGACATTGTGTATAAATGGGAGCCATTTTGGCCCCACCTCTGCCATTCTGAGCAGTGCCTGGAAATTCACAATAAGGCACCAGCGGCCAGAGGTGGTTGGCCAGATCACCACTACTGAGGAAGCTGAAGTGTTTTCCGTTCAATATCATCTCCTGCTGCTTTTTGGGCAATGTGCAACTGTATTTTTCCTGAATGCTATTTAAGCTCCGCCTGTATCTTCAAAATAAATTGGGATATTTTCTGATTTCAACTTCTCATTATCACAAAATGATTATCTATGGATTCCTCATTGTGTCGAGAGAATCAGGAAAGAGAATACAATGGAACTTGCTTTTTATTTTGATTGTACATTTTCTGAAAATCAAAGAGCACTTTGTCATAGAAGAATGAAGTATGCATTAAGGTAACAGTACGGTACTTAAAATGCAAAAACGTTTCATTCAAAGCAGACTAGTTCTTTTCCTTGTAGGTAGATTCAGTTGTGCTTATCTCCATGGGAACACTCCTATTAAAAGTTAGTGACAGATTTTTAAAGGTTCAGGAGAGAACACTGGGGAAGTTATTTTTTCATCTCCAGTCATTTATCTCAAGACATAAAAAAATATATAAAATGCAGTATTAATGCAAAATGTAATATGACTAACACTGCTACCCTCAGCAACCCAAGGGAAATAATCCTACAGATTAACTAAGAAAGAATCTATTTCCTACCTTTCTTAATTTTTTTTTTTTCATATATCACCTAAAATTCATCTTGTTCCCTGCAGTGAACAATGCTACTTTGTACCTGGCTGATCCAGAGTGCCAGAATACCCAGCAAAAATAAATAAATAGATAGAAGTCCATAAAACCAAATAGGGTAATCTTGGTACAGCATCAACTCAGGAGCAAAAAAATCACCTCCGGCAACACGATGCTTTTCACACTTTGAACAAAGATTGATCTGACTGAGTGCGGCAGATGTGAAGTTGTGGTAGCACAAAGCTATTAAATGACTAAATGGCAGCTCTACAGATAGCAGGACATGGTACTGCTACTTGCAAGATATAATTGTTGACAAGTCCTTTGTTTTCTTGATATCATCGCTGTACCATTTCTTCCACCTTCTTTGATGGTCCTCGAAATAGTGTGAGTCTAGCTACTTATTCGTTTCTTTGTTTCTCCAGACTTTCAACATTATATATCTAGGCAGACTGGATCATTGATCCAATGCTTTGCTTGGGATACTGTGGACTCGAGATCAGAACTGAAACAAAACTGAGCTGCTGTGTTGCCTAAATGCGGTGATGACATTCTGTTCCAGATGTCCACAACAATGAGCTCATCTAAAATGGCAGCTCCCTGACACTTCAGTCATTTTCAGACAAATTCTGAAAGGGGAAAAAAAAAAAGAACAAGTGGCCTCATTAATGATTTTGTTGGAAACAGCTGCCCACTTCAGATAATGCTACTCTGAAGACGTGAATGGAATGAGAAGTCAGTTAATTTGATGTGATCTGTTTCAGACTCCATGTAGTAAGCTGTCCGTAATCAGGAAACATACTGATCAATACCTCTGGTGGTGTCCTGAAATAGCAGCAGGGAGGCAAGTTCCTTTCTTCAGGTGAACTTTAAAAAAGCCTGAATTACTGAGAAAGAAAACAATTTCAGTAAGAAAAACTAGTGAAGAGAAAACAATGTGCTCAAGAACCTCCTTCATTAAGACTGTAAGAAGCAAGGAGTTAACATGATTTCTTTGCCTATGATAGCACTCTGCTCTCTACATCAAGAAAAGCAAACCAGTCTGACGTGACATATCCCTAAAATAATCTACTAAGACATCTAAGCACTTTTTCTTCTTTATTTTATTTTATTTTATTTTTTTATTTTATTTTATTTTTTTATTTTTTTTTTTCTTAAAGAGAAAAAAACATGCAGCAAGTGCAAAATTTTTTCATATCCTAGTTTGCCTCACCCTCACTTCAAAATGCTGTGTTATACAATCACTAGATTCTAGGGACTTGCAGGAGTAAAACAAAAGCACTGCCAACAAGTGCATTTAATGGAAGAACATGCTTAGCAGAAAGTGGCCTGCTAAATGGCTCTGCTTTATTAGTATTATTATAAGAAGGCATTTTAGTGAAAACTGGAAATGAACAGGCTCTCAGCCCTTCACAGCACTTCTCCATGAGTAACTCCCTTCCGATTTACTCATCATCATGTGCAAAGAAAAGAGCATTTCATAGAATCATAGAATGGCCTGGGTTGAAAAGGACCACAGTGATCATCTAGTTTCCACCCCCCTTCTACGTGCAGGGTTGCCAACCACCAGACCAGGCTGCCCAGAGCCACAGATTTGTGAAATCCCAGTGCTGAACTTGCCTATCAGCAGTAAGCAGAGTGAGCTCCCCAGGAGGTGAAGTACTATCATCTGTTATCCTACATAATAAGGAGAGGCTTTGAGAAAATTTCTACTCACTTCCCACCATTGCTAGCATTAGTCTCCAGTGATGACTGAACCGCTGTTGTTGTTAATATTGAGTTTGTTACCTCAATGCTCAGACTCACATGATGAAATGTCATCATACAGCCTCCACCAAAAGACTATTTTTGATTCCCAGTGTGGATGACAGCTGTAGATTTACGCTGCTTTTGGAAAGAAGGAATTTTTTAGAATATTGTCAAATACAAACAGTGATGGAAAGGTGACAGTTTCCTAAAAATAATTCCAGGAAGGAAAGTCTATGATAACAACAAGAAATAAACCACTCATGTTATTCTCAGTCAGATTTAACTCTTTCTTATATCTCTATTCTTTTGAATTCATTATTAAGACTTTCTCTGATTTCAGTTTAATTCTGAATCCTGGGAAAACTTTTCCCTCACCCCATATTAGTCAGCTTCTCTCTAATCTAGAAATACCATCTAAGTTTATTAATTAGAAGAATATATTTAGGTTTTCCAGATAACTTTTCTAGCTTTTCAGAGTCTCACCTTTGCTTATTAATGTAAAAACAACTGAAACAAAAAGAAAATAAAGATTGCAACTTCAATATTTTTTCTTTTTCTAGAGCTGTCTGTCTGTATTTGGCAAAGTAGATGTTTTCAATGTTATCTTGTTTTGTTTTGTCTGGTTTTGTTTTTAGCATGGAGGGCTCTATTTTTAATGAGCTACGTTTGCAATTTCTGTCCACAGCCTTCTCTATTTCTTTATTCTTCTCACTTACAAATTGATCTGTGGGTGGATTTTCCTGAAGTCATAAAGCAAGTGACACAGCTATTTCCTGTAGCCATCAAAATTCTGTAAGAGAATTTCTCCCTTTAGTAGTTACTAAGTTACCTGGAATACATCCAAAAAGAAAAAAAAAAAAAAAAAAAAAACCAAAAAGAAAGAAAGAAAGAAAAGAAAAAAGAGACCTAAGTTGATTAGGTCTGAAATAACTTTTCAGTAGCCATATGGACATCATGCCTTCAGTTCTGCAAGTCTACAGTGATACCAGAAAATATATGAAAATAATTTTGCTTTCATTTGTCTCTCCCAGAAAGAACAAGTTTTTAAAATTAGAACAGTACCAGAAAAGTGGGATGTATTTTTCCACTGAAATATACCACAGGAAAAAGGAACTGGTGAGATGGATCATTTAATTCATTTTAGCCAGATCACATTTATTTTTAGTACATGGAGTTGGCACACGAGCAACAGGAGTAGAATACCTTCAGCTGCATTTTCAAGCTTACATCCATTTTTTAATAAGTATACCAAATGTCACTTTTCAGCGACGTTGGGTTTTGTAACTGTAAACATTGCTGTGAAGATCCAACATTATTTATAACACGCAAAACTCCTAATGGTTTGCAAGAGTTTTTGACATCTTCCAACTAATTCTGAAATATGTAGAGCACCAATCAAATAATCTTGCACGTGCAGGTCTGATACACAAAACTCTCCATAGCTGCTGAAGTAGGCTTCATTATCATCTGTCATCCATCTGTCGTCTTCTCAGCATAGGACTTGATTCTTCACAGTGATTGGTGCAAGACAGAAAGAGCTCTTGAAATCCCTGAATCCCACTAATGTGGAACAGACCAATGAGACTGGAAACATTAAAGCAACTGGTAGGCAGTAAGTGGCTATTTCTCCAACAAGCTAAAGTTTCCTTTATAAGAAGGCTGTGATAATCACCATCTGCAGGAGCTGATAAGAAGGGGAAAGACAGAGACTGTAACTTGCTCTTGTATTGTTACGATGAACTATTCTATCTTTAAAATTCAACTCCAACTCTGCTCTGATCAGCTGTCCAAAAATGATCAGAGTTCAATCACAGTCTCTGTAGTGATAATAAGTCAAAAATGTTACACTCACATTTTCAATAAAGCATTATCAACCAAAAAAAACAACTGGAATTGTTAAAATGCTGAGGATTCTACAAAGCAATACATCATTGATATTAAACAGTATAAGATTAGATGAAATAAATGTAATCAGGGAGGAACATAGAAGAAGAACAAAAATTTTTGTCTATACTGTGAAATACTCTTCTAAAGTGGATGTTTGCAGAAGGAAGTACAAAGAGACAGAGATCATTTGGAAAAATAAAATCCTCTGTGGTTTTTCTTTATTTTAAAAATACAGGTTCTCAGTAAAACAAAACAAAACAAAACAAAAAACTATCATTCACAGTATCTTCTATTGAATTGCATTTTTTAGACTTAACAAGTCCCTGCATGTCTCTACCTTCTTGATCCAGGCAGTAGGTCCGAATGCACAACACTACACTGTGATTATTATCTGAATAGCTCTCAGATACAGCAGACATTTGGTGTCAAAGGGACATCAGACAGGCCTGAGGGGCAAGGGCGCCTAGAAAAAATATTTCAGTAGTCATCTGCTGGACCCCAGTCATGTTGGGAATAATGCTTTCTGCTTCACCCTCTGCCCCTGAAAAGGGAAGCTCCCAGTGCAGCAACAGCACTGGGAAAAGGGCAGCTCCCAGCACTGTTCGGGTCTGGCCCTGAAGGTGATGATCAGTATCACTCAGGTCTTTCAACAACTACTGTCACGTTCCTTCTAACCACGAAGGACCCCAGCAACAGCAACTAAGCTTCTGGTCACAGGGATCCTGGCTCTGATAGCCCAGCACCGAGCTGCCTTCCTTCTCTGTGCACTGTTTTTCAGCTCACAATGCTCCTAATCACGCTAATCACCGGGGGAGAGGAGTAAGGAAAAGCCATCCTTCCCACTGCAGTTTTGCATCGGGACCTGACTGGCTGCATTCCTAGAGAGGTAAACTCCCATCGAGCTGTTCAGCATCTTGCCTTAAGGTGCTGCAATCTCTAGGGAGAACAATTCTCAGAATAAATTGTAATAAATAAAAAAAAGGCACTGTGGAAAGCTTGAGCATTTTGCACCTAGCTCTCTTCAAGTGATCGTGGAGAGCAGCTGCTAATTGCAGGCTTCTGCTTGTTTTGGCTGCCTGCTGCCTGAGCCATTCCCCATCGCCAGAGAGGCACAGAGCTGCCGTTTCCTACGGTGGGGCTTTTCGCCGGCAGCAGGGCAGGGGATGAGGGCAGGACAGGGCGCACGTGGCCACCCTGGGGATGCTGCGAGGAGCTGCCATCCCTCGAGGGAGGCAGTGGCCTGCCACGTTCCCCAGAGCTCTGTGGCCCTCCCTAACTGCACGAGGGCCGCTCCTGAGGAGCTGCCAGCATGCAGCGTTGGTTGGATGCGAGGAAACATTTATTCTCAGTAAGGGCAGCAATGCAGTGGCACAGGCTGCCCAGGGAGGTGATAGAGTCACCGTCCCTGGAGTGTTCAAGACCTGTGGCGCTGAAGGATGTGGTTAGCGGGCATGGTGGGAACACATTGATGGCTGGACCAGATTATCTTAGTGGTCGATGATCCTAGCGGTCTTTTCCAATTTTAATGAATCCACAATAGGGGCGAGAAGACGCCGGGAGGCGAAAGTGCGGCCGCGAACGCGCAGCCCCCTCTCGGCTCCGCGACGAATCTGCCGAGGCGGATGCAAAGAGCAGACGGGCGCGTCCCCTCCGTCCCCGCACCCCCCGCTACGGTGCGGCGCTCGGCCCAATCTTCCCGGGCCGTGCCCACGTCGGAGCGCGGCGTGTTGGGCGTGGCGGGCCCGGCGCGGAGGAGGAGCGGAGCCGAGAGCGGAGCCGAGCGGGCGCGGCCCTTCCCGCCGCCGGGGCGAGGCCGGAGCGGGAGACCGGGCGCGGCCCATGGACCGGCCGCGCCTGAGGCGGAGCCCTTGGAAGGAGCCGCTCGGCCCCGGAGCGGCCGTGAGGGGCGGGAGGCGGCGCGGCTGAGCGGCCCCGGGGCCTTGCGCGCCGCCGTCCGCCGGTCCGGCCGCCCGGCACCATGTCGGCCAAGGTGCGGCTGAAGCGGCTGGAGCAGCTGGTGCTGGACGGGCCGCAGCGCAACGACAGCGTGCTGAGCGTGGAGACCCTGCTCGACCTGCTGGTCGGCGTCTATGCCGAGTGCAGCCGCGACTCGCCGCTCCGCCGCGACCGATACGTGTCCGACTTCCTCGAGTGGGGTGAGCCCGGGCGGCCGGCCGAGGGCAGGGGGCGAGGGGTGGGGGAGGCGTTGGCGTTGGCCCCGCAGCGCGGCCGGAGCAGGGAGCGCCGGCTCTGGGTGCGGAGTCCCCGAGCCCCACTGCGAGCCGCTCGGCTGCGGAGCGTCCCCGGGCCGGGCTGAGCCCCATCAGCAGGGCGATGCCCCGCTCCTACGAGCGCTGCCGGGCCGCGGCAGGGCTGCGAGCCCCGCCGCCGTGCCGGCCCCGGCCCTGCTGCGGCGGGAGAGCGGTTACGTCCGTGTCCGTTCCGTTCGGGCACGGCCCGAAGAACGGAGCGCTGTCAGGCGGCCTTTGTGGCAGCTTGGTTCGGTGGTTTTGTGGCACTAAGCGGGGTGATGGTGAGAGCCCTCCGATAGCGGACAAAAGGAAGCGTGGATGCGTGCTGTCGCACTTTTACCCTAAGTTTTCTGTCCCTCGGTGCTTTGTTAAGGTTGGTGACTACGGGCAAGTGAATAGTAGAAATCCTTCCCTGGTGCATACTTAAGTGAATTTATGTTAAAACGGCCATGGTGGCTGACTGGTTTATTCAGCTGAGTAAGTTATGAATAATAATGCGCAGTGAAGGTGACTTAACTTCTCCGTGGAAGAGGAACTGGGGGTGAGGGAGGGGAGAGCACTGCTCGCCAGAACACTGTCCTGTTTATCAGCTGGGCCATGTGTGTGCGGTTAATGAGGCTTTTAAAGATCTCTCTTAAAAAAAACCAAGCCTACAAAACAAAGGATTTCCTAAGGGAGGGGGAGGGGCGATTTACTTCAGTGGATGCAAGTGTGCCCTTGGAGCTTCCACTGCAGCTCTGAGACATGGGGACAGCTGCTTCTCCTTAATTTCTGTGGGGACCACCACTCTTTGTCATATGCTAACCAACTAAGAGGATTCACTTCCTGGACTCTTCTATTGACGTCAGTAATGCGATTGCCAACTGAATAATTAACCACTTTATCACGTCTGCCCTGCAAGCTGCAGCCAGGGGAGCATTGATTATTTGTTTTGTGGTGGGAGCTTTGTGTGTCTTCTGCAAAGTGCAGTGTGTTGTCATACTCTTGTTTCCGAGCTGATAGCTTCAGTGAGTGAACATATACGAACTGGTTGGAGTGATACAGCAGACTGCCGTGGTGCTTAAATCATTCCCTTAATTTCTATCCTTTGGGACAGGCCAAAGAGAGATATGCTTCTTCTGTAGAGTGCTGTTGGTGGTTGCGCCTTGCTGATGGATGCCCGTGTTGTCATTTCCTGTGTGATGGAAAGACCAATTATCCAACTGTTTGTAAAATTGCTTTTTTAAGTTCTATTTGCAGCGTACACTGAATGTGAAAAGGTTACTGACTTGATGAAAAGTGTAGGTCGCAATAAAAACAGTGCGTAGCTCTCTCTGCAGTGTGGGATTACCCTAGTATAACAAAGTGCCTATTCAATAAATAATTGAAATCTATGTAAGCTACCATCTGGTGCTGCAGAGTAGGGATGGAAGTTTATAATCCATGCTCTTCCTGGTAAAAGGATGGGCCTAAGTCTGGACTGCTGTATATTTGTCTTCCATCAGCCGGGAATATCCTTAAAAGCAATTAAAGACGATCCTGTGAGTTTCTCCCTTTCGTTCAAGCTGTTAAAAGCAAGTAAATGCCAACAAGACACCTTTTATCTGTGTCCTAATGCCCTCACAGCGTGTTTCCACTGACAAGGAACTTGTTTCTGCCTCCAGCTAATAAGGAAAATAGCATGCCAAACAAACTAATCTTCCTCATGTCATGATGTGCAGTCCTAATTACAGTTCTTTTCTGTGTTAGAAGATATTCTGGATTGATGCACTGTGTTCTGTGTGCTGTTATATGTCTGTGGCAGCATGAGAGTATAGCTAAATATTTGGGATATACTTTGAAGATTGGCACATTTCTTTATCAGCTGGAGACAGAAGGAATTTCCTTTTGACAAAATGGAGACTTATCACTGACAATGGAAATAAGCTGCGTGTGTCTGAAGGTTAGATTAAACTGGGCTGTGTAACAAGCATTCCTCTACGTTTGTACTGTGAGACTTGGACCAGTTTCTCCCAGCTGACATCCAAGAAACTTTGCACATCACCTGCAGAGGTTAGCGAGCCCCATATGATCGATCTCATTGCTTCTGTCCTATAAACCTGGCTGCTGCTCCCTGCAGTCCTGCCACAGGCTTATTTCTTCAAAACCTTCTTCCTATTTGGTAACCATAGAAGAGTGTAGGGTGTGGCCATTTGCCCAGGGGCAGCCTGTGGCTTCCATCTCTTCAGAAACATCATCAGAATCTGCCATTTCAACCTTGGCAGTTGTAGCTTTCCCATGGTGAACGGAATTTTGGATATCCTATATTTTTTTCCCTATACTGGAATTATAATACTTTTTTTTTCTTATGCAAGTTATCTTTGGAGGACTAGCTGAGCTTTCAAGTGAAGATTTCAGAAGTTATTTTCTTCCAGTTACTTTTATTTATAAGAACTCTTGAATAAGATATCACTCAATTGGCTGTCACTGTGTTGTTTACGTAATGGATACTGAAATAATGCTCAGTATTTCTAGTGGAAATTAAATCCAAGTTTGTTAACGCAGCAGACCCATGTCTTACATGTTCAGCAAGAATTTGCCAAATCTGTGCTTAGTTGTCATTTAAGCTATTGCTGCATATGCTGCTCCTAGAGTGAGAAATAATGAAGAACTCAATAGCCAGCCCTGTTTATTCCAGTTACCCTTTCTCTTTCCTCTCTGAAGGTTGTCACCAGGACTGCCCAGCTGAAAGGGCTTTTTGGCCTCAGAGGCCAAATTCCTTGCCCATCCCTGCCGAACCTTGTAGCACAGTAGAGTTACCAGAAGAGCTATCTGGCTGGCATCCCAAGAGGTGCTGGTGCTGGGCAGTCATGGTGTCCTGGAAGGCCCACAGATCAGCCTTGGCTGAAGGTACCCAAGCCCACTGACACTACTCAAAGATGCGGCAAGCAAGGAGGAAGGTACACGGCCTTTGGAGTTACTGAGAGGATTATGCTGGTCACCACTGCTTAGTGATGTCTGTGCACTGCAGGGGGACCTCCTGAGAGTCTTATCCTGCAAAAAGCATCTGATCTTGTTCTGCATGACGAGGAGAATACAACAGGATGGGGAGCCATCGTGGCTCGGGTCTGCATGCATCACCTGCCGTACCCTTTGGCTTTTAGGTGCAGTGTGTTCCTCTGTACGGAGGAATGTTGTTCCCTCATACTGAGGAATAGGAAGCTTTCCTAATCCCACACTGAATGTACTGGAGCACTAGGATGGCTGCTCACGGGGTTACTTCTCCACAGCCATGCTCACCGAAGATCACCTTGTTACTCAGGACTTACGTCAGTGGGCTGTGGCCAGTGCTTGCTGCCCCTTGCTCCAGCCAGCAGGGGCTGGCACAACCAGCTGCTCCATTCTCCAGCAGCTACTGGCAGGAGTTGAGCCAGTCAGCAAGTGTATTTGGTGAAGAGTCTAACAGGAGTAGGCCTTGTTGGTGTCCATAGCGCTCTTAGTGCTGCACAGGCTTTCTTGCTCCAGCCTTTGTTTCCCCTGACCCTGTTTTGTACTGCTGGCACTCTGTATAGGGCAGGATGGCAGTCATCCCCATGGGATTTGTTCAGCGTTTCACCCTCCTGGACTACGCACTGTCTTGATTTCTTTGTGAGTACACCTCAAAGCCAGTGTCTGAATAGGTTAGATTGATCTTCTGCATTCTCAGTTTGTGTAGGGTCTGCTCTCCAGTTAGGCTGGTGTTCTGCTTTTGTTTTTTCCTTACTGCTGTTGTTTTGTTTGTTTGTTTTCCCTGAGAAGAACTAACTTGAAGGCAGGCTGAAGTTGTGGGGAAAAGAAAGAAGTCTGCAGCTGATTAGCACAAGTAGGCCAGCTGGGCACCTGCTGTCAGGCTGCCTGGCTGGCGTAATAGGCAGGCAGCGCATGCTATTGTAGTAACAGCAATTTATTCTCACTGTGGCATAGGCGGGGGTGAAAAATGTGTGTGTAGAACGCTCAGCAACAACTAGCCCAGCCTTGAGCTGCCACTTCTGGGTGGATGTCTGTTACATGGGTGGCTGTGCCATAGATGGAAAAATCATGTGCAGAACACTCAGCAGAAGGGTTGCTGTTCTGCTGGTGCAGTGATTCACAGCTTTGGGTCACTGTGAGGACTGGTACTTCAAGTTTTGCATCTTGCTTTTGGTGGGGGCTAAAAGAGGAGTCTGTGAGTTAGTTTTGCAAGTCTGCTCCTAGACCTACTTTCTTCTCCTTCCAACTGCTTATAGAGGCATGTTAACCTTTCAAATAAAAAGCTCTAATGAGTGAAGAGAGAAACTTGCAGTGGCATTCCTCTCATAAGAGTTTAGAGTCTGTTCTCTCAGCTTGGAATGGCTGTATTCACATGTGTGAATGTGGACCTGAGAAAAGGTCACGTTTCTGCAGCCTGCATGTAGGGCATCTTGCTGCAGGGTAGCCCTAATCCTCTGGCTGCCACAGACACTGATCTGCTAGAAAATGAGCTAGGTAAGGGAGGGGGATGTGGTGTGTGTGGTACTGGTGCATGAGACAGAAACTATTTTGAAGTATTTTTGAGATGACCTTAGAGCTGTCAGGCTTGGAGCACTGCTTATGAGGATGTTCCTTGTGGCCTTTTTGGGTTACATCAGGAAAAAGTGTCACTTAATAATGGCATGTTTCTTGATTTGAGTTTTGTTAGCTTAAATTCTCTTCCCTTCACCACTTCCCCCTTTCCAACCCTTCCCGTCTGCAGAAAAAGCCAGGAAGTGCCTCCAGCCTCTGCAGGCCTGTTTGACATCCTCCTCTGCAGGCAGAAGCTGGTCAGAGAGTGATAAGCCTGTTGGGAGACAGCTTGCTTCAGTAGCCAAGGCAGCGGTGGATGAGAAGTCTGAATTTCTGTCTCTGCCTGAAGTCCTCCTTCCAGCTGATTGCTGAAGCCGGTTGTGGTCGCTTGTACTTGAGGCAGCAGCGGGAGGCTCTTGGGGCAAGAAGCTACAGCCTTCCAGAGGTTGTGGAAAGGCTGGTGGTGGTCGTGGTTTCTTTGTGTGCAGTGCAGCATGGATACAGCTGGAAGCCTTTCCTGCTCCCTGAGGGCTTTCCTGTGCTCAGAGTCGGGGCACTGTAGCCTGGGTTGCCTTTGTGAGGAAGCCTTTGGCTGTCATCTGGCAGACACGCACTAGCAGGGCCATTGAACCCTGGCTTCCAGCGTTCTCTGCTGTTAACGGTTATTTACAAAATAGATGTTGGGATTAAGTCATGGTGGAGTAGCAGAAACTGCCACATTAGTTTTAAGAGCACTGTAGTCAAGGCCAACAATCTGAAGGCATGCGGTTCAAAGCTCACTACTGAGTGCATAATGGACTCTTTACGGCACATCTCTTCTAATCTCTTATTTTTAGATCAGGGCAATATCTTTTAATGACTTTCTGTAATATTCTGTGCAATGCTGGTATTGTGGAGCTGTGTTCCGACAGTGTGAAGGTACTGTGGCTTGGAGGATGAGATGCTCATCAGCACGTGCTATTAAAACAGCAGCTGTTCCAGGCAGGGCTTGTCCCTTCTGACATCCGAGGAAGTGGGTATTGCTTCTGTCTTGTGGACAGATAGTTTCCAAAAGCTTGCTAATAAGTTGCTTGTTAAAGGCCACTACCTGCTCTCTATTTTAAGGCTGTTCATATATAAAAAGTCAGCAAGGGATAGAGCTAAACTTGTATTCACATAGAAAACACGCACCTACTGCTGTCTGGCACAAGGTACATGAGAATGTAGAATGCAGAAGTAAGGTTCCAAAAGCATCCATAAATCTAACACTTTTCAGACTTGTTTCATGTAGAAATACATTTTAATTCCTTTTTGTAGGTGATATTGAGATACATTTGGCCAAGAAAGTATTTATTTGTGCCATTAAAACGTCCATGGTTGGCACCACTTATGTGTTCTCAGTGGAGAGAAACCTCTTGGATGTTGGTTTATTCAGCAGATTTGGTGCAGTGAACTTTTTTTGTCAAGTGAAGTTGAAGTAACCTTTTCTTTTGCAAATAATTCACATGAGGGGGTGAGTCAGTATCTTTTACACCTACGAGAAGCAAATGGTTTTAACTGCGTGAGTCAGGCTGAAGAGACTTCTTTCCTCAGCTTTTTTTAGCAAGTAGATTTTGCTTTATGGTTATGTATTAATACATTGGTTTTCAGAAGTCTTGATCTGTAGCTGAGATTAGTTGGGAATGTTGAACTACAGCAGATTCTTCAGACTTTAGGAAACTTACATCCTTCCTTATAATTTGAGACAGTTTGTGCAAGCTGTTTTTGGATGGCTGTTACAAGAAGGAAGAATTATGATACCTAAACAGTTGCAAATGTATAGAGCCATTAATGGAATGTAGTGCTTAGGATTCAGATTAACTGCATAGACTCGTCTCCTTATTTACCCAAGTCTGAACAGATTATTGGGATGGTGGCCTGCAAGCAAAATCATTGGGAAAGGTGATAAGGGGCTTATTGAAACTTTTTACTGGATTTTTGCTTTGATAATGCTTCAAACAGAATTAAGCTTCATTTTTTTTTATAGCTCTTGCAAAGTACACACGAGAATTCCAATCTATTCTTGATGTAGTCACCAAAGAGCTTATATCACACTTGCTAATATGTCTGACTGAAGATCTATATTTAAAAAGAAAAGAGGGAGGACTTGATTTTAAAAAAGCTTTCTGAGGTCAAAACATTTTCAAGTGTGTTCAGTCTGTGGTTTGATGTGTTCTGTTCTTTTTAAGTGTCTCCTAATACTGAACTATTCCACTGTTTTTTCATCAATGCATGCAGATTGCTGGAATGCAAGCTTCCACTTACGAGGACCTTTGTTCCTATAATGAATGTAGCTTTTTTCAGTAGGAAACTACGCACTGTTTTCTTAAGCCCTGATTTTGCATAGACCTCAGTAATCATGTCTGTACTTGGGGTGCATTCAGATTAAGTGTGTGCATCCATCATTACCAGCTGAGGCTGTGGGCATCCTGAGGTGCCTGAGTTAGTAATTTCCATCATTTGTGACATCAGGGTCTTAACACTGAAACCTGTTATTACTTACCCATGGCCTGAAGCTTCAGATGTGACTGCACCTCTGGGTGCCCAGCTTGAGACCTCTATAAAGGAGTCCAAGCTTTGGAAAACAGCAGGGATGTCTTCAGTGAGCACTGAACGCTTAACATGGATGGAGTTCATTAGTCAGGTGTGCATTAATGCAGGCTGAGGTGATGCTCTTACCTTGCCTAAGTGCAGTGCCATTAAGGACTCGATATATTCAGCTGCCTTTCCAACAAAGCCAACTAGAGAAAAGACGAGAAGCAGCACCAACTCCAGATATATCCCAAATTCTTTTCACGTTTATGAACGTTTTCTGGCAAAAAAAAAAATAAATGTGGGTAATTGTTTTGTGAAATCCTACTTGAAGTTCATTTATGACTGTTTAGTGAAATGTTCATTTTCAGGATTTTAAAGAAGTGTATAAGGCATTCTGTCTGAATGTTTAATTCAGCTTAATCATAGGTTATTTTGTTCCAGTTTTCATTAAAGAAAAAAAAATCAGAGATAAGTAACAAAGATGAAACCAATGTAAACTCCTGAAGCGTTTATGTGGAAATCAATCTTAAAGGAGTGCTGCAACTATTCTTCCAATATTGTGCTTTTGTTTAGAACTGTGTGGTTCGTGGGATTTGGATTCTTTCTTATAGAAGATGGAACATCAGTTAAAGTATAGCAGCTGTGGCAGGAGCACGGCTTCCTGCTTGCAGCAGCCCCTCAGCTGAAGTACTGTACGTCTTCCCTATATGTGATTTATGGAAAAGCTTTGGACCTCTACAAATCCTCAGAAAATGTATAAAAATAGTTGTTGTTCTCAATTGATTTAAATACTGGAGTGCTGTGGAAATAAGCAGATGAGAACATTTTTTCTTTAAAAAGGAAAAAAAAAATTGAAGATGTTATAAATTTTGAATGAATTTTAGAGTTGTGCTGGGTGTGTGTGAGGGAAATCTGGCCTCATCTGAGGAAGGAAGAGGTAAGACTTCTTGAGCATCAGAAACCATTGTCCCTACTCTTGTGGAATTCCTCTGTCCTTGGTTTCCCCCTTCTTCCAGAGATCCATGCACACCCTGGGGACGGATGGCGGTCCTCTCTGCTATTTCTGCTGCTATTACAGCATGCCTTCTCCTATCTTCATTTTCCACATCCTTTCTCAGAAGTTGGTTTCTTCATGCAGCTTTTCTGTGTGCTGCCAGTTCTATTGCTACCCTTGACGTGGCTGATCAATGCTGAGAGCTGGAATGCTCTGACTGCCTTTTATTTTGCTGTAATTAAGGCAGAGTAGGAACAGCAGGAGGGTGACTTTAGACACCAAGATCCTATTATCATTTTGAAATATGTTCTCTCCAGGGTTTGCTTTTTAAGGTGCACGTTTGGTTTTTGAATTCAGCTTTCTTGTGATAGGATCAATTATCCTTCACCACCCCAAATTTTTGTGTATGATTTCTGTTGTCTCTTATTAGTGCTAGGAGATGAATGCAGTGTGCGTGCTCTGCAGACTTTGCTCTACTGGCTTCTGTCTGTTCTGGGACTCAATCCAAAGAAGTAGCATGTGTCTTTTTTTTTGTGGCTGCATATACTTCATTAAGATGTATATACTGAAAATTAAAAAAAAAAAAAAAAAAAAGCAATAGGGTTTCTGTTATCTGGTGTGTGATCATTTGAACACTGTCCATGAGTGAAATGGGAATGTAACTTCTCTTTGAATTTTCTCTTTTATACTTGTGTGTTCTTTTAAGGCCAGGGTGGGATTTCACTGTGTGCTATCAGTGGGTTCTTTTAAATGCTTTTGTTACTCTGGAGCCCTGTCAAGTTACTCACTCAAAAAAGGAAATGGCATTTTTATGATTCAGGACCTCACCCTGGTTGCCTTATGACATAGGGCAGGGAGAAGAACATTTTTACATGCACAAATGACTATAAGTGATCTAAAGGTCCTAATAAAATTAACTGGTAAGAAACCCCTGGATGCTTGCTTGTAAATGCAGGGCGAAGGCTAGAGTTTGAGGTAGATAGTCTTTCTGCCTTTTATGGATGACGTGGTATTTTTACTGAATTCCAGAACACATCATCGTTCAGAACAGACTTCCTGACGACTTGCAGATAAGGTACTTCTTGTGTCACAGGGAAATGGTACAAAAAGTCTCCTTCAGGCCAGATTTAGATAGGAAAGTGTCTCAATTGTATGCCATCGTATTGAGAAATTCAGTTTAAACTGACTTAAACTATTTAAACTTCTACTCTTGTAAGTGCCGATTTCCATTACCAGTTCAACTTGGGGTTTCCTGGGCACTTAATTTAAGGATAACATCAGACTGTTTTTAAACTGTAGTTTTGCTGTCTGATAAGTAATACAAGACAGCATGCCATGGGGATACCTAAGTGGAGACTGTTTCGGGCCCTCAGACTGTCTTTGTGTTGCTCTTATAAGCATTTACTGGTTATTGAGGCAGCTGAGCCACAGTTAGTGCTCTGTGCATATTCTTGAGGGCCAGCAGGATTTACTGGGTTTGGTGTAGTGCTGTACCTGCAAGGCTTGAGGCTGTCGGTTCTGCATTCATGGCTGAGAGTATGCAATCCTTGTGCATCCTAGAGTTGACTTTTTCTGATATAAATAGTAAAGGTAAAAAATGTAATGGTGGGGGGAGAGGGATAAACTTAAAATATTTTTAGTGGTGGAGAATGTGTCCTTAGGAAAGATTTTGCAGTAGTTATCCTCGGTGTTAGCAGTGTGTGTGTTCTTGAGTGACTGAACCCAGGAGTAGAAGTGCCCTGGTAGATTTGACAGACTCAGGATTTAGAGGTACTCTAGTTATAAACTTTCTGCTTTTGCAGGTACCGTTAAACATTGCAAAGGTTTTATTTAATGTTCCAGCCACTGTGGAGGGTGAGGATATCTGACATCACATTTGATACTTTACCTTTTGCTTACCAATATTATTTTTTCTTCACATTGTGAACCTCACAAAGTTTGATACAAGCGCAGCATCTCACACCGTGGACTTGTGAAAGCTGGAGAATGACCGGCTGGAGAGCCTTGCAGAAAAGGATTTGGGGATCCTGGCAAGTGGAAAAGGAGTCGTGGTGCCTCTTTCTGGAAATGGAGGCTGCCTGTATTCTGGGATAGAGCTGTGGGAGCCCAGTATATCTTTAAACCTCAGTTGGACCAGGCGCTGGACAACCTGGTTAAACTTGGACTTTGCCTCAGATTTGTACAGGAAGTTGGAATCTGTGATCTGCAGAGGTCACTTCCAGTGAAAAAAATATTTTCATTCTGTATTATTGATTTTTATTCCCCCCCCCATATTTTAACATGAAAGAGTTCCTCAGACTTTTCAGAATGAAAACTGAAATAGATGCCAGTAAATCATTCTTTGTTGTTGTTAATATAACATAGTTCAAATAACTTGTGTGAATGCACTGTTCATTTTTATTTTTTTGTAATCTCAAATGTTTACTCTGATTGGTTGGCATTTTACCACGTAGTCTTAATGTAAGTATTGGCCAAATTTTAGCTAAATTTTGGACTTGTAAATTATGAGAAACTAAAGCTTTTTTGTGTGTGTTGTTCTGTTGTGCTTCTAATAAAAGTGAATTTCCTCATTCCTGCAGTAGAACAGATTTTAAGAACTTTTGAACTTATGCTTTATGTCTATTGCTTTTTCCCACGTACCATTTCCTGATGTTTAGTTGTTAGTCTTGACAGTAGTTGAAGTATTTTTAAGGCTTTGTTGCATGTGGCTGAGGGAAGCCTGCAAGCCCTGTGTGGCTGTGAGGCTGAATCACCCCTAGGAAAAATAAAGGTGTTGTCGATCTTCTAGATATTAGTGCTGTATTACAAAGGGATTTCTATCTAGTAGAATCCTGAGTATTCTTATGTCTGACATGACAAGAAGTATGTCCAAGCTGTTGCTAACAACAGGGTGAAATAAATCTACCTCATAGCTGTAAAGATCTAATGGGAGATTATCCCTGGTTTTTGTTTTCCTCTGTAAGATAAAAACTCGTAAAACTTGCATGAAGTTGGACTTGAAATATGACTTTTCATACTGGTGTTGTCAGTGCTAGAGCATTAGCAAGCCAGAACTCACAGTAACAATTTCAGTGTTAGAATCATATTGCCATATTGAAGATAGCATGGTAAGGATAGCAGTGTATAATTGGAAAAGAAAACAGGAGCTGCTTCCTTTATTACTGGTGCATTGTGAGTTTTGATAGAGCATACTCTAAGTGGCACTTGACTTTCCATACAAATAATTCGTGTTTTTGAGTTACTTGCCTACAGTTGAGCATCTGTGGACGAGGAAAACTTCTCTAAACTCTTCAGAACATAATTGGATTTTACAAAATGATTCCTAAATGTATTGAAGTCTGGTAAATATCCTTATTGGAGAATGGACACTGCCAGTTTTATCAGGAGGGCATCCACTGGCAGTGTGATACAACATAACGTAATGGCCCATTAACCTTTTGGGGCAAGGGCTATGTAAGTACTTGAGAAACTTCTGTTGTGTCTTAATTTTTCAGAAGAAACCTTTTTCCAAGTAACGTATGGCTGTTTCAGGTGCTGTGGTTCTGAACCCTCAGCTGTGCTTGTGTTTCGTTGTAAAAAAAGTGGTTCGCAGCAGATTCTGGTTTCTGCATATTGCTTCCCTGTTGGGATGTACCTGCACACTTTCAGATGCCGTTACTTCGCTCCTGTTCTTTCCCCATGGTAATAACTTCTTTTTTTGTGTGCCACGTCTTGCTGCATAAAGCTGCTGAGAAATGTCATCCCACTTCTCACGTGTCCTCGATTTCCTCTTCGTTGTTCAGACTTTTTATTTCTTATTTACTGATTTAGAGAAGCCCCTTTGCAGTGGTGTCTTTCTAGCAGCAGCAGATGCTTTTGCACACATTGCTGCCATCATCTATTGCATCGCTAATTGTAATGTATCACTGTGCCCACTGGTAATAAAAGCTGTTACTTCATGTATGTGCTTGATAGCTACAGAATAAATAATACAAAGACTTCGCTGGAGAATGTGCTCCAGTGACTTACCTCCAGAGCTCTGTGGGGAGCTCTGAAATGGGTGACAGCTGGTGGATGATAAAGGATTATCTCTCTTGCAGAGCATGGGCAAGACCTACTTCTTACTTCAATCTCCTTGCCCTCATCTCTCCCTCCCCCATCATGCCCCATATAATGCTTAAGAACTTGTCCTCTATATTTTCAGAGCAACTTAGGCGGAGAATGTTATCTCTTGTGTAAAATGATTCACTGGCAAGGAAGTAAATTTAGTTGTGTGTAACAATTCATGGAAGAGGAAATCAATGTTGTTGATTTGCAGTCTTTTAACACTTGTCTAGAAATTGGTTGTTGAGGCGTCATAGTATTTAAATTGAAATAAGCATCAATTATAAAGAACCAGAAGAAGCATCACTTAGTCCAACGTATGGATCACTGCAGTATAAGCACTGGTCGGACCAGCTGACCTTTATCACTTCTGGAAGTACCCAGTAGGTGTACTTTAAGAAAAATCTTAAATCAAGATTTATTTACTAAAACATCCGTTATATAGGATTTTGAAGAAGGGACTGATGATACTCAGAAGTATGTGATAACTAGAAAATTCTTGCTTAACTTTTATGGTTTTTGGTAGGTTCATGTAAGAAAGATGAGACTCCGAAATGACATCCTAGTTCTCTGAAAATGCTTTTTTTTAGAGAGCAGTCCTTCAGAAAAGACCTACTTGTGCAGTTTTGATTTCGTGTGGTACAGCTGTAAATGCTCCTGACTTTTCTTCTATTTAAATGCTGCTGAACTAACAGGTGGAGGTGATCTTCTGACAGCAACTTCACAATCTTCTCAGTTATTATAAAAGTTCTTACAGTAAGTTGGTACTTTTTTGTTCCTGTGTAAGAGGAACTGCTTGTGCCATGTGAGCAGTAGAAATTGGGACAAAGTGACACTGGCATTTTTTTTTTTATTACTGTGCAAGTAATACCATGCAATAGTTCATCAAATTGCTGCTTCTGATAATTGTTTTTAAAGATTTCACGGAACAATTTTTTCTAATGATGGTGCTAGGAACTCTGTTTTAAAATTTAAATTATAAAGGAGGTGAAAAAAAGACTTCAGCTTGAAGAAATCAAGAAATAATGATAAAGTGAAATTTGCATCGCTGCTAGGGTATAAACATCAGGGCAGTTGCTGGAATAATAGTCTTGAAGGCATTAGCTCCTTTACAGAAGAATGGAACAATAACAGTTCTAACTTTTTAAGTACGTTCTTCTGCACAGTGCTGTTTGATGTCTTTGACTTAGAGATCCTTGCTGTAGACTTGTGGAGTGTGTTCCTGTCCGTAAGAACTGGACTGAAGCTTTCATGTTTGTTTTCTTAAAGACTGTGAAACAACTAAGACTGAAAATGTTTTTGGTAATATTTACATCCTCACTGCATTCACAGCGACAACTCTATGGCGGAATGATGTGTTACTAAATAAGCAGACCTGTTACCCCTTTTCCCATGGGCTTAAAAACAAGGAGATGTAACTGTTGTAAATTCTGAGAATCGTAGGGATGGAAAACCAAAACTGTAAAGATTACATCTCTTCCAGACTTCTTTCCAGTAGAAAATTCCAGATGTGTTTACAGAGCAAAAAGATTACATAGCATCAGCTCCGTGGTTCTCGCATCAGAAATTAGATACTGAGCTACAGTATTGGGAATGAAAGTTTGACAAAAAGAGTGTGGTTTGGGACAGAATGGTTTTTTAAGTGAGTCAACACAAATGGAAAAAATTACTTAAGAGCTAAAACAATCACTGAATGGGCAAAGTAGCCAAGGTTTATTTAGATGACATTGGAGATAAGTTAGTGAAGGAGAATACTAAATTCTGTGTAGAAAAAGAGGGGAAAGGAATGTGATATAGCTATAATGTTGTTCTATAAAGAAATAGAAAGCCAAACGTTTGGCTCTTTTCTGCATATTTGACTTTAGTGTCTGTACTAGTTTTCAGTTGCTTCAAATATTTTGAAGATTGCCTGAAATTCCTTCTTATTCTTCTGCTTATGCTCTTATCTTCTGCTTGTGGTCTCCTCAGAGGCCATGCACTTTGTCAGAAGATTTTGGTAGGGAAGTCAATATATCTTCACTGTTTCCTTCTTTGGGAATAGAAGGTTCTGCAAGCACAGTAGGGTTCTGCTATTGCACTGGAGCATGCAAGCCTTTGATATTTTCAGGACATGAAAAGGTTGGAAACCAACAGAATGGAGCTGGTAGTATAGATAAAGATTTCAGTACCAGTCTAGCACAGAATCACAGAATCACAGAATCATAGGGGTTGGAAGGGACCTCCAGAGATCATCGAGTCCAACCCCCCTGCCAAAGCAGGATCCCTACACCAGGTAGACCAGCACAAACGTGTTCTGAATACCCCGGTACCTGTATTTGTATTTTCAAATCATACGCTTGTCTAGATAGGTTGTACGTGAGGATAGGAAAGGAATCCCCTACTTAAGTGCTTGGAAATAAATTTCAGGGCAAAAGGATTTTGAATTCAGCACTCACTAAACAAAGATGACCTGGGAATTTACTTAAATTCAAGAGAAGGGAGAGTAGGAAACTGGAAACAAGAAGATTAAGAGCAAAACTTCTTCAGATACTGTATCTGATATGGAAAACTTGTTGGGATAGTCCTCAATTGACTTAATTTTGATATCAGCTTATGGCCGTGAAGCCCTGCTGGCTCTGAGCATGTTATGGAAGAGAAAACCCAGAACCCAACTGCTGCTCATAGTGAGGTGTGCAGTAATTGAGGGTCTGGTTTGGAATGGTAGAGTGTGGAGCATATGAGCCTCCAACAGGTTGGGAGAGGACTAGAAGGATGTCTGTTAACCTGTGCTATGGAGGCTGAGAAACTGTTCAGAGATTGTTCAAAATTGTGAAACAATTGAAGAACTTCTGAAAATAGTATGGCAAAGACCTTAAAAAAAGATGGGGGTAAAATGCTAAACCATACAAAAGTAAAAGTGTGGGTTTTGACCTGTGCAATACTGAGATAATGGGAAAGGGCTTATTCAATATATTGTGTGTGAATTACAAAGAAAGTTGGGTGAGAGTGGGTGACAGGAATGTGGAGTGAGGGGTAGAGGAGAAAGAACTCATTCCAGCTGTATAGAAACAGCTAAATTTAGAATGTTTGGAGGCATTGAAATGTCTCTGGAAAAGGTATGGTGGTGTTCTGCTTTTAGATTCAATTCTGTACTCTTTGCATATGCATGTAATGCAGGTCTTAAAGCCCTTCAGTTGTGTTAACTGTGTAAATCAGTGAAGTTTGAAAAATTCACTCTTAACACTGCTCTAGAAGTTGACTTTTTGTGTGTAACTGTTTGGTTTAAAGGGTGCTTTGAAATTTTGGACATGAGGTGTGGTGTGTCTAATATTCCTGCTTCTTGCTTATCCAGAATGTTTTCTTTCAGAGCTATTCAATGTGTATTTAAAACACACACACACACCAATAAAAAACAAGTGCACTACCTTTTTAGATGGTTATTTATTATTAATTAGTAGCAGATATTATATGTCAATCTGAATCTTCAGAATAATGATACTGTCAGCAAATGGATAACTCAAATGCATACTGTTCTAGAACAAAATTCTGCAGGCTCTGCTGTTTACAACTGAATTTTTTGCTTTCCTGAGCTGTGAACAGTTAATAAAAATACAGGTGAAATGAGAAACGGGGTACTCTTCCTGAAGAACTTATTTTGTAAATAATTCAGGGAGCTGAAGAAGAGAAAATATTTCTAATAATAAGAAAGTCTCTCAAAGGCTTTTGCTATAATGTGAGACAAGTTTTAGCATGAGACTTCTTCAGTATTCTCTGCAGATTTGAAGTTAATTTTGCTCTTCTCTGCCTCTGAGAAACTTGAGGTACTTGTCTCTGGTTGCAGTAATTACTTGGTGGGCGTCTGTCGCCTTTACCTAAAGCAGCAATTTGACTTTTCGTTGACCTTATAATAAGATCTGGGGCTCAAAGGAAGTTCTGAAACTGGGTGAGTAATGTTGGAGAAAATGTCTGTGCCGCCATGTAAAAGTGCAGTGAACAGAGGAGTGCCACTCCTTGCTTCAAGGAGGTGTTGCTGTCTAAATTCTTCAAATTGGAAAACAGTTCAGGCTGTTTATGTGCAGTGTTGCAGTCTTGAGCCATCAAAAAGAAATAATAAACATTTCTCAACCAACGAAAGTCAGGCGCAGTGTTAGCTGGATCTGGTACTCTATCCCTTCTGTCTTTTGTTTCTCCTGTGATTCTGTTGATCGGGATGAGAACTGAAGTATGGAAAAAAGGTAATTGTGATCTGATTTGGCTCCTCGCTCAGCTTAGCGTGCAGCAGCACCAAGGCAGGCCAGCACTGCGACGGCAAGGCTGGGGCAGAGGCTGTTGTGTGCATGCTTCATCTCATCTTGATCTGTGCAATTTAAGATGACTGCCACTGGGAAAAAAAAAAAAAAACTGAGCTCTTTTCCTTTTCTTGCTCGCTGTGGTGTAGCGGCCTTCCTGACCCTTCAGGGCTGATGATTCCGTTTGCTAAACTACCTGGAAATGCTTGCTTTGTGTTGCTCAGTAGCTTAGCTTTCTGCTGCTTTGGTGAGCAGAATCAGGTCGGTGAGGTGTGACCAGCAGAGTTTGTTAGAGCTGACACAAGGAAGAAAGCAGGCCTGTGAAACTGTTCTTGGTTGTAGGGATCTAAGATCACTCCAGTTTAATTGAACTACAACTTAAATTCGCCCTAAATATGTAGGCATGGAAAAATGGTGCCTGGTAAAGCTGAATTGCTCTCCTGTCACCGAATGTATGTGGAGGTGCTTTGCCAAGAAAAGCTTATTAATAGGAACATCAATTCTTTAAAGAAGGTGGCATGAGGTAAATATAGAGCCAATGTAAAGTATAAATTTTGCTGTTACATAATGCATATATGAAGTGTTCAGTTACTTCAGCCTGTCTTGCATATATCTGGAGAAAGCAAAAGGTAGGTTTATTTACTGTAAGTAATAATCAAATGATAATGGTCTTCATAGTTTTACTTTTAAGATGAAATATAGCATGCAGATGGGGAAGGTAGAACTTTGTTTGCATGTTGAAGTGCTACTTCCTTAATGTAAGTAAGCTTATATCAGCACAGCGTGGTCATCAGTTTGGAATTGTTGTATTTCTTAGCAGGGTGTGTGAGAGATTTGAATCTGATACAGTTTGGAATCACTCTCACGTTGTTGAAATTTGGGTGAGCTCAAATTCAAGATTTCCTTAATCTTTCATTTGAAACCATCTGGAAAATAAGTGCAAATATCAACTTTTTTTTTTTCCTTTGCAGTCATAATTTTCAAACTATTCTACAAAAATTGTTCTTAACTCTACTTTTCGGATCATTTGTCCTGCAGTAAAATTAATGGATTTTTAAAATATTTACAATGTTGTTATGAAATAAAGGAGGTTGAATCATGGATATTTTACTGTTTGGAACTAGTGATTCACAGTGAAGCGTGAAACAATTTTCCATTACTGATGTGCTTCAGTATGTAATCTCAATTTGCTATGGCTTAAATGGTCTCTCCCCACACCTGCAAAAATTGGCCTTGTATTTAGGGTACAGAAAAATTCAGGTGCCAGCACAGATAAAGCTACATTAAGCAAGAACAGCATTCTATGTTTGTTGCCATGCATTTCTTGCAGTGTTTTGACACATATCTTGGAAGATTCTGGCCCAGTGTGCTGTAGGTTGGCTTGAAATGCTCACATGCCAGATGCATGCTGATTGCAGTGTGAAGTAGGTCCACATTAATTCCAAAAAAGGCCATTTTGTCCCTCTCCAGTCTCTTCCTGCAGCCTGCCCCGGGCTGATGCTCCAGCATTGCAGCTGTGAGTGAGTCATGTTGGGTGAATGATTCGGTGGGAGGGGATGGACAGACAAGTTAGCTTTTGCCTGGAAATGTTTCCTGGTTTGATGTGCCACGTGAGCAGTACTGATGATCCAAACAATAAAAGTGGAGCGGTGGTGGGAAGGAATGAGGAGGAAGTCTTTCAGCAGCAGAATGGATTTCCTGGATTAAAGTGGGCATGCAGGCTCCCCCTTTGCTTGTCTTAAATGTCTGGAAAGCCAGGGAGTCAGTCCCAGGGAAAACCTGTAATTCAGTGAGCATGTGTATGACTTGATGCAAGTGTATTTTCTGGGTGGAAACTGAACCTTGTAAGGAAAAAAGTTGAAGATGAAACTTAAGAAGGTGTTGGATATTGACAATTCTTTAACAGCAGAATAATGGAATAGTAATTATTCATATTTCTTTGCAACAGTTAAAAGGAAGGAAAATACTATAAAAATCTCATAAGGCAAGATCTACTGTTTGTCTCTTTGGAAAATCACGTGCCTGCAGACATTGTTAGGTTCCTGCACAGTAGTCATTAAGTCTCTGAAGCTGAAGAGACTGATAGGGAATCTGTGGTTGGTGCTCAGTCTGCTGGACTGCTTTGAGCGTTGAGGAAAGGCATTGCAGCTTTCCCTCTCCGAACAATGGTGACAGCTGGGAAACAGATAGGAAATATCAAACTTTACACTCTGCAGTGAGCTTCCTCCTCTGGTAGACCTCACATGCGAAGTTCCTCAGCTATATATGCATCCATTGTTGCATCAGCACATGCTGTTACCTTCAGGTCTGATCTGTGCACGTGGAATTGAAGGTGTGGAATTGAATTCCTCCACGTGGAGAAAATGGTGCCCGTTGACATCCATAGATGCTCCATAAGGAGACCAAGAAGTGGATGTTGGTGCAGTGAGGTGGTGGGTGGTGCAGTTCAGTGGTGGCAGAAGCAATGTGAGATAGAGAAAATTCTCAGCTACAAAACACTATCAAATAGTGTTATTGTGCTCTTTGTATCTCTTGTGGTTTCTATGGAAATAGGAGGCACTGCTTTCAGAGACACCTACAGATACACATAGGAAATAGTCGTTGGATGTTTGTTCTTGCACATGTAAGCCAGTGCTTTTTTCCTCTTTTGCCTGCTAGAGTTCTGGTGCTGTGCAGGTCTCAGAGAAGCGCCATTGCTTTGGCAGCGGTTGTACTGGCAGTGCATTTTGCCTCAGACTGTTCAGAACGATCTGTGCATTCTTCAGTGTTTGCCTGTCTCCAATGTTATCTTTAGTGCCTTTCACTGTAGGTGAACGGGCTAGTTGGGCAGAGGGCCAGCTATTGAGTGTTGGTGGTAGCATTCATCAGTGAGCTAGCAAATGGTAGCATATTGCTGCTCAGGGAGACCTTCTGTGTGGTACTTGCTTTTGGGTAGTGCTTCCACAAAAAGCGTGCTTAATGAGTAACAGTGACCACAGATGATGTTTCAAGGTAAATACACTACTACTCTGCCAGCAAAGTTAGCTATGCCAATAGAATCAGTATCAGTGCAGCTATTGAATTCTTTTTCTTCATGGCATTTCCTGCTGCCGTTATCCTTCAGCCTGCTAATACCTCTTTCATATACGTAGCTATATCAGATCCTTAGTTTTTCTGTGACTGATGCCACCCCTCCTGGAGCACAATGCAGAAACCATGGACCGTATCGTCTTGGTTTATACCAAAAATAATGACTGGTTTTGTCCATTTAAATCTTTGAGGAGTTTGATGTGATTTATATGATCTAAGTAAGTCTAAGCACCATCAAGATATCTGGCTGCAAGTGGTCTGGCTCTGTGCTTTACTTATACCAGAAGACTTTTGTAAAACAAAACTAATCCTGGGACTGAGTTATGTCTTCAGTGAGAGTCTGGCATTTCTTTGTTTTTGTTTGCTCTTTAAAAAGCACTTGTATACCAATTTTAAGTTTATTAATGCAATCCCAACTTTATTAATAAACTTAACCACCTGGTAATTTTCTCATTGGCAATTGATCTCAAGAAAGTTCAGGTGTTGCTGGTGTTGTGCTAGCGCAAGTATGTGTCACGTAACGAAGCGCTGACCAACTGTGAGACTTGATGGCTCAGCATGGAGCAGCGTCCTACTCAAGAAGGCTCTTCTGCAAGATCTGTGAACGCCTTGCAGTGGGAACAAGGCAGTGCTTCTCTGGTTATTACTGGATTAAACACCGAAGTCTTGCACCACGGAATTTGCTTGTGTAATGAATGCTGAGTGATGAAGAGTGGGATCATTGAGTAAGAGGCAGGCAGAATAAGTTAAGTGTGTGTGTGTAGTGCATGTTGTAAAAATGGGAGGGAGGACATGGCACAAGTAAAATGCTCAACAGGCAGCGTGTCATAGAGCACAGAATGTCATCTTTCTTTGTTAACAGCAGCACTTTGAAGTTTGGCTTCCTGTGGATTTGGGTCCTGCCTCCATTACTGGCACAACCCTTTGCCCTTCCCGCTGCACTGCCTTCTCTTTTCTGATGCACGCTTTCTTTCTTCAACTGGGGGTTTCATTGTCACCCTACTGTACCTATAGCTTCCTCCATGCCCATGGGTGACAAGGTATGTCCGTTTTGCAGCTCAGGATGTATGGGTTGCCCAACTGTATTCCTGCTACAGCCTTTCCTTTCATGGGGATGACACAGTGGGTGTCTTTTGTATCACCCTCAGTTCTCATAAAACTGGGAGTAACTTAGTATCCTTGGACATTTTAAGTGAAATTTGATAAACGGGAAATCAAGCATCAGAAGTTAGGGAGAAGGAGGAATGGATACTCTGCCAAAGTATGATCCTTTATTTCCTTAGGAAATCACACCGAGGAAAAAAGCTTTTGCAGGGGTGGAGGATAAGAGGAAACAGGCCAGCACAGGAAAAGGGAAACAAGGATCTATAATTGGAAGAAGTTAAGCTGGAGTCAACAAAGGATTGAGGAATTAGCAAAAATTTACACTTCTAAAATAGAGGGAAAATTTCACCATCAAGTAGAGAGAGGATTGTAGTTCTTTAAAACTCGAGAGAGTGGGTTATAAGAGGTATTTATCAGCCCTTGTAAGCTGGTTGGGGCTACCTGGGTGTGGGTATCTCAAGACATGTATACAAGCACTAACTTGTTAAACCTGTCAGCCTGCTGTTTTAGTAGCAATATCACAGGAATGCTGTTTCTTTGAAAAGGGTGCACAAAGGGCAAGCAAGTTACTTGATTTCTAGAATGTAAGTTAGGGGTGGTTGAGGGAAATGGTAGAACTTGCTTCTCTTTCATGTTCTTCCTCCAAAGAAAACATCATCTTAAATGAGATATTGGATCTGCCTGATGTGCGGCTCTACAGACAGTTATCTGCATCATTTTGTTGTTTCTTTGACAGCAATATTGTGCAATTCTCACAGTTTCCTACCATACCTTTTTGTACAGGGAGTAGGTAGATAGTGGGAGTGTGGTTTCTGTGCGACAGATGGTTTGGACGTGCCTTCTGGGCAGGTCTGCCTGAATGTTATCCTCTCATTATATAGGTTTAAAACCTAGATCAATTCTGATATGTGACACTCAGGGGCAGGGCAGTACAGTATGTAATGTGCTGTCCACAGAGGTGGTGGAAGCTCCATCCATGGAAGTTCTTGAGGGCTGGCCAGACAGAACCCCAGGTAACCTGCTCTGAAATCAGTGATGACAGCAATGCAAGCAGGAGGCTGGTCTGGAGACCTCCTGAGGTCCCTTTCATCCAGAATTGTCCTGTGATTCTGTGCTAGTTTCTTACAGTTGTCACATTTATTTAAAGCTCAAAGTTGCCAATAATAACAAAACATCAGATGTTCCTGAACATTTGGCAGCTTCCACTCAGTGATTTTTGTGACTCTGAATTTCTGGAACCTTGCGCTGCCAAAGAAAACATGGAGTCCTCAAATTGTAGCTATTGGACTGCTCCACCACTGAAACTGGAGTTACCGTGAGCCCACAAGTAGGCTTTGGTCCATTACAACATAAAGGCGCTACCTCTTGTGATTCCAAAGAGTAAATTATTAACAGAATCTAAAGGGAAAGTACAGCTCCAAAGCATCGCTGCCCTTGGCTGGGGCTGGAGTGCACCTTCCTGCCCCATTGCCATGTCACATCACCTTGCTGCTGCTTTCTGCAGTGTCTCGTCCTTCCACGTGGATCCGTCAACAAATATTTTCTATCAGATGCCATAGTTGACTGTGGTGTAGACGTACACAAGAAACCTAAATCACAAACCTATTTACCTGTGACTGGGCTTCAAATTATGTTTTCAAATTATTCAAATTGATGTTTTCTTTCTGTGCAAACAAAGCATCATGGTTCCATCTATCAGGAAAAGAAGAGAACATGATTAGAATATAATTTTTTTTTGTGGGAAAGAATTATGTCTTTCATACATACCTTGGTATTTCAGTGAAGAAATGAATATTGGCATTTCATTCAATTTATGCATATTGATCAAAACATAGACTGTGGCTGTTTTGTATACTATTCTTGAAAGGAGGCTTTTCTTGGCTCCTTAAACACGTACTTTTTTTCCCCCTGTGTGTACTAACGGAGAACATCCTTTTTCCAAGCAAGTGCAAGTATAATAATGCCAAATCAGCTTGAGTGAAAACACAGCGATGCATACAAATACATTGCACGTAGAACGCCTGTCCCAAATTTTACTTAAAGTTTCAATCATGAATAAACAAGCTCATACAGTTACTCAGAGCTAGAGTTACCCTGACAACGGTGTATATAACAGAATTCAGTAGTTGCTGCCAACAAAACCCCCAGTACGGTTAATGCTTTTGTTTGCCAGGATCAAATACTTTCATTAAGTATTACATCAACTCCAACTGTTAATATTGGGATCAAAACTAATCGCTAAAATGTAATAATTCATTCCAGTGTATGGAAAAAAGGCTCTACTTTCAGTTCCCTATTTATAAAATAGAAAAAGAAATCTGCAGCCCCTTCCTGATTCTGTGTTAGTGGGTGTAATGCTTGGCATTATCCTGGCAAGGACAAATGGCAAATGGTGTTCTGGTACTTTGTGGAACAAGTTTGTGCACCCTCAGTCTTGCTAGCTGTGTGTACGCTGCTAATTTGGATACGAGGCAGCTGAGGAGCAGCAGCAGTCCTGAGGCAAAAACAGGAAAGCAGTCTAGAAATGTTTTTTTGATGTAACTTCCCAAGAAGTAAGAATTGTGCAATCCAGTACTTGAAAGCAGCAGACTACACGCTGATATAAACAGTGTTCTGCTCCAAAATGTCAATAAAGCAAATATCAGTTCAAGAGAATTACTGGCTTGCTGCCTCCTCTGGGCTCTCATTTGTTACATAAACTCCATTTTGGTATCTGTGATGATGAGATTCTGTGCCTGTTAGGTTCTACTTTCAAATTTTACTTACTTTCCAGGAACTTTAGATACCTTGAGAAGACCTGAATTTGTCCATTGGGGTGAAGTACTATTCACGCTGCCATTCTGTACATTCAGATGTTTGTGTTTGGTGCTGTATTTTCTAAGAGAGTTGCTACTGAGGTTCCTGTGTTTATTAACACCAGTGTTTGCTAAATACTTAAATACCAACATTCGTGAAGTTTATGAATAGCTTGTAACAATGGCAATTTCCTTTTAGGAGGGAGAGTATTTTTTTCATTTCCATGGGTTAAACCAAGTCATTTTTGTTCCATGCTACTCTGCTAACAGATGGAGGTGAAACAGCAGCACTGACATAGGACAGTTCTCGAATAGAAATGGTGGTGAAGGAAATGGGGTCTGCTTATCCTGCCATCTTGAAGGATCCACTTCCTAGGGATGTAGCATTAGTGCTTTTCTCTGCAGACATGATTTCTTTCATTTGTTCAAATTTAAGTTTTTAATACAAACAGCAGCAAAAAAAGAAACCAAAAAATTGTGGCTGTTCTTTAGTACAGATATTTGTTTTATCAGCAGCAGTGAGTTTTTGCTGATGGTTTTTCTCATGTGGCCTCATGAAATACATCCTGTCTCCTGGGAGTAGGTTGTGAAAACTTGGTGAAGTTGATAATGCCCATCCATATGTTAGGGTGAGCTGTAGTGGAATCTGTAGTTTTCTTGTCATAAAATAAGACAAGTTCACCTAATTTCTATGTGTGTTCTACTGAATCTGGTGCTCTGCTCTCGTGGATTGCAGCCCCAGAAGGCTGTGTAGTCATGTAGTCACCAGTATGTTAGTAGGGTTGTGTCACACACCGTGCTTCTTGCTGATGGATAAATGGTGTAGATGAGCTAATTTAGAACAGACGGTTGAGACAGTGGTTTTGTCATAAGACGAAAGCTTGACTACTTAGGGAATTTAGCTTCGTTTTAGGATTCTGTTAATTGTATAGAGCAATTTTTTTCTCCTATTTGTATGTCCTAGTAGCAGTTGAAAAAGTGAACTGTGTATGCTGCAAGTACTTCAAATTTCTGCTTAGAATTATGTTAATAATTGAGTTTTCTAATTTTTTTTCCCTGAACAGCAAAACCATTTACAAAATTGGTAAAGGAGATGCAGCTTCATCGCGATGACTTTGAAATTATAAAAGTGATTGGAAGAGGTGCATTTGGTGAGGTAAGATACTTTGTAACCTCTCATCCCTTGTTCTTCTGATTTCTTGGTGCGGTTGACCTGCATTTGTTCTGAAGACAAAAGATTCACACAGATAAATTAAAATATTTGCAAATGTGGGTGCTAGCCATTTACTTTGAAGTAGGGCTTCTGGTGTCTACTTCTGCCACTTCTGTGATTAGCTAATTCATTGTAGCAAAGCGCCTATTCAGTGCGTGAGAGCTGAGTGGTCCCATCTAGCAGCTGCACAGCTGACTTTGGGATCTTTCTCCCACTTGCCATATGTACTTACTCTTCTGTGCTGCTGTAATTTAACACAACTGGGCTGCCTCTATGGTAGGAATGTGAAGGCTGCTCCACCCATCTGCCCGTCTCTGTAGCAATCTGGTAATGCAGAAGGACGCATTAGGCTGCCTCAGAGGCTGTTCCCTGTCATCTTTGAAGATCAAAGGCTGCTGGATCTGTTTTTTGGACAGCAAGTTGAATCATGCTGGGATGATAGGAACGCCTTGTGTTTTGAGGACTTGCCAGGCCCAGAACCCTGGACTGAAGTTATACTTCTTAATATGCTTAATGAAAGTCTCATCAATCACAGAAGCCTGAGAGGGCCTGACCCTGGCAAAAGTGTTCATGAGCATATTCCCTCTAGGAGGCACTGGATACCTGAGACTGCTGTAGAACCTCAAAACAACGCTTTCTGCATTTGAGTACACATAACTAAAGGTATAGCTGTCAGCAAAACAGATGATTCTGTAGAGGATTTCTGGAAGTAAAAAACTTATGTTTCTTTCAAGAGGATTCTTTTGTTGTACAGCAGTGAAGTCAAATGTAGTGACAGCCATTATTGGCTCACTCGGGCCTATTAGCACTTGGTTGCAACCTCTGCTGCCATTGGCTAAGGCTTATCTTCAGCTGCTGTCTCCACACAGAGCAAGACTGTGTACTGTGCAGGACTTTCCTTTCAAGCGTGGAGTGCTTCATACGTCAGGCTTCCACAAAATGTTGATTATGGGGTAGAGCTATCATAGGCAGACTACAAACAGAGCTAGAAATATGCCAGGGCCTTTCTCAGCCTTGGTTTGGAAAGTAGCGAGGTTTGTGTGTGTATGTGGACTTGGTAGTAGATGAAGTAATACCTTCAGATCAACAAAATTTTAAACTCTTCAGGAACTGCTTGTGAAAAAAGCAGACACCTATGGAGACAGAAATTCATGTTTCAAGGATATATTCTAATCCTTACCATCCTATAACAGTGTAGTGCTGTAGTTTGTGTGTAGTCACAGTGAACACTGAAGTTCCAAGAACCCAAGTGTTTTAAATAAAATGTCCAGATAAATACTAAGATCTTGATGAGTAAAATAAAAGTTAACTTTCTAGTGGAGTTTGGACTCCGTGACTTGCAATATTTGTTTTTTAAAAATAATTACAATCAGTTGGTTGTTTCATGTAAGTATTAGGTTTTGTCTGTAATCTGTTACTTGGACACAGCTTTTAGGCAGAGTAGTTCTGCAGGAGCTCACATGAGAAGAAGAGAAGAACAAAAATGGGAAACACAAGCTGGAAAGTCCAAGGAAGGACTGAAAGCACAAATTAAGTGTAGCGTAGAAGTCTGAGCAGAAAGGTTTATGGCCAGATTAAGGGACCCAGAAAATCAAGGCAGTAATAAGTAGTTGTCTATGTATCTGTTAAGAGTTTTGATTCAAAGCAGTAGCATAGCACGGTTTTGAAGACAGTGAACTCACTGTAGAATGGTTTTGCTGTGTGTGACCTGGATTTCTTCTGGAGGAAACTAAATGAGTACCTTTGTTCCAGGTCTACACAAGTGTGCTTCGGACCCCAATGAGTAAAAATCAGTCACTGGTTTTAACTCTTCTAGCAGCATCAAAGCATGTGTGGTCCAGGAGACCAGACTGGATACACTCTGAAGGAAAATTCCTGAACTGCATATTGATGGAAGGCTCAGCATGGGCTTTTGATCTGGTTTTTTTTTGGTCCTGCTGTGCCAAATTACTTGCTGTAGTGACTGTGACCAGATCTGATATCTAAAGAATTTTAGATTAGTGTTTTGGTGGTTTGTCTTTTGGCAGAATTAGAAGGGGTTTCTGGATCTTTTCAGAACTAAACTTGTGAATGCTATGGCTATCAAAAATGATTTCAGGACAAGGGAACCTTTCATTAGCGACTTGCAGATGGAGCCAGAATCAGGAATGCCTTTGCCAGAATATTCCTCTTAATCCTAAAATCAATGATTATATAACAGTAAACTCTTTTCACGTTGCTCTGTAACTTGCACACAGAAACAGGATTCATTTCCTGATGCTTTTTCAAGTTCTGATATCTAGCAGGAGAGGAACTATGTTGTGGAATGCTTCTGAAGGCACCTTGAACTTAACTTATAGACAGAGTGCTCAGATAAACGGTGATAATTTACATGCATTTGCACGATGAAATAGAAGTCTTGTGTGATGTTGTGTAAAGCTCTAAAGCCTTGTTACAACTTTAAGGGAGGACTTGCTCTGTGCTTTTCAAAATGATGATCTTTTCCACTTAGAGTTTTCCCCAACTGAAAATCTCAGTACAGCAGCGGATTAAGTATGACTGTTAACTTTTCAGGGATTTCTGTTTATACTAGTTAGGAGGTTTAGGAGGGCTTTTCTTAGCTTTGGATCAGGAGGATAAAAGGTGTATAAAATTCACTGTGGAAACTTTTGCTAATACTATTTGGGGTACACAAATTAATGTCTTCCATATTATTTCATTTGGAAAAGCATGACATGACTAAAGCAACTGGTAGATGCTGCCCCTTCCCACTTCACCTCAGTGAAAATGAAATTTCAAAGAAGTGAAGTGCTAAAGCATCTTTATTTCGTCCTTCTGGAGCTGTGAGAGCTCACAAGCGTTAGTTATCTTTCAGTTTTACATTGTCTTGTTTGTCTTTTAAGTAAAAGGTTTATAGTTGTAGGAGCTTGAAAATTTTTGATCAGTTCAAATTGTGCAGGAATCATTGATCTCAAGCTCACTGCTCTTCATTCCCACTTGCCAGAAAATAATTTTCCCATGGTATGCTCATGTATATAGGAACTGTGTTATGGATTAGTTAATGGGATTATAGTGGTTATTCATAAGGTTTCTCTTTTGTTCTTGATTACAAACAAAAACCTATTTGCTCAAAATATGGTTGCAAAATGTTATATTTGTTGAAGAGCATAAAGAATTGAATCAAAATTAAGCTAAGCGTATTCCTGCTCAAAATAAGTAGTTGAGATTAACAAGCTGAACAGCTAAATGAGCCAGACTTCAAGCAGGTTGAAAACTACGTTCCATTCTCCTCAATGTCTATAGCAGCTACATCCACTGTTTAGCTACTTTAAACTTCTTTGAGAACCCCATAGGCTTTCAGTCTTACCAGAGAACTTTTGCATAAGTCAGTAGCTTTGAAGAAAGATAGCTTAACCCAAACAAAGACATAGTAGTAGTTATTAGTCGGGATCAATTTTGCTATGCAACACATAAAGCCAAGAAAACAGAATCCTTGACCAAAAAGTGGATTGAGGTGGCATATGTGTCCCTCCATACAGAGCAGTATTTAATTAAAGGCAGATTGATAATCCCCAGTGCATAACTTCTCTGCCAGTGTCTTTTTCTTTCCTTTCCCTTTTCAAACCCACATAACTCAGCCTGATTCTTTACGCTTTTTCCAGCAATGTGAGAAGAAGAAAACAGCTGGTAATCCAAAACCACCTGAGTGAACGTTCTGAGCAAAGGAGAATTGAGAAAGCAAAAGAAAAAATATTTCTTAAAGTTCTCATTATTATGCTAAGGCAAAAATAGTCTAGCTCAGGACCTAGAGATTTCTTCTGAAGCCACCTGCCAAAACACACAGTTCTCCTTTTCTCATAAACTTAGCCAGCTACTTTGCATGCATGGTAAACTGCATGTCTGAATATCCTTTATGGGAATATTTAAGGCTCTGAGTCCTGGAGTCACTGGCTTAAGTACTTCATTAATTTTCTTCAGAAGCTTCATAGTTTTGAAGAATAGTTTGAAATAGTTGGATTTTGTGTCCATGACAGCTAGAATGGTATTATAGTTTGAAATGTTAAGTGTCTGACAGATAAATTACTCATGGTTCTTAGCCATCTCATATGCTGTACGCAGGTGTATGCACCTGGCTGGAACGTTTTTGAGTGCCCACGTATTACTTTCACACTCTTTTTTTTGGGGTTCACATGCAGATGGGAAACTTCTAGAAGGAATAAAATTATAGTAAACCCTCCAAAACAAAATCAGAACTAAAATTATTTTCTGAAATTTTAGTTCTCATTTCTATTCATGACTTCAGTGTCCTATCTTCATGAACAAGAATGAGTATACTGTGCAGGGTCAGCTGTGTCTTGTTAACCAGTGAAAACACAACTTGTCTAGGAGAAAGTGTAAAGACTGTAAGAACAGAATGGAAAACTACTCCAGTTCTTAGACTTTTAAAACTACATATATCTCTGTAGCTTGAGATTTGCATGTGGCTGTCTGCTCCTTTTGTCTGGAAACAGCGTGGATCATTATTTGGAAGGAAATGTCCTAAGAAACTTGGCTTTGTGGGATTGTGCCTACCTGAGAAACCCAGACCAACATAGGATGTGCCGTCTGTGTGCTTGGTGCTGCCTCTGCCTGCTGAGGACACTTGGATTCCTAGTGCTGGAATGTGGTTAAGGGATAGATAGGATGAGTGTCCTGTGTATGGGGACTGCAGCCCTAAATGCTTGCACTTGCTCCTTTGCAAGCTTCAGCTAACCTCATTAATAATGTACTTGTAAGGCTTTAACAACAGTTTTCCTTATTTTGTACAGACTGCTATTTAGATGCTTGTCAGTAGATGAACACATTTCAATAGCAAGCTGCTGTTTAGGGAAGGATTCTGTCAAGATGTATGTTGTTGGGGAACTTGCGTTGTATAAAGTGGCTGACACCTCCTGGAAATCTGGCAATATCAGACCCAAACAGTTGTTTTCCTTCCCTTGTTTTTTAGTGAGGAATTTTTTGAGTGAGCAGCACTTACTGTGGTTGCAGCGGAAGGGTGGAATTTGCTTAGCATAAAAATAACTGAAATTCTTAGTGTCCTTTGTAAGCATCACTTACGTATTGATAGAGTGTAAATATTTTTTCCTGTAAATATTTTTTCCTGTAAATATTTGAAGGCTTGATCCATGTGATCAAGTATTTTTGTTTGGTTGTTTTGTTTTGTTTTTTTTTTTTTGCTCTTAATGCTTTAGGTTGGAAGGGACCATAAAAATAATATAGGATTGGCTGCAATCATCTAGTAATAAAGCTTGTTACCTCTACACATGCTTAGCATCCTAACTGGAAGCAAGATACCTAAAAGTGTTTCAAGAAGAAAATAAAACTGGTTGGGAGAACAGGATTGAATCTGTGTTCCACAGGTTTCTGATGAATTATGTGGTTCCCATTATTATGTGGCTAAGAACGTCTTAGACTCTGAAGAGAGCATGTAAAAACTGAGCTTGCTATTGACAATCACTGTTGGCAGTGTGAGGCAGTGCTCTTCAGGCTTTGTCCACGCTGTAATCTCAGATTTGAGGTTCTGTGTTCAGTTTTCTGTCTGCATCTGGAAATTAACCAAGGATGCAGTGAGCCTACGGACTGCCACTAAGGTTGCCTCCCCTGTTCAGGTGTCTTGGTGACTGCTACTGAGTACCCCAGAAATATTTAATTAGGTTCGCATTACCACACTGTGCTCTTCACGAGTTGTTTTCTGAAGTAGAAATGGACAAAGAAGCTGTTTTCTTTTGAAACTGCTTCAAAAGAGACTGCTGCTATCTACAGCCCTTGGCAGCTGGGTGGCTGCGTGGAGGCAGGCCAGCTGCAGGAAGCTGGATGGGCAGCCCACACAGACAGACCTGCATCGTGCCGCTGCACTTATCCACGTGCCAGCTGCTGAGGACCAGCCTGGCTGTTGCTCAGGGCCACCTTCTGCAGAATCTTTCTTCTTGGCACTGAGAAATTATTTCTTATTTGCACAAGAGAGAGATCTGTGCTGTCTGCTAAAAGCTATTATTTTGCTTTGGAAACTGAACCATGGAATATGAACACCACCAAGGATACTCTGGTTGCTCATTTTAAATGTAGGGTAGACATTAAAACAAAAACAAAAAAAAAAAAAACAGTTCAGACCAGTTTTTCCTCCACAATGCAGTATTTAAACTGTTAACTAATGAGCTATGTGTCAAATATTTCTGATATCCAAGAGTGTTGGGAAAATAAAGCAGTTCCAGCAGTGTTTTTTCAGTAGCATGTACCGAAGATATCAAGAGCATGAGACAGAAATAGGAGTATAAAAGTGGCATCTAGAACTATTAATTGGGGGAAATGTCTGTAATATTCAATTATGGGCCTGGTAACAAGACATTACAGGTAAATTATTTACATCAGAAATGACATTTTCTCTTCTCACGGATGAAAGGATTGTCTAAAACCTCTGCTCAAATGTCTGCAGCCATTTCAAGTTCCTGCCAAAGGTTAATTCGTAGCAATTTTACACCATTTTATCCATGTAATTTTATTGTCCATTAGCCTAAGCAGCTCTTTCATCATCCTTATTAGTGTTGTCCTTTCTTCCAATTTTATTTATAGGCAGCAATCATGTCCCCCTTTTTGCTTCCTCTGAGCAAAGCTTTTTCTATCCTGTTGTTAATACGAGAAGCACTTTATTTCCTTGGCCATCTAAATAGCCCTCCTTCATACCTGCTCCAGGTTGGTCATCTCTCTGAGATGTGGCTGTATGTGGAGTTTCCAGTGCTTTCCACAAGGCAGTAACATTCCCCCATCCCAGTTGGTGTATTGTGCCCATCAAGTGCAGTACCATATGTGTCTTTTTCTTGACAACCTGTCCTTAAAAGCTGTTTGCATAAGCATTGTCAACTATATGTCTGTCCATCTCCTTTAGAGATGAGAGCTTATTTTTTTTTAATGTTATATAATCACACAATCAGTGTGATTTCCAAGAATTTGAGCACTCCATGAGCTTCCCAGTAAGAAGTATTTTTGTTAACTGTCTTAAATATATTCTGGAAATTCAGTCTTGCATTTAAATAATTTCTGCAGTTTCTTGGATCATCCTTTACATAGAACACAGTTTGTCATTTAACACTGCTCACTGTTGCTGGTCATGTCACCCAAAGGTCAGAGTCCAGTTCTGGGAAGTTCTGTCATGTTTGTTGAGGCTGATTTGGCTTGGATTCCTACCCTATAGGTTTCATCGGGGCAGAAGAGAAGGTGGAATTTGGCCTGGGATAGCTTTACACATTACCACCCTAAATGTCAATATCAGATGGCTTCTGAAGATCGGAATGCAGCAAGAGGCTTTTATGAGACCATTTGAGAAACAAAAAATTGAGCTCTTGCCAAAGTGTAAAAGGGTTATTTCAGCTATATTGGTTCGTTTTTTATTTTATTGCAGTACAGGGGAAGCAGAGCTTTGAGGCAAAAGGTACTAGAAGAAATGAATGGCAGAAATTCATACAAACCTGATAGCATGTGCGCAGTAGTTGCCACCGCTGGCTCTCACTGCTTTAGCTCCAGTTCTCATACTTTTTTCTGACACCTGTATGCCTTAAGGTGGTTGAAGCGCCGGCAGGAGGATTCATTAGGTTTTCTGATGTCCCTGAGGAAAAGTACTTGAGCTTTATTGCAGTGTTTCTGTTGCCATGAGTTATGAGGGCATGAAGAGTCCCAGGGATGGTGCCAGCTGATCCCTGTGCAGGCTTGGAAAGGGCCACGCTGAGGAGGAAGGGCTGAACCCCTCCTGTCTGAAACTTTTCCTTATCAATTTGCTGACTTCCTCAATAAAACAGAATCTCATTTCTCTGTTATTGCTCAGTATTCAGAAACTTCCATGTTCCAATCCAACTGAGCATGTGGAAGTTAGGTATGTTTTAACTTTTATTTTGTAGCTTGACAGAAGTATCAAAAGTAGCTTTTGTGAGTCAAGCGTATTTGGATTAATTACCCCACACCCCATCCTTGTGGCCAGGTATGGGAAAACAATTGTAGGGATGGATTAGAACTGCTCCTTCCCAGCTTGCAGCAGCTGAGGGTTCAGGGACTTTCCTAACCACACCTGCATTCTGTAATCAGTAGTTCCTAGGAGTTCCTGAGGCTACCGCTATGGGTGTTTCTTGGGCATTAAGAGCATACTTAAATATTTCCTGAATGGTTACTTATGTGTCACAGCAACCTGTTGTAGAGTTCTAGAACTCTACAACAGCAGGAAAATAATATTTTGTTTCATCTCTCTATTTTTTTTTTACTTCATTTGATGCTTTTCAATTTCTGTGAAATGAAAAACTGTTTGTTCTCTATTCATCTTCTTCATAAGTTCCAATTGTGGAGAATGATAGAATCATGAAATAGTTTGGGCTGGTAAGGGGCCCTATTTACAGCAGATTTCTTAAGTTTGCACTGCTTTTCAGCTGTGCCTTCCACAATGCTGGGCTCACCTCACACCTTAATGGTCTAGCACATGTCGGTGTTACACTCGTGCTGCCCTGCAGTGCTATTGAACAGTGATGGGCTTAGAATGAAGTGCAACAGATGCATGTCTGCATTCTGCTTTGTGTGCTGTTTGTACATAGCAGGCTGAGCACTTCAAGCACTGTGTTGTAATGAAACTTGATTATTGCTGCTTCAGGGGTTGCGATGCAAACTTATAAACTGTTTATGCTGCACAGCTTTCGTTCTTCTCTAGCAATTAATTGTGTTCTATTCTGATCTCCTTGAGGAGATTGGGGTATTTCCCAAGTGATCAAGTTCTGTATAAAACAGAATTTAACATATATAGAGGATATGTCAACATCTTACAGTTTCCCAGAGGTTGTAATGCACAGTTTAACTTATGGCATACCTTTAGCTGCATCTGGCAAATGATTCTATTAATCGTGGTTGGAGAGACTGCTACATTAGGGTTTAACTAGAAGGCTGTGACAAGGCTGGGAACAAAGCAGAGCATTTTAGGCCATTACCAAAGGGCAGGTTTGTACAGTTCCATCTGTGCTTGGTTAAGGCTTCCTCATGTTTACTCATCCATCCTCTCCTGTTGGAGTAGTGTTTATTGGAGATATTTGTACACCAGGAGAGGCTGAGATGCTCTGTGGCTGTGGATATGCTACACACCTTGCAGGAAGATTCCTCATAGCACTGTGTTTTTTCCCAGCTGCATTTAGAGCTAAATTTTCATGTGTTTCTGCTAATTTTCTCCTTAAGGTCTGTTTCTACTACATCATTCTGTGAAGTGCATACTAGTTGTAGGTGTGACCTGGTGAGCAGCTTCACCTGCTGAGGGATGGCAGACATAGGTATACTACTGCAGAGTGGCGTGCCTAAATGTGAGCATCTTATCCTTGTGTTACTGGAAGAGCAATCTCCCCCATTCCTCATCTGGACTTTCTGTACAGTAAGGTGTTGCATTTCTCTCTTCCATTCTCAGGGTCAGTGTTGCTCTGCACTATTTCAGCCTTGGTTTGCAGGCCGCCTCTGCTTGGAGTTGTTGCATCCCCTCAACCGCTTACAGATAACAGTTGTAAACCAACAGAAGAGGAGAGAGTGATGCAATTGCTGTCATTTTTCCTACTGATTCTCAGAGCTCTATTAGAGGCAATGAAAGATGATAGATTTAATGCTTCTGACGTAGGACAGCAGCAGAAATATTCAGGCGGACCCTGTGCAGCCCTGACAAAATGCTGCTGTCCTAGTTGTGATTCCTCCTTTTTGCCAAACAAGGATTTTTTGGAAATGATGGCTTTTCTACTGGAAGAATTAGTTTTGCTAATCATGACCCAAATGCAGTTTTTGCATTCCCAAGCCTTGAAGTTTCAGTATTCTGCATTTTTTCTTCCATTGCAAAGCCATAGGAACAACTGCTTTTCCTAACAGGCCAGTCTAAGCAAGTTTAATACACAGGACGCATAGTGAAATGCTTCAAGCAAGATGATGAATAAGTAAATTAATACTGTTTTCACTTCTTTTTAAGTATCTGCATGTAGTACACAAAAGCATTTTAATTTGTAAATACCTTTCAAGTTTCTGAAACCAGAAATGTGAGAACAAATTAGTCAAATGTAGTGCAATTCTATTGACAGCAGCCTTCCTCGTTTTCTAAGGTTACCCTGTTGAGCATTCCTTTGCTGTCTGCAGGCATGGTCTTACAAGTGTTGCTTGTTCTCAACAAATAATACAATTTTACTACGCATCTTCACAGGAAAAGCTTCACACTCTTCCTGTATCATTTCCATTGTACTTGGCCATGAACAGCTGACCCCATATGTTGCATTGTGCATCAAGTAGATAGTATTAATTGGAGGAGTATAGAGGGAGCAAAGAATCAAGCTGTAATTTATCTGTGTGAGTTGATCGCTGATACTCTTTAGTAACTTAATTAACACTGTGTGAATGTTAAGCTGTTTAAATATTGTATTTCTCTGACTGAGCTTTTGTTAAACAAAGACATCTTGTTATTTCAGGTTGCAGTTGTTAAAATGAAGTGTACAGAGCGCATTTATGCAATGAAAATTCTAAATAAATGGGAAATGCTCAAAAGGGCAGAGGTAAGTCATATGTTTCTCTAATGCAAAGAATTTTTAAAATAGCATAAGGAAAATTACATTGATACTCTTCCAGATTAGGAAGAATTATTTCATGAGCATAGGAGCTAAATTCTTTTTTCTTTTTTTCCTAAGCTGTTTTAATGCAATCAGGTCTGACAGTCCCTTCCAGGCATCTGTTGTTCTCAGCATTACTGTGTATTCATTTAGCAGACAGTCTGCCCCAGTTCTTACCCTGAATTTATTGGCCAGATTTTTGTTTACAGTGAAGGCAAGTTAAAGACCATAGGAAAGCTGAGATTGGTGCTACTATGGCAATCATAGCTGTATACAAATGCATTATGAAAGGTTCTTTTTTTCTCTTGTGTTCTGAAAGCATATATATTAAAGAGCTTTGCATCCTTCAGTTCGTAACAGGATTTAGATAGCTGGTAAAACTGTAACTAAATACTTGGGAACCACAAATTCAAATTGTAAAACAAACATGTTAAGCGGGTAAGCCTATTAAAAAAGAGTATTTTTGATGAAAGGAGATGTACATTGTCACAACAAATTACATAAATGGGACTGTGTACTTCGTAGGTGAGGAAAGGACCTGCTGTGCTGTAAGTGGCCTGTACCTAGAATACACTGAAGAGGAGAAGCCTTATGGCAAAAGTACTACATGAATTAACAGTTAAATGAGCAATAGAATTAATGGGGAAATAAATGTAACACATTACAACTTGTAGCAGTTCTGTTAAGGGACAGAGGTGAGGGGCTTTGTGAAGATTCAGCCTACTGCCCCTTCCCTGTCCTATTCTTGATCCTGATGGCTCCCCTCTCCCCAGGCCACCCTTCCCATTCTCTCCCTTCCTTTCAGTGAGTCAGTTCCACCTCTTTTCCTGTGAATCAATCCCTTGCCTGTCGTTAAGCCCCCTCACACTGCACTGGGCTGATTTAGTCACACTCTGTCCATCAGATCTCCTCCACAGGCGGCGGTAGCCGCTGCTGCTCTGCTCTCCTTGGAGCTGCCAGGAGAACTCCGCTCCAGGCTGTGTTGCATCAGTGGTTCTTAGTTGAGTGTCTTTGTGGGGGAAATTCAGTGCCATTTTTACGCAGGTTTCAGTGTGATGAATTTGTTGCTCAGTCTAGGATTTGTTTAAATCCTAAGGTGCTTTTTGGGGACTCCCAAACTCTGATGTAAATACAACCATGCAGGATTAGTTCAGTCATTTTTAAAGTGTCCTAATTAAGTGATTTAGCTAAATAGCTGAAGCATTAGAGATGTCCTGAGGAGAGAAATCTTTACAAATAGTTGTCTTCATATTCCATGACCAAATCCTCCTACACTGTTAGGCAAGCAAGAGCTAAAAGAGGGTTGTCGATCAAGAAAGAGCTACAAGGAGCAGTAGTTCTCCCAGTGCAGTTGGGATGAGTAACAATCCAGCTGAGTCCTCTTTCTGCTGATTTCCCTATCTATGCAGAACTGTAAAGGCAGCTGTCTGCTTTGCTGTGCCCCTTTGTCATTTCCTGTTCTCATGGTTCAGCTTTCCTGGGTAAGCAAGAGCTTGTAACCTGCATATCAAGTTCATAAAGCATTTGGGAAATGAGAAATTCACAAATGTGGTAAAACTTGTTAATTTTTAAAATGAAACCTGCAGGTATACAATAGCTTCCTAAGTGGGCAGTTCCACTGAAAAGCAGACTTGAAGCATTTTATTATCCACTCTATGAGTGGTCTAAGAAACATTCTTACCCTGGTTTATGTAATAGAAGCATTGTGTGACATTAAACATAGCAGAAAGTTATATAAATAGTGCTAATTTGTGCACTGGCTGCAAGAAAAAACATATGGTTGGAAGCTACTAAAGGACAGCAGAGATTAGTGACTATCAGCTGACATCCCTAGGTGGGCTGTAAGCAAAAAAAAAAAAAAAAAACTACAAAAAAAACCATGCTGTTTGCATTGATGGTGTGGAACATTTGTATTCATTGTTCTGACAACAAAATATGTAGTCCTTAGTGTGTTACTGCTCACAGTTCCAAATCCTGACTAGCTAATGAGGTAGCCTGATGTGCTTATTCAAGGTGTTGTCTGAAGACAGTCATGGTAGGTGGATGGTTGGACTAGATGATTGTAGTGGTCCTTTCCAATCAAAATCATTCTATGATGTTTTGAGCTAGTGTCAGTTGAAAAGGATAGTTTGAAACTTAGAATTCATGATGCAGGCTGTCCTGAAGCATACTGGTTTAGAAGCGTTGGTAATATTCCCTCACTGTTTGAGCTTGCGCAGTGAACTGGATCAACAAACGGATGTCTTTGAAAATAAACAAACTAGCTCTGTGTGCTGGCAGTCACCCCGGGCAGCTGTGCCAGAACAACCGAGAGCTGCTGGGCTGTGGTGCTGGGGTTTGCATTGCTTAGGACTGCTCCTGCTGCCAGGCTTTTTTTTAGAGTGGTACTTTAGCCTTGTTCGTAAACATGAAAATCAGTCAGTTAACATTTAATTATAATTTACATCTCTTTGCATCAATAATTACTGACTTGACAGTATGACCCCCAGTATGGAGCTTTTCAGTAGAACTATAAATTGATTTTTGCTTCCTTACGGGGAGAATTACAGTTGAGATAGTTTATAAGATGCGATCAATATATGGTGAGGCTTCAGCTTCCCAGGAATATTCTTCCACGGTGCATTTTCTAAGACATCTGGACAATTGGCAGTGACAAAAAATCAATTCTTATCCTGAACCCAAAACCTGAATCTGCAACTACTGGGTGTTGTAATAATTGCTTTCAGAATGGAGAGCAATGAAAGGATCTGCGTCTTGATAATACTGATCCAATAAAAACATTTTTCTTTTTTCTTCAGAGAACTCTTGGAGGTTATGAAAGGTGGTTTTATGTAAATATACTAAGAAAACCTGCTACACAGGGCTTGCTTCTTTGAAGGTTGCTATGTGAAGTAAAGATTCTTGAAATTGGAAATGTCTTATCTTAGTTCGGTATAATACATTAATAGTAAATTTTGTTCATATCCATATAGTGTGTTTGCAAGGTCTATAGTTGGAAGTGCAATGTAAGAAAAGTATACGAAAGAAAGTATATTTTCACATAGGTCTTTTTCAGAAGAACCATACCCACAGTAACAAATTATAATTTTCCTAATGTTGTTCCGTAATATATTTTTAAAAGATTTAGTGTTGGTTCAAACTGGTTTGTGGGTTTCCTTTTTGCTGCTTTGTTTTTACTATTTTTTTTTAATGTCACAGTCAGAAGTGGTGTGACTGAATCCCTAACTACAAGCCTGCAGTGATTCCTTGGCATGTCACTTGTGCAGTCTGAATTCTAATGAATTAGAGGCCTCTGTTCAGCAATTTTAAATAATCCCATAAAACATCCATATATATATATTCATCCTGTGAAAACTACTTGTTGATGTTGACAATGTCTTTTTCCCTTCCCTCCCTTTAGACAGCTTGTTTCCGAGAAGAGAGAAATGTCTTGGTGAATGGAGATTGCCAGTGGATTACTACATTGCACTATGCCTTTCAAGATGAGAACTATTTGGTATGTTTGATTCATCAGCAAATAAAAGCTTTATGTTATGAAAGAACCTTATTTTTTGTATACTTAAGTGTATTGGTGCAGTAAATCAGTCTACCTCATGCCTTGCAGCTGTGTTTTGGCATTCTTGTTTTCTCCTTGAAGAAAAACTTCAAAGGATTGACTGTAAATGTAAGAGAGTGAGAAAGTCATGTAGTACTGCAGTCTGCAGAGGTTTAGCTAAGCACTTTTTTAACTGATCTACTCTTGCATAAATGTGTCATGCTTAAGTTTGTTTTTGGACAACATTGCAACTAATTAACTTAGGGGAGATGTTAACACAGTGAAAATAAGAACTGTTTTAATATTAAAGTTCCAAATTCAAGACTTTGTTGAAAAATGGCAAAATTAATTTAACATTTTATTTTAAAAGCGGTGATTAAATTGTTATCTTAAATAGACTCAGGAAAAAATATTTCAGTGAAATGCTTTTGAAATCAGCAGATTGGTCATCTGAAGTGATGGTTACTGGAAAACTGAGTTACTATAACATGCAAACTGTACTTAGCTTTATCACAGAGATCAGGAATGTGCTGGTCATGGTTATAAACAAGAAATGAGCTTATTGATGAGAACTTTCCAATGAGTTCAGGAACTAAGCATTGAAAATTCAGATAATACTCAACATTTTTCAGAGATGCTAGTTTGACTATCATCTTAGAAGTATTTCCACAATGACAAGCACATCAGGTCTCTAGGTGCTCAATTACAGTCTTATTTCCATTTTATTAATACTTTGTGATAGATCCACATTTTCCACCCCTCAAAAATCTCGTTATCTGTGGAACTGCCTCAGGAAGATTGCTCATAAATTCAAGTTCCCTCAGAATCAAACAGCCTTCAGACTTTTATAAAAATAACTCAAGGTACTGTAATGTAATATTTCCAAGCAGCATCTGAAAAAGGGGCTAAGAATTTTTTTTTTTACCTGTAGTAACAGAAAGCGATCCTAATGACAGTGGAGGGAGAGATACAGTATTGCTAATACCATTTTATGAAAACCTGCTCCAAGTAAGCTGTAACAGTGTAATACATTTCCCCAAGTTCCCAAAGGCATGTAGATGTTGAAGTTTCACTTGACAGCAGAGTTTAGACAGCTAATGTCTAATTTAAGATCCAGAATTTAGAAAGCAACAACTCTGGCAGCTGAAGTCAGCAGATTGCCAGCTTGCCTGAGGTCTGGTACTGCATGTGCTGAGATGCTAACTTCCAATTTGGTCTGTTACTCAACATCCATCTCATGTAAATGTCTGGTACTAGCAGATGAAGTGTATGTGCGTTTTAGTTACTCTGTTGTAAACGATGTTTGAAGAAAAAGGGAAGTTGACAAAACACATCAGGAAATAGCTTTCATCCAGAAATGTGGGCTCTGGTCCAGGCTCTCTTCCATGCTGTCTTAATAGTTAGCTTGTCCAGGGCTGAAAGATCTCTGTTCAGACCTCTGCTCATCTTAAGTTTATAGCCATATTTTTCCACATCTCAAGAGAATGCTTCCACATTCCACATTCCTCTCTCCACAAGAGAACCTGTTCAGTTTGGCTTTACTTTTCAGCTTTGCTACTCATCCTTACTCTTGTGTAATGGACCACAAATCTAAGCAGAAAATGAGAACAGACATTAGAGCTTGAGTTACCAATCCTTCTGGAAAGCAAAGCTCTTGATTCTTTTTTTCTGCTCCCGTTGATATTTGTGCATTATAGCTCATGATTCTTATACGCAAAACCAGAGAGGTGTCTTTCCACACCTAGGACTTTACCATTCTCCCCTGGCTGCATGAAGTAAGTCTTCAGAATGAGACAAATAATGATAATATATTAAGACAGAAAAGCAGTAATGCCATTGGAGTCTCTAGAAATAGTTGGGATTTTATTTCCTCTCTTTAGTATCAGTAGAGCATGTGATGATGGAAAAATTAAATACAAACATGAAACACAAAGTTCTACAAAACGTATTTGTTCTAGAGTTTGATTTTCTGGTTCTGCTCATCTACTATTTAAATGTAGTTAAATTTAAATTTAAATTTTTTAAAGTTTTTTCTGAACACAATGTCTTAAATGACATTGCGTAGAAATGTTAGCATACCTTTTTCTGGTTCCTAGAAAGTTTTTTGCAGAGACAGTGCGAGTCAAGATGTATTAAGTAAGCCTTTGGTTATTCTACTGAAGTAGGTAGCAGGTAGGTAAAGCTTAGTCTGTGCACATCTGAAATGCATATGTGACCTGAAGTTCATAATCTAAATTTAAATCTGTGAGTTTTTGTGTGATTTACCAGGAATTCACGGATAAATACTTTCTTATTCATTACAAAAGATTTGTGTTTTTCTGTTGCCAGCCTCTTTTAAGTTTCCTTATGAGTATTTTAACATCTGTTTTTTTTCCCTTTGATCTCCAACCACTCTCCCTGTTTGATGTAACCACTTCCCAGGAAGAAATGCAGTGTGTCTAAATTTAAGTGTCATAATACCTTTATTTTAACCCTATATGAAGAGAAAAGTGCCTCTGGACAAGATCGTTGTGGGGAAGATGATTAATAAAATTTGACTTTCTTGTAGAAGAGATCTCAAGTGTTCCCCTGTTCCAGGAGCCTCATTTCATGGGTCAAGTGAGTTCTCACTGCCTTATGAACTCTGTGGGAACTGAGAAGTGCATTACCTTGTCTTCCTGACAAGCAGTCTATTTCAGCTCCCACAGAAGGCTCTGTAAACTCTCTTAACTTTACTTTTGAAAGAAAATAGCATGGTACGATATTCATTTTAGAACACTTCTGGTTCCCGTCTGTAGCTTTTCATTTCCAAACGTAACTGTTGTGTTCATGCCATGTTCCAACAAACATTGAAAACTCCTTATTGGATTGTGTAATATATGCTGGTTGCTTTCAACATAATCTGATAGCTTAAATCATGAAATTTGCCTATAATGAAATGCAGAAAAATATCAAAATGTAGGCCTTCTCAAATCCTCTTCTAAGCCAAATAATAGTGAGGAAATAGTGTTCCATCCTGGGCATCATGGAACAAAAATGTTCAAGTCATTATGCTTTGAGTGGTACCCTGGTTTTAGCTGTGTATTGCTGTTTTTCCATCTATAAAACGGAGATTAGGTTATTTTCTAACAAGTCTGAGTTCGTTATTTTCACATGATGCCACATCCATGTTGGTACTGTCCAGAGTTAAAATAATGGTTGATTGACCTTGGAGGCAGTTTGCTTTTTCATTGAAATACATTTATGTCCAAGAACGTGATCGTTTGATTTCTTAAATTTTCAAGTGCTGCAGTGCTTCTGGCATGACAGCACTTCTGACTTATGAGCAATCTCTGCCATGGTGTCATGGAGCTCCTGCCAGCTCTGTTGTGCATCTGTGATGCGGCATGTGTCGAGATGAGTGCTTGATGATACTGATGTACTAAGTTCCACTTTTGGAACCACTAGCAGTTTTGAAATGTACCAAGGCTAAAATTTGTAATGAAATGTTTGTTTTAAACAAAGCTGCATCCATCTGTTGAGCACCAATGCCTTACAGAAAAGTTTTTAGTGAAATTTTAATAAAAACCATTTGAAAGAAGCAAGGATTGTTACTTAGTGCTTCTGTTAAGAGTTTCCCTCAGTAAATGGTTTGTATAATACAAATATCCAAAATTCAAATGCATAGTTCCTCAAATTTTAGCACCTGATAATAGACGTGCAATTCAGGCAAAAGGCCACCTGCAAAAATAAACCTTAAAATGTTAATCCTTACAGTTTTCCAGTCCGAAAGAATTCTCTTCTGCAAGTAGCATTAAGTATTTTCTGTTCATATATAATATAACACTGAAGTTCTCTTACAAATTCCTATTTTTAATTTCTTTCTCTTCCCGTCCAGAAGTTTTCAGTTTAAGCACTGATGACCTACTTAAATTTTTCGTGATATTAGATTTTTTTTTTTCCATTGTGCATCACTGGAGTAGAGATCGAAGGGACGGAATGATTTTCTATCATTATTGTTTCAGCAGTTAACTGATGAACTTCGTATCTTTTTCTTAACAGCTGTGTCTCAGTATGTAACTGCTTTATTTCTCCCTTTTCAGTATCTAGTGATGGACTACTATGTTGGTGGTGACTTGCTGACGCTTCTCAGTAAGTTTGAAGACAAACTTCCTGAAGATATGGCAAGGTTCTACATTGGTGAAATGGTGCTTGCAATACATTCCATACATGAGCTGCATTATGTGCATAGGTAAAATGTCATCTTACTTTTGAAAAATACATATGCAGTTATATTAAGTTAATTCTAAAGATATGGCTACAAATACAGATGGCTAGCCACGGGGATGCTACTGTGGGCACATGCTTACTGTATGATGAATAATAATTACATAAGCTATATAATATTTTAGTTACCAAGTTTTGATGGATTCGTATTAGAAGCAGTGGCATTTATGTGACTAACCTCCCAGTAAAGCTTTTAGTTTCAATCGTGCTTCTTAACTTATTCTCAATTCGCTTCATGAATATTTATCTACAGTTGTCCAAACCAGCATAGATGTTTGAAGCGATTTGAATTCTCTGCAAATGTTTAAAAATTATGCAAAATGTATTCACTGTAAGTCCATAATAATGGTGAATCTGCTTACCTGAGCTGATCCTCAGATGGAAGAGGATGTATTTTTTTAATGAGTGGATCTGTTTAATTGTGCCTACATGTAGGAAGTATATTCCAGACCAGTACCTACAATCATGTAACTTAGATTGTAACATTTAAGAATATAACATTCCTTACTCTGTGTAGGAGGAAATAGACCAGGAAGTTTTATTTCTATTTTGGTTTACCTCTTGGAGTGACTATTTCAGAAAAGCTGTTAGTGGTGCAGGGGGAGACATTTGGTAAATATTTTGTTATTTCAAGATTCTTGATCAAGTGGAAATCCCTATCCTTTACTTCATTTTCAGATTTAACAATTACGTGTGATAGAACAATTAGAAAGCAAAGTGATAGTAAGACTGGAAACCTTGTGGGTTGTATTCTTATACGCTACGTATGACTTTAGAGCTTGATTTCAGTAACCAAGAAGTTAGAAAATGCAGACTGCAAGGGTAATGATGGTTTTCAGTTGTGTGAATATTGCTTTTGGCTATGCAAGCGCATTCATGATGAGTAGCTGAAATCAGTGCTCAGGAGAAGTGGGCTTTAGGCTAACATTTTATCTTGCTTGGCTGGTGGGTTTTGACTTCAATCACTTTACGGTGAAATATAGACAGTAATACTCTTGTGGGTAAATATGGACAATATGTGGGGATTTTGAAATTGTATGTGTTTGGAGAAACTCACCAGAGGCACTACTTGACCATTTCCAAGGAAGGTGGCTGCCTAACTGACCAACTACAACTTTGAGTGGGATTGAATGAATGCCTCTTGTGGCAATAGGAATAAATTTTTCTGAGACCAAAACATGCGTGAATGTCCAAGAAATTACTGCTTGGCAACTGCAGTGGATTAGGAAGAAGAATGATTGTTCTGGAGAGGATTTCAAGGGCCATTTGAAGGCTTATATGACCTGTTAGCTGTAGATAGGAAACAGTGGAGCTCAGAGATGAGGCATTAAGCCTTTCTGAACAGAAGCAGTGTTCCCTTAGGCAAGCAAGAGCTGCATGCAAAACAGAAAAGTAGAGATGTGTTGGATGAGATTGGCTCATGCTTCCAGTAGCACTGTGAATGGTGTTATTTAAAAACCAACAAAAAAACTGTGCACAGTTGTGTATAAGCTTCTGTAGTCTTCTGCTCTTAGTGAGCTTGACTCTTATGGGACTAAGGGAATCTGGAAAGCACTTAGAGCTGTAATAGTATAGAATAAATTTAACAATGGAAAATTATTGATGAGGTTTTTGGAAAGGAAAATGAAATAACCTACTATTCTGGGTATATATATATTAGCAAATTTATATTTTTTCATTCTAAGAAGTAAATATGCCTTTAATTTATGTTGACAGGCATAGATGAACATTCTTATTTTGCCTTAATACTGCTCATGAGCAGCAGTATTCGTGAAGTGTCAGTAATAAATTTAAAATCATTAGCTCTTGGTTCGGAAGTAGTCATTTCAGTCTGTGTTGGAAAAATGTGTAAGTTTGACAGGATTTCTATACATATTAGGATTGTTTGTTAAGCCTTTCTTAATGTTTTTCATGAGTTTGCTCAAGTATGAAGTATGAAAATCAGCAACCTAAAACGCAGACATTCTCAGGTCCAACTTCTGTGTAACAAGATGGCATCTGAAACTGCCTATTTGAAAAGCAATTCTGTGTTGTGGTGCAACAAGATTGCATGTAAAACACATTTAATAATAATAATACAGAATATTATTTGAATAAATATGGTGTCTAGAAAAAAATAGATTTATTGGTGCTTTTTTTCGTTTTTTTTTTTTTTTTCTAGTTTGAATAAAATTTCAGAAGGGGTTGGTGAAATGCTGGCATGTTAGGAGTTGATCCTGAAGTAGTATTGACTAAGGAATGGGAAGGACACTGGTATGAGTTGGTCTGCAAGACTTGATTGTTGTAGCTTTTAGTCTGCAGAATTGGTGCATCATTGAGTTAGTTGTGCCTTCTCTACCTGTTTTTCTCTTTCCCCTGCACCTTCCCGATATACTGCCTACGTGCTCTTAAAGTAATGCTGGCTATTTTGAGGCTATTAATTAGTATTTATATATGGAGAGAGAGTATGCATCAAGATTGTTTTATTAAATTGGGTGTTGTAGTCCATCTTTTGTGAATTTGAGTACAAACTGGCAAAAGAAAATGAGATTGATAGGACTAAATTCAATTAACATGCTCTTATTAAAGTCCTTTTTGGCTGCGTTCCTGGTACCAAAACTAATATCAAGTAAAGAGTTACAGTGAAATGGGAATCTTAGTTCAATGTCATTTAGTAATCTTAGTATGTAGAATGCCATTTACAGCCTGCTGTATACACATATCAGTAAGAATGATGTGCTTTGACCCTTGAGACTTTCTCCTGTTATTGTTTCCTGCTGAAATGGCATTGTCCTGGTCCCAGAGCCAGGAGAATGCAGAGATTTCTGGAGTAACTGCTGCATGTACGTAGGATGGAAAAGTCCTTAGGTACCCATGGAAGCTAATCTGATGTGCAGTTACTATATAGAAAAATGATCTGTAATACCAAGTGGAGAATACAGGCCAGCAAAAATGCTGGACGAAGTTTAGAGAAGCAGTGAAAAATATCAAATAGGAAGCTATAGGTTGATTATAAATCAAACAAAAAAACTAAATAAAAAAAAAAAAAAACCCCATTACCTTACCTACCAAGATTAACTTTTTCTTGCTTTTTCTCTTGCCTCCAAAAGCGTATTGCGATGCATACAATCTTGAACTACTGTTGATGAAGTAGACTGCCTATCTGTTCTGTTCTCTGACTCATTGTCATTGTTATACTTGGTTATTTGACCAGAGTTCAGCTTTGAGCTGAAAGTCCAGTATAGTCATAAGTTTCAGTGTTACAGGCGATGTTTTATGTTTGACAGATGGAGAGAGTCATATAACATAATAAAAAAAAGCTTGCATCACTGTATAACTGACATAAATTTCTTTATTTTGATGGAATCTGATGTAATCTTTACAAGCAGAGCTCATACTATATATTTAATTTTTTCAATTCTTTTTTTCATACAGGGACATAAAGCCTGATAATGTTCTTTTGGACATGAATGGCCACATACGACTGGCAGACTTTGGGTCCTGTCTGAAGATGAGTGAAGATGGCACAGTATGTATGAAGCGGAATTAAATTGGGTAGTGGGATCTTTTAAGTGAGTTCCTGGTCCTAACACTATTCATTGTATTAAACTATTAAAAAGTTTTACTGTAAGCTTTTTGACATGCTAAAAATTGAGGGAAATGTTCAACACATTTATAAGAAGCAGTTTTTGGAATCTTCGTTTCCTGGTATACAGTGTCCAGCAGTTTTTGGCACAAACTCAGGTCTTGGTGGCATTCTGTAGTCTTAAAATGTCTGTCAAGAATTTACCACCTTAAAAACAAAATGAATTGGAAGGAGCTATTGTAACTCCATGTGAACCCTTAAAGTGTTTTTCTAGAGATTACAGTTGCTGCTCCTCCACCCCAATGGTTGAGGCTTTCCTACTACATGGATACAAGGAAATTAATTACCTATTCCCTACATTGCATCCACAATTATGCTACGTAGGCATTAAACAAATTTCAAACCTAATGGAAGTAGGATGCTGCTTGCCCTGGAAACTTGTTTTGCTATTTTCTGATGAAATTGTAAACTGAAACTCAGGCACAGGACTCAAACTGCCTGCTTATTAATTTTTCATTTCAATTTCTCGCAAACAGTTGCAGTTGTAAAGTGTAGAAGCATGTGTACACACAGGCAAAACATTTTCTTGGCTTTTTGATAACAGGAATAACTATTTGGAAGTTTTGCTGTGTGCAAATTAAAATGTAGACTTTGTTACTTTCTTAGTACATTCTTTGTTTCATTGCTGTGATTTTTGTTTTTATAATTAACTTTCTTTTCTGAAATCATGTACTGATGTCTCTGTCAGAAATACTAAAGTATGAGTGAGAATGTTGCTTTAGAGATCCTGAAAACTTACCAGAATTATGTTTGCCTTATTTTTAAGGTGCAGTCCTCTGTAGCAGTGGGTACCCCTGACTACATCTCCCCTGAGATACTGCAAGCCATGGAGGACGGAATGGGAAAATATGGGCCTGAATGTGACTGGTGGTCACTGGGGGTCTGCATGTATGAAATGCTTTATGGTGAAACACCTTTTTACGCAGAGTCCTTAGTGGAAACCTATGGGAAGATTATGAATCACGAAGTAAGAAATACGTTCATCTTACTGTATTTACTAAGACTGTAATGTTTACAGTGAAACTGTTGCTCCTTATAAATATTGAAGTGATGGTAGTTCTTTGCTTTCTCACGATGATGTAGAACTGTATCTAATTATGTAGATTTGTTGGTTCCATTTTTAGGAATGTTGGCATCTCTGAAAGGCAGAATTTGATTTTTTTCCTCTAAATGGTAATGTTCTTGTTGAAAAGTCTAAGCAGTCTTCATGAAACAAAATTTAAAACCAACTCTTAAGATAGGCCAATTGAAAGTTTTTTCTGGAGTGTGCTGGAGAATTGAAGCAATGCATTATTTATGCAGCTGTGCACATTTTCTGTCACATCAGTAATCAGTACAAAAAAAGGAAAGAGGTAAGTCAGCTGGTGTGGACATGAACTGCATAGAGAACATGAGGTCAAGGGGGAGTTGCCCAGAGGAGAAGTGGCAGAAAAACATGAACTTTTGAGCAGCACGAAGAACATGAGGTCAGGGGGCTTTGTCCAGAGTCAGAGAGGTAGAAAGTTGTTCAAACTTCTGGATGCATTTTGAACATTAGGAAATAAGAGTAAGCCAGTTCACAATGTCCTTCCAGAGGTGTGGTAGGAATTTGTGATTATGTCCTGGTGTTTACAATAATGTGCTCTCATAGTGAAGCAGTGGTGGATAGGACATAAAATTCTCTCTAGAACTGTCACCCTTGCAGTGATCAGTACCAATCTCTCACTCTCTTCAATTTCCTCAATTAACTAATTGGTGGCAATCTTTTCTGTATTATGATTGAAAAATGTAATCAGTTTGGGCTAAATACTATTTGTGTGGCTGTAAACTATTTTTTGAGAAAGTTTGAAGCTGTTATCCTGCAGATAACAGCTTAATACTTAATATTGTCTCATTTGGACATAAAATTGATGTGGTTTTAGTTTTTTTTAATTGGCATTTTAAAGTTTAATTTGAATTATGCTGTTTTGGTCCCTGGTGGTCTTATTCAAACCTTGAAAGGTTGTATTGTAAAACCATAAAAGTATTACTGGCCTTTACTAAAACAAACGTGTTGACTTGACTATACAGTGGAAGTAGTAGTAAACTAAAAGACAGAAAAACTTTTCCCAGTTTTATCTGGAGTAATTTCATGTATAAAAGTGTTTTGTGGAGGATTGGGCATGTTGGGGTTTTAAGAGCAGAAATAAATAAAATCTCAAGGAATACATCTTCAGCAGGTCAGTGGAGCTGTGGCTAAGAGTTATCAGCGAGTGTATGCCTGTGTTGCTCAATCTTTGTTGTACTGTAATGTCAGAACTCCTATATGTCTTCCAAAAGAAAAGCTGCCTTTTCTTAAGGGTTACTGTAACAGCAGCTGTTTTCAGACAGATTTGTATTAAAGGAATCAAGAAGAGATTACTAATCTTCATAATCTATTTTAAGACAACAGATCTATCGATGGTCATGTTGTACTGTACTCTGCCACTGCTCAGTGGATGTAGTAGAATGCTGTATATTTGTTTGCTGTTTTATTGGTGTAATTTAGCACTTTCTTTTTGAAAACTACCACTGAAAATTGAAAATGGATTCCTCTAAAAATTTCTCAATTTGTTTTGCTTTCTAGGAACGATTTCAGTTTCCATCTCATGTTACAGACGTGTCTGAAGAAGCAAAAGATCTGATTCAGCGGCTTATCTGCAGTAGGGAACGTAGACTGGGACAGAATGGAATAGAGGATTTTAAGTCTCATGCATTTTTTGAAGGACTTAACTGGGATAACATCCGAAACCTAGAAGCACCTTATATTCCAGATGTTAGCAGTCCATCTGACACCTCAAACTTTGATGTAGATGACGATGTGCTAAGAAATCCAGTGAGTCTTTTGTTTAAATATCAAGTGCAAGTATGCAACCGTGCTGCATTGTAAGGTAGTAGTGAGAACTTGTTTCAAAAGAGATAATTACTTTTTTGTTTTCGGGGTTGTTTTTTTTTTGTTGTTGCTGTTTTGGTTTGTTGTTTTGTAAAAGGAGCAAGTAATTTGTTAGGAGAAAAGGCGAATTTGTTAATGTGTTGTGCTAATGAAATGGTTTGTTTAAAAATCTAAAAATCTATGGAACAGATTTCCAAGTCTAGCAAAGTTAGTGGTACCTGTCTGTATATGACATGGATATGCTCTGTGGTGCAATGTTATAGCAACAGGGAATATTCATATTGCAGCCATAGTGACATGAATGCTCAGATGAAGTTCACAAGTAGTTATGCTATGTGAAATTTCAGAAGAATGAAACCTCACTCAGCTGTGTCCATTTATATAACTAACTCAGTTTGTCAACTGTTCTTATTTAAAAAAAGAAGCTCACAATATCTGAAAACCCAAAATGAGCATTGAGGTGGAAAACATTATTTTTTTCACATTTGAAATGACTTAATTTTCACATTGTAGCATTAAATAATGTGGTTGCTCAAAATTAAAGCTTATTCAGGGAGAAAAAAGCTGACACACATTTGCCCTTTTAATTTACCTTTACAAGGAGCTTGTATTTTGTTTTGTTCTTTATCAGATATGAATATGATCTGTCTTCAAAAATACTTACATGCAGCTTGTATTCACAGCTGCCCTGGTGGGGGAACTCAAAGTGATGCTACTTCAGTCACTTAAAAACCAGAAGGTTGTTCTTGGGAGTGGGGGTGTTGGTGTTCCTTCATTTTGTTCGTGGCCACTTGTTCATCAGTTTCAATCCAAGAAATGGAGAACTTTTGGCTTGATTTTTTGATTACGTGTCTTGCAGTAACAAGCATACTAAAGCAAACATCATGCATTCTCATGCCTGGTCACTTTAATTAGGAACTTGAAGTTTCGGGTTTTCTTTTAATGGTTGCCTTGTGCTTTGAACTTGCTGAAAAGCTGCCTTTTCAAGCGCCAGCTCACAAAAAAAAAAGAGGCTTCTAAATTCAGGTCATTATATTAAATGACCTAATCTGAAATAAGGTTCATGCAAGGACAGTGGAAGGCTATACAACGAAGCATAATTGCCAGTTGTGAATTGGTAAGCGCTAAGAAGAATCTTTCTATCAGCTGTTTCTTTTTAACCATTGAGACTAGATCAAGTGGCTTTAGCTTTGCATGGGTTCTCTTCTGGGTGTTCATGCATGTTATTTTTATGCAGGAAGTGGTGCCACCGAGTTCTCATACAGGTTTTTCTGGACTGCATTTACCCTTTGTTGGGTTTACATACACAACTGATAGGTAAGCAAAGGATATGTTGTTCATTAAAGTCATTTCTCAAATGCAGCTAATTCTAGAAAGATTTCGTTTTTGTAATCAAGCAGGAAGAAGTCTATATATGTATCAACGGATGAATGTTCATCCCACATGCATATGTCTTGAACATATTTTCAAAGTTTTTGAAGATTAGATGCTCTTTTTTTTTTAATTTCCTTTATTTGAAATGAGTGAAACTTAAGGGACTAGATGTGTCACATGCAAGTAAGTACAGATTTGCTCTTCCTGCGTGAAGAGGCTAAAAGCAAGGCTTGTCTGCCAGAAACAGTCTAGGATTAGTTCATTGCTTGTTGATAGGCAACATTAACATAATGTAGTGTTACTCTTAATACAGATTCCCCATTTTCAGGTGGTTCTGAAAATAGGCAAAGATAGCTTGCTTTGCCCATCTGTGAAGTTTGAAATGAGTCTTCATTTGTCTTCAGAGGTCCCTCAGATACATTCTTGTGCCTCTTGAGTTTGAGTTTATTCTACCATGTTTGTTATTCCCTTCTTTTCCTTTGCTGAGATTTGTTATCCTTGCAACACAGCACAGAAAGGACCTGTTACACATATCTTATTTTTTAACTAAATCCATCTTTGTCACGCTTGAAACTGAACTTTTGGTTTTATTTCTCAGTTCTTTCAGTTGTGGGCATATTCTGCTTGCTTTGCTGTTAGGTAGTAACTTCTGAGGGGAATTATAATTATTGAAACAGTTTGTATAGTTAACATACGTTAGCATAATTAAATACCTGAATTTAAGTATCTTAATTCATCAGCAGCATACACAGTAGTGTCAGGGTATAACTGCTCTGACAGTTCTCTCAACAGTAACAGTTTTACTGGATGTTCTTGTGAGTTTAAGTTGCATAGTAGTTGGAATCCCAACATGTCACTGTCGAGTGTATTAGAAGGTTTTTACTTATGTGGTTTTGTTTTCAGCTCTTTATCTGATAGAGGCACTTTGAAGAGTGCAGTGCAGTCTGACACTGTAACCAAAGATGTGGATGTACAGCGTGACTTAAAGAACACTTCACAAATAGAAGGTTATGAAAAGAAAATACGGAAATTAGAGCAAGAAAAACAGGATTTGAACAGAAAGCTGCAAGGTGAGTGGCTTATGGTTTTTTGGATTCTTAGCTTTTGCTATTAGAGGAGTCGAAATGTATTTCACTGAATAATTTTTTCTCCTTTTCTGATTTTAAAGAATCTACACAGACAGTGCAAAGCCTCCAAGGTCCAGTGTGTGTTACAGTAAATACAAACCGTGATAAGGAAATAAAAAAACTAAATGAAGAAATTGAACGGTTGAAAAACAAATTAACAGGTAAGCCTCTGGCATGGCTAGCAGTAAATTATGGTACTGCAGCTTAATGTTAATAGAAGTGGTAAAGTACATATTGTGGTTTTGCAGTAATTACAATTAACATTATTGAGGTGCTTAAAAAATATCTTAAAAGTTCAGTTGAATAGTTAGAGGCATTTCAGTTTTTCCAGGCAAGTACTTAACCTTTTATTCCACTTCTACCTCCTGACACCCTGTACTAGTATGGAGAATGTAGAGTGGAATGAATTGAATGGGTGGGTTCAAGCAAATATTTTTGGTCATTTGATTTCCATAAAGGTGTCTGGAGATCCTGATGTCTATCTTTTTGAGGAGTATATTTTTGGTGGAGTTTTACTGGATGTATGTGTAACATAGAATAGAGAGAAAAGATTACTTGCCCTTTTGTAATTGAGGGGATAGGTAATGGTGGAAGTGTATAATAATAATAATACTGTATATTTAAATATTTCTGAGCTGCTGCTCCCTTTTGTGTGTTTGTCTGGTGATGCATTAATTAGGAAGCATTGCAGAAAAATACTGGCATCTGTCCTGAGAACGGTCTGACTCATCTGTATCTCTGAAAATCTGTTGCTTGACAATGCTATTAGTTTATGCATACAAACCTTCTGTTAGTGTTAGAATCAGTCATATGCTGAATGGTTGTTCTGAATCTTGATGGATTGCCTAAGAGGTTTATAGGGGTCTGTAGTATATTGTGAGTTCAGACGCCAGGTTACTAATACCAAGACTCCAACTGTTGTCCTCCATTCATGAGCATTTTTTTGTAGACCTATTTATTTTCTTGGTCCAGATTCCTGGTACTTTCATTATCTTGGTTTGCGTGTCAGTCAGTCCACTGTCAGTCACAACTGATATGTTTTGTACAGTTAAAGCAGTACTACCCTTTTTGTAAGCACATCTGTTGTGAAATCAGCTTCGCTCTAAGTGAGAATTTTTTCAAAAAAAAAACCCTCCGAACTCTGTTCTTGTGCATTTTAGAAATCATGTTTGTCTAAAGAGTTTGATTAAGGTGCTACTTCTGCAAATGGGTCAGGTTTATCCAGTTCTTCAGCCTATTGTGTACTGTTACATATTGAAATCTGGCAGTATAGTCTGTGGAGTGGGAGGGAGTTTAGCACAGCTTCATGCTAAAATGAGAAAAGGAATACTACTTCAATTGCTATGGCAGTGCTTGGGATCTCTGAATGCATAGGTTCAGTTTCCTGTTCTGCCATAGATGGCACAATTTCAGTGAGACAGTTATTCCTGTGCAATTCCTTATTTGTGTAAAAGTAGTAGTAATTAAAACCAAATGGAGAATGACAGTTCAGTTTCTTACCAGCTCTAAGACTTAACAAAAATACATGTAAGGGCAGTTATCTTTTCTGCTTAATGGTGATCTTTTTTTTTTTTATCAAATCTTGTGTAATATTGTGTAAAATTGTGAAATATCTTTTTTTTTTTTTTTTTAAATTTTCTTTGAGAATAAGAAGAGAACTACCAAGTGAACATCATGGTAGGAATATGGGCAGTTGGGTTTCCATTCTGCTTCATGCAGAATGGTGCTATCTTTCCAGATTTTCAGCCCTTCTCTACTCTAGAATAAGTAGATATGGAAATAAATAAGCTCTAAGAAATAAATAGTTCTTTCCTGTCTTGCTGGTTGCACCAATAAATGAAGTCTTGTCATATAAAGAAAACTGTTTAGGAGACAAATTACCAGAACTGGAATTCAAACAACTTGAGTTAATTTCAGTTGTCAAGGGCTAGAAGTTGCATTTCTCAAAACATAAAACGTCCCCATGCTAAAGCTTTTTTGCTTCAAGAGATAACAGTCTTTAAGAGGTGTGAAATTGTTTGTTCTTAATATGCTGAGAAAGTTAAAATGACATGGAGCTGCCAGTGCATCGGAGTTACTTTTAAGCTGCCTAAAATGGAACAAAGTTCCTTTCTGAACGAAGTTATGCCAGTTTGCTTAAGTAATGTTCCTTACTTGATATACATTTGGGACCAGTTATCTTTATTATGTATTACTCTGCAGATGTAAGTAAACTGGAAGGACAGCTTGCAGATGCAGTGGCTTTTCGACAAGAGCATGAAGACTGTATGCATAAGTTGAAAGGACTGGAAAAGCAGTGTCGAGTATTACGGCAAGAAAAAGAAGACCTTCATAAGGTATTGATCCAAAAATGAGTATGTTTAGAAATGGTCATGCAGAATAGTTCCAGACCAGTTTTGGTTTGATTACAGTTTCAGTATTAGAAATGTTGGTGTGTAAAACTATAATGAGATGTTAGTGAGCTTGTTAGTCTTGTTAATGGTATGCTTGTTTTCCAAGGTGCGCTCTTTTTTGTTTCTTTTTAAAGTAGGTTGGCATCCTGATAATTTCAGATATGTTCTCTTAGGTGGGAACAACACCTTTTTATATTGACTTGTTTGGTGTGTTTCTATCTTTTGAAGACAACTGGAGGATACATATCCACACAGTCACACAGAAGCTAGTAGAGTGTATAATCACAGAGCTCAATGAGATTTGGTTTGCTGGAGATGGGAGGGGATTTTCTAAGGAATGATTTTAGTTTAATGATTTGCTTTTCTCAAGATATTCCAGTTTACACTGGAGTTAAATTTGCGGGTCTGTGGCTTGTCATTAGTTTTGTTAGATGCTTGAAAGGTGTGTATTTGAACGAGTTAATAAAACTCAGTTGCTGTGCCAACTTGAGCCCACTTATTCTCTGTAATACCAAAGGATTAATTATTGTTTAAGACTGAGGATGACTTACTGAATTGTCTTACTGTTGTGCAAATTATACCTCTATTTGCTCCCTAGAATGTAACAGTATGTTAAGGTAGGTCACTCAAATATTTACAGTAAATAGAGGCTTTGCATTTACTATATACCATTCCAGTAATACCAAAGTACCATCTATTCAAATATCTAGGCTATGTACTGTTTGTATGGCATTCAGATGGACCAAAAATAATCCATGGAAAGACCTCTGAGTTTTTTGTCCACTAGAATTTAACAGCATCTCCTCTGTCTGTTAACCACAGTTAACATGTATTCTCTGGAGCGTATGAGTAGGGAAGATGGCAAATCTGCTCTTACTGGTTTGCACAAATGCCGTTTTGGAAATTGATGCATACTTTTGCATGACCTCTACTAATGGCAGGATTTTTTTAATGTCTCTTGGCCAGTATACACATACTCTGTTGTCTAGTTCTGCACTTTTTTATTTATTTTCAATCTCAAATGATTTTATGTAGAGCATTTAGTTTGTATTTTAGTCCTGTTAAATTATGTTAACTATTTGCTGTAAAGGAAACAACTTTTATACTTTCAATTAAATAAGAGCTTCACAGTTCTAAGCAATCTTCCTCGATTTTCTTAAGAATTTCACAAGATCTGCTGCAGCATCTTAGTGCTGGTACAGTCTGCTTGACTGTTTTCCTGAATGGGCAATCTACTGAAACTTTACCGAAACCACTTCCTTTAAGAGGTATTGATGTTGTGCAAGTACATTGTGGTAATCTGAAATTAAGTCTCTTAGACGTGAGATGGCCTTGTGCAGTCTGATTTGTATGAAAGACTTCCAGAATAGCAAAAGTCCTCTTGAAAATGCCACCCTAGAAACAGAACAACTGTTGTCTTGGTATGCTCCTGCAGCTATGTAAATTAACGATTAGAAATAATATTTGAAGTTATCTGAGAGGTTTGAGTTTTCAAGTCATGCTTATATAGGTTCACATTATTTCTTGGAAAAATGAACTGACTTCTATTTATTTATGTATTTATGTATTTATTTATTTTTTAAACCAGCAACTTGTAGAAGCCTCAGAGAGATTAAAGACACAATCCAAAGAGTTGCGGGATGCCCACCAACAAAGAAAGCTGGCCGTGCAGGAATTCTCTGAGCTCAGTGAGAGGATGGGAGAGTTGCGGTCTCAAAAGCAGAAACTGTCCCGACAACTTCGTGACAAAGAGGAGGAGGTGGAAATGAGCTTGCAGAAAAATGATGCTATGCGACAGGACATACGTAAATCAGAGAAAATCAGAAAAGAGGTAGCTCAATAAAATAGCTAACAATGACATGTTTCAGCTGCTGCTTGCCCTGCATCACTGATGCGATTGTATTGAGAAATCTGGAGCAGAAACGATTATTTACTCTGCTTATAAGATATTGCTCTGATAACTCCTCCATATCACTTCACTGTACTTCACAAAATAGATCTTGAATTAATTTCTAGAAGTTTTCCTAGTGTATCAGGGAATGAGCAGAGTCTACTTTATTCTCTGTACGCAGGCTGATTTTAATCTTGAGGAAACCATTTTTGCTACATGCCCAGCCTCTTACTTCTTTATTTTTTGATTCCTGCAGACTCTGAGCTCCAGTCACCTTGAAGCTTATAATGCTCAGTGCCATGATGTGCTTTATGTTGGAGTATTTTGGCTTCACTTTTTTTTCCAGTTGAATGTTTCTGTGTATTTGGAGAGAGATACACCGATACCGACTGAAGAGGCGGTTTTCCTTACTACTTTCTTAGTCAGTGTAGAGAGTATATTTCTAAATATCTTTGAACAAGTTAATTTTCTGATTACTATCCTAGGCAATTTACAGTTTTGAATAAGAAGTGGATAACTGGAAGAATGTGTAAGACCCAGTTATGGTTAACACAGTGTTTTAATCACTGAAAAGCTGTCATATTTTGTATGTTCTATGAGTTAAATTTGAATAGAAACTTGAGCTTTGTAAGTGGTGCTAGAAAACTCATGGCGAGTTGAAGGGCAGATTATGAAAATGTAGTAAGAGGTGAAGTATTTCAGACCTGTGCTACTTAACACTGGGAAAGTTGTAGGGCTACAGTACTACATTTGGCAGTGCATTCTGCCCTCCTCTCTAGAGCTAGTTCAAGTGTTGCATGTTTCCATGAAAGACTTGAGCACCTGTCTTTGTTCCTAGGAATTCCTCTGTACTCTCTTTCCTAACATCTTCATCAGTCTTCTATTCAGAACATAATCTACAAGTTCATTATCTTAGTCTACAGTTCTACCTGTAATGCTTTTAAAAACAACTTTGGTAGTTGAATTTGAATGCAAAGAAAACCAAACAAAAACAGGTTTTATTCTTCTTTAGTTGCGTAGCTGCCTTGGATGCCACTAAATTGTCTTTCTGATACTGTAATACTATGTACTTTTGAAATAGATAAATGGATGATCAAGACTATATTATCCCATAATTGCAGGGTACAAATGTTCAGTGTTCATATTTGAAGTATTTCACAGTAACTTGGCTCGAAGGTCAGGATTTTCAGATCTGCTGCCTTAGTAGATACTGATGTATGGAGCTGACCTGTAAATATGAGAGGCTTTCTTCTTTCACAGCTGCAGTGACTTCCTAGTGCTGATTCCTTCTCTTAACGTTAATAAAAGCTTTGCAGTTATCCCTGCATATATCTAATGTGGTTTATATCAGTACCAAAAGTCATTTGGTAGTAGTTGTGCTTTGAAAGAGATAGATGCCTGGATCACTGAAGGCAAAACATTATCATGAAATTCTGAAAGCGTTGTTATAGTGGTATAATGTAAGATAGAGATAAGGAAAAGCTTTGTTTTCAAGGCCCTGGAAAGCTCATCCCTATGGAGGAGAGGAAATGAATGATACAGATAGCACTATCTTGTGTTGAAATGACTTTAAATTACTCTGATTTTATAGCTGGAATCCCAACTTGAAGAAGTTATGGCAGAAGCATCAAAGGAACGTAAGCTTCGTGAACACAGTGAGGTCTTCTGCAAACAACTGGAAAATGAACTGGAAGCTCTGAAGGTTGCTGCTTTTTTTTTTTTTTTCCTTTTTTTAATGTTTACTCATGACACAGGAGTTGCAGTATTTTTGCTTACTCAGCTGTTGATACCAGAATAAAAACTACAGCATTACTAGAAACCTGACCTAGCCTGATTAGGATTTGTTAGATTTATTTTCCTTTCTTTTTTTTCTTTTCTTTTTTTTTAAATAAACCTATGTGGTCCAAAGTTGGTCACTTAAGGAGCTAAACCTCTGAAGGCAGTTTTTGAGCCATTAAGGACCTAAACAAAAATTTTCCAAAGCGTTGCAATGGGACAATTCTTTTTCAGATAATATTTCTAAAATATAAGGGTTGTAATCCCTTCCTGATGAGTTCTCTTCTCGACTCTTCTGCAGGTGAAGCAGGGGGGGGCGGGCAGCAGGTGCCACACTAGAACATCAGCAGGAGCTTTCCAAAATGAAGGCTGAACTGGAAAAGAAAATCTTATTCTATGAAGAGGAGCTGGTCCGGCGAGAAGCATCACATGTTCTAGAAGTAAAAAACGTGAAAAAGGAAGTACACGATTCAGAGAGCCATCAGCTTGCACTGCAGAAAGAGATCATGATACTAAAGGATAAATTAGAGAAAACGAAGCGAGAGAGGTAAGTTTTAGGGGACATGATTTCTTTTGTAGGTGTGCTGCATTGTATAGGTAACAGCTCAGGATGGTGTTTCACCTTAATTCTGTTTATGTTTTTCTCAAAATCCCAGTCTACAGATTCTACAGTCTTACTGTACATGTTTGTGTTTCTTGTCTCCTTAGGCACAGTGAAATGGAGGAAGCAGTGGGATCAATGAAAGAGAAATACGAGCGTGAAAGATCTATGCTCTTGGAAGATAACAAAAAGCTAACAACAGAAAATGAGAAGGTAATTATTTTAGGAAACATTTTTTAGCAAAGCAAGAATAATTACATTTTGCTTCTCTGCAGCAAGTTTTCATTGATCTGAACAGTACCAGTAAATGTTCAGGCAATATATAGTGGTAGAAATGAAGTTCTGGCCATGTAAGTATCAGAGATCTGGCCAAGTAGTAGCTTTAGCATCTCAGTTACAGCTCTTTGTGGAACCAATTCCTGCAACTCAGAGGGCGCCACCTTCCAATTTCTGTGCGTAAGCTTCACAGAGAGCAAAGCATTTACAGTGCCAGCTTGCCTTCCTGATAGATTACAGTTAAGCCTCTTTCCTCACCATAGCCCCTGTGCTTGCTTTCCTCTGCTCCACCTTTGCTTTGGATTGATTTGTATGAACTGGGAATGTGTTCTGTTGTCAGGATCTGATCATGATCCAGTTCTGCAAAAATAATAAATGAAATACAATTTCCTGTGTTGTTTGTTCAAATTCTTTAAGTGTGTGGACATACGCATTGATAAATGTATGAAACTCAAGTAAAGGGGAAATCTTTTGTTTCAGCTTTGCTCCTTTGTGGACAAATTAACAGCACAGAACAGGCAGCTAGATGATGAGCTCCAAGACCTTGCAGCAAAGAAGGAGTCTGTTGCTCACTGGGAAGCTCAGATTGCAGAAATTATTCAGTGGTACGTATTGTTCAGAGATTCTGATGGCCACTTTCAGATTTTTGACGTATTGATTGCACTCTTTTTTATGTATAGCCAAGCTCTTTTTTGTATGTCTGGGATTAACAAAAGCATGGTGCTTTGGAGTGATGATGAATTGTTTCTCTTTTGCTTTTGCAGAGTAGCTGACTAATAAAATTTCTAAATGAAATTGTCAGGTACTGTTAAGTGCAGAGGAGAGGGTTTGGTTGTCAACTTGCTTCAAACTCTTAGTGGTTATTATACCACAAAGTTTAGAATATTCTGGTAAGCCTTGTCAGGAAGATGGTCTTGATTTAAAGGTCCACAGACCCTGACTAGTTGTATGAGACACACACTTCCACTTAATTTGCACATCAGTCTTTTCTTCTTATTTCCTGGGTTAGCATGCAAGTATTTTCTGAATGCAAGACATTTGGTCACCTACTGCTGGTCTTCTGCTGGCTGAAATTGAGTTTTGCTACAGCTGGAGATCAGTGGTTATAAATGAGATGAATGTCTAGTTTCTGATTAATACTTAAGCCTGAAAAGGCGTTTCAGCTACTGAGTGGAGAGGGGCAAGGTGTGGGGCTTCATCATCTACATCTTCATCTACATGCCCTTCCAAATATTATAGGAGGACTTTACAGCAGCCCTTATAAAAAACCAGCAAGCAATATGCAGATCACGTTACAAAAAAAATAACAGAATCTCTGCAGAACTCTTCCTGATGGCAGAAGGAATGTTTTGGTTTCCCTGGTAACTGCCACAATCAAGAGAATCAAATACAAGAAAAACCTAACGCAGGCGATATGAGCAATATTCAATTTTCTCTGCTGGGAAAGTTTTTTATGCTCTGTCCATGTTTGCCACGTCTCTAAATCCAATGCAAACACTAATTATTTGGTAGTATAGCCTTTGTTGCTGTGATCCCTGAAACTGTTCACTGACACCTTTTTGTAACTGTGCAATAGGGTAAGTGATGAAAAGGATGCTCGTGGCTATCTCCAAGCATTAGCCTCCAAAATGACAGAAGAACTAGAATCTTTGAGAAGTTCCAGTCTGGGGTCACGAACACTGGTAAGAAAATACCAAGCATTTGGCTGTTCTGGGGATGTCTAAGAAGCCAACAATTTTAGTTTCAGCCACATTCTCAGTATCTGTTCAAAATCAGAATTTTTTTCTAATAAATCCTCTGTGACGTACTAGTTTTACCTATTGCTTGTTAAATTCATTTGGATCATGCAATCAGAATTTGATAATTACCGTGGTATTTCTTACTAAGAACATCTACCATTAAAAACTGTTGCACAATAGAGTAGAAACAATAGATTAAACCCATAAAGGAGATCACAGAAATGTACCTCACCACAATAGATGCAAGAGAATAATTTTAATTGCCACTACAGTGACAAAATAGGTTTTCTTTTGTACAAGTACTTTGAACAAGTTTTAACTGGTTGGTATTGTTACAAACTAGTGACTCATGAGAGTCTGTAGCTTTATGCACTTGTGGGACAGTGAGACCTTGTGTCGTAGTCTTTCCCATGTAGTAGTTGCATGGTTTCTCAAAAATAGAAGAAGTTAAACCTTCTCAAAGGAGTATGATTTCTAAGACAAAAGCACTGCTTTGCCTTGGCAGGTATTAAATACCTACATAAGGAATGGGAGAAACATTTGCAGCTGGCCATGGAAGCCCACAGCCTCAGCAGTGCCAATCTGCACAGTCAGATACCATGGGAAGAGTTAATCTGCTGCTGATTTATATAGATTCTCATTATTATTAGTTACTCATCCTTTCTAAGCCTATGAATAGGAAAAAATAAAAGGAGGTTATGACTTTTTACAAGTTATCCTTTGCCTGCATCACAGAGAAATGATCATAACATTGAGTGGTTTTATAAGTAGAAAGATTGGATCAAATGCAGTTGGCCCAGAATAAAGAATGCTGTCTGTTCTGTATATTACAGCTGGTTTTGTAACTTCTGCAGAACCTGATCTAAGGTTAATTATTTATCAACATAAAAAAGGCTCTCATTTTCATGAGTGTTATTTGCATTTATCATCTGTGACGAGAGAGAATATCCATTCGGGAACACTGAAAATGTAGTCCACGCTGAAAAATGCTTTGAAAAGCTTGGAAAACTAGCTTGTAGTGGTGAGGATTTGCATAGTGTACAATACTTAATGAACATATGAACTGTTAGATGAAAGTCCCTAGGTATCCAGAATATCTCAAGACCCAAATTACTTTATTTTCTTCATGCTATGTTTTAGGTTATTATGTCTTACAACAAACTGTATACATTCGTCTAAATTCTGAAAGTCCAGTATGTCACTGTGCAAGTTCTGTACACTTTTCTAGTTTGGACAATGAAAGCCAGCCATTTTCAGTGGATTCTTTGCTTGACTGTCATGCTCAGTGATCTAGCAATTTGATTTCAAGCACATTATGTTAATAGTATAGTTATTAAAAACAAATGATCATTACTTTGTTTTTACAAAGTAAAATCTGGCTATTGGCTGATATTTGTGAGAGTAGTGTCCATAATTAATCAAAAATTCACTCTCTGAACCAGTGTGAAAGTTATTTGAAGTCTCTGAACAACTATGGGAATACATTTATACATCTGATATTAATATTCAGTAACTTACTGCTACAGGATCCACTTTGGAAAGTGCGACGCAGTCAGAAGTTGGATATGTCAGCTAGGCTGGAATTACAGTCTGCCCTTGATGCTGAAATTCGTGCCAAACAACTAGTTCAAGAAGAGCTACGAAAAGTTAAAGATGCAAACATATCTTTTGAAAGGTAATGGCAGCTTTGGTTATGTTTGGGTTTTAATGTGCTTCTCTCACTTAGAATAGTAACAGCTTTTTTTGGAATTGTTCCCTTGTGCCCAGAATAGTGGACTTTATTGGGAAGATCCTACTCCATAGACTGTGCATTTCTAGTGTTGTCAAATGAGAACTCTTAATGCTTTTTTCAAGTTAACTTTACACTGCTGTGAATATCTCAGGAATAAGATAGAGATCTTAGGCACCTGAGGTAAAAGGTATGACTAAGAGCAAATTGAAAGCAAAACCAATTATTTTTTTAATAAATTAACTGGGAAGAAAAGACCAAAGTAGTATTATAATAATTATGTTTGGCAAATATTTGCAGTGGTAGCAGGAGTCTTAAGTGTAATTCTCACTATCTAGCCAAGTAGTCAGGTGCTAATTTAGGGGAAAAATAAAATGAATTAGTCTAGAAAAAATATACTTACCCCCCCCTCCCCCCCCCCCCCCCCCCCCCCCCCAAAAAAAAAGCAACAACAAAAAAAGTCTGAGGCTGGCTTATGACTGTATTTTGATTTTATTTTGTTACATTAGTAAATTAAAGGAATCTGAAGCAAAAAACAGAGAATTATTGGAAGAGATGGAAGGCTTAAGGAGAAAACTGGAAGAAAAATACAGATCAGATCCAGGTAATTGAAGTTGCTGTGTTTTAACAGAGTTCTAATGCAGCCTTTGATATTGCATTTTAGCTAAGGCTATTCTCTTTTGGGTTTTAGGTCTCAAACTTCCAGACTTTCAGGATTCCATTTTTGAATATTTCAACACTTCTCCTCTTGCACGTGATCTGACCTTCAGAGTGAGTTATTACATAAACTAACTGAAGAGGTGATAGCTGAGTAGTAACGCTTGGGCCCTATATAACAAATTTGTATGTGGTTTGTTAGCCAAGTTAGTGTGTTGTAGAATTAAACAACCAGTAGACATCAGATTAATTGGCATTTTGAAGAGGAGCTGCCACCTTTAGGAAATGTTCCCATAAGCTTACATTACTTATTTTTCATTCTATTTTCTGTAAGTCAGTCTCGAGCCTTTGGCTGAATACTGTACATTCAGATTGTTTTAGAAAGGCTGACACAGCTTATTACAAATAAGGGATTAAATACTTCGGAGTTGGAAAATGCTAGTTACCATTAAAAAAACAAAACAAAAACATGTATTCACAGTTCAAACAGTGCTTAAACAAATATATAAAATTGTTGGCTCCAGATCTTCGTGGGGTGGTCAGAGTAGAAGGGACTGGGAAGAGAATCAGAGGACCCACAGATGATGGTACTGTAAGTTCATTGTGACACACCCTCTGATCCTTAGAATACTAATCATAGCAGCTCAAGTGGACATTTTGCTTAGAAAAATTTGTGCATTCCCCAAGGAAGCAGCTGTTAGATGCAACACAGAATCACATCTCCTTACTTCATGAACTCCTGATCCTTGAAGATTTGAGGTTTTTTTTTCTTTTTGCAAAACACATTGCCATTTCAGGATAAAGCTACAAGTTGGAACTGGAAAGAATGATCTGTTATGTTTATGGAGCTGAGTTAAAAGGGCTGAGGTTAAAACCTAATCAGTCTGGTGAGATAATATATGTAAAATTTGTACACTCTCTGTTGTTTTTCAAATTCTTACTGGTGCCAAAAAGAAGGCCCATGGACATGCTGTGATATTTGCATGTGTGTACTTTTGTGTCTATGCTGTTCTCAGTTAGAAAGCCAGCTTGGACATTTTCTTCTTAAGCAGCGAGATGAGCTACGTGGATGAGGTGGAGAGAGAGAAACATTACTTACATACACTACAATCTGGATAGCTTTTATCTACCAACTTTGATATTGCTTTATAAATCACCAAACACACTTAAAATAGTAATGTAGAACATCAAGACGGTAACTACTAAAGGTCCAATCTACAGATCCAGCAATAAATGTATACTCACTGATTGAATGCAAGTGGCATTTTTTTTGATGAATTGCAGTAAAATTCCTGATACAGGACTTAGTAACTTCCATTAACAGTTTTTTTTTTCACCTTAAATGTACATTTAAGGATCATCTGTGTCATTTGCTCTAGGTTAGTTTAGTTTGAATGAATATCATTGGGCCATATAAAACATTTTATGTAGCTAGCCTGCTAGTATTCCATCTGAATTATTTCTGTGGGTGATAAGTGATCATTTTTATCCCTCATATCTGTTACAACAAAGGATTCTGTTTCTTCTTCGTCTACATCTTCTCTGCTAGCCTTTTGGGAAGAAGTAAGTTCTTGCTAGTAGTTTTGTCTCCTTATTTTGTTGTGACCTATCATAGCAAAAATGGCCTTCTAAAACTAGATGTTGCTTTCCTTAGCATCTCTATAATTTAATCCACTAAATAGAGCTAGTTTAGTTTTCTTTTAATACGTTTTTACAGAATTATTGTTTTTTTGACTGTCTATGTGGCTAAAGCTGAATCACGCCTAGCATATTTAAATTGTTCATATTTGCATAATGGTATAATTTGATCTTCAGTGGCCCAGCCCTACGAATCAATTCATAACAAACAACAAAAAAATAACAAATACCCGAATCTATTTAGTGAGCTAACTGAATTTGAGTGATCTTCCTGTTGAAGATCTAGCTGGGAAGTGAGTGATTCATTACTCATTGCCTTTAGTGCTAATTACATCATTTATGTGAAGTCTAATGTGATGTTTGTTAATTGTGATTTCCATGATGTCCTCAGAGTACAGTAATACAGCACCCTGCTTCCACACCCAGCTTCTTTAGCTCTGGAATTGTAGCATACTTCCCCCTTGTGCTGGCAATTAGTAGTTGCTAATGTAAGTGTGAAATTAAGAGAGAGCTTCTAACGGGTGCTAGTCTTAAATTTTAGTGAAATGTAGGACAGTGTTGATTAAGGCAGCGTGATTATTTTTAATTATCAAAGTGGCAATAGGATGAGCAATCATTTTTTAAAAAACTGCTTAGTTTTAAAACCGTTGTGTAGTATTACTTAAATAATTTTTCTTGTGGTGGCTGCTGTGTGCTAGAAAAATCTTAGTGTAGCATAAGCTACCATGAGAAATGAGCTGTTTTATGGATTACTGCCAAGCTTCTCAGACATCATTCCATACCTGCCTGCAAGAGAATCAACACAGTCTTTCTGGGAAAAGCAGACTGTTGGAGTATTTATGCTGCCTACTACTGGGTTTTGCATATCTCAGTGCTTCCAGCTTTACAGCTTTTCCATCAGGCGGCGGGGTTTGTTTTGAGGAAGGATTTTTTAAGAGTATAAAGTTGTTAGATGCATGCATACAGAAATGTACAAAGTTTCTCATTTATCTCTACAGTGATCTGTTCCCTGTAACTACTTTGAACTTCCGTTCTGTGGGCCTAAGGACACTTCATCGTCTCTGTGGTATCTAATCTAACCTAACATGTTTGCTGTCACTTTTGCAGACTGGCTCCATTAGTGAGCAGGAAACACAGGGTTCCAAATCAGAAGTTTCACCATCTACTTCAGTTGTAACTGCAGAGCAGCAACAAGAAGTAAGGGAACCATTATTCTACCCTGAAGAGTAATTATGTGGAAAGTCTCTCTGTCTTGTTCATTATCAGTATATATTGCAGCTTTTGTATGAAGAGGCAAGATTAAATGTTGCTTATGTGTGTAACTTGGCAGTGTTAGTTGTATCTGCTTTGAGAATAGTTGCAAATATGAAACCTTTTTGCTGGCTCTGTGTATGTTGATGTACCTCATTTTCGTATGTTTTCTGTACTGCTGCTTGCTTGTTAGTGTGCAGGCTTTCCTGTGAGTGCTTTAAAATACAATCTGTTTCTACTAAATCAGAATGGCAATGTTTCTGACAAATTTTTGATAATTATCAAAAATGAAAAAAAAAACCCACAGAAAACAATAAGCTTTGCCACCCCAACCTTAAAACAAATTCTTGAACCCTCATTTTGCTCAATTACAGTTTTTTGTGATTCAGGAACCAATTCGGCTTCAGAGGATGCCTGCTGCTCCTTCCCCCACCATTCAGTCCATTTCTCTAGCTGTACCAAAGGTAGGGGGACTGTGCTAACTATATTCTGAACTAAGGAAGAATTACCATTTGTTAATTAGCCATCTGTGTTTGTCCTGTTTGGGTTTGTCATGTGTTGTTTCTTTGTTAGGTCTCTGTTTTTATTACCAAATGTAAGGTGATGGGTTTTGATTTGTCAAAAGGGATGGCAGAATAAATAGAGGATTTGGCTTGAATGTCTTCTACGATTCAAACTAAAAAATGTTACTGTTATCTTGCAGCACCTCTTACAAGATGCAGTTACTTAAAAGCTCAGATTTCATAACACACACTGATATTGGAAGGGGAGGAGGAGTGGGCATGCTTTCATTTTATAAGTTGAAAAGTTGTTTTCTTTTGTTCATTCTGAATGTATCTTTTACAGCCTAAAGCTCACCAGCTCAATATCAAGTCATTTACAAGCCCTACTCAGTGCAGTCATTGCACCTCACTTATGGTGGGATTGGTTCGACAAGGTTATGCCTGTGATGGTGAGTCACTCAGACTTTCTGCTTTTTCTGCAAGTTGTCCCCTTCGTCCTCCCCAAAAAATTATCTGAAAACACTGATGTGTTTTAAAGCAATTATTTTCTTGGGATGGGAGTGAAAGAGAGAGGGGTAGCTACCTCTGAATGCCTCTCCTTTTCTTTCTTTTGTATCAGCGTCAGACTTTTTAAATTCAAAGAACACCTTAAACGATTACACAGAATCACAGGATGGCCCAGGTTGGAAGGGACTTCGAGGGTCATGAATCTCCAACCCCCCTGCCACATGCAGGGCCACCAACCTCCCCATTTAATGCTAGACCAGGCTGCCCAGGGCCCCCTCCAGTCTGGCCTCAAACACTTCCAGGGGCATCCACAACCTTTCTGGGCAGCCTGTTCCAGCACCTCAACCCTCTCTTTGTGAAGAACTTCCCCCTGACATCCAACCTAAATCTTCCCTCCCTCAACTTACCATTTCCCCTTGTCCTGCTGTTACCATGCTACCATTAGTGCTGTTATATATAGTGTGAGTTGAGCACAGGCCAGATGTGTTTTCTGCCTGTATAGTGAACAAAAAAGACTTTAGGAATGATAGCATACAAATCTTAATTATAAATCGTGTGTTTTGGGAAGAGTATGCACTAATCTTTTTCTTGCCTATAGCCTGCCTTGCTGTCAGTTGAGCCTATTTAAAATGCTTTCTGTGATGCATGTGTACCACTGAGTTCCATGTTTGAGTATTTGGACGTAATTTTATTTCAAAATACTTCTCTTGTGTTGTATGCAACTTGGTGAGACACATCAAGTCAGTGAGTGTTCCACACATCTTTTCAAAATACTACAGTATAGTTTTATTGTATTTCTTTGCCCAGCTTAGTTTTTGCTCTGACACCCTCTCCACACCACCAGCATCACACTCAGATGGCATCATCTGCCCTTCAGGGCTTCTTTCCTGACAGGTCTTCCAGCAATTCTTCTTCCCCAAGAGCATCTACAGCTCTGCCAGCTCTTGCCGTGGGGCAGACTTTTGTCTCCTGCTGGCAGTTCAGAATTCTTGTTTTGCATCTCTTCCTGCAAGTTTTAAACTGTCTTTCCTTCCCCCACACTCCTTAGTGTATCAGCATCTCTTCTTTTTGCATGTGAGCAGAGCATCATTAGTACCATGTTCGCCTCTTCTGCTCCGAGTCTTGATAGCTACAGAAAAAAACTGGAATCACCTTGACATAAGAATAGAGATGACTCCAGTAGAACTAAACTTTTGCCATGTTCCACCCCCAGTCACTTGCTTTTCCCAATTCTTTCTCTTTTCTAATGCTGGAGGCTTTGGTAAAATATAGCTGTACTTTCAGAGGCCTGTGGAACTGGCCCTGTACTGCACCTAATGTACCTTGATTTGCACGGTCCCACTAATTATGATGCCTTCTGAACGAACTGAAGGCATTATCTGGTCATGAGCAACACCTGCAGTGCTTTGTGTGCATGACTTCCACACAAGCCAGGCAGGCTGCCCTGGGCTACCCACTCTCCTGTGTGTTCCTTATGGCATTGTGAGATAGAATTTTGTAGACCAGTCTGTAGTTCTAGCAAAAGCGTCCTGCTCCCATCTTACAGTATGTTCCTGGGCTCCTTTTGGCCCTTCCTAATTACAGGACTAGATGTGCACAGAGTATCTGACAAATGTCTGCATCTGAGAGTATGGTGAGGAAGAAGCATGACAGTGCCATGTCTCTGTCCTCCTTCCTGTACCTAGAGATAGGAACACAGTGGCAAACAAGACTAAATCTGTGGAAAGATCTGGCCCCTGAACTGTGGGTCATGTACCTCTCCATAACATTTTAATTCATTCTGCAGATCTGGAAGTCTGTCTTAAGTAAAATATCATGCATTCTGTGCTTTTTAAATGCAGTGCTTCTGTATGAAGTACTTTATAGAAGGGAGACCATTCTCCCTTGCTGGTGCAGCACAAAGTGGTGTGATGGCAAGAAAGAATGTAGTGATCAGTATAGCATATGTTTACTTCTTTAGCTCTGAAATATGTTTATGCCCTTTTCACATCATGCAGAATTTCAGCCACTGTCCCCTGGTTTTTGTTATACCTCCAAGTCTATTGCCTATGTTTATTGCTTTTAGCCTTTCTATTCATTGGAGGCTTAGTTTTTCTTTATTTTTGTAACTTCAGATGCTCCTACATAGTAACATCAAATTGAACATCTGTTGTCTTTATCTTGTTTCCTACCCAATAATTTGTATTCTTCCTTTATTAATACACATTCTCTCCTGTAGTTGAGTTAGTGCTGCTTAGCAGTGCTGGGGCTGACCATATCCCCTTCCTTTTGGAAAATGCTTTTATAAGCAGCACTGAGATGTGAAGTCACTTCCTGTCTTTTATGGAAATAATAGGTTGAAAACAGAAAATAAAAGCATTTTGGAGAGTCTTGTACAGTGTCTGAGTGTGCTCACTCCTTTAGCATTGTGAATTCTTGTTATGTTTGACTGGCAATTTCACTGTAGTTAATCAATTTTCTTTTTGTAATGGTAGATGAACTGCATTAATCTCCTGTTATGATTCACTCATACACATGTTTCGCTGTGGATTTTCTCTTTTGTACTCAGTGTGTTCATTTGCATGCCATGTTTCCTGCAAGGACAGCGCACCTCAGGTCTGCCCTATTCCACCTGAGCAAGCCAAAAGGCCCCTTGGTGTGGATGTACAGAGAGGAATAGGAACTGCCTATAAAGGTTATGTCAAGGTAATTGTCGTTTGTTCTTGGACAAGAGAACAGCAGCACACTTTACTTACAGCTGTGCAGCTAAATTGTGCTAAAACCATAAGACTTTAGGTGGCATCTGTGTAACTTATTTAATGTTAGTTGCCTTTGACATAGAAGAAAGGGTTGGTTTTACTACAAGAGCTGATGGTTAGTAGCTAATATTTTAATAGGTGCTAAGGGAGTTAAAAAGAAGGAAAAAAAATCTAATGCATTGCTTTAAGGAAGAATTTCTGTTATAGTTGATGCAAACATAATATAAAAGGTGAACTGCCTGACCGCTTTGGCATTTGTGTATTACACAGGCCACATTGTTTATCCTGAAGCTACTTAATATACTTATTATACTGTAACAGAGAATATAAGAGCTTAAGGAAGGAGAAATGTTTGCTCAATTACTTGATTGTCGCTCCATTTTAAAGAGCAAGTAAAAGGTGTTGTAATCCATTGATTATAGTTTATCGAAACGTCCCTGCTTTCTGTGCCTGCTGTATGTGCTTACATTTAATAAACAGTTAGTTACTTCTACACAGGTTCCAAAGCCTACAGGAGTCAAGAAAGGGTGGCAGAGAGCCTATGCAGTTGTCTGTGACTGTAAACTTTTCTTATATGATGTGCCTGAAGGAAAATCCACCCAGCCTGGAGTTGTTGCAAGTCAAGTCCTGGATCTCAGGTTTGTGTTATGATAATAGAGGAGAAAGCCTTTTTTTTTTTTTTTTTTTTTTTCCCCCCCAAGAAGAGTACTTATATGTGCAAGAAACTTCTGGGTCATAAAAAGTCTGCTTTGAAGACGACTATTTTCTGAGTATAGATGCCAGCTAAGTTTAGACTGAAAGAAGTGTCTCAAAAACAGTGAGTCACTTGAGTGACTTCTGAGAATGCACAAGTATCGGAGTATTAGCATGCTTCTTCCTAGAATTCCATGTGCTTAAATGGAAAACAAGTGTACTTGGTGAATGGGTTCTTCTGCTGCATTCCCACCTAAACAGCGAGTCAGATTGTCACACAGTCAGTAATTTCAGGAAAGTTAGGAAGACTGAAGCAGCCTTCAGATAAGTATCAGCTAATTGACCGTGGTGATGCCTCTGACTCTGCCTTCTCACAGGAGTCATTTTTTCATGGTGAGCCATTTGTGACACTGAACACTGTATGCAAAAGTTCTGAGACTTGCATTCATCAGAGTAACAAGAAAATTTTAAAATTTTAATTTACAGAAATATCAAGTGTAGTAACTTAGTGTTACAACACAGTGTTGAATATGAAGTTTGCATTCCCAAGCATGTTGATTTATATGTTTTCCCAGACACTAGTACTGTGGGATTACATGAGTATTGTTGCTCTGCTCTCACATGTATTCTGAGTACCATCAGTGTCAGTTTTCTGACATGCTGGCAGCAGAAGTGCGGATCTATTGAAGATAGCAGCATTCTCATCAGTGCATTGCTTGAAGCAACTTGGCCAGATATTACACTGAGTGTAGTATGCCTTATCTGTTTATTGTAGTTGCCTCTTTGAATCTGTCTTCAGAAGACTCTTAGATGTTTTAATAGGCGCTAACTAGCACAGCTGTGAATTCTAGCATGGGCAACTTTAGTGGCATTAGTGTCATCTTTGCACTAAAATTGGCAATTATGATGATCAACTTGGTCAAAATGCAGTTTTAAAAGGCTTGTGTGGACAAGCCCTCTGGGGTGGAGTGTCCTGAAATGCAAAAGTTGTTCCGATGTCTGTTTATTTTACTGTAATAGAGAATAAAATCTAGCTGTTTTGAAAACCCTTATTTGAATCCCACAAACTATAATTATGTTGCCAAGAGCTTTTTATGTGATTTTTCTTTTTTTCCAAAGGCCCCTCTCTTGCTACACATTGAGGTATGAATTATTCATTTCTAATGTGTCTGCTGGGCTGGAAGAGCAATATTCTTGCTGCTAATTGTAGAATAGGTGTGGCTGGTAAAAACAAAACTACACAAGCCTGCCCACTTAAGTTCAGGTGTACTTAGTTACATGTACGAACGCTGTAGAACCTTAATTAAAGCTTGTGAGTTGTTTAGGTCAAGGACAGTTATAGCATAACAAATAAGTGATCCCAGTTGTGGCCTCTGTGCAGTGTTAAGAGATTGCAGCCTATTGAAAACAGTGTGATATCAGTTAGATTTTGCTGAATACATTTGTGTGTGCATGTACATGATTCTCTTGTTCTCTTTTTTTACTAGAGATGAAGATTTTTCTGTGAGCTCTGTCCTAGCGCCAGATGTAATACATGCAACTCGTAAAGACATCCCTTGTATATTCAGGGTATGGTTATCAATTTATTGTTAAAGATGATACAAATTGAATACTGGTATTCTATTTTCATAGTGAAGTATGTCATCCACATTTAATGTTTATTAAGCTATGCAAATTCTGTTTTCCCTGAATGCAAAAGTAGAAAAAGTGTAGAAATGTGCTGAAACGTGTATCAAACGAATATGATATTCCTCCTACTGAATTAAAAAGAATGAAGTTCTCTCCCTTTTGGTGCTTCCTTGCATATAGTTGCCTTTTTTTTCCTTTTTACTTTGAATTCAATTCCTTTAGTGTATTTTTGTATCCTCTTCCACTGGCATTTACTAGATCCTGTTTTTCTGTTCTTGGCTTTGGAGTGCTCTAGCTTCAAGAATTGATGCTGTAACAAGTTAGACTGAAGCTGGATTTTACTTGCTGATTCTGATTTACCATATGTTGTCTTAAGTAAAAACGTACATTTGAAACTTATTTCCTCAATTTCAAATATATTAGTAGGAAATATGAAAACAAGATAACAATTAGCTTCGTTGGGAAGTGTATGTTAATAGCCAATATCTATAATTCTTTTCATTTTGATACAGAAACTTTAAATGCTTTCAGCATCTAAATCTCAGTCACTTGGAATCAAATTAATGGAACATGGAAGCCAAAGGCTGAGAGTCACATGTAGTGCCAGTGACTTGGTCCTGTAGAGTTTTATTTAGATAACATCCTGGCTACTGGAGTTCTATGTTCATTTTGCTTTTCTGCTTTTTTTTTTTTTTTTTTTGGTTGATATTATTTCTGCCTTACATTTTCATCCTTTAGTTCACTACTACCTTCTTTTTCCTCTTACTAAATTGTATTTTTTTTATTCACATCTGCCTGCTGTCTTTTACCTTGGAGAGGTTTGGTTGCTTCACTTAAGAACCAGGCATCTACACAGTTTAGTTTGCTTGACTTTCTGCTTTTGTCAAGTAGTGCCAATATTGAAATACTTGTGTGGATGACGAAATGCCTTGTTTGATCAGTTTATCCCCTACGTTAAAGAAATTTGATGAATTAACTAAAACTCTGGTATGTGAGGCTATCTTTTTAGATATCGTTTTTAGAGGGACCAGAGAAGATGCCGATCCACCTTTTTTCTTAGTTCTTCAAAAAGGGAGTCCCTATAGCCTACAGATACAGAATCATAGAATCCTTAGATTTGGAAGGGACATTTAAAAACTGTCTAGTCCAACTCCCCTGCAATGAACAAGGACATATGTAGCTAGATCAGGCTGCCCAGGGCCTAATCCAGCCTTACCTTTGAAGTCTCCATGGATGGGGCATCAACCACAACACTAGGTAATCTGTTCCACTGTCTCATCACCTTCACTACAAATACCCTCTCCTGCAAGAGAGGCGGTTTTTGTAGCTTCATTTGATTCACCCTGAACATCATCTCGTAGATCTGCATTACTGACATAATGTTATTGAATAACCTATACAAAACAGTTAAGGTGGTTACTTTACATCATTTGTACAGAATATGGCATCTTTCTTTTGTGTTATTTCACACAACACTGGATATTGGTGATGTACCAGAAGGAGATTTTTTTTTCTTTTGGATTGTCTATTACCAGAAAGCAACACCAAGATGATGCCAAACTCCAAAATATTGCCATCTTTGACTCCCATGAAATTGAGAAAGAAATGCTCAAACTCCAACCATCTCTCCTTGGTAACTGTTCTGTAAATCAGATGTTAGGCTGTTGTAGCATCCAGACATTGCAGTCTGAATGACCTCATCCAGTATCATAATAGCATCTCTAGTGGAGTCCTTCAGTAAGGACTTTTCTTATTTTCTCACCAAGGCATATAGACTGAAGATGATTAATTCTATGTGCAGGTAGCCTTCAGTTTTGCCCCCTTCTATTTTTCTCTCTTTTTTTTTGTTTGTTTGTTTAACCTTTTGCTGCTTTTTTTTCTGTTTAACTGTTGTTATTCTGCCAGTCTGCTGTAAAGGCTGATACTGACTGTTGGGCTGTCTGTGACTGATGATCTCTCATGATCTCTCGGTTCCTACAGTCTCTTCGTAAGGGGTGCAAAACTAACATTAAGACACTAGACATAAGGAAGAACTTTTTTGTCTCAGAGGGTGGTCAGGCACTGGAAACGCTGCCCTGGGAGGTGGTGGAGTCACCATCCCTGACAGTGTTCAAGAGGCATCTGGATGAGGAGCTACAAGATATGGATTAGTGCTTGTGGTAGCAGTGGTAATGGGAGGATGGTTGAACTAGATGACCTTGTAGGTCCTTTCCAACCTTGTGATTCTATGGTTCTGTGACTGAGTTAACACGTACAGAAAGTTCCTGGATGGTTCTCTCATTCAGAACGTGTTCTGCTTAGAGACTTATAGGATGATTTCCCTGAAAGTTAATTGAAGCTGTTTTGATTTTTGTTCAGTATTTCATTTCCAGAAGATTGTTTTCTTTCAGACCTTTAATGCAGATACAAATTACACTTCTCTCCAGACAAATATTTTAAAAATTAAGTAGCAAAATCAAAATCTAGAAGTAATAGCAATGCCATTGGGTTTAAAATGCCTCTATTCTGAGGCAGGATAGTTTCATTATCAAGAAGTTAGGAGAAATCGATGGAGAGTGTTTGGGACAAATTATTGCATGCATCTAAAATTCCATTTCAGAGCAGGAAGGAGCCTTTTGCTTGCATGCATTGATTCATGTGGGAAAGGAATGTAGGATTCCTTGCCCATATTTTAGGATTCAGAATGATTAAGCAAGACTGAGTGTTTTTAAACAAAACTGCTGAAGCTTGTGCATTTTTTCAAAGTGCTGTGGCCATATTAGGTATGTGCTGCATTGCATGCCACTTAGGTATGTTATGGCATTTTCTGTTCACAGTTCGGGGAAGCATTTAATACTGACAAAGTGGCCACTTCATAAGTCAGAGTAGTATTGACAAAGTAATCAGCTCATTATGGGTAACAATAAAATAATGGCAAAAAGGACTCTTGTTACTGTTACTAATTTTATTTTCTCTGTCTGTTAAAAGGTGACAGCTTCTCTCTTAGGTTTGCCTTCAAAGTCTTGTTCTCTACTGATCCTGACAGAAAATGAGAATGAGAAGAGAAAGTGGGTTGGAATTCTAGAAGGGTTGCAGTCTATCCTGCACAAAAACAGGCTGAAAAACCAGGTCGTGCATATTCCACAAGAAGCCTATGACAGTACACTGCCTCTTATTAAAGCGAGTTTAGCTGCTGCTATCGTAGGTATGTTTGTTTTGGCTTTTATAAGTGTGTGAGAGTTGCTGAAGCTTTTAGGTGGGCTTCTGTAACAAGAATGCTGATGCTTTGAATTCCTCAGATGAATATCTCAATAGGAAGGTATGGGGAAAAGTGCTAATCTTACCCTGGTTTTTCGGATTTCTCCATCCTCATGGGGTAAATAGTGATTGCTGAGCAGACTGTTTTAGCAATACAGCATATATACATTAGACAGCATGCTTTTGACAAGCTACATAAACTAAAGCAAAATTGATATACTGTTGAAAATCTTTGTCCAGAAATGTTTCCAGCTGTTTAAAGAAAACGGTCTCTGTTAAAGATATGATAAAATATAGGTACACTAATAGCCTTTTTTTTTTTTCCCCTTCCTGGTTTAGATCGAGATAGAATAGCAATTGGTTCAGAAGAAGGACTGTATGTGATAGAAGTGACCCGTGACGGTAAGTTAGGCCATAATGAATGCAGTAATTATATACAGAACAGTGAGCTCCATAACTTTCAGTGCTGTTTTAATGTAGGTTATACAACAGCCCTTCAAGTACAGTAAGTATCAAAAGCACTCATTTAATTGACGAGAATGAAAAATGAATGTGAGATATAAACACTAATTTGTTCATTATCGTTATATTCAGTTGACTGGCTGAAGTTAAAGGGACAGGTTACTGGGCATATTCTGACACATTCTCACCTTAACTTTGTTCCCACAGACAGCAAAACGCTTCAGTAGTCAGAGCACACAAAGCAGCAGTTGATGCACAGTGAATTATCAGGCACTTATTAAATAGAATTTGAACTAAGTGAGAGAAATTTGGCATGGAAGCTTGTGTAACGTGCACCATCAGAGGACTGAAACTGGCTCTAATTAGAAATCAGGCAGCAGCAAAGAAGTGTTCAGAAGACTTTGGCCATTAAAGCCACTGTGTACAGTTTTCTGTTTCTTACAGCTGGTAGAAATTTGACAACCACTCATATTATGTGACTGATGATGGCCAGAGTAAATGACTTGCCTGCCTTTCCGTTACCTCTTTACCTCCATGACCTAATGCTTCCTTCCCAGCCTGCTCTATTCCTTCCCCTTTTTAATACACTGTACCCTCTTCTTTGAGAAAAGTGGGACTGCTTTAGCCTGTTCTTTCCCATGCTTTGCCATGTCCATTCCAGAAGTTCATCCAGAACAGATTTCTGGTGTCTCAGTAAAGTGAATGCTGCTTAGTTACTGGTCAGCACAGACATACCTCTCTAACACTGAATTATCTGTCATCACAGATAAGAAATAAAGGAAGCATTTTCCCCTTTAGGCTTATATCCTGGTCACAAACACAGATAAAATGAGGCAGACATGTCTTGGTACAGTAGAGAAAGCGTAGAAGCCAGAAGGCTTACGAGCAGATGAGAATGAGGGCAGTTAGGGGCTAAACCAGTAAAACACATCTGTTTAATTTTGCAGTGCAGTTTCTTGAAATCTGATACTCCATGATATCTTACTGCAGTATAATATAAACTATTGGAGTCAAACTGAATTAATAAAATTTATATTTCTAATGAGGAGTGCAGATTTAAAAATAAAAGAATCTACTGCTATATATCCTGTTCCAAATTGCCATTGGAAACATTAGTCATTTCTTTCTCTTTGATTTCAAAAGCAGCCAAACATACCTTGTGAAAACCATGCTTGCTTGTAACTGATGAAGCACTCTAAATTCAGATGATATTCTAAATCCTTACTTTTTGTGGTATAAGAATTTAACATCCTTGGCTATCTGCTAGGATTGTTTTTGAGGCAAAAAGCAAACTGCTACTGCTTCCTTTATGTAAAGACATCAGATATTTGAAATTCTTTTCTGCAGTAATGAATGCCATTCCTTAGAGTAAAATTCCAGTGGTCACCATTCTGTAAGTACTTAGATATAAACATAACTTAAGATGCAAGTAATTCCAGAGATTCCAGGATAGCTTCTTGCACAGAATATATTTCATTTGAAAGGTCACTTCTTGCAGAACAACCACCACATCACAGTGCCATGTATAAGCGTGAAAACAAATCATCGGTTTTCATTTTAAGTTAAAAGATGTTTTCCATGAGTTTTCTGTGGCCAGTTCCTGTGTGTAATGAAATTGTCATACATAGTAATCTCTGTCATTTTATGGCAATTGTAATTGAGAGTATTAATGAACTGGCAGCTGCTTGTATGAAAGGTCCTTGCCAAAAGTTGTACACAAGCCTGTTGGATGCTGCTAGCTCAGTACTGAGCTGCCCTGTCTTCAAACAGTCTCCCCAGTTTCTATAGATAATCTAAATAGTCTGTAGTGTGAGATAGCTTTTCCTAATGTGTGTATTTAACCTTTCCTGCTCTAGTTTAAGTTAATTCCTACTTCCCCTTTACCTAGCATGCACAACATTTTTTGCCTTTCCCTATAGGCATTTAATGTCCACTGGCTGTAGAGCTCTTGTATTTCCATGTGGCATTTGCCAACACTAACAGCATTCTGTATCCTCAGTTCTTAGCATTAAATACTTTACATTTCTTCTCTTTGTGTTCTTCTAATTCAGTCTTACTCCATAGTTAACTCAGAATACTGCTGTTTTTCCTGAGTGTGGGGCCATGAAGGTACATGGTGTTACAGTCAGTAGGTAGTACGGATATTAGTTTTTGGGTTTTTTTTGAGTTTACCCTAAAGGTTAAGCAACCTTATCCTGCAATGCAATGAAGCTTTATCTCAATAAAAAGAGGTACAGGAATGCTTTGTTTCATTGTTCTGAGAATTAATAACAGAGCATCCAACATATAATAAGCGTTCTTTGTTATCTGGTATGTGTCTGTGTTTAGATCTATTTTCGGACATCAGTATGTAATTCTGCAGTGTTTCCAGGCCTTACAGGTTTATTGTTTAACTTAGCTCTTGTTTCCTTTGCAGTGATTGTTCGCGCTGCTGACTGTAAGAAGGTGTACCAGATCGAGCTTGCTCCCAAAGAGAAAATCATCATCCTCATCTGTGGCCGGAACCATCATGTTCACCTTTTCCCCTGGGCCTCTCTGGATGGATCAGAAGGAAGCTTTGACATTAAGCTTGCAGAAACTAAAGGCTGCCAATTGATTACAACTGGAACGCTAAAGAAGAGTTCTGCGACTTGTTTGTTTGTAGCTGTTAAACGGCAGGTTTTTTGCTATGAAATTCACAGAACTAAACCTTTCCACAAAAAATTCAGTGAAATTCAGGCTCCAGGAACTGTTCAGTGGATGACAGTGTTCAAGGACAAGCTCTGTGTTGGCTACCAGTCTGGGTTCTCTCTGTTGACCATCCAGGGAGATGGACAATCTATAAACCTGGTAAATCCTAATGACCCCTCACTTATGTTCCTCTCACAGCAGTCTTTTGATGCCCTTTGTGCTGTGGAGCTCAGTAATGAGGAATACCTGCTTTGCTTCAGCCATATGGGAGTATACGTCGATTCGCAAGGTCGAAGGTCACGCATGCAGGAACTAATGTGGCCTGCAACTCCTGTTGCCTGTAGTATGTATATGTTTTTCTGTTGCCATATCCCTGTTGCTGCTTTACTTGTCTTAAAATAATCAGCATGTATTCTATTTTGCTTCGGTTTGTCTTTCAGTGCCAACAGTTTAAGTTTTGATGAGTTAACAGGATGCATATCCTGACAGTAGTTTTGGACTTGGCAATCTCATGGACTGAGATCCTGGAAGCTGCAAGAAAAATGCTTTGTTTTGTTCTAGGATGCAGAATAACTAACAGTAGAATCATAGAATTGCTCAGGTTGGAAAAGACCTTAAAGGTCAAGTCCAACCACAACCTAACCATACAACCCAAACTCTAGCAATGCTGTGCTAAATCACGTCCCTGAGCACCACATCTAAATGGTTTCTAAACCCATTCAGGGATGGTGAATGCAAAATGTCTTGTACAATGTAGTCCTGGAAGCAGGGCAGTACAAGAATTCTGGAGTAGTCCTCAATGCAGGAAATTCTGCATAGGTTTCAGCTCCTCTAGCGAACCTAAATGTTTGGTTGTCCTTGGGTTATCTTCTGTGTCCTGTATTCAAAGTACAGTAGGATGTTGGAGACTAAATGTAACTGCAACTCCGAAGGTTCATAAGGGTAACAAAATAAGTAGAAATATTGCTTATGGCAGCTGGTTGCAGTTTTCTCCTTTTTGTTATATTTTGAGGGAGAGAATTTCCAAAAAGAATAGAGACAGGTGAAGGATATCTTTTCATCTGCTCTGTCCTTTTCAGGAGCTCTGGTTTATCAGCTAGTTAGGAGAGAAGCACACGTGGAACATTCTTCAGTAGTCAGAGGCAGTTCATGATAAAACTCAGATTTCTATTTGGAGCTCAAATAGCAATTAAAGTATTTCAGATGATTGAAGGCAAGAAATATCTTTTTGTTTAAATAGTACACAGAGCAGGTAGGTGCTCATTGGTTTGATCAAGCCAGACCCTAATGGCAGTTTGTTTAATTTTAATTGTCTCAAACTGAGATTGTTTGCTTGCTTTACTCTGACCTAGTTCTGTACAGAAATCCGAGGAAAAGGTACAAGGAAACAATGTTGTTGCAAATTTACTTTAAAGCACCATTAGCCAAAGCTAATGTTTCCTTTTCCTTTATCAGCTTTATAGTTCTCTGTATTTCAGCTGACTAGATGTGCTAGTTAATTGTTCTGTCTGTTATTATTAGAAGCTGGTCCTACTGTAAACTATTTTACAGCTCTCTAATATGTGCAGTTTGTTTTATTTTTTTAGAATAGTAGACAAAGGAAACTGGATTACTTCCTTTTCCATCAGCCTTGTCTTCCTTTCCAGACCTTATGTGATGGTGGCTGGTTTTTTATTCCTTATGAACTGTCCCATCAGGAGACCATCAAAATGAAAATAGTTCTTTCCCTGTGGTAGCTTCTGCTGTAGCAAAGGAGGTTTTAGGATTTGGTGGATAATATGGGTTATAGGAGAGTCCAAGGTCAGTGTAAGCACAGTCTGCTCCATTCTTTTGGGCAGCCAGTTGAGTGTTGGATGTGAGCTGAAGGGGCTTAGGCAGCGTGGGGCTGTTAGCTGCAATGTGCTCAGAGCCTGCTCAGCACTGGGAGCCACATCGTGGGCAGGGCCAGTGCAGATGGGGCCAGGTCTCTGGATCTGGTGAGGCTCTGCCTGGGCTGCAAGCTGTGCCACACAGGAGCTCAGTGTTCCTGACTGGTGTTCTGTGCTCTCCCTTTACTTGCACATCCAAGCCAACCATGACCCCATAAAATCAACAGCTGACCATTAAGTCCCTTCTGGGATATATATATATGGTGGCTGTCCAAGGATTACTGTGAATGAGCACAGAAAACAGCACCAAAACACTGTTTCAGTTCTTGTAAAGAGTGTCCTGTTGGGTTATTTTCCTTTTGTTCATTTAAGCAGCTCCCAGACTTCTTTCTTTTCTCTAGTAAATGCGATAAATTTCTAGTAACCGTTCTTTACATCAGGACACAGACTTTGTGTGAGTAGGAGCATACTGATATGAAGCTGTGGGGATCTCTGGTTTTTGTTGGGCCTAAAATAAGCTTGTCTGCAGGTGCCCTTCATGCTTTTGAAAAAGGTTTAAAAGACAAAATGGATTGTGAGTCTTAACCATTGTGACATTTTGATGTTAACCCAATGAAAGTGACCCGTACATGAATATCTAAAGCTAGATAATTGTTAGCAAGAAAGGAAGGAAATTCAGAATAGAACTGCATCGTGACTTCATGACCCACCTCACAGATGGTGACCCTCTTTTCCCCTGCACGCAGCAGATGTGTGGGTAGTTTGTTGCTTCCGAAATGAAGTAATCTGCATCTGTAGAAAAGTGAGCTTCAAGCGCGTCACTTGATTCCTACCAAGTGCCAAATTAGTGTGCATCTGCAAACTTCAGATGGCGTTTTGCAATTTCATGAAATCATCATTCAAAGCTTAAAAATACTGGAAGGGTCAGAGGTAAATCTTTCTGTGATGCTGGCAGCTGTCATTAGCGAGTCTGTTATGGCAATAATGTCTGTTTGAAAGTGGGCCTGGGAAAAGGTTGATGTTTTAAAATGTAGCTTACATGTAGTCTAAGGTAGAGAACTTGTAACTGCTCAGATTTGCTTAAATATACATCAGGTACGGACCTCTGAAGCCACATGAGGGTCTTCTCTTTGTTCTTACATCTATGCAGGTTGCAATTCTTCGTACGTAACAGTGTACAGTGAATATGGTGTTGATGTGTTTGATGTTAACACTATGGAATGGGTCCAGACTATTGGCCTGCGAAGGGTAAGTACTTTTCTTAGAGTATAGAACTTAATTGGGTTAATTCCAAGGGAGATGTTCCTTCCCGGTGTATGCTAAGCTTTAGTTGATTTTCTGCCTCCCTCCTGAAAACAGATCAGACCATTAAACATGGATGGCACACTGAATCTCCTTAACTGTGAGCCACCAAGACTAATATATTTCAAGAACAAGTTTGCAGGTGAGTATTGAGCAAGGGGAGAAATGGGAAAATTATACCAAACTGCCTGGATAATTTTAAGCGATGTTACCTTTGCATGAGCTGAAACTTGTGTTGGATAATTCTGGGTCGGCATGACTCTATACAAATTTGCATTGTGGTATTACAGTAGGAGCTGTCCTCAGTGTACCAGAAACATCTGACAATAGCAAAAAGCAAATGCTTCGAACAAGGAGCAAAAGAAGATTTGTATTTAAGGTTCCTGAGGAAGAGCGAATACAGCAGAGGCGGTAAGAATTAAGTTCTTTTTTTTTAACTGGTTCTACGTGATGATGTGCAAAGATTGGGAGTGCTGATAGTAAAAATCACTTTGCTTTCTATAGGGAAATGCTCAGAGATCCAGAGCTAAGGTCAAAGATGATTTCTAACCCAACAAATTTCAACCACGTGGCTCACATGGGACCAGGAGATGGAATGCAGGTTCTCATGGACCTCCCGCTGGTAAAATACATTTGGAAGGGAGGGAGATGTATGTGCATGTGCAATTGCTCAGGAAAAAGAAAACATGAAAATTTACTGTGTAGGATTCAAATACTATCTAAGTACCAAATTTTTCTTCTAGACGTTTTGAGAAAGGTGAACCTTCCTTATTTATGTGCAGTGGCTCTAAATCCTCTGCACGGCAGTACTATTTACAGTCTTAAGAAGGAGACACTGAGAGAAGTAGATATCATTGCTGGGAGCTTGTTAGTAGTTATGTAAATAATCAGTCTCTCCTCCTTCCTTTTTCTTGTTTGTCACCTTAAAATAACAGAATGAATTTCCTTCCCCCTCATCCTCTTGACATTCTGGTCTGATACCACCTCCAGCAGGCTTGGAGCATGTCTTTCACAAGCTCTGTGTCCACTGAAAACCTTTTCCAGAGTGACCATTCCTCACTGCAAGGGTCCCCTCTGCTTTCTTCCTCTTCCTGTTCTTCCTCTGCTTCCTTAGCAAGGGTAGAGGTAGCTGCATGCTGTCAGAAATAAGAATGGTGTGCTTGTGCCATTTGGACAGCTGCAGGAAAGAAAAAAGGGGCAGGGGGAATGAATGCTTTGGAAGATAACTAAAGCACATGTAAGTTTGCTGCACTGTTTTTTGGTTTGCATTTAACATACACAGCGGTGTGGGCTATTTAATAGCTAAATCTCCAAGAGCAAGGTGCGGAGGTACACTTCTGAGGCTGTGTCCCTTCCATTTTTATAGTTGTTCATCAGGGTTTTTCTTGTCCTTCGCTACCTTCTGTAAGGATAATGCATTCATCCTTTCGGCAGGAGGAGGAAGGAAGCAGAGCTATTGGCACAGTCACTGCCCCTTCATAGAGGGTTTGCTGGCTGACAGGTTCCACTGGCTGCAATGGGGCTTAGTTCTTTCTCTGTCTTTCTCAGGGTTTGTGTCTGTTACTGAAAATATGTGGATGTGGTCAAGTAAGTTCAGAGTTTTTCTACCAACACTGAGTTGTAATAGCTTCAAAAGCACAGCAGAATTTTCACGAGTAACAACCTCTAGTTGTGTAACTTCTGTTGTTGGCTAACGAAGTGTTTCGTTTCAACTGCAGAGCGTCTTACCTGCTGCACAGGATGAAAAACCATGTCCATCTACAGCTAACCTCTCACGGCAGCAACAGCAGCAGAGAAGCAAAACCTATATTTCGTGGCCCTCATCAAGTAAGGCTGGAAGCAAGCTTTTCAGTTCTAAGGTGTTGTTTGTGGCTTCAGCTAGAGATGTAAACTGCTGTTTTTCCTTCTCTCTACAGGTGGCAGTGATGTGGGGGGAGCCATGCCTTCCCGAAGTATGTCTGATCCTGACCAGGAGTTTGACAAAGAGGTAAAGATGCTGTTGTTAAGTGGAGACTGACAACATCCTGTTGCTGTAGATTGTTTTCTTTTTCCAGTAAATTAACTATCTTGGAAACACTTCATAAAGACTGTGTTCGTTCTGGAGATATTTTCTTTCTGCAGATGTTTTCTCTAGCACGTAACACAATCTGATTGTATGTTGGATACACCAGTGCTGAAGCAAGGCTGAGAATCTTTTTATGGTGATATTTTAAGACGTAGTGTGTCCTGGATTAAGCTTTGGAGATGAGGCAATTTTGTCTAATTGATGAAATGTCCTCAAAGCTCCAAGAAATGTTCTCTGGGCTATTAGTATAAAAGAGCAAAGAAGTGCTACTTAGTTAAATAGTTTTCTGTGCTGCCTTAAGGAAAGATTTTGTCTTGTAACTTGAAAAGGAATAAAATTTTAAAATGTGTAAAACTGTTTTTAGCAAATGTAAAATTACGTGCCAGTAGTCACTAATCTGAAAGTGTCTGCAGAAGAGTGGCGTCCCTGAATCCAAGGAGATTATATGATAGATTTATTTATCACCCCTTGATTTGCTATGGGTGTCATTTCTTGCAAGCTTAGTTGAAATGCCACCTGTGTGAGATAAGCATTAGGAAGTTTTGCTGGGAGACAAACTCTTAGATCAAGGTATTTTTTTTTACTTTTTAATGCTTTTTAGTGTCCCTGTTTTTAGCAGCCCTATTTAACATTCTGGATTTAGAGTGGTGGCTACCTCGCTTTTTCCAGAAGCCAGACCTCTGAAGGATGCCAAGTCAAAGTGTTTGTCTCGAGTTCTGATCACAGCCATTCTCAGACTTCCTGTGTCACCTCACTGAGAGAATGCTTATCGCCATTAAAAGAAAGATGCTAACGCGGGACTCTCTAACTGTAGGCATTTCTAAAACGACCTTGATTTTTGAAAGGTGCTGATGATAGAGCATCCCAGTTGCCTGTTGTTCTGTAGCATCCTTCTCAAATTTGATTATGCTTCTTGGACTAGTTGCTGTTTGTAGGCATGAGTAGTGGTAGGTTTTTATGACGTGTTCTTTTTTTGATAGACTTTGCAGTTTCTTGGGACATCTTAAATTTAATATACAGTACCTCATAACTTTGAAAAGAAGTATCTTATACCACCTTCTACTTATATACTACTTTTCCTCACATGGCTTGATCTGGTTCATCTTGTTATGAAGGGTCTTGCAATGTTTGAGCCGTGCAAAACCTTATGAACAGCATCCTTGTAGGATGCTACCTTTCAGTCCATTGACGAAATATGTATTCCCTTTCTTGAAAATAACTAGCAGCAGTAGTACCAGTGTTTCCCGTGCAGTATTTTGTAAGCTGTGAATTTGTGTAATACTCACAGTTGTAGCTCACCAAAATAGTGGGAAACTTGCCAGCCATCCTGTTGAAGTGAGACCAGCCTGTGAAGGCAGATATCCAACAATCAATCTAACACTGGGGAAATAACTGGATAGACTGTCTCTGTTAGATACTGACGTAGGGCAGCTCCAGTAAGTACATGCAGTTTCTAGACCTCCATCCGGCCTGGTACTTGGCAACCTCCACTCTTTTGTCAGGCACTGCACATGCTTGTCTTTGTTGCTGGCGCTGTTTTGTAAGCAGTTTGGCAGTTTGTGTGCTTGTTTCCTTCCTTCTCACCAAACTGAAGATGATTTCACTGTAGTTGTTTACATGTTTATATGGACAGATAAGCCTACTCCTTGGCTGTAAAAATGGCTTTAAAAGCTCAGGCTGGTGAATGCAGAGTAACAATGAACAGATAGATGTGTTCTATCAAGGAGGCTTTGTGGCTGAAGTAGAGGAACCTGGGGTATAGAGCAACTTCCACACACTTAGCCATACTTCATGTTATATCAGCAGAACTGCACTAAGGCCTGTTAAGGATAATAAAAGTATTTGCATAGTGTTTAGCTATGAAATGAATCTGCTGTATGCTATGTGTTGCTCTCCTTTATTTTTTGAGTGCCTTGAAAGCTTTTGAGTGCAAGAAATTGATCTTAAGTGTAATTTTTTAATGTTTCTCGTTAACAGCCTGATTCAGACTCTACCAAACACTCTACTCCATCCAACAGTTCAAATCCCAGTGGTCCCCCAAGCCCCAACTCTCCTCATAGGAATCAGCTCACATTAGATGGACTGGACCAGTCGACCTGCGACGCATAACACTACTGCTCACACCGGTCTGGCTTCGGTCACCCACTGCTCCACAGAGTACTCAAGAGCAGGGCAAAGCTGTCTCGGATGCTAGTGCCAAGACTGACTCCGAATCTCTAGTGTTGTACAAGAGTAATTATATATCCAGATTGTAGATACAAACTATTGAAATGAAGAAAATTCTTTACTAAATAGCAATTGAGCTTTTTATGCAGAATTGTTCACTGCTCGGTTACGGTTGATTCCTTTCTGCACAGCTGTGACACAGTTTTATTGCATAGGAGCATTTAAGGCCACCAGTAAATATTGTTATTCTTACACTGAAAAAGAAATAGAGAGAGATACTGATAATGTTGCTACAATATCAGGAATATTATTTTTCTATAGAATGATGTAATATCTCATTAGCAGGAAATCCTTTTAGACACAATTTGGACCTCTGGAAAGGAAATGCAAGCAGTCTAGTTACATCCTCAGAAAAAGTACACTTCTCCCTTTTTCCTGTAATGGTTTGTTTCCTAAATCTTAAGGAGAATGCTAGGAAGCTGTCGGTTGTTCCCAACATCAGTAGTATCACCAGGATGTCAAATAAAAGTTGGTTATAGTCTTGTGGCCTTTTAATTCATTTAGCCATTACATATTCAGCTGCGTAACAGTCTTTCTATCTTTCTACCAACTTTTTAGTCTTGTACATAGGACTGCTACCAATCTACCCACACCCCGCTTGTTAGTCCTCATCAATCCCAGTCATTAGTCAGGGCTTTTAAAATATTGATGATTACTGCTGTGAAGAGAATTTTACTCGTAGTTCCTGCCTATCTCCTTCTGAGAAGCTTCTCCTGGGCTTTTTGGTGTAAGGACACACTACATGGTTAGCTGGCAGGCCTTCTTGTGGACGCGTTGCCCTTGGAGTCTGCTGGAGCTAAGGGACTCTCGCACTAAAACGTCAATCTGGTTTATTGGTTACCAAAGTGGAATGTGAAGGATGTGTAACTGGGGGTGCTGCTTTTCTCATTAAATGTATCCTCATCTGCATGAAGACCCCATGATTATTAATCAAGTATTGATCATGTAGAAAAATGCACAACACACTCCTGTATATTTTGCTATGGCCCACGTGCAGTGGTGATGTTTTGCGTGTATATTTAATCTCATGCTTCCATGTATTATACATTTAGTAATCAAAAGATTTGTGACCATGTTTCATTAAAAGCTTGTAATTAATTCAGTGGCTGGCATATCCAGTTTGTCATTGTCACACTAGTGTGCCTTCTGTGCCAATTTTATGACAGTTGGATGTCACTTATTTAAAATTTGGTTTAAATGGGCTAATGATATACCAATGGCAAATGTTCTTTTCTGAAACACTGTATAGGACGTGCACTTATCTTTAGTTAAAACTGAGTGTTCTAGTCAACATTTAATCCTGTTACGTTAAGTGTTGGACAGTACTTGCTCTTTTTCTCAGATCATTGATAAAGGGGCTCAGTTAGAGCTGGACACTACTGCTTTGGGGGTTTTCTGGTTTTTACTTTTTTAATGTAAGTCTAAGTCTTTGTAATTATTGAATTGTGAGAACATTTTTGAACAATTTACCTGTCAATAAAGCAGAAGAGGGAGGTTTTAAAGTTCATAGTTGTCTGTCTTGACATCTGGAAACAGACACGTGCTGTCATCTTGTGGTAACTTCACTTTGTCTGTGAAAGCTTTATATAAACTGAAAAGTACTTTGAAGCTCCATACCTGAACGCTACAAGAACAGTGCATGTTTCTGCACGTAGATGTATGCACTGGAGCAGTGTGAGGCCTTTTGGTGAATTACAGTGCTGAAATGTGCCCTCAGATTGTACTCCAGTAGCTATTTCATCAAAGCAGTGGCACAGATAATTCATCTCAAATGATTGGGATCCTTTTGGCCAAAGCATTCGCACTGACACTGCTGCCCAGAGAGCTGTGGGTGCCTCGTTCCTGCAGGTGCTCAAGGTCAGGATGGATGGGGCCCTGGACAGCCTGAGCTGCTGGGTGGTTTCCCTACATTGAGGGAACTGGATGGTCTTTGAGATCCCTTCCAACCCAAAAACCATCCTTTGCTTATGAGGAGGCTGCAGGATCGATTTGGACATCTTAAGTGAGGTAAAATAAGAAATACTTTACGTGCTTTCAAAGCAATAAGTGCTGAAGAAACACTGCAAGCATCTCAAGGAGAGAGGTGTGAATGGTGCCCCACACACAGCACTGAGGGTGACAGGAGGATCGAGGTCTGTGTGCCGGAAGCCTTCCGACAAGCATTCATGCTAATCAGCCTTTGACTTTTACAAAATGTTTCTCCAGCTCTCGAGTTGATTTTTCTCCTCACGCTGAGGACTTCAGATGACAACAAAGTCTTTAATTATGGGGGTATTAAATCAAAGCACTCAGCAGTGCCAAGGCTCGGTTATAATTTAAGCAGGAGAACGTTTCTAGAAAAGTAAATGAATTGCTCAGTATGAATGCATTATTTATTTTTTTCCTTCCCTTCAAATCTGGCTGAGCAGAATCCCTCTCTGTGTCCCCACCGCCACACTTTTCACATCTCTCCCCTTACAGCTCCTAATTCTGGTTACCTTAAGAGTTCTCCTGAGCCCTCGGCAGAACTTTGAGAAATGGGGAGATTCAAGACTGGAAGCAGAATGTTCCCCTGACAGTGCGCTTGCTTCTCCCTGGAGGCTGCCGGTCTAATATCACAAGTAAGGAATTCAGTTATGCAAAAAATGAGGATAATTTGGTCTCTGGCACTTCCACAGAGGCATTACCTCAGTCCCTGATGGAGGCACTGATGGACGTGCTGCTCAGGAATCTCATCAGGAAATTTTGGTCACTTCTAGCATAGAACTTTGACACAGAAGGCTGCATAATACCTTCTGGTGCCACTTGCTGCTCAGAGGTAAACAAAACTGCCAGCATCTTTGTCTGCAGCACAGCTGTGCTGAGAGTAAGCAGCTTCTTCAGTGGGTGCAGTCTGCTGTTGTATGTTAGTAAATGCTTGCTTTGTAGAACCATCTGAGTTGGAGGAGACTCTAAGAGGCCATCCAGTCCAGTCCCCTGCACTGAACGGGGACACCCACAGCTCCACCAGGTGTTCAGATCTCCATCCAGCCTGACGTTGGCTGTCTGCAGGGTTGGGGCATCCACCACCTCTCTGGGCAACCTGTGCCAGTGCCTCACTGCCCTTATTGTAAAAAAAAACAAAACAAACAAACAAACAAAAATTTTTCTTCTATCACAGTGAAATCACAGGGATTTCAGTGTGGAACTGCTGAGCAGCCGGCACAATGATTGCTTTTCACAAGGCCAGCTTGGGCATCCTTTGCATAAGAATGCTAAGAGCTGGCACTGGTAGCATACAGCACTGGGAAAAGGGAGCACTGAAGGGAAGAGAGGGATGTAGGGACGGAACTGCACCCCCAAGAGAGCCAAGTGTCACAATGTGCCCATGTGCCAGGGCTAAGCTGAGCCTGTTTCCAACCAGGAAAGAAGAAAAGAGCTGGAGCCGTGGCTGCTGGGCTGCCGGAGCACCTCACATTCCAGTTCGCTCTGTGCAAAGCAGCCTCAGTAACAACAGGGCATCAGAAAGAATTCACCTGCCCAGGTCTGACCGTCCATAGCACCGCCAGTAGGTTTTGTGGTCTTCTTCCCATCTGCTCACACCCCTACAAACAGTTCCCGGCTTGAATCCCACCCTCCAGCAGCCTCGTGCTCCGCCGAAAGGCACGGACGGGCCGGGCAGGCGGCTGCCGTGCAGGAGCAGCCCTTTCCCAAGGGACGGAGAGCCGAAGGGCGATGTGAGCGCGGCCCTCGGCTGTATCGGCGCTGCGGGGCCCGGCGGAGCTCAGCCTGCCCACGGCAGCGGGGTGAGCCGAGGACAGCGCAGCGCCGCGGGACGTGCTCCGCTACGAGCAGCTGCAGTGCTGCAGCCAGCCGCAGGAGGAACACGAACTCAGGAATAGGCCGTTCCCCGGCCTTGCAGTAAATATTTTTTTCCTGCTCCCCAATAAGATGCAGCACTTTTTTGTCACCTGACTGCACAGGGAGTGCGGATTTATTGGTTGTTTCATCATAGATAAAGCCCCCAGATTCTTGCAGCACCGCCCGCTCCCAGCTTCTTACGCAGTGCTGCTCTGTATTCCCGGGAGGAAGAGCAGCGCGATGGGCACTGAGCTCTGAATGCTGATGCGAGGTGAGGGGGCCGCTGCCCCGCAGCAGCTTTGCCTGCTCCTTCCCTCCAGCAGCCCCACATCGCATCCCTCGGCTGATACAAAAAGCACACGGGGCCCAGGTCGGCTCCGTGATGTTTTGAGCACTGCCGCATGCCTGAAGCTGGAGCTGCACAGCTGCTGGGTGCCCCCCATCACCCCAAGGGTGGGCACAGCCCGGCGAGTTGGTGCCCATTAACCCCTTTGCTGCTAAAGGCCTGGGAAGCAGTGAGTGCTGAGCCGCGGCCAATAGCATGAATGCGCTCTGCCTTAGCCTGTCTCATCGGAACCCTGACCCTCAGCACCGAGAGCACAACAAAGCCCCTGGCAGCTCAAGGCACGGCTCAGACTGTCACCGTCTGTGCACGAAAAGCCCCTGTTCACATGAGATCTCAGCAAAGACTGCGCAGCCCAAAGCCCCGCTGTTACCCTGCTGGAGGGCAGTGTGTTGTCCCCAGCCCCCCACAACGCTGTTGCTCTGTTGTGTGCAGAGCCCTCCTCCCCGCAACGCTCTGCGTGAGCGAGCAAACGGCTCCTGAAGGAAAAGTACAGAGCGTGCCCAGCGAGCACACTGACAAAAATTGATCTGGGCTTTAATTAAAGCCTCTGTTGTAAGTGACCTCGAGTTGCTAATGCATTTTAAGAATGGAGCCCGGCAAGCAGCAGAGCCAAGCGCAGAGGGGTTTAGGGGCTGTGCTGAGCACAGAGCAGCAGGGACCGCCCTGCACCCTGCAGCCCACGGGCCACTCGGAGCTGGCTGCGGTGAGCTCCGTGCCTGCACCCACAGCAGGGCTCTGGTACACCTCATGCTGCCTCCAGAGCCCTGTGAGAAGGACTGTGTCTTTCAGAGACTTGAACAAAACACAATACACTTAAAATAGCTACTTCCTTATGGAAATGCCAACGAGCCCTACTGAAAACTCAGCAGAGTGTAAATCTGCATGAATTTGCATATATTTCCTTACCTTCAGGCTCACCCATTAGACTTGATGTGTAAAGAGCTGGTGCCTGACACTGTGGGCACTGGAAGGTGTGTGGCACCAAAACCATCATCAGGTCCACCCTGTGCCACCACTGCCCCAACCCTTGCTAACAGAGTGCCCATCCACTCCATCCCTTGGCCATTGCCACAAGGCCAGGGCCAGACCCACACCTCTCTGCTGCTTTACGGAGAGCAGCACCACCAAAACTCACATTATGGGAACAGAAGTGGCACCAGGAGGCTGTGGCTGAGCCCTGTGGAAGAAGGTTTGTGATTTCCTTCACCGACATTTTTATTCAGGTGGGCACGGCTTGCCCATGGCCTGGACCCCAGCAGGAGCCACATAAAGGTGTCCCTGGGAAGGCTGTGGTTGTGCCATCAGGTCTCGGTCTCACTGGGGTCATACAGGGGGTTGAGGTAGAACACCTGGCCGCCTTTGGGAACCATCTCCTGCAGCGTCTTCTCCACAGTGCCAGCACCCGGCAGCTCCTGCAGCAGCAAGGAAAGAGAAGCACTGGGTAGGGAAAGGAAGAAAACCCCCTGAGCACCCCCGTGCCCCCAGCAGGGCCACTCACCACATCAAACATGGGGTTGTCAAAGCCTTTCCCACTTTCTGGCTCGGGGCTGTTCAGGTCCTCTGCTCTGTCCCAGAGCCGGGGGAGATGCAGTGTCCGCAACCTGGAGACAGATGTGGCATCACTCCTTCAAACCCCAGCCCTGCCCCTGCCCTCCCTGCAGCCCCCCACCGAAATGCCACCACTTCAGTAGGCCTGTAGGAAGCACGGGGACAAAAGGTTCCGGCTGTCTTTGCAAAGGGGTGTTTGCACGTTGAGCAGAAAGCAGTGGGCGCAGCTCCGGGGCCGCATCCTGCAGGGAGCGCTGGTCAGCCCGCAGATGGCCCTGCTGCGCTCTGCCTCAGAGCCATCGCGCTCCCTTCCTGAGCTGAAATGAATTGCCACCTGCTCCCACAGCAATCTCAACAAACGCTAATTACTTTTTATCATTACCTTTATCAAGTTATCATTTTATCATCTTAATCATCGTCATCTCTTTATGAGTTTCTGCATTACTCTTACCCTAAGGCTCCCCATCCCAAGCAGCAGCCAAGGGGGGCTGAGCAGTGGGTCCCCACTCACAGCATCTCACTGAGCACTGCCTGCCGAGGGAGGCACACCCAAAAACTCCCTCCCCAAAATCTGGCCAACAAAAGTCCCACGGGCTGGAGCTGCCTGGGACACAGGGCAGGAGCGGGGCGGCTGGGGACACGGGCTCAGTTCATCTCCGGGAGCTGCACAACCTCCCTTCCCACTGCTGACAGAGCAGGTTTCAGAGGCCTGACCAGCATCCAACAAGTGTCAGTGAAGTATAAATCATCACGAGGCAATTACGGGGCTGGGAGGTTTTTTTTTAGATATTAAATGGAGGCACTGGTTTATTGCTGGGAAGTGTTACGCCAGCACGTGCCAAGTGGCAGGGGAAGCATCCCTGCTCACAGCCAGCAGTGGCCCTGTGCCCCCCAGCAGGTACCAGCACACCTCTCCCGTAGTGACAGCAATGCCCTCAGTGCTACAAAGTGCTCAGGGTCAGCTCCTCCTGCCCACACTCAGAGAGTTGGGATGAACGCGCTGGGGAAGAGCCGCTTCCTGAGCTGCCGTCCCCTTTCACGTCTGCAGAACTGCTTTGCATGGCTTTGATGCGTTGCTATTTAGAAGCTGGCAGCTGCAGCTCTGTTCCCACCAGGCTGCCAGCTGAAGGCTGCAAGGAATGGGCGACCTCCATAGGCAGCCATAGCAGGCTGTGCCCAGCAGCACAACGCAGTGCCAAGTAATCTGAGGATACCAACCTGTCCCTCCACTCCAGGCCTCCCACCTGCCCTTGTTGGACCCTTGGTGGGAGCTAGCAGAGCATGGCACAGTCATGGTCTGCCTCTGGGTTACCAATGTAGAATTATAGAACCGTTAAGGTCAGAAAAGACCTCTAGGGTCACCAAGTCCAACTATCAACCCATCACCACAATGGCAACTAAGCCACTCCCTCAGTGCCGTATCACCACAATTCCTGAACACCTCCAGGGATGGCGATTCCTCCACTTCTCTGGGCAGCCTGTGCCAATGCACTGCCACTCCCTCTGAGAAGACATTTTTCCTAATACCCAACATAAGCCATATGCTGCTGCAAAAGCCCTGTCCATACCTCAGCTTTCCCTTCCTGTGGAGGTAGAGGAGCCCTCCAAGCACCAGCAGAGCGAAGAGCAGCCCCAGGACAGTCTCCAGCGCGATCTGCCTGGAGGCATGGATTGCCACCTGCCCACCGAGGGTGCTGCCAGTGGCCACCTCCACACTGCCAGCTGGAATGCCCAAAGCTTCACCTATGGGGGGCAGAAAGGAACGAGGTGAGAGCTGGAGCGTATAAGGCTACATGAACACCACCCTGTGATGCAGAGATGTGGAGTCCACATCCTTGAAGAGATTCAGAACTCACTCGGGCCAGGCACTGAGCAACAAGAGGGCTGGGCTGTCACAGGGATCTCTGCCAACCCTGATACCCCTGCTCCTGCAGTGCTGCTCCACTCACACCACTACAATTAAAACGGTGAAATTCTGGGCTTAGCAAAGCTCACTAATGAAGTCATTAGAAGAGCAGAGCATATGTGTGCTAGGAAGGCACAGAGCTGTGCTAGACCATACGGAGGGGACACGGACCTCAGGCAGAGCACCAAAGCTCTTCACAGCATGTGCCATTCGCAGGCAATCAGGAGCTCCAGCTGTGCCACTATTACAGCCCACAGCTCCCAGCACCATTCTGCTGGCACAGCAGGGATGGGACTGGGGGGGGGGGAGGGGGGGAGGCAAGGGGGTCTGAGTTCTCCCAGAGCTGTGACACCAAGAATGGCAGAGTTTGCAGTATCAGAGAATCATTAAGGTTGGAAAAGACCTCAAAGATCACCCAGTCCAACCCCAACCCTCCCCACCATGCCCACTGACCTCTTCCCTCAGTGCCACATCTCCATGGTTCTTGAACACCTCCAGGGACGGTGGCTCCCCCACCTCCCTGGGCAGCTGTGCCACTGCACTGCCACTCTTTCTGCAAAGTTTTTCCTAATATCCAACCTAATTTTCCTTTGCTGCAACTGAAGGCCATTACCATGCTGTGCGATGTCGCCCATGATGTCTGCAGCCAGCTGCTCCGCAGCAGTGCCTGTCTGCACCCCGGCCTCTCCATCGACCAGCACAATCTGGATGACAGGTGTGGAGCCCCGCGGGAGGAGTCCCAGGAAGGTCTGAGCCCTGTGCACCTTGGAGATGGCCATCTGAACGCCGGCATACTTGGGCTTTCCAGAACACAACAGACACACACAGCCCGTGAGAGCAGTAGATAGAAATGACTCCTCTCTATAGACAGCTGTGATGGATGTTCTGTGAGGGTCACCTATAAATCTTCACAGCAGCCCCACCGCAGAGCTGCCATCTCTGCTGCCGTGTTCCTTCTCCAGACAACTTGGAGCCGAGACCTCCACCCCCTCCCATGCTTTCTAGGCTGCTGTTTCCAGCAAGCCCCCATTGGGCTCAGCAGCCAGCAGCTAGTTTTCACCCAAATTGAGCAGAGTGGGTGTTGCGGGGAGCAAGGGAGGTTGCAGCACATCCAAGAAGCCAAACCTGGTAGGTGAAGGCTCCAGATGGTGGGGAGCTGGGGAGCACCCTGCATCCCTGGGACGTACCAGGCTGAGCCATGCTTGCACCACTCTGTCCCGGTATTGCTGCAGGTCAAATTCGGGCTTAAAATCCATCGTGACAACAGCTCCTGCAGTCCAAAAGCAGACAGACAGACAGTCAGAGCCCAGAAAGGGCAGAGTACTGTGATGGTAGCATGACTCTGGTTGCCCCAAAAGGCACCTGGGAACCCCCAGTATCTCCATATTGCTGGGTCACACTGGGCTCCAGGAGAGGTTTCTCCAGGCAATGGGGCCTGAAGAAACCTCACCTTTCTTGCTCCCCTTCCTGTCAGTGGAAGGGGGGGGGGGGTTGGGGGGCTTTTGTTTCCCATGATATTCCAGCAGGAAGCCCCCTCCCCCATATTTCCACAGAAAGATCTGCATTGAGCTACATCTCAAGGCTGCGGCTCGGCAGTGCTGCCGTGGCTTTGGCTGTGAGGCACAGAGGAGGGGACACGTGTTCCCTGTGTCACTGCACTGCATTCAGTGATTCAAACATTTTCCTCGGAAAAAACACCGGCAAACACTTGCTGAAACATGAAATTCTCCTAATGGCTTTTAAAAGCTCTGCTTTTGAGAGCACATCAGAAGAACATATGGTGCGTTTTTAATGAATTTGGTACTACATACCAAGTAACTCGGTACGGCCATGTATGAAAAAATCCCCCTTCACAGCCTGCCAGGTAGATGAATGGATAAGCTCCCATTGCCGAGGGGATGCTCTCACTGCCTGCTTTTTATTTTCAAAGCAATGACACAAACTCAGTGGGCCCCACTCACCACAGACCCCACAGCAGTGGCCGAGGGGCCGCAGAGGGCTGTGGCACGCCAGCGCCGGGCACCTCTCCGCCCCGAGCAGTGATGCACAGATGCGGTCTCTATCCTAAAGAAGAGCACGGCAGGGTCAGTCCCTCCTTTCCCCACTTTCTTTCGGTGGGAAGAAATTGCCCCCAAAGTGCCTCACCTGGGTGTTCCCACAGGCACAGCCGGAGCTGTGGGGACAGCGGGTGCCCGTCACCTGCAGGGTGGCATTGCCGTGGAACTGCCATGCGGCAGAGGGGCTCCTCAGGTACTCAGCCCACGCCTCAGCGCTGCTCAGCTCCTGCAGGGAGAAGAGCGAGAGGCTGCCGTGCGACTCCAGCTCTGCACCCGGGCCAGAGGACTCGGACTATCAGGTTTTATCAGGTCTCCTTATGCCTCGCCCCAAAATGGCAGATCCTGGGCAGTGCGGCAGAGGAAATAACAGATTACTGATGAGATGTCTTCCACATCTCCCACTTCTGAAGGCGGCGCCTGTTTCCACTGCAGAGGCTGTGATCTTCAGCTCTTCCGACTGAGAGGGATGGGGATTGTCATCTGCCTGGGCTGCAGCACAGCAGGCTGCCAGAGGTTCTATAATTATCCCTCTGATCAATTATACACTGATACGGAAGCAAAGCTGGGAGACAACTGTGAGCCCATAGGGCACGCTCAGGATGGGGCAGGAGGGCAGCCCCTTGGTGGCACTGAGGATGCCAGCAGGGAAATAACCCCAAACCCATCAGGGTGCAACGCTGCAGCTCCATGGCAAGGAGGTGCCAAAATGGTTTCTCACCAGCTCCCCATTACCTGGCCCATGAGTGAGATGCTCTGAACAGGGATCACTTGCCGCGATGAGTCGAGGTTTACTCTGAAGGAGGTTTCAGGCTGGAAGATGACGTGGTCATACTGGCATGGGACACGTTCCTCGTCCAGGAGGAAGATGCGGCCGGCCAGTTCCAGGTCTACTCTGGAGGACACATCCTGCCACAGCTCGGGGTTGAACCATGAGTGCTGCTCAGCATTGGCAAAGCTCAGCACCGCACCTGAGAGGAGCAAAAGAAGAGGTGGAGAAGGAGCTGGTTCCAGCCTGAAGCCACTGCTTGGGTAAAGCTGGTGCAAAACTCCAGCCCCAGACTCCAGGAGATCATTATTCCTCTTCTTTAAAGCTTAACCTTATGGGTAGGGAGGAAAACAGCCACAAAGCCTAAAATACAGCTAAACTGGGTAAAATCATGTATGATAATTCACATTGCAAATTTGCAGACCAGCAGAAACATGCTCAGCCCTGTACCCATTAGCAGATAGCCCCAAAACCAGAGCACCATCCCACCATTGGCCATTTCCCTGGTGGTCACACTGTGTCCTTCTTTTGCTTACCTTTCCCCACAGCTTCCCAGATCACACAGCACATGAGATTATCTGCATTCATTCTAAAATTGTGCTTTCAGGAATTCTTTTGGGAAAACTGCCCAGAAATGCCTGTTGTCCCATGAGAACATCGCAAGGCCAGGTCAAAACCTTGTGTGCTTGCAGCCCAGAAAGCCAGTGGTATCCTGGGCTGCATTGAGAGGGTGGTGGCAGCAGGGCAAGGGAAAGGATTGTCCCTATTTGCTCTGCCCTCATGAAGACCTATCCAGAGTCCTGCATCCAGTCCTGGGGCCCTCAGCACAAGATGGACATGAAGCTGCTGCAATGGGACCAGAGGAGTCTGTGAGCACGACCAGAGGGCTGGAGCACCTCTCCTTTGGAGGCAGGTTGGGAGAGCTGGACTTGTCCATCCTGAAGGCTCCAAGGAGACTTCACTGTGGCTTTCCAGTACCTAAAGAGGCCTACAGGAAACCTGGAGTGGTACCAAGTACCGGGTATCAGGTACTGTAGCAATTAGACAAGAAGTAATGACTTTAAACAGAAAAGGGGTAGGTTTAGAGAAGGAAGAAGTTCTTCACACTGAAAATGGTGAGGCCCTGGCACTGCTGCCCAGAGACCTGATGGTGCCCCATCCCTGGAGATGCCGAAGGCCGGGTGGGATGGGCAGCCTGAGCTGGTGGGGGCAGCCAGCCCATGGCAGGGGTGGGGCTGGGTGAGCTTTAAGGTTCTTTCCAACCCACACCATTCTATGATTCTGATACATCTCCCCGGCAAACAGCTTTCAGGTAAATAAGCAGCACTGACAAAAAGCAGCTGCTGCTTGGCTTACTGGGAATCTCAGTGTGAAACTCACAGGAGGCTGAGGGATGTGCCAGCACCCAAACATCGGTGTGCAGACACCTGTGGGGCTGAAGGGCAGCTCCAAAACACCGCGGTTCAGCACTCGGGGGCCCAGCTGTGTAATCCGTAACCGGTTTTCCTTAGCAATACCACGGCAAAGCAAATGAGGGCTTTGATGTGGCTGCATGCTTAACAGGCAGGGTAAAATACAAACAATATTTACCTCTCTGCTACAACTTCAAAGCCTCCCTGGCTATAATTACTTTTTTAAAAGACAGATGATCTAGCAGAAGAAGAAAGATGCGATGCGAGAGAAGCCATCAAAGAGAAGGCAGGGATTGAAGGGGGGTGAGTCACCCCGCATCGAGGTGGGACAGCAAAGGCCTTTGTAGCAGTGCTGGTGGCAGATTTGTGAGTTAATGGTGGCTGTCAGCCCTGCACGCCATACCTGAGCCACATCCCGGGTCCCAGCTGCCATCGAAAGCTGCGAACCCAGAGCCAGATGCCAGCAGAAATTCTCCGTTCAGGGGAAGGTACTAAAGGGAGAGAGGGATGCAGAGCGTTACTGTGCGGCCCTGCTGCCAGCCACCCAGGCTTGTCATCAAATAACGGTGCTAATTATTAGATTGCCAATTGCACTCACCATCTCCAAGGCACTTTACAGTCATTAGGAGTCACCCTCCCTGTGCCCTGTGTAATGGAAAGGTATTGTCTCCGTGTTCTACAGATGGGGATGCTGCAGGGTTGCACTTTATTTTATAGCAACACAGAAAGCCACGAAGCGTTCAGGGAAACGAACAGGAAAAAGCAACTTAAGCTCTTTCCACAGTTTCCTCCTCCTGCTGCTTACACAGGCTCCTAACAACTGTGAAACAGTTTCATACATTTGTATGCCATGCAAAACCTAATTCCTTTATGCCTAGAGGTGTCTCTGCTGTTGGGGAGTAATGGTTTCCAGTGGGTTCTGGCTGGGCAGTGGGCTGACTTAGGGATGGGGCTTTCAGTGGCTCTCTGTGGGCACCACTTGCCATTGCTCAGACAACACAGCCAGCTTGGTTGCACCATGCTCACCTGGTGTGAGGGAGGTCTGCAGGACAAACACTGCCCCAAGGCTGGGTTAGGGAGGATTTGTAGCCACCAGCTGGCACAGCCGCTCCGGGCCAGGCTGCAGCAAGTGACTGAGTCAGGGACTCACTCATAGCACACAGCTTATTCAGCCCAGCTCATTTTCCGTTTAGAGACTGCCAAAGAAAAAGATTGGGTTTTCCCCCAGTATTTTCATGCGTCAAGGAGTGAGTGATGCTGAAGGCTCTGCTCTCCTCTCACCCATTCCAGCAGTGTAGCATCACATTAAGGCTAGAAAAGACTCCTAAGACCACCCAGTCCAACCTTAACCCACTCCCACAGTGTCCACTGTGACTGTGTCCCTCAGTGCTACATCTCTGCAGTACTTGAGCACCTCCAGGGATGGTGACTCCACCACCTCCGTGCCTGCAGCTGGCAGCCCTCCAGACTACTGAGCTGTGCCCACACACCATGGCCTGTGCTCACATAGAAACGTGTTAGATGGGATTCTGAGGTTACATTGACTTAATTGGTCTTTAAATATGCATGTAGGTTAGAAAAAGCGAGACTTATGACTGAGTGCTGCATGTGGCTGTGACAGCTCTGTTCCTGAGGTGGTTTTGCCTGAGGGTGCTCAGTCCCACACACGACCACCTTGGTGGTGATATCAGATTCACCAATATCATACGTTGCTCTGCTCTGGACACAAAAGAAAAAGGAGTGAAGAGGTAAATTATTAAGGTCTAGCTATCTTCTATCCCAAGGTACATCATCTCCCCACCAGCCAGAAAGAAAGATATGCTTGCCTATGGATGCTCCCTCAAGAGCCCATAGCACGAACAGTGCCTCACTGGAAACCATGTCATCGTATTCTCCAAACCTCGTTACTCTTGGGTAATTTTTCCAGCACTGAAGTACTGAGAGAAGCTGAAAGAACTGCCAGGAAAATAAACGTGCCCTTTGTCTGACGATGAAAAAAGTCACGTCTAGTGACATTTTGAGGCTCAGGACTCAGCCTGCTTGTAGCTGGCCAAGCTCTATGCTAACAGCTTCCTTTCCCAAGCAATGTACCCTGCCCTGGTTAGTTTTCCTCTGAGGCCACGCAGGAGTAGGTGGTGGTACATGTTAGGGAAGGACAGGTCCCTTCTCCCTGAGCCACTGATGGCTGGAGCAGTGCCAGTCTTTCACCACCACTTCCATGTGGGTGAGCCCTGCCTGATGGACATTGCTTTCCCCAGTAGAGTTACCATTGCTAGTAGTCCTACTCTACCCCAGCAGAGTAGGAGCTTTGGCTACAACTTTGTGTTGGAGCATCTCAAACACCCCCAAGGGGCCATGCAGGATGCAATGAGCTTTCCTGTCCAGGAAGCTATTCCTTTGGAGTTTCACAATTCAACAAGGAGGAGGAAAAAACTTCAAAGGCCATACTTAGACAAGTACGTACATATACTTGTGAGCTGCATCACTCCGGATGCTCCCAGGAGCAATGCAAGAACATTCTGTGCATGCATTATGCCCAGAGCAAAGAAAGACAGTCCAGTAAGAGACTACACTGTCTCTTGGCTTGGATATGGAGAAAGCAGGGAGGAGGTGGGACCTCTCTGGAGAAGATGCAGTGACTCTTCCACCTCAAAGGCCACAGCCCTGGGCTGCAGGGAACTTCCCAGCCCAGGAGGAGCTGGCTGTATGTCCCATGAGGACACGACCACAGTGTCCCAGCCCCTGACTCACCTGTGAACACTGGGCTGTGGAGTCACCTCATCTGCAGGAAAACAAAAACCAAGAGAGAACTCCACACTTCTGCTTTGCAGCAGGATTTTCTGAGGCTGGCCCCAGCATCAGCAGCTGATGCCACACTCCCACCATCAGTGGCCGTATTGGGAGGCAGTGAGGACCCACTCAGTGGTTTGCAGTGAGCTGGGCAAGATCCCCTGAGGTGCATGCACTGCTGTCCAAAGCATCTTAATTTGTAAAAGGTTTGCACATTCTCTCTCCTTAAAAGAGCAAAGGGTTAAACACCTGGGATCACTGCAGAGCACAAACGGAGTCTCTGGTTGGGCAGCAGCTTTCTGCATTTGGGAGTTTTGTATAGGAATTACATATAGGCTGGGCCCCTTTCCAAGTACATTTTGAACTGAGCAGTGACATGTACCAAAGGAGCAGAGCCAAAAACTGGCAGTTTCGTCTGCTTTCCTTGGCTCCTGCCAACCTCTACTCCTCTGCCATTAATACAGCAGGCTCAGAGTCTCGCTAATCATTTCCCATCCCTGACACTGGTAGATGACTTATCTCCTTGGTCTTCATTACCAAATGTAATGACAACTGAAACACAGTCATAATTTTTCTCATCCAAGTCAGCAAAAAAAAAAAAAAAAAGACAGGAAAGGCCCCCCTCCCTGTTCTCAGCCAACACGTGCAATCCCAGCATCGTGCTGCTGTCCTGTTACCTCAACCCGTAAGTGAAAATTAAACTGCTGAAAAGCGAAATGAAACTGCTGAAATGCAAAACAGAGGGATGAGGCAAAAGCTACCTCTGCTTCTCTTCTCTGCAGAATAACCTGTATTTCTTCTCACTGAACAGCGAGCACCTGAGCAGGTGGCTTTTAACCACCCTCTGGCACACCCCAGCTCTGCTCCAGTAATGAACTATGCCACCTCACACAGGATGTGTGCAATCACCCACCAAAGGCATCAGCACTGGAGGAAGTGGATTTCTGCATCACCTCTTAAATTCCTGCTTTGCTGGGTCATCTGCAGTCTGCAGATGGTAGGTGGACAGGCAGAAGGCAGGCAGGGCAGCTTTAGTTCCTTAGGGGCTCTTTTTGCCTGCTCTCCTGCCCGGATGAAGCTCACACTTGCATTCTCAGCTCCCTTCTCAGCCCAATGCTGCTGGGCCCCAGACTCATCCTGTTGTTCTCTTGCTATTACCTCAATCCTGGGCCTGGTGCATCACAGCATCACCGCATGGCTAGAAACAAGTAGCTCGTCTCTCTGTGTTCACCCCAGCAGCAGGCAGGGCACGGAAGAGCAGAGTGCCAGCAGGACGTCATCACTGTGGCATCAACCCCTGCAAGCTAATGAGGGCTTGGCTGCTCTCCTTGCCCGCGTCCCCGCCTGCCCCCCTGTAAGGCAGGGCCATGTGGCAGCGGTGCAGCTGTGCTCTCATTAATGCAGGATCAGGTTCTCCTGCTGTGTCTGCTTATCACTCGGTCCCTTGGTTTTTGGTGAAGCAGTCCCTGTGCCCACTGCCTGCACACACTTGGCTGGGCTGGGCGGAGGGACGAGGGGACATCGGGAGCACCTGCATCACATTGCCCAAAAAATGAGTGCGAAGACACAGCGCCCACAGCAACCGGGTACATGTAGCACTGGCACCTGTGGGAGTGTGCGTCAGGACGAGGCACTTGAGCTACGGCTGCAGACTGCAAACAGAGGCTTAGAGCCATTGACACATCTACTCTGGATTAGTTCCGCTCATTTTTCTCAACTCCTCTCCTTGGTCAAGGGCAGAGAGTGCAGGAGAGCGGCTGGAAGTGCAACACAGAGCCAGAGATGCCCCAGCATCCACGTGGCCACCAGAACCCACCTGGCCACCAGCCCCCGGGTGGTGTTGTGGCACCCAGCTCCCCAAGGCACAACGCTCTGCTCACCTCAGGCTCTGTAGGCTCCTCCTGTTGCTAGTAACAAATGCTCTCAAGGAGGTATAGGCACTGACGGCTGCAAAAGGCTGCTCCATCACACCTCGTCCTCAGGCAGACCTTCAGCAGCAGCACTGCAGGAGAACAGCCTGCAGGGTTCGGGCTTGTAATGACGTGCTGCCACACACGCACTGCCACGACATTTTTTACCTTCGTTTCAGGAAAAGGGAAAACGTTTCCTTCTCTGGGACTCCTGAACCTGCATCCCTGCGATTTCGGAAGCAGGGGAGGGGAGCGCGGTGCCTGGGATGAGCACAAACCATTGCGATTCATTAGAGCCAGCGCCCCTGGAGAGCAATTGGCATTTCAAGATCAATCTCTGCCAGGAACCAAGCGGGAGCATCCTGCAGCAAAGCTGAGTACATTCTGCTCTCACAATTAGGCAGCTAAAAATATAAAGCTGGAAACTGAGGTCCTGGTCTGACCCCGGTGCCCCATACACTTCTATCCTTGTCTGGGCAGCAGGGACAGGGTTGGGGCAGCTGCACCTCGGAGGTGCTGGGATGGGTCCTGGAGGCTGAAAGCACAGAGATGCCCAGCACATGGGTGTTCTTCCCCTGAGCTGGAGAGAAGCAGCAAGCAGAAGTGCTTGCAGTGCTCTCACTGTGCCTTAACCCTTGGACCGTGTGCACTAAACAAGGCTGCTCTGCCCACGTGGTTGGCTAAACCCAACTCCTGCACCCCGAAAATAGAAAGCGACATCATACCTGCTCCCAAAGGCAACCCCTGGCCAGCATCGAGCCAGGACTCGTGTGAGACATGCACCATGTGGCGCAGCTGGGCCGGACAGCAGAACCCAGTGCATGACACAGAGCTGCCCTGCGGCCACCAGCAGCACACAGGGTGCTGGGCTCCTTGCTGGCTTCCAGTGACATGCTGGTCCGCTAAGCATCACTGCACTGAGCACCTCTTTTTCTTTTTCCTTCTGGTGGATTTACCTTCAGGCTGTTCTGGAAGCTGCTAAATATTTATCTGCAATTTTAGGCAGCTAAAGACCATGGAAAATCCAGCCTAATAGTGATGGTTATGCTTCAAAGTCACTTACATTTAAGCTGGATTTGGATTTAGCATGCAGTTGAATTAGGGACAAGTGTCAAATGGGACAACAAAGAGCCTTCCCCTAAAGCTGAGGGAAGTGGGCTTTGTGCCCCTGCAGCCCCTGATCCTGACAGCTGCTCCCAGGGAGCGATGCAGGGCATTGCCAGGGCTGGAGGCAGTTCCTGTGGGGCTCAGCTCCACCGAGCAGCTGTGCAAGTGGCAACAGTGGGCATGGGGTGCAGGGCAAAGCGGGACAGGAACCCTCTCACCACTTCTCTGCCCACCATGCACCAGATCCCTGCATCCCGTGCACAGTCGGCACCATCCTCATGAAAGTCAGTGAAAGCCAAGCCCCTTCCCCAGCCATCAGTTTCCTCCTGCCATACCACAGCAAGCATCGAGCTCCTATTCTTTTTTTTCCTTTTTTTTTATTTTTTTGGCTAAAGGCTGTATAGCATCTCCATGGAGACTCCAAAGCTTAATGTATTCCTGCTGATTTAAGTGATTAATTCTCCAGTGCGGCAAGGCCAGCATCCGAACAGGTGCAGCCCTGCCTTGCTGCAAAAAGCCTCCAAACCTATTTGCTTCCTAACGGCCCCACTGCTGAATTTCATGCCGTCTCCACAAGCGGCAGAACAGCTCAGGTGCTTGATTTCAATTTTGTAAAATCCTTCATCTTGGCAGTCTCCTTATCACCTGGTGACCACGGAGTACGGCAGCACATGGGAGAGAGAGATGTGGTGGAGGTGAAATTAAAAAAATTCATAACAGCGCCTGGAAAATTGATGGGACAGCTCCGTGCCAATGGTGATGCTCCAAAGAGAAGAGAGCTGCGAGCTGGGCAATCTTAGAAACAGAGAATCATGAAGGTTGGAAAAGACCTCTAAAATCACCCAAACCAACCCCAACCCATCCCACCATGCTTACTAACCACGTCCCTCAGCGCCACATCTCCACGATTCTGGAACACCTCCAGGGACAGTGACTCCCCCACCACTTGCAGTTTAGATGCTCAGCAGCAGTGCTTGCAAAGAAGTGCTGCTGAATGAGCTGCACAGAATGGCAGCCTGACCGGTGACAGGGAGGAGTTTGGTGTCGCTCAGCTGCCCTGAACTGACCCATCAGTGCTAGGAAAGCTGCCCTGAGAACCCACCAAGGCCTCCAGCTCTGCTCCCACAGGTGCCACCATTGGTGTGACACCGCTCCGCCTCTGCTCCCAGCACATGGCCAGCCTTGGGGCTTTCTAATTTCAGCTCTTTAGCTTGTTTTTGAAAGGCTAATGATGTAATGAATAATGCTGCTTTGCAATTATGCACTTTGCAGCCCTCTGATGAAAGTACTTTAGAAATATTATACATTCATCTGTAAGTAAAATAAAATCTACTGGAGTGATATTTTGCTCTTTTCTTCTCTGGGTAAATTCCACATCATTTATTACATTACATTCGCACACGTTTCCCAAGTACATTCTTTCCTCCCAAAATTCATATTTTAAATGCCGTATAAATAAAGTAACTCCTCCAAATATTTGTAGCAGGATTAAATGCGGTGCAGGGCGTTATTAAAGCATCAAAACCATTAGTGGGGAAGACAGCCCGAACAAATTACACCATGTAAATTTCAAGGGCTTGTTTGCATTTAATGGCTGATAAAAGAGCAAAACCTGATTTTCTGCTGAGTCTAAAACTGAGAGAGAGAAAACTCTGCTGTGGTCCCATCCTGCTGGATGGGACACTGCTGGGTGTTGGCACAGCGCAGCCAAGACCTCCACCACCACATGCATTACAGCACAGCCCTGTGCCTGTCTCACCGCCTCCGGGTTAATAATTCACAAAAAAAATCAGAAAAACAATGGCATTTGAAAGGAATTTTCTTGAGCAACGTTTTGGGATTTCCCACAATGGTTTGTTTTCATTTCAAAATGTTTTTCTGCCAGCTTCACTTAGCCTCAGCCCAGGGCTAGTGCTTGCTCCACACCAGCTGTGCCATGAGCAAGCTGCTGCAGAGAGCTCTGCGGCAGGGCTCTTTCCTTACATCCCAGAGGAAAAGTTATTTTCTTTCAAGAGAAAGTGTTTTGGGGGAGGGGGGCATTTCCTCCCTACTTGCCAAAATGAAAACAGAATCTTGGAGCTGATCATTTTGCTCCTGGCTGATTTCTGTGCAGTGCCAACCAGCACGGACTGCTCTCGCTGCTGCTGGAGGTGTTCAAGGGGAGGTAGGGCTAGGACTTAGGGACAGTGCTTACTTGGCAGTACTGGTATACGCGGGCTGCTGGATTAGATGAACTTGCAGGTCTTTTCTAACCTTAATGATTTTCTGATTCCTTTGTGGTCAGACAGGATCATGGCACGTGAGGACTGTGAACTCACAGGGGCTGCGCTCCACAGCCTCCCCCACGCCCACCCACCAGCTGTGCATTGCTCACCATGTCCGTCAGCGCGTGGGTAGACCTGACAAACACTGAGACCACCTGGAAGGAAAGCAAAAGCAGAAAGCCTCAGCGTGCTTTCCATGGGCAGGTAAAGGGCCTTCTGTATGCCTGATGTCATCGGAAAGGAAAAAGAAAAAAAAAGCATTCCAATACCTTGTCCTTCTCAAAGTGAATGGTGTCTCTGGCACACGGGACTCGCTCTTTATCCCAGTTGGACGCCGTTTCAAAATTGGTGTTGGGAATCCACTTCTTGTAGGCAGCCATGGTGGCAGCTAGGAGGAACAAGGAAGCAAATGTGAGCCAGTACTGAGTGAGCAGCGTCCCAGCATGGAGCAGACCCTCAGAAGACATCACAGCCAGTGATGGGGCTTGTAGCCCCACTTGCGTTATTCAGACCTGTGTGCTGCCCCATCGCACCACCTCAAACCTGGGGCATCAACACTGTGACTTTGCTTTCATCTCCCACTCCTCCCATAACTCTGCAGTGGCAACATCCATGCTTACTGAGACAACAGGTAGGTGACCTACCAGGCTTTGAGGGACGTGAAGGAAGGCCCTCAGCATCGTGTTGGTCACCCCAAGGGTCACCAAGTCTGAATCTTAGCCCTGCACAAAATCCAAATCTAAATCCAAAGCCTATGTCTGAGAGCATCATCCAAATGTTCCTTGAACTCCAGCAGTTCAGGGATGTATTCGCTGCCCTGGGGAACCTGTTCCATGCCCATCACCCCCTAGTGCAGAACCCTTTCCTGACACCAGCTGACCCTCCCCTGACATCCTTGGCATATGTAGCACAAACTGTTGGCTGGCATCACAGTTGGGTCTCAGTGGTGTGGCAGCCTGAAAGCCTGAGGCTGGAAACAGAGGTATCCAGCAGCACCACCCTTACAGGCTCCCAGGATCACGATGATGGTGCAGTGTGGTACCCACTCATGGTGCCCTGCCCAGACACCAGCCCTAGAGGAGGTTGCTTTCCACTCCAGCCCCTCAAGCAGCCTAAAGCCATTTAATTCAGATGAGTGAGTGATAAGACAGAAAAGTGAGGGGGGAGGGGAGGGGGAAGAAAAGCAAAAACTTTTCCTCTTAATATGCTTAATCTTTTCAGGAAGAAAGGAAGGAAAGAGGGAGGGAGGGAAGGAGGAAAGGAGGGGGGAAGGAACTACAGCATACATACAGAGCTGGTGGAAGAGCAGGCAGGAATGTCACCTGGGTGCTGGATGGCGAGTGGGGGAGGAGACCCCAGGCCAGGAAGAGGGCATCTGGATGGCCATGGCTGATGGAGAAGGGACACTGCAGAGTGCCTGAGCTCTGCAAGTCTCAAAGATGGGAGGAGATCTGTTGGTTGTGCTAAGCAGCACTGCAGAGGCTTTATCAGTGTGCAGTGATCGCTTCAGAGCATAATTGCAGATTTGCAGTGGCTGAGTGTGCCAGGGGCTCTGCTGAGACCATTCACTGTGCAGAACCACGGCTGAATGAAGAGGAAACAGTATGTTTTTAACCTAAATGAAACGCAGAACACAGGAGCAGGTGCTGGAGCCCAGCCACAAGCAGCTGGGATGGGAGGGAGCAGGGGGACAGCAGAAATGGCTTCCAGCTGCTTCAGGAGGAGGGGGGTGAGGGTGGTTCCTGAGAAACAGCAAGAGCAAGTTGTCATTAACAGAAGGAAGACTAGGATCAGTGTGAGGTCCTTGCTGGCTTAGAGTTGAACAGAACTTCAGAATGGAGAAGACCCCAAAAAGTCACTGTGGGCTGCTCCATCCATGCATTGTGTCCTTTTGACTCTACTAATGCTCTGGCAGAAAGGCCCCGCTGCACACCTCATGTTCCCACAGCTGCAAGATGTGCTGTGGAGCGAGCCCTGCTCCACGTGCTGCCCAGTGTGCCGCCCATCTCAGAGTCGGGGGCCTGGGGCGGCAGAGGTTAACCCACCCCTGCAATACCCTCTTTTCCTCATGCAGCTGTACTGACACATTCCTGCACCCTCCACAGCCCAGGAAATATCAGTGTGCTATTTAATCAGCCTGGTCTCCAGGGAAGCGCAGCCCTTGAACATCAAAGCAACATGCATATTTAACAGAAAAGAGATCCTGCAGTGCAGAGCTGCAGGCTTCAGGCAGGACCAGGAAAACCTGAGCTGCAGAGGTGCAGCAGTGCCATACATACACTGCAGCCTGGGCTCCCAAGCTCACCTCCATCCTTCGCCCTTCGCTTTGCCCAGTTTGAAATGCATTTTGCTATTTCAACGCAAACACACTGCAATAGCCTGCATCTCTGCTATGAAAAACGATTGCTACAGCACGCTGGAAATGGGAAAGTCATCTGTCAGTCACCCCTCTCTCCACGCAGTGCGACCCTGGGCAATACTCACCAAGGAGCTGCAGGACACCAAGCAGGAAAGCCAGGCTGCTCCCCATATCGTGGCAGCACTCGCCTGCACAGCCCCTGCCTGGCCGGACCTTGGACCATTCTGGGCACGTGATGGGCTCAGCATACATGCAGGTGGTGTGGAAACACAGTGCAGGAAGCAGCCCTCCCCAGCACCCACCTCAGCCCTGCTCAGACCTAGCAGCCACTGTGCTCTCAGCTCCTCTCCCAAGCTCCCCATGACCTTGGCAACTCGTGGGAGCCTGGAAGAGCCTCTGAGGAATGAGATGTGGAAGGGAGAGCAGCAGCAGTGGGTGCTAACAGGGGGTGAAAGCAAACAGCCGTGTGCATCCAGCAGTACCCTCCCCTGACAACCCCATAATTACTAATAACGATCTCTAGGTATTTTTCACTGAGCTCCCATGGAAGAGAGCAGCTTCAAGCAACACTGTGTTACTGCACTTTGGCCAACAGCTGATCTGCTCATTACCAGTCATGTGCCACACAGCCCCACACTGCTTTCCTTGAAGCTGCCAGTGGTGAGGGGACAAAGGTCCCCACCTTCCCCTCCCCAGTGTCCCCACTGACCCCAGGCCTGCAGATGAGTGCTTTCCCCTCCATTTCTGTCTCCAGACAGCCTTTGCAGATAGGGAAGGTTTTGATGAAGCCACCAACTGCTTCTTGGACATAGAATCATGGAATCATTTGAGTTTGGAGGGACCCTTAAGGGCTATCCAGTCCAACCCCCTGCAATGAGAAGAGTCACCTACAGCTCTGTCAGGTACTCAGAGCCCTGTCAAGCCTGACCGTGGGTTCTTCAGAATCGGGGCAGCCATCACCTCTCACTTCTTCCAAAATCTTAATGCTGTGAGCACAGGTCTAAGAGCAGAGATTGATGCACTGTGCCTCATGGAGGTAAGCAATGCCCATCCCCACACCCTCATCCCCAGCAGAGCATCACTCACAGGCTTGCCAAACAAAGAAGCTCACGAGCAGCATTCCCAGCCTGGGCATCAGCCCAAATGCAGTCAGCACTTTCTGCGCAGAGAGCTGGATGCCAACAGATGTCCTCGAGGTGAAAGGCTCCTGTGCTCATTACTGCTCACAAATCACTCCCCAGGGATCATCAGGTGAAAGCTGGCTGCACTGAAACCTCTAGTTTAAAAGGCAAAAGATGTATGCACTCAAGGTGCTCGGCAGTAACAGCTTGAAGAAAGGCCTGCAGTGTGCAGAGGGCAGGGCACACACTTGCCGTGGCCTCAGCATCCTGCAGCACATGTGGGGCAGGTGGGAGGTCCCAGAAAAACCTTATGTGGGGGCAGCTGCTCACTGCTGCATGATGGCTAGGAGCTGAGGGGCAGAACAGCCTGGCATTTGCTCTGCATTTCTCTCTGGGACTGGACTCCCCACCTCTCTGCTCCAGCCTGTGCTGCTGCTGAGCCAGAAGAATGGACGGCGCAATGGGGGGGCCGAGTGAGAGTGAGCTTTGGGTCAGGCAGAGGCACAGAGAGAAATAAAGATGAAAGGAAGCAGAAATTGATCTTCAGAAATGAGAGCTATTGACCCAGCCTGGAGATTATCAGGTTTACTTCTTGCTGCTAGCCAGCATGCTCTCTATACGGGCTCTGACTACCTGGAGAAGGACTTTATAGAAGGGTATGTGGCAGGACAAAGGGTAATGGCTTCAAACTAAAAGAGAGTGGATTTAGATTACATATTATGAAGACATTATTTACTACGAGAGTGGTGAGGGCCTGGCACAGGCTGTGCAGAGAAGGTGTGGATATCCCATCCCTGGAGGTACCCAAGGCCAGGTTGGATGGGGCCCTGGGCAGCCTGAGCTGGTGAGTAGTGCCAGAGGCACCCTTCCCTTTAGCCATTCAACACTATGCCTCTGAATTTCCCTGCTGTACAAACTCGTCCCTTCTCACTGCAAGTCGCAGTCTGGAGCAGAAATAAGCAACACAAGGTGCTTCTCCTGCCATGACAGTCCTCAGCCCTGGCACTTCCTGGCTGGGAAGGAGCTCAGTGCTGTGCTTGATGGCTGTGAATAACAAGTCCCAAGGTAGGTGACGTGCCCCCGACTTGCCACAGCCCTCTAAATGCCACTGTCACACAGAGCGGAGCTCAGCGCTGTTCCTCCACTCCCTGTGAGGAGCTGCAGGCCACCATGAGGTGTCCCCTCACCCCCTGTGCTCTGGGCTGAGAAAACCAAAGGACTTCAGCCACCTTGCTTTCCATCCAGATCCTTCCCCATCTTCAAAACCCTCATTTGGGAAACTCTCTCCTAGCTTGAAGTCCTTTAAGTCATTATCTTGCAGCGCCCACACCTGCACCCAGTGCTCAGGAGGGGGCTGGAGCCTTTCCAAAGAGGAAGTGGAGCCTTGTGCTGCAGCAGGAAGGCTGGAGGAGCACAGGCTCTTTCACGTGTCACTGGGGAAGAGCAGCACTGAGCATGGGTGATGGTGAATTGGCTCAAGGAGGAAGGACAAGTGGGATGCCAATAGCCACTTGAAGCTGCACTTGCTTATCTTGGAGTCACAAGAAGGAGATCAAGGGATTCCTTGCATGCGGGTAAGGGATGGTTATAAAACTATAGAATTATTTGTAGATTTGGGATCTGAGCACCCCAGCCTGTTTTTCCACTCCTGAGCAAAAGCCCTGCTGGTCACATTAACTAGCCCCTGAGCTCAGATAAGATTTCTTTATAGACTCTGAGGACCGACAACACTTAGCAGCCTCTACCTTCTGCCCTAAGACACCTGCTAAGGGGGCAATAACTGGGGACCAGCTCAAGCATCACCTGTGTTCCCACTGGGTGATGTCACAAGGCACACAGCAAGGTATCTCATCAACCTCCCTCAGACAGATGCCATGCTTTCGTCAGCCGGGGCTGATCTAAATAATCTCTGCAGGAGCTGCTGTGTTGGCACAAAGCAGCAGCTGAGTGCCACAGCAATGTCTGCAAACAACTCCTGCCTCTAATCAGCACAGCCATGCTGTCAAAACACAAGTTTTGACCAGCTGTAACTACCACAACTCACGGCCAAACACCTCTTACCCAATCCACAGTCCCTATGGCAAAAGCCATTCCTGTGAAGTTTCATCCACATTTGCCAGCCTGGCCCACGGGATCTCAGCTCTCCTGCTGTCTTCAAGTTTGGGCCACGGGCCATTTGCCATTTTCAGGAGCCCATGGGACACACAAGAGCAGCAACCACGCTCTATCATCAGCTACTGATAGATCTGGCTCTGGTGGCCACCTCAAAGAGCTGTGTGAACATGCCTTCCTTCGGTGCCACGTGGGCTTACAGTTTGTCTGACCTCTAGTATTTCTACACCGTGGTCTCTCCCGGGGTGTTTTCCATGCCCTGCTTCTGAAAAATTAATAGCCACAACACAAGTGCTTTGTTGGTTTGCTGAGCCGAGCCACCACAAGTGTCTGGTTCTGGTAGTTCTGCCAACTTCCCAAAGGAGCAGACATTCATAGAGTGAGGTGAGAGAGGAGAGCCGGTGCTGTGCCTGTTCAGGTGTGGCGTAGCACAAGATAAAACCAGGCACTGTGTGACAGCGACAGCCCTCAGGGTTTGAGCCAGCAGGGCAGGAAACTGACACACCTGACTCATGGAATGAGTGCACTGGGAAAGGAAGGGGAAATCACCTCTTTCACCACTTTTTTGCTCACCAGCTATTTCCTCCTTCCTCAAACAGTTCCAGGACTTCATCACACTGAAGCAGGCTGTCCTGGTGAGCAGGGGAGTTTTCAAAACCACCTGTAAGGGCAGGAAGTCAGAAGTTTCAAAAACATCTACCCTCACCAGTCAGTAAGCAAACCCAAGGCTTGAAATGCCAGAAAACATTAAAAAGAGATTAAAAACTCACCCTGTAATTCTTGCAGGGGATGACCCCAGCACCCGCTTAGCTCTGGACAATGTGCATGTCTGCACAGCACCCTCTGTAGACCAGCTCAGGAGCTCTTTGCCCTGCTGTCACCTGCTGCTCAGCTCTCCAGAGCTGGCACGCTGCTGCTGTCACTGAGGTAATGCATTGCCTTCCTGAGGAAAGCATGCCATAAAGCTGGAAGGTGCCTTCTGTTACCTGTCAGCAGGAAAATGCGTCTATAAAACTCCTCCTTGCCAGGCACAGAGTAATGGATCACTACAATTACGATCCATGGCTGGGGGAGGAGCGGGGATGCTCAGAGAGAATCAGTGCTTGCCTTCGAGTTTAAAGCAGTTTTCTGCTTCTCCACCCATCCTGTAAGGGCACCAGCACCAAGTGTGAGCAGCACCGAAGAAAGAACTGGGATGAGCGCTGGGGACAGCGAAGACTGCTCTTCCTTAAGAGGGCCCTGCTTGAAGGTAACCACAGATCAGAGTAATGCTCAGTAGAAAAGACGCTCTGTGCACTGCTCCTCTGAAGCTGCCTTCACAGCGCCGAGTGTGGAATGTGCTGGAAATGGTACAGCTTTGGCCCCTCCCAAACCCCACGGAACTCATACAGCCTGCAATACATCATTTCCCACACAGGCACGCAGCCCTTAAATACATTTCTGAGCAGAGGAAAGAGAGATGCACAAACGACACTGGAGAATAACAAAAAAGATAAAATCTCCACTTCAGACATTGAAACCGCAGTGCCTCTCCTTTAGTTGCCTCTTTGGAAAAAGCAGTGAAACAAATGCATGAAAAACCATTTCAATTATTTCTACCCTATTTACCTGAGCACCCTTGACAGTGACATCGGGATGAACACCATTGCCTGGCTTGTTCTAACCAAGTTACCGCATGCAAAGTAGGGCTCTGATAACATTTATAGCAGATTTCCCCAGAAGAGGAAGAAATGTGTCACGACAAAGGCCTGTCAGCTGTAAAGCACTAACAGCCCTGCTATCTGTGGGTACACAGAAGCGATGCATCCTTACCCTGTTTGCGAGGCAACAGCAATCATTCAAATTCAACACACTGGGTTTTTGTGTTTTTTTTAAAAATGATTTCCTACTTAGATTTATTTTTCCTTTAGTAACACAGTTTAGCATTTCAGAGTTTTGCATTCTATACTCTTACACACTGTCCTTGTTTATTAGCATTTGAACACAAAAAGACATAGCAAGACCTCCAAACACAAATAAATACAAAAACACAATATACAGTAAACTGAAATACAACATATAATAATGCTATTGGGAAATTAAGACATGTTGCTAATTCTTTGTTGTTGTTGTTGTTTATTATTATTATTATTTTAACAACATGGTTATTGCTGAGCAATAAATTATACATTTTAAAATTGTTTTTCCCCCCTAAATGAAAAGGACAAGAATCACTGGTTACCAGATCACTTGCACTGTATCCTTACAGCTATTGATAATTAAGACAGGCAGAATATACACAATCAAATGAGGTTGGCCTTCTTTGGTCTTTGTTTTTGATCATAAAACTGAACACAAGTGTACCGTTCACTGAAGAGTATGAGATTAAAGAAATGGTTACACAAGTCTTAAACACATTAGTTTGTACACTCTTCTTGATCACTGATGTCTTTCCCATAGATATTTCTTACAGAATTTCTTGGAAACAAATGTCAGCTTTAGTTTTCCCAATTATTACGTTGTTCGACGCATCTTAAAGGTTATCCTCCTTGTCTAAGAGATATGGACCCAATTTTAGCCCATCACCTCATAATGGGGTATTTTTCACAGCTCTATAGTCACCACTAAATCATTGGAGTTTTACAGCTTGTAGAAAAAATCCTGAACTTTCCCGTTTTTGTTTTTTTTTTCTCCTATAAAACTGAAAAAAATATATCAACCAAACATCAGCTATAAGAAAAACAAAATATAGGTGGATCACATGGTGCATCAGCAACAATGGAAGCTTGTACCTTCCCATTCCACAAGTACAGATTATACAACTCTCTGCCAGTGACGCAGGTCATAGTTGGAAGATGTGTCCTTTCAGACGTGAGCTATTTTCAAATCCAAAGCTCAGAACACTATGCAAGAAAATGACCCTTACGAATGATAATGCTGGTTTATCTCAGTAACCCTTAGACAGAGTCAAATTTTATCACTACGCATCACACTGCCAGCAATGGAGCGTGTGAACACCGGCATCGCTAAGAAGTTAAAAAGTCCTTGCAGAACTGGCAACCAAATTAAAAGCTTAGTTCCAAAGGACCAAAAACACAAACACCACACAGAGACAACAAACCCTGAATGGGTAGGTTAGTAAGCCACAGAGTTGGGATCCAGATATGAATGTCACATTAAGTCTGGGATGTTTGGATCCAGGATTTTGGTTCAGGTGCTCCTCTGTGAAATTTAGAACTTATTTGAACCCTAAGGAACTAATCCTAACTTGGAGAGGAAAAAAATAAAACAAATAAACACAGCCTAGTATCTACACTAAGATCGTGAAATGGAAGACAAAAGCTGCAGTCTTGCCCATAAATTAGAAGAGAAATAGGAATTGTCAGATCTTTTACATCTTGTGTATCTCTACTCTTCTAAATCTCAAGAAGATGTCCCTGAATTGGCATTCCACAGTTTTCCCACAACCTTCATTATCTGGTGCTTCTCAGCAAAGGCCTGGATTAAGAGGCAGGAAAGAACAATGAAGCCCTCCATATTTCGGTTTAAAGAAAAGAAAACAAACCTCAAGAAAGAAATGGTCAGCCACACTACAGGCTGGCAGAACCAAGATTAATCCAGTAAAATGGTATCATTCACCCTCCTGTTGAGAAGAGGGTCAAGAGACTTTGTTGGGTGCTTTTGAACAAAGAGAGCAGGACACACACTTGCTGCAATTATTCACACCAACACACCGTGCTGGCCTTCCACTCCACAGGCTGGGCAAAGCACAGCCATGTTGGTAGCAACATGAAGGCTGCCATCCATGTACAACCCCAAATCACGACAGCTTGTATTCTAGCCCTTACTGTCTTGATGTGGGCCTTTAAGGTATGTCAACTCGTTTTCGGTTCCTTTAAAAGGCAAATGTATTAAGAGTAGAGCCTAGTGATTGGAAGATGACACTACGGAACTGGAACCTTTCCCTTAGCCTCAGCTTCAGGAGATTCATTATGCAACTTCGGGGCAAATCGCTTCACATCTCAGCCTCAATTTCCTTTTTCCAGAAGAGGAACAGTACTTGCTATAAGAAAATGTTTGCAGATACAGAGCACTTACTACCATGTACACTCTCAGACCGAATTCCAGAACTGCTCATTTTTATTGAAGTAGCTACAATTTCTAGGTCAATCAGAATATAGAGGTATTGACTGAACGGGACAGGAATTCTAAGAAGGGGTCCAGCTGTTTTCTATTATTTTTTATTCCTTTTTTTTTTTTTTTTTTTAAAGAAGCTGCCCATCTTTGTTTGTTTCAAATGCACAAATCTCCTAAATAGCTGAGTATAAGGAAGGACAAGTCATAAGTGACATTCCAAGGTCTCCAGAAAGGCTGCACAATTTGCTCATTTTCCCAGTCAGTAAGTGGTTTGTTTGCTATACACAAGGTTTCAGACATGAAAGACGGGAATCCAAAGTCTGCCCTTAGCCCAGATCCTCCTCTAACAGAAGCAAGTTATATTTGCACCAATTGATCAAGTAGAACTTGGGGGAAAAGGGTTTTGTTTCATCACTTCCATATTAAAAAGAAAAAAAAAAAAAGACTTTGCATGTATGTGTGCATGCATGCCCGTTTGTATATGTATGTACCTACAAAATAATGAGTAGTTTAAAGAGCAAAAACTATGAGATCAGGTATGCAACCCAAGAATTTTTCCCTCTCACCTATTTGTATATTTGCATAGTTATATCATAACAAGGCATCAATACTGCAGTAACACTTCTCATTCTTCTGCGGTTCAGGCAGCTTTTCTTATTACTCCCTAAATGCTTCTCTAAACAGCACCAGTGTTTTGAAAACAGAACAAAAACAACAGAAACCCTGCGCTGTTGGTGAAATGCCTGTCCCACGTGATGGAATAGAGATACAAATAGGTGGTGCCTTTTATACTTCAACTCAATGAGCCAAAATTGTGGCAAGCTGAGAAACACGAGCAATACAATCACAACCTAACACTCATGGGTTCAACACTTAAACCACAGCTAAGAAAAATCTCTGCTATCTCTGCATTTGAGAAATTCACCAGGCACAAAAACAGGCACGTATCTTCAGCTTTCTTTTTCTAAGCGGGTTAATCCATTGGAAAAGGAAATAAACCGTATTTCATATTTGTAAGAAAGCGAGCATGTTACCCACATTTTTTTAGCCATCAAAATTATGCCACCCTTCCCATCTTCCTATTGCACATTCTCTCTGTGAAGAACATTTACAGTACGAGGCTGAAATCAACATTGCATATCGTAAGTCAGCAGCTGAAGGTGTATCATGTAGACAGTAACTGAAACAAGACCCCCTTAATTAGATCAGAGGTGTAACAGACATCGTCAATCATAATAATCACAGTTGGTCTTAAAACTGAAATAGTTTCATCCTGTTTCATCCAATTCGAGACTTTCTACATAACAGATGCACACTCACTGTGCTGAATGGTGCACAAAAAGGGCAACATCCAGATTCTCACACACTGGCATCTCCTTTCGGAAAGCTGGAAATGAAAGAGGCTTGTACATCACTTGGAGCGTCATCATTAAGAAAGAATACCAGCAAGAGACTTCAGTTGTGTGCTGCTAAGATCTACTAAGCAGAGGGAAAAGAAGACTCTGTTGAAGAAATGCTGTTTGTAGTAGTACAAAGGAACCCCTTGTGACAACGGCATACCACACGGGTTAGCCAGGGCCTCTAGGGAACATCTGGGGGCAGAGCGTTGCTCTATTAATTATTTAGAACAGACTGACCCTGAAAACTTTGGATATCTGGGTCAGAAGTATGTATTTTATTTAAAAAGAAAACAAAAAATGATAAAGGGCATTTAAACAATGGAAGAAATACCTAAATTATTTGAAGTGTTGAGTAAAGCACCAGGTATCTTTTCTTTTCAATTTAGAGAATATACAGTGGCCTTGTTATCACAAAATGCTACATACTCCTTGCTGGAAAGTAGAGGAAACAGATTTCTATGTACACAGTAAGAACTCTGCAGAGACAGCCTGTGAGTTCTGAGGAAAGAGGAGTGTTACAGTCAAGGCTTCAGGTATCCCACAGCAGGCGGTGTATACATTTGTGTAGCGAGATCCCGGATTTCACAGTACGCAGGGTTGTCAAACTGGAAATTCTCTGGCAGCTTCACGTAGTTTTAAAAAGTAAGTGCAGTAGGCCTCCATTTTATTAACTGTGATAAAAAGCAGATATGCAAAAATATTTTTATATCGATAGCACATTACTGCATTATAAAAGCTGCCCAAGTGAAGCTGAAGATTCTGGCAGCTGGTGCTTTTGGCACTTGGGAGATGTGGAAAGCAGCATAGAGATCTGTGAAATAACAACAGTGACTGATGTTTCTGCTACAGTGATCGGCATTAATATAGTTAGCAGTGTTCATATTTAAACTTCTGTCTGAAGTTTCTGAGTCAATATCCCACTAAGAGGAGACATTCAGATCTCTTAAAGCTACTAGTTTGGGCTGTGTGCACACTCAGGAAGACATCCCTATTAGCATACACTTTTCAAAGTTTCAAAGTCCTCTTTCAGTCACAAAGGCTGGAAACTCTTTTTTCCTCCTCTTTCGGAGCCTGGATTTAAAAGCACAATTCTGTCACAGGAGTTGGAAACTGTAGTCACAAATCTGCAGAATACGCTGGGCCCTGCTTATACTAGAAATCTCCTCCAAGTCCCAGATTGAAACAGGACATAAACTGTTTTGAGATGGCCAAACATTTTCATTTAAGTTTGCAAGATGTGCATTAGCAATGGGAGGAGAGTCCTTTGGACATTTCCACTTGGGAATCCTGTTTTCAGTAAAATTCTGTGATGCACAAACACAAAAGCTCAGCTGCCTACATTCACAATTATTAAAATGACATGAATTGAGCGAACCTTCGCCCTAAAGCGTAAGTGATGGGTTTGCTTACGCAGCCTGCATAAAACTGCAAGTGCCATTGAATTATATCTAGAGATATAGATGCAGGTATATCTATAGATATTTATCTCTTGTGCAGAACGTCCTCCTTGTGTGCTAGAAATTAAATGCTAGCATGTGCCTCCATATTTTAGCTTGCACCTGTTGACAGCTACGTACCATAAAGGGAATACAGTACCTGGACAATGGAAGGCAAGAAAAGGAAGACAAGTTGCTACTGACGATCGTGATGGTCAGCAGCAGGCAGTATTCTAGCAGGTGCCTGGAAAACCCATGAAGACCACTTAGCATGCACTGTATAATCATAAATACTTCTTGCAGGCACTGTGTGTGAAGGCACAGCCAAAAAAGACAACAGCAAAGACAAGCTGAAATACAAAGGCATGAACTCAACTGCACCTTACAAAGAAATTGTGACTATGCCTCAAAAAAGCAGAAAGCTGATACAACCTGACATTATAAGGACTAAGATGCACCATCTTCTTTGAGCCCACAGAGGCTTACCACAGCAGTGCAAGCCTGCTCTGCTTAAGCAGTTCCTGGATTTTAAGAAGCACCACAGTCAGGCTATGTCACTAGACTTGCTTGTCACAGACTATTAAATAGAAGCAGATGAACACAGCAGGTTGCAATCAGCATGTTTCAGTGCTAGCAAATGCTTTCCACTAAAGTTCAGGCTGTTAGAATAAAGAAGCCCGTGCATTCCCTGTTAGAAAAGCTGTCATGAGCACATACATTCACAGCCCCACAGAGTTCCCCGGATGAGTCTGTTTAAAGTGATGCCACCTTATGACCGCAGGCATTAGAGGAAAAATGTCGCCCTCCTTCATGCTGGCCATGGAGACTGTCCAGTCCAAGCTCCATAGGAGCACTGAGCATAACGTTTTGGCACCTGTGTAAAGCGGATTCTGCCAAGGCCAAGCCACAGAAGCTCCCAAAGCCAAAGGAATGGGTTTTGGCTTATATTTGGAACACCACACGGTGCCTAAGGGCTTAGAAGTCAAGGCTAAACATTATGCCTGAAGTCCAATTAAACTACTATTTCAGATATCAGAATTAATCTGAATAAAAAGCTATGGTTTATAAGCAGCACAGCACATCTAAGGCACATGTACGCATGCAAGCCACCATCACTGTATTAAGACATGGCTGATTTGTCCTTAAGAAGCAATGGCTGCTAGTACGGAACAAACATACAGGCTTTTTCAGCACTAATCCTCCTCCCCAATACTGAAAATACTATATACTGCTGACAGCATAATTTGCAACATATATAGCTTGATTGGAAAGCATGGGGCAGAACTTTAAAAACTGTACAGGATTCCGTTTAGAACTCCAAAGTTCAACAAATGCCCTATTTTAGGGTGAAAACAATTATAAATCTGATAATGATGCACAGCATCCATGAGTGATTTTTTCTTAATTTTGAAATAGTGTCATTAATTACGACATATATTGTAGGTTTACATTTCTAAAGAGAAATAACAGAATTGAATAGTTTTTTTTCCTATCACAAGTGATAACCAGTGTTTGATTTCTTCTATTTTTCTTCCAAGAAATATCAGTCTATCAACAGTTTTAAAATAAAATGTTTTCTGTAACAATAGAACTTTAAATAAAAATATGATTTTGATTCAGATACTTTTGAGAAGACATGGATACTTTTCCAAGATCTTCTTACAAAGTAATTATTAAAACAGAGACCAGATGAGGCCTTAAAAAGACAATATACTATATTTCAGACAAGATTGCACCTCAGTTTTTTTCAAATAATATAATCGCAACATTACTTCATTTCTTCTTTTAACATGCTGACAATTTCCAGCTAGCCCACATGTGAATGTATTTTTGTACTCTAGCTTAAAGAAATAAAAGTCAGTAATTTATTCAGCACATACTGTATATGTCTTTTCACCTCCAATGTACTAGATCATTAATAAGTTAAAAAAAACAAAACAAAACAAAACAGAAATCCTCTCTGACCGTAATCATTATCCTCATGAGGGATAAGTGATTCTTCAGAGTTTAAGTGTTGCTAGTTCTATTAAAAAATACACCATGGTATGATTTCTTAATGTGTTGCTACTTTCTCATTTGGACCCTATGCAGTTATGCCTTCAAACTCTTCCATCTGTTCCACAAGGTGGTTCTGTGAGCTTTAGGACCTCTGATTGAAGACAAACTGATATAAAACCCCCAAATGGAGTTGTCTTCTGTTTAATCTGCCTCCCCGACCATATGTCAGGGGTCTGGTAGATCCGATGTATCCACTATGACTTTAATAAAAATAGTATCATCTTTAATATACGTTCCATTCTCTAGAACAGTTTGAGCCACAAAGACTGGGCAGCCAGACGCAATGTTCATTTCTCCAGTTGGCTTCTTGAAACTGCTACTGTTTGGATCTGGCTTGAAAGCATCTCCTAAGTGGCGCCGAGACGGACCCTGATCCATTAGCATGAGAGTCACTTTCTGTTTAAATGGCCAAGGAAGCAATGCATCATATTCTCCACGCATTATGACAAAAAACAGCGACAAGTGCGTCCCCTTGCCCATGCCATCTCCATTAAGGTAAACTCTGGCACACATCTTGTAGCCAAAGTATCCAGTGTAAAAGGGTTGGCTGTACAAGGACAGAGTCTTCCCCATGACTGCCTCTTGCTTCCGACGTTTATAATCTCGAATCTTCCAAATTAACACTCCATTGTAACTAGCAGTTTCTAAAACTTGGAATCGAAGGTCCATGTCAGCCAGCCGAATATCATGAACACTCAGCATCTGATCGTGCCTGCTGAGCTGTGTCTCTAGCATGCCTGTTACAAAATGGAGAGGATGAGGGGTAAGAAAATAGGCTTTTCTCTGAACACTTTAAAAATTGATCATCAGTACTGTTAGTTTATACACAAACATTTTCTTCTCCAAAAACCAAACCACATTTGGTCACCTTTGAAACAACTTCCACTGACAATAGTTTGCCAGCTAGAAACTAGGTTAATTAGGATTTTTACATTTGTGGGTGTTAATGATGCGTTCAGTGTGATTAAACAATTCAAATCATCTAAAATTTTGTCTAGCCAGTGAGCAACTGAGGCTTCTGTATTTTGAGAACATATTTGGTAGCATAATCTGTAGCTTATTAGCCTTGGAAGGACTCACAGTTCCTACATAATCCCTCCAAAATTCAAAGGGAATGTCACCCACCAATTACCCAAAATATTCTTCTCACACACTTGTCTGAGAAGTGTAGCAGTTACCTTGTCGAAAGTACATGATAACAGAACGGAAAATTCAAGCTTAGCTCTGCTTTATATGGTCACTTACTTGGGTGGGAAGGCTGTCGCTTTTCCCTAGCATGAGAAGTAATGTGTTACTCTTTGCACACTGACAAAATTGATCAACATGCAATACTGAGGTGGTTTGTTTTATACACATCTACTTAAATGTTAAGTTCTTCGGCCTTATAATTTAAACCCTTATATAGGTTGTATACTATTCATCGAGTATGACAACAACCCTTGATACCCAAGCACATCTCATAGTAATTCTTTGGATCAAATGCAATTCTGTAACAGACAGCAGAGCAGGTCATTTCAGCTGGATAATACTAATGTTAATCTACTCATGGATGAGAACAAATGACAGAAAATTACGTCTCAGTACATTGAGAATGCATTTAAAGAAGATGCTGAAAGCATCTCTCTCAAAGATCAGCTCAAAAGTGTTTATAATTAATTATAATACTGTAATCAAGACAAGGGTCAAGAAAACAAAATAAAAGAATTAAGCCTAAGAAACAGCTTGGAATCAATGTCACAACACTGAAGCGACTGCATCATTTCCTATGCATGAATCACAAGAATCAGAATTATTGATGCTTCCAGAGGAAAATGATAACGAAATTGGCATTCAAAGGATATCCTTTTTCCTTTTGCAGCACTGCCAAGTACTTCAGTCCATTGTGCTTACACTTACTTGTATTCCGAGCTCCTTGCCCTGCAGTTTTGTCAACACTTTCCAGCTCAGTCACTCTGTTCTGGAGGGATTCTACACTGCTCTTCATGCTGTCAGCCTCCTCCCAGTTCTGTCGGAAGGGACGGATTTCTTTGTCCAGTTCTTTCAGTTTTTCTGCTTGACTGTCTATCACTCGCTTTATGAAACAGTAAGTTAGAGTTACAAGAAAAAACTCAAAATAACAAAAAGAAATAACTTATGCAGAATACACAAGGACTGTATATTCATTATAAGATGCATTTCCAATATAAACAAGTTTCACTTACAAATATTGAAATACCAAAAAAAAATCAGAGCACTATCAGAATTATCAACAGAAATATTTCAAAACAGGATTGTTAGAGTGCCTTTCTCTAAAGACTTTTAAAAAAAGCTTTTCAATGCAAGAACAGTATTCTAAATGCCTCTACGCTGGTATTACAGGCTAGTATTTGTTGGGTATTTTAGAGTGATTAAGTAACATAGTATGGGCACAACTTACCACGGTGTGAATCAAGTGGCTGCTTACGTGCATGCTTTTATCACTCGATAAAAGCAAATTAACTCACCCCTCAGGAAAGCCATCAGCACTCTTGCTCTCCACATGGAGTATGAATACATGCAGATACAGGGGCATTAGCAAACTACAAGCTCCTATCCATCAGTTATCCACGCCTAAGTTATTTTGTGCCCATATCATTAGGAGTAAAAACTCTACATAGCATAAGCAGAACTAGCACTGCTAACTCCCTTAATCACTTGAAATTCCCACCCTTCCTAAATTCAATAAACCACATGTCCTGAAGATGCTTGCTTATTCAGTTCATTAGTTGTGTTTTTTTTGTTTTTAAGAAAACAAAATTAAAAAACAACTGATAATACAATACAGTGTTACAGATACTATATATATTATTTATATATATAAAAAGACTGGTATTCCCAAAAACAGGAATATTGCAAGCACCTCAGTATATTTTAAGGGACAACATACTCCCCCCAGTCTAACTCAAATCTGAGGTAAGAAATACAGAGTACTTAATCTCATCACAGCTAATTTTGACTAGCAGGAATTTTAGCCAGAACCCCAAAGTCAGTTGTAAAGTTCAAATGGTAACAGAAATACCTGAGTCAAGAAACTACTTTTGCTACCACCTACAGTTAAATTCCAAGTCTAACTTTACAGTTGATTATTATACAGTGCCAACGTGTGCAAAAATTACTTTTCACTTCTTTAAAAAAATTATGTTTGAGTACAAAACAAGAAAATAAAGTTAGTCTGCATTTGCATTCTTGTTTGCCATGTGGATTCAATGTTCCCCACTGATGGGTAAAACCCTTTTGCCTCATGAAACCTTCAATTCCTCTTTTAAACATTTGCCTTTTAATCATGTGGTTTCAGTTATATAAAAAGTCTGTAATGATTAATTGATGGCTGTCAATTTGACAAGCCAGTTAGCAAAATCATGTTCTTCTTGGAGTGTTTTATTCTGTTGTGGCTCAAAACCATTAAGTAATCCAATATATTTCAAGCTTAACCCTTTACTTCTATGTTGGTGTTTTAAAATAAGCTTTTATATATATATATATATATATATATATATATATATATATATTTCTGGACATAATGATCATTAGCTACCAACACAGTCACATCCTTTCTCTCGGACTTACAATCATCAAAAAACAAATTAGGAAACAGCTGTTTGCTATACATACAAAAGGAAGCACTCAATGGAATGGCATGAATGAACACCTTGAGACCAGAGCCACAGGACGTAGTCATTAGTTCACAGTTAACAAGTAGAAGTAAATGTAAGATGTGTAAGTCTGGTGTTTTCCCTGCACTCACACAAACCACAAACTCTCCAAGGCATGGACAATAACATGCCTAAGGATTTATACAGTGCCTCACACAGAGATGCCCTCATTTCTGACTGGGCCCTCTTAACATTAACTAAACAAAATCAGCACGCACATTCTTTGACAAACTTGGAAAGTTTCAAAGGTGCTGAAGAGTTGTAAGCTCTTTTCCTTTGGGAAGAATGCTTTTCAGAAGCTGCCACCAGGGACCAACTTCTCCCCATCACCATGAGCGCAATGCTCTGCCTTTGCAAATGTAAAACCAATATGGAGTTTAAGCTTCTGGTTGACAAATGCGTAGCCTTTTATCTCCTCCACCTCTTCATGTGAATTCAAAAGACACAGAATAATTACAAGTAGACTTCTATTCCATGTTTGTTTGTTTTTAAAGCAGAGGGATCTCTATCACTTTTCTCAATAGGGACACAGTCTCCCTCGTGCTAGGAGATACTGATGTACTGATCTGAATTTAATGCAGAAGTGGAGAATTTCACTCTCTCTAATTATGCCACTAGAAAGCACACAGATGTCTCACATTGTACTCATAAATTTTCAAGTGGATATCAATTTTCTGAGCGAACTTTTTATTCCTGCAACTGACCTCTCCAGATCATTAATCCACAGTAATATGCCTGAAAAACTTATTCAGGACTCTTCTGGATATTGATTTTTCATCTAGGCTTTTTGGTTTGTATTTGTAATATATTATTTCAGAATTTTAGCACCATTATTTATTAAAAGAATTCAGCAAATTTCATGAGGAAATTTGAAAAAAAATCACAATTGCAGTTCTCACTCAGATGTTCCTAATGGACACAAGTGATAGAGCAAAACTGAACGGCAAAAGAACACACCAGGAAAGGAATAACAAGGACAACTTTGACTGGAGGAACAAACTGTGCATCCTCCCTTCTTTGAAGAAATGTATTACCTATTAAATAATTTTATATTCATAAGATTGTTATGCCTTTTGTCTTACATATTTCATGTCCACACTCAGCTTAAGGCTTGGCTTACTATTATGATTCCATATGCTCATAAAAATGACTAGATACTGGATGTGAAAGTTCCTTTCCACAAAATAACAGTTGATCACATGTCCTCTCTTGGTGAAGCTACTGGAACTCGCAATCAGTCATCAAGAATCATGAAAAACTACATTGTGTTTTCTCTATTTTCCTTTTTGTCACTGGTTATTGAGACAGCACGTCAGGCTTACAAATTAACTTACCTCCAGGCAGACTCAACTGGCAGTATCAATACATATATGGATTAGCTTCCAAGTGTCAGAAGGAAAAATTGTAAGCACGCAGCCACATCCCAAACTATCATGAAAACTAAGCAACAGTGACAAAGGCAGGCTAGACTGGTTACCATGTGAGCAGAACATGGCAAGATTAAGTGCTGTCTCCCCACTGCTGCAGAACTTAAGCAGTAGTTTGGAGACTTACACCTTTCTTGAGTATTGTAACATCTTTAGTTCAAAATGCGAAGTGAACGGTAAGTGAAGGAAATACTTTCATTTAATTTCCTTTAAAGCAGATGCTAAAACATATCTGATATTGTGGCAGAAGATATACTAGGGTAACGTGTAGGCAATACCTTCACAAAAGCTTGTTAACTATCTCCTGAGGTTTCCCTAGCTGCAGTCCACACCATGGATGCTAACAATTTCCCAGTATTCAAGTTCCAAGCTAGGTCTGCAAAGTATGTCAGCTTGGACCAAGCATCATGCTAGTGCATCCAGAGAACTTCTACTTTAACACTGGCTTGCGGCCAGGTGATTCGGACCACAGAAAAAGAAGCTCACACCTATTGGCAAAGGAATATATAGACATATTTTCCTCAGAAAGCTCAAAGGATAACAAAAATACTGATTTTTATAAAGTGTATTCAAATGCATTGTGCTAAGTTGAGATTAATTCCACATCAGATTGATTTCACTCTTAATCGATAGCTTTTAAAATACCAAGAAAAAGAAATATAAGTAAATGTATTAAGCATATGACAATTTAAAGATGCTGATCTTTTCCTCTAGTTTGACAGCAGTTATGATTGTTCTTCAGCTAATATCTGTAACTTTGTTTTTAATCATTCTCCTTTTTCAAATGGGGCTCTCCATTTTAACCCAGCCTAGGCAATTGCTGTGCCTTAATGAAGTATCTTCTTCCAATACACAAGCCAGCTGCTGACATGAATAAAAGAAAATCAGAAAAGCTTTACAATAAGCTAAACTCTGCCCCCTTTTACTTACAACACCTCACTTCAGAAGTGTAAACATACAGTACAGAAGCTACTACCATTTCTGCTTTAATGGGGAGATTCTAAATTTCTTACCTGTAAATGAAGTATTTTAGATTCATTATTCCGTAGCATTTCCTTCTGTCTTTCAATTTCTATTTCAAAGCTACAAATCTGATTATGTAAAGTTTGTATACTCTTGTTCTTTTCCAAACTTTCATTCTGGAGCAAGGCCACCTGGAAAAAATTCTACAATTACTCCTGCCAGAGTTTATTAAAAATACCTATAACGTCATTTGTTGTAAACTATCTTACACCCATGAAAGAAATGAGATCCTAAGGAAACCTCTCTCTGTGTGTTTAAAATAAATATATAAATACATGAACAAACAAAACAACAAAAAGTAAACAAAGATGAACAAAAGTTGCTATTGATAGCTACTTCTCCACTTCCACAGAGTGGTACTGGTGCAATTTGGGATGATAAAAGTACAGATGGGATACAGAAACAGCAACAGAACTTATTCAAGCATAATCTTTCCTTTATTTAGGTTGCAACCACGTTGTGGAACACCTGACTGCCTCTTAGTGCAACAACCATTGCTAACTTGGTCGTGGGCTTGGAGTTTGGAACTAACCACCTGAGCCCTGCACACACTGCTAATTAAGAAAGCATTAATCTTCCCCATCCATTCCTATTTATTCTGATCTGTAGAAATTTCAGTAACAAATTGCCTGAATGGGATTGGTTTGGCTTCACAGAATGTCACGGTGATGAAAACTCCTGAGACAAGTGAATACAGAACAGATTCACGCATCTGAAGAAAAACCCAGTGTGTCTACTAGTAGAGCCAGTAGCTACAGAGACAGACTGCAGATTATATTCTCTCTCTGTATTGACATTTTATGAATTCATTCATTAGTGACTCATTCTGATTTTAAAACATGAGCCTTGCTACAAGAATATCATATATTATATCTCCTTGGAGATGAAAGTAATACAGTTAAATATTCTCTGTTACTGCAGATACACACTATTTTCTGCTCCATTCATTAATGCAGTTTGGAGAAGGGTAGTGGAGGGTTGCTTCTATTATTCTTTTTTAATCTCATTTTCCCTAGGTAAGACTAGTAAGCAACAAAAATGTAGAAAATAAACAACCCAAAATACCATTTGGATAACATTTGGGCACATACTGATTAGTTCCACAGTTAGATCTTTATGTGGATAGGAAGCAGTACCATTCTTGACCCAATAAAATCTTCTGATAAACATTCCACATTAAGACAATTACTTGGATGCTTCATTCAGGATCTAACTCCCTCAGCACATACACAGAAGTTTTTACCCCCGATGCGGACGCCACTGTAGAATTCCAATACTTTAACTGCCCTCTAATCAGACACCACTGGATTACTTACATGTCACTACATTCCTAGGCTCAAGAAGCTATTTAATAACGTAAATAATTTTGATCACTATACTAGTCTAAAGTTGAGAAAATAAACTGTCAGAGTGTACAGGCATTCAGCACGTTCACAGAAAAGGGGTCCAGAAATAGAGAGATACCATACTTCATATTATAGGTGTTTATCTACGTTTCAATACAGCATAGCACATATGTATATAAACACACTAACTACAACTTCCATACATGGAACTTTAGCAGAAGAGGTTCAAAAGAAATGAGACAAGGCTAATTTTGCCAGTACAGAGAGAGAAACAATCCTGAGGCTAAAGTAATGCATTCCTAGGTACTAAACAAAATTTCCAAGAATAAGTGCAAATTTAAACTAGTATGCCTGCCTCCCACATAGTTCCGATCTGCTGGGTTGCCACTTTAATTCTTACATCCTCCTTTTCCTCAGTGATTCAGCATTCTTTAGTCAGTTGTGATCCTTACATTCCTCGTCTCTCACTGTTTCCTCCCCAGGCCTCCCAGTCATCAGGCAGTTACGCTCTGTGTCACCAGCTTTACATTTCCATTTTTGAACAAGTTATAGTATGTGGGCTTGTCTTGTGCTCAAATTTTCCACACACTTTTACAGAACATAAGAAAAACAGAATTATGTCTTGCAGTCTTTAATCATACAGAGCTGTCAATGCTAACTCAGTAATTGCAGTTGGGTGGTAATTTGTGAATAAAGAGTCTTTAATGCTAAGTAAATACAGTTTCCTAATTATATTTGGCATAATCTTTGGAATTTAGGGTAATTAAATTAAAAACAGGGTAAAGGAAACACAGCATCCATTTATGAACTGCATCAATAACTGACTTCATTTATTGTGCCATATTTGCAATACCTCCAGGAAAAAGTGTGTTCTTATTCAGCAGTTTTTCAAATAAAGCCATTCTTTTGGTTATTGCTTACTAAAAAAGAATGGAAGAAATCCTCTTACACCCCGAAGAACTGGATTAGGGTAGACAGGTCCCATTTTTAAGTCACACATTAAAAAACAAAGAAGAGTTTACACCACATTTCCTTAAGACTGGGACAAAGCCAGAAAATTATATTAAAATCCAGAAAACCAATTGAAATTCAGTTGTTTCCAACACCAACACCACAAAACCTGTGGGAGTTAGGTCTGAAAGCCTGCCCTATCACAGTGACCAAAACATCTTGTTTTAATTTGTCCCACAACATCGTGATCCAAGATTTTAAATCTGATCAGCTTTTAATTGCTTTTTGCTAATAGCACCATTCAAATATCAAAGTTATAGCTCAGCACAAGCTTTGCAGCTCTGAAGACTTTCAGCTTGCATGACCCCACGTCATTGTTGAGGGCATATCTCAATATGATGGCTGGGATTGGGCAATTTCTTCTTCCCCCACCATATGTATCACAGCAAGTATCCCTAACAAAATACTGACCCTCAGAAAGATTTCAACAGGGCTGACATCTCTGTGATATTCACCAGCCAAGCTAACTTTGCACTGTCTTTCTTCAGTGCAATTCTCAATTTTTTCTCTCAAAGAGAACAACGAAGTTACAAATCATTTTAGTACTCTTCGCTAGAAAACTCACAGACATATGATATGTGGTTATTCTGGTAAGTTGGCACTGTCTTGGGATTTCCAGTGATTCAATTCTTTATTATGAATAGGAAGAAGTCTACAAAGCAGGAAGTGAGAAAGTACAAAAAAAAAAGAACAACAACAAAAAACCCCACAATGATAAGTAAACTGAACATCTTTTGGCTTTTTTTAAAAAGAAAACATTAACAACTATAGTAAAGAGTATACTGTCTTAGCTGTAGAAGAGATAAAACTGCTGGGCACTTTTAAAATGCTGATGCACCTCTCAAGACAAAAGGCAAAAAAACACCTATTCTGGAAGTCACAGGGAACACTTTCCTTTTTTATTTTTTTTATTTTTTCCCCAATGATGGAAAACAAATGGTATAATTTTAATCAAACTAAGAAAAAAAGAACTAAAGATATGAATTTGTATCTGTTAAAACTAAAACTCATGTAGTTCCAATATTAAAAAAAAAGCTCAAGTGCAAAAGCAAACTGAAGTATTGATATTGATCAAACAAATTTAATGATGCAGTAAAAATTGTATGTGAAAAAAACCTACACTAGACCTCTCCCAAGCTCAACAGTTTCCTTCTGGGACTTCAGAAGAAAAAGCAGACCGTGCACTAATACACCAGGGATAGAATTACTGTTTCTGTTAACTTCTGCTTTAAAACTACATGTTCTGTGGCTGCAGGGTCCCTGTTGGAAACTCATACATGAGATCACTGTCTTAGACCAAGAGCAGAATGCGCTTTCTAGACAAAGCTTGCTGAATCCCTGTTTGCAGTCTGCTGCAAGATGTCAGAAGTCAGAAACCACACATACACAATGGTCACTGAGCTAACACTGGAATCATTGTTCTCATTTAGATCACTCTAGAAAAACCCGAAGGCCTTCTGATTCTTGTGCCTGCAATTGTAGAATGGTTCTAATAATTCTGGGATCCCTACCACCATCATGGACAAAAAAGAAAATAAAAATAAAAAACATTATTTTAATGGTTATGTATACCATTAACCTTTTTCAAAAATGTAAGAAAGCAGTGACTTGTTCCGAAATTCTCTATTTTAAAATCAAAGATGTAACCATCTGCTCTCCAAATCAACTTTAATGTATTTAAACTGTTAACAAGATCAGAGCTATCTATTACTGGCGGGATTTCCAGCAATTTCTAAATACCATACATTCTAAAAACAAGTAATGTCAAAACAATGCACTGCAATGAAAACTCCACTCGGATCCAGCACTAAAGCAGAAACCGTCATGGCAAGATTCACTGTAATTTAAGTGAGCTACAATGATTTAATTAACCTTTGCAGGTCATTAAGTTTGGAGAGCAAGTGCAAAAACAAATGAAATAAACAACTGCTTTATTACCTGGTATTTCTGATAATGAAATTCCTTGAAAAATACTGAGGTAGCAGAAATACAGCTCATAGTACTGCCATAGCTTTCTGAACCCTCTCTTTTGAAGGAGATAGCTCAGGGAGGAAATTTAATACTGGATAGTTTATCTATGTGAACAGAGTGTTTTAATTACTAAGATAGCAATAAGGAAAATTGTATATGGAGTTGCAAAGCCAAGGTTCTCATAGCATTTTATAATAACAAAGGTACAGTTATGCTATGTGGCTTGAATGCTTTTGGAGCTTACTATTGCTTTAGCTGTGCTGTTGAACAGCTGTTAAACAGGAAAAAAAGTGCTTCTTCTAGTACTCTTATATGATTTAAAGAAATCAATGAAAATTAGAAGTGAGTAGAAGATATACCTTATTTTCTAGAGCATTGCTCCACTCTTTCAATAAGTTAACATGCTGCACTGCTGAGCTGGCTTCATGTGCTTTAATTTGTTGGTTTGTTCCCTGTGACAACAAAGAATTTATACATTTTAGCCAATTCCACTTCTTTTAAACCTATAAAGAAAGAGTACATCAAGACATCGAACCAACAGTATGTATTTTGGTTCACGGATGCATGTTGCAGAACAGTAGGGAGAAGGGAAATCTACTTGAGAATTTACAAAAGTCAGGAATACATTTAGTAGAGCAAGTGTTTTACACAACTACCATATATCTCCATCCAATGAACTTGATATGTCAGAGACAATAAAGATGAATAAGATTTACAAAATAAATTGTATTCCAGTATTCTCCGTAGTTTTACACAAAATAAAGCACAATAAAACTCTCGAGTCATACAAAATCTAAAACGTCCAATTCCCCAAACCATAATTTAAACTTCTGTTATATTTCATAAACAGCTTCATGAGCACAAAATTTCCCGTCAGTTGAGTATTAAAGACAAATATTTAAGATAAATTTACCATCACTGGAAACTGCCAGCTTTATAAACTATTTTGAGAGATAGCACCATGACTACTTTGTCATCCTAAAACGATTGCTCTACGATATTCAGATGTGCTGCCTCTGCACAACCTACAAGTGCTGTTACAAATAATCACTATATAAAAAGTTTACAGAACACACATAGATCATATACAGAGTACATAAGATGCAGACCATATTATTTTATTTGCATTGTGTTGCATTACACCTACTACATTAAGTACTTTGCAACGCAGAGTATATTAGTTTTCATTGTAGTTAAGTTGCAAAGAAACCGAAAAGGTTTCAATGATCCTCAAGGTATGCACTCTATATAAAATACTAAAAATATATATGTGGATATATGTACATATATGCACACATATACATACATAAAATGAATGGCAATACATACGACATAACAGTGGGTAGGGTCATTGCACTGATCAGTTCTACCATTAAGAGCATTACTGTAAACACTTAAAATGATGAATGCTCATTATTTTAAAAAACTGGAAATACCTGCAGGAAGCAGTTCATTGAGAAGTGTTGCTACTTACAGTTCTTGTCTCTTTAAATTATTATGAACTAACAAATGAATGACACTATCTGATAAACTCAATTTTTTCCTGTCAGCAGTTTCTGAAATTTCCTTCATAATCCTTTCATAATACAAGATATATGGTAGAGTGAGCAGAATATTTTAAGAGACTGGAATGCTAATACTGAAACTCAACTCCAGTGTTGGACTTCCTTTTGTTTTTTAAAATATTGCAGGGGGTGCCAGCATTAAATAAAACTTTTTTTTTCTTAAACTAGATTTCATGCTATGTTTCAATTATACATGTATGTGCACACAGACATAGGAATGCACATTAAAATAGATGTTTTATGTGGACTAACCTATGTTGAATTTTTTTAAAAATATTAACACACAAATGAAAGAAAATATAAACGTGCTTAGCTCAAGAAAGTAAATTACTTCCATATAAATGATTGAAGTCACTAGTTTGTTCGCTAAAGAACATAAGTTACTTAACTACTGTTCTGTTATGAAGTTCTTGAAATGTATCATCTTCCTGTTTCAACAAGATGTGCCTAACAAATGAACTCCCAAACCACTGCATGAAAGTGATGTTTTGGGTTTCTTTAATATAGCTTATTTTTAAAATGAAAAAAAAACAAACATCTAGTACTTAATCACTCAGTGCAACTGGATGACTTTTTCTTAACCAAGATTAGAGAAGTCCAGAACTTTCATGTCAAAGAGTTAATTTCTACTTGCAGATTTTCATCAATTGGGAAGTATAATTGTTATATACTGACCTGAAAAGTGCAGCCATAACGCTTAAAACTACAGGTACTTGGGGCATTAATACATTCTGACAAATGTGCATTCAACTGCAATAGGAAAAAAATGTGAGTTTTGGCAAAAGACGTTTGCATGATAACGCTCAAAACAATGGGCACAGGTTATCAGGTTTGTAGTGTGCCATTTGCAGAACATACAATACACGTGTGTATATTTTCTCCAGTCTGACCTAAAGTGCAAATACTATATATACACATATGTAAACCACACGCACATGCCAATACAGTATACAGTGATACATTTAGTATACAGTGAAACTTCTACTAAAGACTATTTCAATAGGCAGCCCAATTTAAAAAAAAATAAAAAAAAGCAAACAAGGCTCTCTGCAATTATTTGCATGATTTCATTTGACTTTAAAGAATGATTAATCTTTTCTTGCCAAGTGATTCTTACTGGTGTTCTGGGTAAGTCTTAAGATCAGTTTCACTGTAGCAAAGTACATCTTTTCTATTCTAATTTCATGAGGAACCAGATTTTCAAAACAACATGCAATTCTCAGTGCCAAAATTTAACAGTTAAATTACACAAAAAAAGACTAAACAAGCACTGCATGAAACAGACAAAGAGCTTTGTAATAGGTACAGTTAAACAACTTCTAAAAATGCAGTATATGGGGTTTAAAACGATTAGTAAAATGCCTGCATTTTTCAGATTGAGATTTATTCCAGTTTTTTTTTATTATTATTATTATGATGAACACATCCACTTTCCATTTCCAAATAAACCAATTCACAGAAGCATATACGTATATACAGACAGCAGCCATCACAGCACAGAGGGCAGCAGCTGGATGTAAACTGCCCAAAAGCTGGAGCAAAGAACCATTTTGGAAGCAATAGAACAACAAAGCCTCTCTCTTCAAAAAGAGAATCTGCAGTTTGTATTGCCCACAAAGCAGACAGGAGCTAGAATCTAGCTCCTTAGCTGGCATCACTCTCTTGGCTTTCAGGATCTCATGTGAAATTCCCACACAGTAAGTCCCATATGCCCCAGCTCATCCACCTTCAAAGAAAGAAGGGGTGAACCAATTCTGCTTTGAACATTTAGCTCTGGAACACACAGGACAGACTTTGCAATCTAATACCAAGATGTAGTCAGTCACTCATCTCTGACGCACGCCTATGTGATCTAAACACTATCTGTAGATATCCATGGTAGCGTTTCAAAAGAAACACATGGTTCAGAAAAAAATAAGACCAAATAAGAATGAGATGTGGTAAAAGGGCTTTACTAGAATGCCACATTTTTAACTTCACCGAGCTAGAAGTCTGCCAAAGAGTTACAAATTGAACATGAAAAACTGCCATTTATTCTACAGTAAGATATTCACTTTTTGTGCACTACAGGATTTTCTCAAACTGTTAGGCAGGCATTTTTCCATTTTCGGCATTAGAGTCATTGTCCCTAACCATGCAGCTATGTATATATAAACAGTATCAGAAAAGAATTAAGCAACAAGTAACAACAGATGATGCAAGGCATGCCAACTGTTTAAAGCTCTAATACTACCAATGCTTTCAGAACTTATTTTTGGCTATATGTGCACAGAACTGTAATTTGTATGGTGTACTGATCCAGGCTTTAATGGGACTTTTTTTTTTTTTGGCAGTCCTATACACCTGTTTGCAGTCACTGCTCAAGTAGAGATTTAACAATATTCCCAAGTCCTCCAGAACTGGGATCTAAACTGAGGAGCATTCAACAAAGAAAGTCACTGATAAAACTGACCCAGAATATATACTTTCTCTTTTCATGGAAGCTTAGTTTCAATTAATAGGTACAAAACCTATCACACACATTATATTTCATTATCCAGGGGAAAAAGACTGCCCCCAATGTTTGGGAAGTGCCTTGTGCTCCTTGGGTATTGTGATATGATTAACAATTTACAAGTATAATCAGAAAAAAGAAAAAAATATAGAAGAATCTAACTGAGGAAGCAAGTATAATTGGAAAGAGGAAAGTTCATCCTCAGATCACAAACTCTGCTTTCCTTAAATGAGGTTTGAAGAGCGCTGAAAACTTAAATAAGCTCTTCCTATCCTAAGCAAGTTCTTTTCTGAGGGAAAAAAAAAACATTAATTCTGAGAGAAGCTATGTATAAACAAGAACATGGTTCAGTTCAAAGATGCGTGCTTCTTTTTGTTTTGCAGTAATGTATAGACTGGATTAAGTTTCTACATATTAAGAGAAGTGTTAATGCATTGTTGCATCTGATTGTAGGAGGGTTGTATTACCCTCTATGTTACACTAATTCTCCAAGTGTCAGTTATTTTTTCCCCAAATTTAATTAACCTCTTTTTTTTTTCCTTGAAATAATTCATATTAACAATTCACTTATATTTTTCTAGTCTTTACTAACTCTTGTCAACATGCACTAAAATTTCACTCACTCATTCTATTTTAATAGTCACTACCACTGCCCCAAGACGCTGCTCTACTGTGATCAACAAATGCTTTACAACAGGGCAGGGATGTTAAAAAAGAAAGCAGGAAAGACATGCGCTGATCTTGGGCAAGCAAAGTTTATAATACAGACACAAAACTAATAAATTATTTTTTTTAATCGTTTTTCAATAAATCATTAAAGATACTTGAGTGTTATCACACTTAACTGTGTGGTAGAAAAAGCTTTTCTTTAGATCTCACATTTTAATAAAGGAAATGGCTTCTGGCAAAATTCTTGCGAGATCTTACTAAAAAAAAAAAGCATTCAATTTTTCAGCACAACACTGGGCAAGACTTCTTACCTCGCTCCTCATGAGTGTTTTAACACTGCATTTATGAGGACATGAAACCATGACACACGGGCAGTCTGTATCTTCATGTTTCTACAGAGAAAAAAGAAAACAAACCACAGATCAACTCATATTCTGAAATGAATGAGAGGACTTAGCTGCAAACAAAAGTATCCTACAATAACTCAAAAATACAGAGTTTTTTTCAGTGTTTATCACAACTGTGTAGAGAGTTACAGAACTGCAATGCTGAAAAGTCCATCTATGCTTTTGATAATATACTAACATTCTAAAGTAAAAATAAGGATTTTCTTATTTTTCCTATGGAGAGGAAATCCACTTGTTTCATCTTTTATTATCTTTTTACTCAAAAGCAAAGTGAATATAATAAAGTCAGGTTTTCTTCCCCAAGAATTACTCACAAAAATAGTCAGCTTTCACAGTGAACAGAACTACAGCAGATATCCATTTAGTAAGAGCATACAGCACATGGAAAAGCTCTTCAGAAATATTTACTGTACATTCAGATAACCTTTTCTTCCTACATATGGATATTACCCTTCCAATACTTTTCTAAATTTTATTCACAAATATCTGATATCAGGTCTCACTGCTACAAACCCGAAATTCAAAGATATGTTGAAATTTATCATACTGCTAGACAGGCATTTTCATCTGAACCAAGATGATGACAGATTCTTTAGTACAGCTGTCAAACCCTATCACCATACGGAAGGAAGAAAACCAGACCTAATCTAATTGAATTTACATATCTTCTCAGTTTTTCTCAGCAAAATGAAAATCTGGAAAAAAATAATTGTTTCATGTCAAGGAAATGTCCCATTCAACTTGAAACAAACTGTTTCATGTCTAGTGCTTAAGAAAAAAAAAGCAAGGGAACTAAAGATTTATTATAAGCTCACTAGAAAAGGAAGAACATGTAGCATGCCATTTTTTGCCTAATAACAATGTTTATCTTTGAAATAAAATCAAGATGTAGAAGAGACCAAAGTTCAGAGATGTGAAAGGTCTTGCTTCAAGTCTCAGTTAAATCTATGAGCATCTGAGAATGTATTCCACCTTCCTTTAAAAAAAAAAAAAAAAAGCCAAACACAATCAAACATGCCATTCTGGAGCACATCTACCCTGCAATCCCTCTGATAAGCAAGAAAGACCAAGTAGTTTCTTACCTAGACAGATGGGATAGCCTCTTAAAGTGTGGCAGGAGGTTCAGTTACTCCCTGCCAGTATATAATCACCTGAACAGAGGCAATGCTAGCACAGATGGAAAACACCTCCTCAGAGCAACAGTACTCCGATGGTAAGAAGCAGGGACACATCTGGCTCCAGCACAGCAACAAAGGAGCAATGTGACAAGGCTACATGTCTTTCCTAGTGGCTGGCCCAGCCAGTTCTGCTGTATTTCAGATTAGTGAACAAGTGAATTCCAGATTGCCTTAGCAGGAAGAGAGCACCAGTGAAGACCCAAGGCAACAAGAAATATCATCCTTCTAGTTCTATATCGTAACACTATTATCTAGCTATGAATTTTATAGAGAAGCACTTTCAAGAAATAGAACATACAAAAACATACGTCAGAATGATTTCAAAATACTGGTTTGTTTTACAGTGCAGCAGCTTTGTCTGCCAGAAATTATAGGAAAAGGTAGCTCTGTGGCAAGAAAAAATTTACATATGGTTTAAACAAGAGAAATTAATAAGTCACCTAACAACAGTGCAGGATAGAGAAATGCCACAGAAAGAGAGAGAGAGGGAGAAAGAGAAAGAGAGAGGGGAAAAAGAGGGGGAGGGGGGGGAGAGGGGGAGGGGGGGGGTGACCTAACATTGCTAACTGAAGAGTCTGTGTTCAACAATGGGGATTTCCTACCCTACAGGTCATGGGATTCTATGAAGTACTCTGGTAAATTATTTTTCTTTCCATTTGCATACCTTTTTTCTCAGTACACTCCATCTCCATTTTCAATTCAAGTCACTGAGGCCTGTTTCAGTCATTATTACAATAAAAAAAATTCAGTCTACTGAAGCTAGAGATGAACTGAACCTCTGGGTGACAAACCTCAAATCAAAAGGAGCCTATCACTCAAATGTTCGGACTCATTAAGCTTCTAATTCTCATTACTGAAGTACACTGAGATGAGACTCAGACCATAAAAAAAATAAAACCATTAGTATTTCTCTAGTATCTGAACTTTAAAAAAAAACTGAAGTCATAAATAAATAAAAATGATAGATTTCTGAAACTAAACAGTTTTATGTTCCTCAAAAGGTACGGATGATTTCAGACTCAAAAACATACCTGTAGATACTGCATTGCCCCTATTATATTGCCCCTAAATAAACTGACTGCAAGAAACCCACGAGCATATTGGTTAGGTATGGAAAAAGAGCTGTACAATGCATATCTAATATTGACTGTTTTTGTCTACTAAGATAGAAGATATTTTTTAAACATCATTCTTTGTCTACTTTCAATTGCCAACCCAAAGAAAATTCTGAGACAATAGTGTTCATAATTTAACTAGTTTCACTTGTGCATATACAAGCATAAACAGTGTAAATAATTTTCTCCAAAATACATACACTTTTACATCTCTGCCAACTAATGCTGAGTAACTGCACAATCACTAGTGTACCAAACCTTGCAAGTATATACTCAAATAATATGAAGACAGAAGTACTTCCAAAACTCAGTAAGAATCATAGAACCATTTGAGTTGGAACGGTCTTTTAAAGGCCATGCAGCCCAACCCCCTGCACTGAACAGGGACACCCACAGCTCCACCAGGTGCTCAGAGCCCCATCCAGCCTGACCTTGAATGTCTCCAGGGATGGGGCATCCATCACCTTCTGGGCAACCTGTGTCAGTGCCTCACCACTCTTACTGTAAAAAAATTTCTTCCTTATACTAAACCTAAATCTCCCTTCTTGCAGATTGAAAACATTTCACTTTGTGGTATTACAACAGACCCCACTACAGAGTCTGTCCCTTTCTTTCTTACAGCCCCTCATTAGATACTCAAAGGCTGCTATCAGATCTCCCCAGAATATTCTTTTCTCCACACTGAACAGCCTCAGGTCCCTCTGCCTGTTCTCACAAGGGAAGCACTCCATCCCTTGGATACATATGCTTTTTAGTAACAACAGCAAAGAGGCTTCTCATGATGGCAGTACTTAAAAATACACAAGAATACAAGTGAGAATAATCACTCTTGGTCAAACTATAAAAGCTATGTAAATATAAAATAATCATTGAAATGTAAGGGAGTAAGAGAGGTTCAGCATAATACAGTAAAATGGGAAATATGCAAACAGCTTATAACTACATGTAATGTAAGTATGGTTATGCACTGTACTCACAATATGCTGCTTATCAGACAACCTACTTAGAACAGCAGGAAGCCAGTCTAGGCCTGCCATGTACTGTTACTATCAGGCTAATACATTTTGTTATCACTTTGTTGTCTTCTTTCCTTTAACAGCTCACAAAGTACCAAAGAAGTAGTAGACAAAATGACATTATTTCTCTAGTCAATTGCTATGCTTATGCTTTTCCAGTGTAACATTTAATTGTTGACAGGCATTGCATTTGTTATGTCCATTTAAGCAAAACAAGGAGTTACTTTAGAATTAATATCAAGGAACGGATTTGAATTTATTATTATTTTTAACTGTCGCATCTGAATATCAGGAAAACAAAGAAAACATTTCCCAGACAGTGCAGTAGCTGGTGTCTCCACAGGAGGGGGAAAAAAAAAAATAAATCAAAAAAGAAAAAAAGCGAGTCTACTTTCTGTTTTGACCTAAGACCATCTGAGAAGACAATACTCTATTGGCAACTAAGCAGAAGCACAAAGAGTTACTATTCTGAATCACATACAGAATCTCATTCTATATACAAGAAAATACTGCACCTGCAACATAATCATTGGGACTTGGCTTTTACAGTATTTACAAGTTGTCTCCCGGTATTTACAGGTCTTCTCTACATGGTCTGGCAAATCTTTTCTCAGTATTTTTTCTTTACAATCAGCACGAGGACACGCAAGTTCTTCAAACTGACAATCAGTTTTCAAATGCATCTGAAATATGAATAAAAATTAGTCAAGCCAACTAAGTTTTGTGCATCTCTTCCAACCTTTGAAGATGTTCCACATAAAATCAAATTAAGGTTAGAACCAAAGTAAGCAGTTACCTTATGCAGTATACTATGCAAAAGCAAATAGTAACAAGTCTTCTCACAATCACATTACTGACTTTACATTCCATTCACATAGAATACAGTGAAATCTTCTCCAAAGATGTATATGAACAACTTTCATACTGTAAATATTCAAAATTCCACAACAGGCTATTGAAGAAAAACGTAAGCATTCTTTTTCAACATATATTATCTCATATAAACTATACACTACTTTAAGGTTATTCTTAAAATACCTGAACTGGTTCACTCAAAGCAAGTTTAAGAACTCACATATTTCACTGCAGGCTACTGTGTAATTATCCCTTGTGACTCTTAAGTTACTGGGTTACTGCTATGTTATGCCTAAATGAAACAAAGCTACAACTTCTGGGCAAGTCAGGCGAAGCCAAAGCTTTGATATTTTCATGCAAAAATCATCACTTATATTAGAGAATTATCATTAATAATAAAAAATAGAAATTAAAAACATCCCCCCAAAAGTCACATTTTTAAAGTACACATTAGGATTCAAAACATTCAATTCTGTTCCAACTTCATAAATCATTCAGATCAACCACTCATGTGGCACATGAAGACACTGGCCAGGGTTTTCATCTGTAAGATTTCTCCTCATTCTTTAACAAAGTAAGAAGGCTTATGACTCTTAGATTACTTACCAGTAATTGACCCAAGGAAAGTTGTTCTTTGCAGCCCTTGCTTTCATTTCTGCAGTATATCTGAAGGGCAAGTAGTTCTCGCCTGCAACAATTATCCTTAAATACCTGGAAAAAATTAATTTAAAAATTAAAAATCAAAGGACACTCCACTTTAGAAACTTAAAAGCTCTCAAGAATATGAAAGTTCAAGAAAAGCAGAAATCATACAATTTAATGTCACCTAATTCTAGCCTTATGTGCAAAAAATAAAATACTAAACATGCATATCACAGATTACTCCACTATGAAGCAGACCAGTGGAAGAAGGTATTTGGACAGAAGCCCTAATAAAAATAAAGGGTAAAGGTAGAATAAAAGACTAAGATTTTTGTTATTTGCTTGCCTAAAATAGGAACGAGCTAGAACTCTCCAGGTTATTTGAGAGGCTAGAAAAAAGATAAAGAAGAGTCCAAGCACAGCAGACTAGAGAAAAACACAACTAGTCTACTTTGTTCAAACACCTATTTTCACTTCAGTGGTAATATACAGTTATAGAAATTCTTTTAAGGTCTTTGTTTGGAGGAGGTTTGCTATTTCACTGAGAAGTAGGTTTCAGCCATCTTTCCATTCTAGTGTTTACAAGATTTTTGTATTTCTACCTATAACAGAACAGCAAGAAATTAGAAGCAGATTGCTCAGGGTCTTGGATTTTTCACCTTTTACAGATGATATCCCACAAAGCCTCTGAGTCAGAAACAGCGTAATGGCACTACCGAGAAATCCTGTTGCTAAGGAAAGAAACTGGGAAAGAGGACTGAACACTGTTACTGTTATTTATTAGTCCAAAATGAAGGAATAAGAACCTCCAGTTATTTGTTATTTCTTCTGTGACTGTTTAGAAATACCAAAGATCTATGCTCAACCACGGATACTTTACAAAAAAATGGAATTGTGTGATGCAGCATTCCTGCAGCATATGCAGAAACTACAGAGCTGTTCAGCATACTACCATTTAATAACGGAAAGTTGGGATGAGAACTGTCCACAATGACTATGAATCTATTCCAAGCATCAGTAAAGAATGAAATACTGCAAACAATCTCATCCAAATCTCATCTGACACAGGTCACTGATTTCTGTTTACTTTTCAGATGTAAGTTTAATGAATCAACAAATCTTGTATAAATAACCAATTTTCAGCACTGTAGGTTGGTTGTGTTTGTAATTCAGTGTTACTAAGCACAGCTTTGCCAACTGAAATCATAATAAGAAAATGATTTTTAAAGTTTTGCAGAGTATGTCTGAAGGCTGTTTAGTGATTTTGGACATTGGCATTCTGTGGGAAGAAAGAAGTTTCCAGTTTTGCAAAAATCATCATCTGATATCCAAAGTTAGTCTAATGCGTGTATTTAAAATACGCTGCCCTTCATGTCATCCTCCTATGTTAGAGATTTAAGAAGTTTCCTAACAAATGTACATGTTTATACGTGTTAAGAACTAGAAAGCCTGAGTTGAAATAATGAATCAAGTAGACATCGTTATTACTGGTCTGATTTCCTCAAGAGCCCACCTATGTCAAAGCTGAATTGTTAAGCACTGTTCAGAGAACACTTTGGTGTTAAAATGAGGAGACACTGATGTATCCAGTAACACTTTCTTGAAAATGGTTACTACTAGAAGCATTTATTGAAGCAGTAAAGACTACTAACACACACAAAAAGAATTACTAAATACTTCAGACAAATTTGATGTAAAAAACTACACAGGCCACATACGAAGTTAAAAATAATTTTCTTTACCCCTCATTCTTTCATACAAGTAGTTTTATTGTGGGAAAAAAAAGGTGAAAGATTATAATTTAAGCACGAAATAACTTATAAAAATAACAACATAAATAACATATAAAAAGTCTGATTCTACTATAGTTACTGTAACTTCACACTGCTATGGTTCCAGTGTGGCTCATGGAACAACCCGTAAAACAAAGTTAGTCAACAGTAGATGTTGGTCTGCAGCCAAACGAGGAGTAAGATTTGCCAAGATCTGTCACAGCCTCTGAATACCTACACGAGATGCAGTATTTGTTACCATCCTCTTTGTTGATGAGAGAACAACTGCAAAGCGTTACTGCAGCTCTCAGCTATGAAAACCAGTAGCAACACCTGGATGGACCATTAACATTGAAGCTGGCACACTCCGTTCTCTGTCACGTGGTTAACAGTAAGAATGAGCTGCCTTCCCAGAATACCCATGTATTCATGTCTTAGATTTTATAACAAAACTATCTTCTGAAAGTAGCTTATTAGGCTTATGAAATAATGGCCACAAAATGCTAACACATGTATGCTACACAATTCAATACTCTTGAATAAGAAACAGTTTAACAATACCTTGTCTTTTACTATGCTTTCTTGACATGCTGTACATTTTGGACTCGGAGTGCTGCAGAGAAAAAAGAAGTTGTATTTCAACTCATCTGAGTTTTAAGAGCCTAAGAACTTCAATTTAAGAGGCACTTACAATTATTCAATGGTGTTTTTTAAATGTTAAAAGTGAATTCAGATTACTGGAATGAGGCAACATGATGTTACCTCAAAAAATTTGAACACTGAGTCTGGAATTCCTGAGGAAATAAAACCACCACTATGCCTCTAGCCACCTGTGTAGTGTTTTTTTTCATGAAACCTGTACCCGATCCACAGCTCTTGTCAATTTTCTGTCTGTTGGTGCAAACATAGAAAATATTGCTTCTTTCTATTATCCAGACCTCTTTCAAACAACACATAATTAAACCTCACTCTCTCTGATAGTGAGTTATATATCCTGTTCTGGTTATAACAGCTGCTACAGATCCCAGCTCCCTTTATCTTGAGTAAATGTATTTATTCCTCTGCAGTTCCTTTTCCCCACATAAAATGAGGATAGCCACAGCAATTTTTCTCTTAAAGCACATAGATGAAAAGCACCAGGTAACTGCTAGGTAAACTCCTTGCAAGGCAACTAATTGAAAGACTATACAAGTTGCCATCGTTGGCAGTATTGCAGACCAATGTAAAAGACCAAATTGGTTTGATTATTTTATGTAATTAGTATAGTTATTTCAAATCACTTCACTGGCCTTTACTCATTGAAATGACCATTGTACACATCGGAATGTATTTCTGAGCATCTTAACCGCCTTGCAGCTTCAACATCTGTAATATTATTATTTTTAAAGTAGGAATAAAAAGAGGAGGGAAAACTAATCAACTTAAGGGCCTATTAATACAATGTCATCCTTCCCTTGCTTTTACTGAATTCACTCAAGCATCCCACTTGCTCTTTTAAACTGTAGCTGCATACTGAGCAGACATCTTTACTGTGTTAGCTACACTGACTGCTAGTTCTTTGTCCTCAAATAACCCTGGAGCAGAACCTAGTAGTATGTAATCAGTGTGCGTGCAGCAGCACATCAACACTGAATGAAAAATTTTGTACAGGATTTGTTTGCAATGGGCACTTAAACATAGCGAAATAGCTAGAAAGAAAGAGCAGTATGGTAGTCGGCCTTTACCTCTGTGTCCTTTTCAGTAGCAAACTGGTTGAAAAGAAAGGAAGGTAAAATAACACCTATTCTAGCTACACTGTAATCAGCACATGTGCATGTCTCTCAGCAGGGAAGGAAAATTGCCCAGATTCCAGCAATGCCAGAATCGTTACTGCTTGGATTGTTAAGGGTCTGCTCTGTCCATCTGCACACATCCAAGCATGCCAGGTGTTTGCTTTTCTGCAGTCACTGCTATTAACCATGTAAGAGCCTTCAAAAAACATATATTCAGTAAGAAATAACTGCATTTCTCACAACAAACTACACCTTACCTAAAGAACTGAAAGAAAAGTCTTTTTCATCTCATTGCAATTTGGCATGCTGTAGCAGAAGACCTACAGGAATGTATTAGTGAGCTACAGACACTTGCATTTCCTCTGTATGGAGGTTACTCTCTATCGTCTGACAGGGTAATGTAATAACCCTGTAATGCAACCTCTTCTACCATATAGCACGTACTCTTAATGTGCATCTTTCTGAGACTACAGTATTTCCAAGTGAAATATAAGCTACTGCTTCAAGTTAGGATGGTCACAGAAAGTAAACAGGAAGTCACCAGAGTTTTCAAAGTTAAATCCTCTCTATATTGGTAGTGCAATATGTAAGCAGAGGTGCAGAACCTTTGTTCTGCACCTCTGCTTACCTACTAGTGAATGGAAGTATTGACTGTTTATTTACACCAGGAGATTGAAGCTTCAAGAACAACCTCTAAATTTCAGACCAAGTGTCAAAATAACACTGTTAAATACAATCACTAGCAATGCATCAAAGTTGAGTGACAAAGATATATACTTCTACTGATGCAGATACTTCTTAAAATCTAGATACTTCTTTTTTAAACAACCACACTTTTATTCTTACCTACATCTTTCAGCATTTATTTTATCTCTAAAACATTCGCTCACACATTTTATGCCCTGGCATTCCTGACCCTACTGGAACCCATAAAACATAGCAATTCTATGAGTTTTCTGGCACTTTATGGGGAAAGGAAGCTCTACAACCATTAACATTTATCCAAGGGCCCCACCAATCAGCTGTAAATCTGAGTCTACCAGTAGGTTAGGTACTATCATTCCAATGAGCCTTTGCAAGCTCACTTCTTCACACAGCCACAGTTCCACATTATCAAATGGATCTTGGATCAAAAGTCATGTCAGCAGTCATGGGAAACAGCTATTCAGTTTACATTCCGGACAATTAAGTTTTACTTCATGTGCCACCACATGGGATTAAAACACTTTAAAGCAATTTTGATAATATTTACAAAACTTTAGTTATCTCAAGTTCACCCAGTATAGAAGACAAGTGATTGCATCAGCACATGGGTAAGAAAAAAGAAAGCAACCAGCAAGTTAAAGACTGCTTCCAACCCAGGGCATTAGCTTACAGTATACATCAACCTAAGGTGGTGTTCAAATTGTTTTCAGCAGTTCTCAAGTTTTAAACACATTTCATTACAGCAGGAAACATACCTCAGCAAGGCATTCATGCAAGTCTCACAGAATCGGTGTCCACATTCAGTCTGTTTAGGATTGCATAAGATGAAGTGACATTTTTCACATTTATACTTATCCTCCACAGCATTTACAAATTTCTCTTTGTAGCCACCTTGCTCTGGAACATAAATTGATGCTGAGGGACTGCGATCAGGATTGGCCCTTTGTTGTACCATTTCTACAGATAAAGGGGGTTCTGTCTTCTTACTGGTGTCCATGCTCTAAGATAATTTCTGTGGAGCAGAAAAAAAAATAAGAGAGGGTCTGAGAAACGAAGATCTCTTTTACCACTTAAACAAAATAAAAAGAACCTTAGCATCTGAAAGACTACATAAAGACAGAAATCACTAAAGAAAAATATCATGTGGACACAGCACATACGTGAAGTGGACATATATGTAAATACATTAAGCTTAGCAAATTTGTAAAATACTCAACAACTGTAAAGGCTCTGGAGAGGCAAGTATTAAAACCTATTCCTAAAAGCAGTCTTAGTTAAATTTTGCCATCACTCTAGAAACAAGAAAGAGCAGAGTTTGTACCCCTCCATCTCTGTTGCTGAAAAAAATGTCAGTAATACTGAAGTTGTACCTTTCATTAGAGGAAGCAGCAAAGGGTATGGAGGAGCAAAGTGTGCTGGTGCAGTACCATGCACAATGCTACTCATAAGCTACTGCAAAAAGCACGTAACCACTACTATTCAACACAAAATATCTGGAGTCCACACAACCCCACTGCCGGTTTTTCCTTACCTCATGCAATACCTCATATCTCATGCATAAAACACACTGTTTTAGAACAAAGCATCAAGACTTTATTCATTAAACACTTTTCCAAACTTTTCATCGTAATTACATTTAGAGAACAGGTGACACGAGTCTAACTGACAGAAGAGACAGGTGTACATAACATGGCCACTTGGTTAATTAAATAGGACTAAGTACAACTAACAGGCAGCTAAGAAAATAATTAATGTAACCAAGGATGAATTACAGTACCCATTTTCCTGGACTATGACACCTCTAGGCCAGCATGAAATGAATGAGCGGAGAAACAGAGGAAGAATACCTCAAGTTAAATTCAAAAGCCTGCTTTGAATGACTTCTGACTTATAGAATAATTTAGATTGGAAGATAGTTAAGATCATCAAGTCCAACCATTACCGAAATACCACCCCCATCCTTTAAGGCATTCAAATCAAGGTTGGATGGTGTCATAAGCAGCCTGATCTAGTAAGTGGCAAACCTGCCCACGGCAGAGGGGGTGAAACTAGATTATTTCTAAGGTCCAGTCCAACGTAAGCCATTCTATGATTCTAACACCACGAGTCAACCACTAAACACATCCCTAAGAGTCACATCCACACACCTCTTTAAATACCTCATAGATGGGGTCTCCACCACTTCAATAGGCAGCCTGTTCCAATGCCTAACCACTCTTTCCATGAAGAAATTATTCCCAACATGCAATCTAAATCTTCCCTGGAACACCTTGAGGCCTTGTAATTAAGTATTTATAATTAAATGTACTTTCTTGTAGGTCATTTTTCATCTAATATTTTCGGTTTGAAATACTCTGCAGACTAAACACACAAGGAAATTTCCTTCTTTTGTTTCCAATGCCAACTGTTTTTTCTTAAATCAAAAGACAAAATCATTACAACCCACCACTGATGCTACTTCATGCCTGTACCAATACCAATGGAGCAAGTGTAGAGATGTTTAGTGAAGAATCCACACTTCAGCACCGTCCCATCCCAGGGGAAAGCCTCACTGCATCTCAATAAATCACAGAGAAAGCCTGAGGAAAACCATCCTCAGAACTCAGTATATAGACTGAATGATTTGGTTTTACTCAAAACCAGAAAAAAAGCATAAAACAAACAAAACAAACAAACAAGTTTCTATGTTCACTGAAAGATAAATATGAAGTCTTGTTCATAATTTGAATTAATGTCTGCCTGCTCCTTATGTAGTCTTCAAAGACTGTTCTACAAAGGCATTAGACTCTGCAATCTGAAGGAGAGAAAAATCAGTGCTGAACTGTAAGCAATTTGCAGTTCTCTTTAATGAGGAAATTCAGGTTAATTTAGATCAGGGAAGCAAGCAAAGCCTGAACTAGAGTTTCAGCAGCAAGCATAAAAAACAGACTATGACAATATTGAAGAGGTAATTTCAGAGGTTGTAACCAGAACACAAAAAACGAGATGTGATGCTGACAAGAGTCTAGGAGACAAGAATGTTAAGAGAACTGTCATGAGTGAGAAAGGAAAGCAGCTAATGAAAGTAGTTGAGCAATAGAGATTGCCCAAGACATGACTGGCATAGCTGAACATTCATGGCTGAACAGAGGTGACCTCAGACCAAGCTGAGGACTTATAACTTTGAAGCACTAACAGAAAAATGTGAAATTTAGCTACCTATAGATTTGCTTCTTGTATACAACTATGAGAAAAGCTGAATTTGGAGCTTGCAGTTTGGGAAACCCCACAGGATCCCAGTTCTCTGTTGATTTATGGTTTGCAGACGCTCTCTTTTTCCCTTTTCAACTGCCTATCCTTCTGTCATATTTGAGACCTCTACCACTCATTCTGTCAACTCTTGAAGTCAGCAGACAACTTCAAGCACATTGAATGGTGAGACTAACAAATACAGGGAATATGATTTTCCTTAGAATGTGAGAACAAAACAAGACATGGTCTTGTTTTTGAATTTGACTCAGGGAACAACTTGAAAAAAGAGGCACTGAAAGAGACGCTGAAGGGAGAACTGGCAAGTCACGACAGTACACAGCTCCTGAACTCAAAGACACCCTACACAACATAACTGTTTAATGTTCGTTTCCTCAAATTTCTTTCAGAAAGAAGCTAATTATAATTTGCAATTTAAAGTCCTTCAATAGCATCATTTCTTCATGGAAACTGAGTCACAAGGAGGCAGGCAGGGGTGAAAAGGAGAAGAGGCAAGATTTAACTGAGAAAGAATACTGAATGTCAAATGAGCAGCAGGTGAGAGTTTCACAGAGATATGAAACCGATCAGGGGCTGAACTGTCAGCTGGAAAGAGATTTCATACCAAAATAAGCTGTACAGTGCTCCACATGAGTCCCCATTTGGAACTGACATATTGGATATCTTGTCACAGAAAACAACCAGAAAGCCCACTGACAACATTTACTATGCAATATGCATAACAGTGAGATTTGTGTACTTCAGCTTTTATATTTTTCTTTCATGAAAAAGTATATCAGCCAAAAAGTGCAGCAGCACAGCAGCCATCCTGATGAAGAATTCTTTTCTACAGTATTCTGAACAGTCAGCATTTTCTTATGCAGCAAAAACAAGAAGCAACTCATGAAGTGCCGCTATAGAATACTACAGAGCATCTAAACATCTTTATTACAACCTGGGAGCTGCATTTAACAAGGAGGTGGGGAGATCTGATGTTTATCACAAACTGCACACACAAGTCAAACTACTGTATGCACAGCTACGTACTCATGCATGAGTTACATGCTATTACATGTGCATATGAGATCAGCAATGAATACAAGTGCAGACAGTATAAACATTTCAGCTGCCATCCTTTCGCAAACAGCTTTCTCTAATGGTTTACATACCACTACAGGGTGTCATCTGTGATGTCACTTTTTCCTTTTCAGGAACTTTTAACAGCAAGAATTGGATTATACCGCCATAATCATGTTTCAAACTGCCAACAAGAGGCAATTTTGAAGTCACACCTCAGTAAGATAGTATGTGCTTACAGTAGAGAAGATAAGCACTTCCAGAAAGAATTGAGATGAACCTGGATAGAATACTCAAGATATGCCAGTTTTGGTGGAAGCTTCTGACTCCTACAGGCATGGCAAGCTGCCATCAAGTTAGTCCTTGTTCAGCAAGCTAAGTCTTAACTCCTGATTCACCACTAGTTACTTCCTTAAGCTCTGGTTTCTTATCCCTGGGAAACAACACAGAGTTAGAGTAAAGCATCTATAAAGCTTTAAAATAAATACACGTCTGAAAAAAAACACCCACACAGAAACAAGGTGCAACTCTTACTTAACCTAACATCCCCCCAAAACCAACCACAAAAAGACAGTTTCAATATACTAACAATACAAAGCAAATAAGCTTTTACCGAAGTTTTAAAATCAAGGAGGTCAAGCAGTTATTTCAAGTGTTATGTTACACTAACAGAGAAGGAGATAGTAACAAAAGATACTAATTTGTTTTTTTTGTTTGTTTTGTTTTGTTTTTTTACTTAGGACAGAAAAACTTTTCCATCAAATTACAATTTTCACTGACAACAGAAGCTTCCCAGAGCAGTACTGCATGCACAATATCTAAATTAAGTTCCAAAAAAGAAACCTTAAGTTGGACAGCGAGCAAAAGATCAGAGTGGAAAGATATCCATTTTCATGAACCCTACATGGGGAACAGAAAGAGAAAGTAGTAGTCCATGTACATGTAGTGTCCCAGTGAGTTGGGAAGTGGAACCACAATCACCACTGCCTCTTGTATGGTCTATTAGCTGGCTCACCACTTCACAGATATATCAAAACCACCTGCTCCTCTTGTCTAAGCCAGTGGGATGATCTTTGGTCCCTCAAATACTGTAACGGGGAGGGGAGAATGGAGATCTATTTTAATTATTGAGAAGGTAGAAAACTGAGGCTAAAAGTGAGCATAGTGCATAGATTAGAAGGAAACCAGACTTCATTTCCTTCACTCTCTACAGCATTTTCCTTTGTAATTTACAGGATACCCTCAGAGAACCAAGCAGTCACACATTTGGAGTGGTATTTCTAGCTCTTCAGTCTTCCTAGCCAGGTTTCTTTCTAAGAGTTACTGCATCAAGTCAACACACAGAAATCTTTATCTAAAATGGTAAAAAAAAATAAAAAATAATAAAAAAAATAAAACAAAATACCTGAACTTTTCATTTGTCTTTCAGCACTTTATAGCTTCTAATACATTCCTAGCACACACTTACTGAAAAAAACATACCTTTCCTTCACTACCTTTTAGACAGCCCTTCAACTCAGCTCTGCTTCCATTTTTGAGTGTGATTGCAATATATAACATATGCCGACATAACTTCATGGCTGGTCAAAACAATAATGCAAGCTGAAAGTAGTATGGTGACAACATATTAATTTACTCAATGCAACAAATGTCAAAAAAAATTAAGGCTGAGCAGCAAGCCTGTCATGGAAATCTTGACTTCAGAGCTGCTTAGCACAAGGACACATCACTGCAGAGGCCTGGTCTCATGTCAGGCCCTGCCTTAGTATGACAGGGCAGCTGTTGGTCATTAAAATCAGGTAGAACTTTGCAAAGCGAAGAACATCTGAACACAGAGAGAAAAGACTGAGTATTCTCTGCATGAGAAGTTTCTGTCATTTAAAGCTCTTTACAGTTACTTATTAGGTGCAGCATTCTGGAATCATTCAGGTTGAAAGAGACCTCTGGAGGTTATCTAGCCCAACCTCCTGTTCAGAGCAAGGCTAACTTCAAAGCTAGATCAGGATGCCCAAGGCCCATTTGAGCTTTCAAAACCTCTAAGGATGGTGATACCATAACCTCTCTGAGCAACCTGCTCCGGTGCTCAATGCTCCCACTGCAAGGAGTAGTTCTTTTTATAGCAATTACAATGTGATACTGTACAGAAAAGGCCTATTCTGATAAATGAATTGCTATTTTATCTATGGCAAAAAACAACCACGTATGTCACAGACATTACAACATGGTCTTTTTTCCATGTTCCAGTTTGCAAGGTGACTAAATAGCAGAAAAATCAGTGGCAACCATGTTTCAGATTGTTTTACTCTTTTAACTTTTTATCACCTTGTCTCCATCTCTTTCAACAATGAGTTCACACATTCATGTCAAGTGACTTACAGTATTAAACAGAACAACACCTAGATACAGTTAACTCTACTTAGCAAGACTTCTAGGACATGCTTTCAGGGAAACAGTTCTAATATACTTGTTACTCTGAGTAACAACTACATCACTATTAAGACAATATTCATAACTAATAAGATAATACGATTTATTTTTTTTTTTTGAGTATTCAATAGCCCAGGGACTGACAATTTTAGTAACTACTCCGTAACATGTTGAGAATAATTAACAGCCTAATATATATTGCTCTGCAGGGAGGAAGGGGGAGTAGAGGAGGTGAGAAGAGAGAAAGTGAGACAATAACTCAAAAAAGAGCTCTCTTAAGAATTAAAAAAACAAAAAAAAACCACAACACCCCACACAGAGAGGCAATACAGTTTAATTTAGGAAAGCTGATCTGATTTTAAGCACCACTATGCTCAACTATTAAATTTTTTGTAACTTACACCATTTCTTTTGAATAGCAACATACGTTACAGCAAAATGACCAAGATTCAGCCTGAGGCAACACTGAAAACAGTGCTTTTATTTATTTCAATTTGCACTTGCTATCTACAGCTCTTAATAATTACTTTGAAATCTCAGTAGGCTACCATAACATGGTGTACAGTCAACTGAAGCACAAGAAATCAAAAGTCTCTTTTAGAAATCAAAGATCTCTTAAGCTTTGAAAGCCTGGGCCACAAGACAACAGATATGAGACATGCTGTCCAAGATTGTCATGTGTAGGACAGAAAAGAGTACACTATGAAATTAACCCCAGATAGGACCCATATTCCAATCTGAGGTTTCTAGTAGAGGCATTGAAAGAACAGGAAAGACTCAAAGATGAGCAAACAACTGCCGTACAAAGTGTACTTCAATCTTTTCCTGTGCTTTTTAGGGGAAGTCCACAACTGAAATACATATGCCAGTCCCAGGGCAAGGAAGTGGATCAACATCCTACAGTTTTGCAACTCCTGACTCTGTTTACATGGGAAAAAACAGTCATTTTAAAATGAATCCTCTTAAAATAGAATGCCACAGTTACGGCATTCCCAGAATATTGAAGCCTATCTCAAGTTAAAGGTTGTTTCATTTTACAGAACTGTTTTATACATATGCTTTGAGGAGAATACTGGCAAAACCAGTTTATATTTGCATCCTGAGTATCCTATCTTTACGGAAATCTATTGTCATCAATTCAGATTTCCCCCACTTCTCATTTTACAGCAAGTCTAACATTTCCTTCTCCTCTGTTACGCAACACAGAAGTCATAGACAGCTCCATGTGTTACACGCAGTAATGCCAAAACACACACCCCCAAATGAAAAGTAACTATGTTTCCTTGTCATGCCTACTATGATGGAGAAGGCTTGAACTACTCGTGACAATTTCTAACAGGGATCAACAAGGATCATGGTAAATGGCACATCCAAACTACTTTGGCCATGGCATACAGACTTAGAAAAAGATACCTGACCCTCAAGCGATCTAAAAAAAGTCACTTTTCCTCCTGAGGTGTGCATTCAGGGTTTAAAAAAAAAAAAAAAAAAAAAAAGATCAGAAACTACTTGGTTTTAAACTACTTCAACTAAAAAAACACCAGATTTTTTTCATTTCTGAAATCACCAACTAGGAATCAACTACTCTTGTCTACTCAGCTACTGTCTTTTAAAGTCAGCCATTAAAAACAACAACCCTACCAATGGATGCTATACTGTTCCGCTCTGTTAATGAAATAGACCCTCGTTTTCAACCCTAATGAACGCTCTTCAAATTATAATCTATCTACTCTGCTGACTGACGAGCACATGGCGAATATTTTCTGCATTGCCAGACTCTGGCAAAATGCATCTGTGCTGACTCTTCAATGAATTCATCACAAAATACCTATCTTAACATCCCTTACTTCATCTTTGGCAGTTGTTGTAAGAAAGGATCCAGAAACAAAAGTGTCAGAGACCAGGAAACAAAAAATTAAAAAATAGATTGAAAAAAAGCAATAAAAGACATGAAAATTGCCTTTCTCAAGAATCTCAAAAATATGAATCTAATTTTAAAATGCAGCTAATGCTTAACAGAGTAACAATCCCAGGAAATTCTGAACAACAGAGTGTAGAGGAAGCTGACTAATGAAATAAACACTGTTTCAAGTATGGCTCCATGCCTTTTGAATTCAATGTTGAAATTCAAAACTGTGGAACTAGAAACAGAGATTCAAGAGTACTGAGATGACAGAACTCAAACAATAAATACTTTCTAATCTTATCAGATAAAATTTTCCAAGTCTACTATTAGTTAGTCTACTAAATAATAAATAATCAAACCACCATGTTTTCTATGAACCTGCATTTCCTATGTTCCCAATCCAAATGATTACTGTATTCTATAAATTCAGGTAAGAAAATCACTTTTTCTCAGTATAAAAGCTTTAAATATTAATCATATTCCTAAACCTAAAAACAAATCACATCATCAGAATATTTAACAGTGAATTGTCTGGAATACATTCATCCATTAACAGATCATGAAGTATATTTTTGTTCCATTCTAGATGACATCTTCAACTTTGTCTAAAATCATTGCTTCTTATCCAGGAAGAAAGAGGTTAAAAGGTGGTAAGGGCAACTCCCTCTTCATTTGTTTTTAATTTATTATTCATCAAAATGTGGAGAAAAACAAGGACATTGACCACTCGTTCAGTGAGCTGATCAAAGGTTTATCTTCAGTGTTTTCAGTGTTTGCATTGTACTCTTTACAGCTTTTCATCCTGAGCTCTGAGAAACTAGGGTTTATTGTTGTTGTCTCCTAGGGAAAAACACATCTGAAACACATTTCTAAATGAGATCTGAAAAGAACGTCTGTACTAGTATTTCTAGTTATTCCTGTTTCTAGATTTCCAGTAAAAATATATTACTAAAGCTTTCAGGAGCAAAACCAAGAAAGTCTGGAAGAAGTCATGTTAGTCTGAAGTCATAGAATCATAGAATCCTTAGAGTTGGAAGGGATCACTGAAGGCCACCTAGTCCGACTCCCCTGCAATGAACAGGGACAGCACAGCTAGATCAGGCTGCCCGAGGCCTTATCCAGCATTGTCTTGAAAGACTCCAGGGATGGGGTATCAACCACATCACCAGGCAAGCTGTTCAGTGCCACATCACCCTCATCGTAAAAGACTTTTTCCTTACATGTAACCTGAATCTATCACGTTTGAGCTTGAAACCATTTCCCCTTGTTCTATCACCACAGACCCTGCTGAAGAGTCTGTCCCCTTCTTTCCTGTAGCTCTACTTTGGATACGGAAAGTTTGCAAGTCATAACTTGCAAAACTGAATTTTACATTCACTGCTTTCTAAAGCTCTTTTTATTTTCACAGAAGTGTTCATGGAAGGAGCTGAGTTTATTTGTAAATGAGGATTTAGATTTACAAAACACACTTTCCCGTCGATGCAGGAAAGGAACTAACTTGTTGCTTTCTCTTGGGATACAGAGTTTAGGAATGTGCTATTGAAGGCTAAGTCTATACAGGAGAAAGATACACATTTCTTCTGGCGTACAACTGTGTTTGCTTTTCCAGTTGCAAAGTCCCATCAGAAGATCCTTCCACCTGGAATGTGATGCAATTGCCCACCTGCACACTCAGATTGCATTTACTTTCCCAAATATCAAACCTCTTCATTGTTTTGCTTTGCCTACTTCTACTTTTCTATTTGCTGCCTGTAGGTTATTCTGGAGGTTTCAGATTTCAGATCAGTAAATGTTAATATATTGACAGTAAGTCGTTTCTACACAATCAGTTTAGACAGGATAATAAACCAAGGACAAAACAAACAAACAAACAAAAAAAACAGCAGGTCCCTTTAAACGTTTATCTCTGGCACTGGATTTTGAGAATTATCAAAAATTGATAGGGATTTTGTCTGTGACATGCTTTCAAACATACTTCTGGTAGAACTATAAAGTATAGCCACTATAGCTACTTCTTAAGAGACTTGTTAAAAACTCACACCTTGTACATCATCCACAAGGCTTTAGAATGATTTCTGTACTCAAGCTAGAAACATGAGGTTACCATTTTTAGTTGGAAATTCTTTTTGCATACTTCAAGCCAGGAGGTTCCTTGGGTTAATATTAAGGAGATCATGTTCATCTCTACCAAATAAATACTAAACAGAGTAATTGCTGAATGTATTAATAGCAACCAAATATTTAACTATGCATTCTTATTTTTAAAATTTCAAACCTGACAGCCTCTAGGTGTTGAACTAAATGAGACTAAATGAGAATAAGAATACTCAGATTCCTTGACGAATCCAAGCCGACAAAGACTACCTGCTTGCATTATAAAGATACATGCAGGCAGAGCCTAGAAATGCAAAGAGCAGCTCCCCAGCTGGAGCAAATACCAGATTTAAAGTATTGCATTGTTAGAGCAAGCAGCTTAAGTCCTAAAATTAAAGTACGTTGCATCAGTAATGACTATTCAGAGGACAAACAGCTGCGATTCTCTACTTTTTTCAAATAATTTGTATCTAGGCAATGACGCTTCAAATATTACAGCAGTAGTTTGGAATTTTTTTCACTAATCCATGATTTTAAGACCTTACCACTTTATCTTTTGCTCTTCACTGACAAAATAAGAACAATATTACTTACGGCCTTCCTGACCTGAAGTATTCTAGATCAGCAGAAAGCATTATTTTTAGAATCTCCTTCAACTGAGATTTAAGTATCACCAACCAAAGTCCTCATAGAAAATTTTAAAAGAAAAGAAAAAAGTCCCTCCTTCCCCAGGACAGTACAGTTAAAATGGTCTTGTAACCCAATGCTTCATGATCCACACAAATTAGTTAGAGGATCTGAAAACACTAGGTATATCATCATAGCAAATAGCTAGTGAGGTCAGGTCACTTGCATCTCTATACCTAAGCAGAACTACCACTGTATCATTACAAAGTAAGTAAGTACCCTTTCTTTCAATGGCTTTCCTTTTCCTGGCAGTTCTTACGTTAACAAGTGAGCTTCAAATGTAAACCAGACAAGAAAATCTGTATCTCAAAGTCCCAAATTACACGAAAACTTCAAAACATACTTCTACAGAAACAGGTCCAAAGCAGCTCCTGGGATCTTTTCCAATTGTTAAAAAGTGTCTAGAACACACTAAGGACAGGCTCATAGCCTACAGCACTTCTGTGCTTCCCTCTACAACTTCATTCAAGCCTAAAGACAATGAGTATTTGCTTTCAGTAGACAAAGCTGGAAGTTTTCTTAACTGGCAAAATAAAACATTTGAGAAAAAATAATGACAAGAAAAGTATCTCCAAAGCACCTATTTAGCATTTCCTCTATTAACCCTAGAAGCAATTACTTTGAGGTCAAGCACAGAAAACTCCTAGTAGTATTAGCTCAGATAAGAAAATCCCGTAATCAATCATAAACCATCTTAAAAGGAAGTACAAATCTGCTTTTCATGACACTTACTCAGGGAAAAAAGAAAAAAAGGAAAAAGAAAAAAAAAAGAATGAAGAAGCTGTGTATTCAGAAGCATATGCTTTATATATTTTTTTCTTTATATAGTTCCAGTGATTTCTTCTCCTGGGCATCAATTGCACCAAGAATTTTACTAATCACAGCTATCACCAGCACAGCTGTCAGCAAATAATATAAGCGAAGCTTATCCCATTTTGGAACAAGGATGCATTTTGTTATCAGTCTGAACAGCTACCGTGCCTCACTGAATTAATGGATTTTCTAAATGCATTTACAGAGGACAGAAAGCCAGTAACAGCTGTAATTAGGACAAATTCACAGTATCCAAGTTCAGCTGAATAATACCAACTTTTTCTCCCTTCATCATATAAAAATTTTAAATGCTTAATGAGGTGCCATCAGCAATTTTTTTTTTTCCATCTCCAGATATATGTTAAAAATGTTAAAAAAATATATCTCTATAATCTCTATTCATACAAACCTTTTGGACTCATACACTATCGTTTATATAGCCTCCTTTTATCTGGTAATTTTTGATCAGTAGTTTCATTCAAGCCCTCAACCACTACATCAAGGTTCTACCTTGAAGCACAAGAATTTACAACACAGATTTAAAAAGAAAAAAAACATTTTCCTGATGTCAACCTTTCATAACAGCAGCAGCATAATGGAAACTAAGTGCTGCACGTGGAAATTCAGACTAAAGTCACCAAAATACATGCTCGCTTTCCCAAGAAGTTCTATTGTACTTTTCAGCTTCCAAGAGGAGAAAATTTGTGCATGACTAGATGCTGAAATTAAAAAAAAAGCAAAAAGGAGATGATTTCCAGTGAAGTCTGGGACAGCACATAAGCAGAAAAACAGTCAGCAAGTCAAGCCACCTATGTCAACCCAGTGAAGTCTGCCCAGGAAGAACGTTCTTAGAAGATCACCTATCATATATCCAGTGTTACCAAATTCTTAAGCTGGCAAACATAAGGTTTATACTAGCAGACAAAATAGATTAGATGCATCAAGAAAGAATTTGACACAGATGCGAAGACAGCATCAAGAAACACCCCTGATTGAGTGACAAGCATCAGAACATTGGAAGCGAGTCTCCAAACAGACAATTCCATAAAATTTATGTATTTTCTTGGAATCCGCTCTTTAGTACATGTTCTCTGTAAGAACATGCTTACAAAAATAGGTAAATTGTGCATCAGCTGGGAATTTATATACTCCTCACATAAAGTTCTCTTTGAAAGACAACTGAAGAGATAACCGCATTAAAAAGTGATCTGTTAGTTTCGAATGCTCTTGATATCCAAAGTTCTCGTGACAGATTTTTGATGGAATTTCTATCCTTCTTTTCTTTATAGACCGAATCCCTCCCTTCCCCCAAGTTCAGAACAGGCTTTTTGATTGCTTACATTTCTTTTGTTTTATTTGAATCTCATCTGTAGCTTGAGAAGAGAGGAGAAAAAAGCACTTTCTCAATGGTCTGTAAGCGTTCTCTTTACTCTTGACAAAAAGAACTTTGCTAGTCTGCCCGGTTTCTTTCTTCACCCTAAAGAAAGAAAAGTTGAAGTTATGTCACCTTCATTCAAAAACTATGTACACGTTTTTCAGCATTGAGAAAGTCAGTCCAATGAAATAGAGTATCAAACTAACTTTTAATGGCAAATTTTAAAATTAGTGAAGAAGAGTATAGGTAACGTACAAACAAATGACAAACAACAACAAACAACATTATATAGCAGGACCTACACAAAGTAAAAGTTATGATCAATTTTTTCTGCCTTCGTACAAAACTTCTCCACCCAGATGCATTAGTTGCCACCACAGACTAAAGAACTCTACAGGGCAGCACAACCTTCTCCTTCACAGTCTGTTAAATTCTATTTGGAAACATTACTCCAAATCTGGAAAAGCAACCAAATATTCTGCAGTTTCTCCGAAAAGCACTCACCCTAAGACAATATTCAAATACACAGTTAGAAGAAACTAACGTGTTAGAGAAACTTTCTTGAACTTAACATTTTAACGGGCACAGAGAAGAGGAGGGAGAGTCTGAAAACATCATTAATGGAAGACTCCGATCTCTATCTACGTACATTTCTAAAAGGTGACTGTCAAGTTCAAACGGAACAAGTGCCACACCACCACTCAGGCAACTCTAAATCCCCATAGAGCTCTCACATTTACACTTCAAGGACAACACTTCGTGACCATGTTGTAGAAAACTCATTCGACCATATACAACGCACACAGTAAAACCACGTTTTTGCAAAACTTTTAGTTTCTCAGCTCTTGTCAATGAAGTTTGCAGCCACCTACCACAGAGCCTAACAGTGTCAGAGAAGTCCGAAAAACGTGACCAGCTATTCCGTAGTGCCAGCGCAACGATGCTCAGAGGTGACACTAAGCAGACTGGCACCAAGGGCCCAGCTTGGCAGGGTACTCCCAGCTGTCATCCTGCACAAAATGCTGCAAAGTGGGATCAACCTCAGCAGTTACACAGAACTGTTTATGGAAATGAAGACAGTCACAGAATTGCAGATCTGACACTGAACGTGCGAGGCGTTCATTATCCTAATCATGTCTAAAGTAACTTGGTGAGACCAAGATGCTAACGCTTATTTAGAAATGCCATGGATTTTCAGAGCTATTAAATAGGTCCTTTTTGATCTCCACCATGTGTTTCAGTTCACCTTTGCTCCTCAGGAGGTAAAAAGGCAGGGCTACACTTCTAATAGAGCAGACCACAATCCTACTAAGGGTAATGAGTGGCTGCAGACTCTAGAAAAAAAAATACACTGACCAATGAAAGCCCGATCTGTCTAACTCTAGAAAGAGAATGGGAAAAACAGCCCAACACTAAGATGTACAGAAACAAACTATTGCTCATATGAAAAGGAGATCTGCATCTGTACAATGCTTTCCCCACTAAAAAAGTGTATTAACTCCCAATAAGCCCATAATGCCAGTAGATGTCACAAATTTCAATACAATAACTCACAAAGTTACCAGTTCCAAAGCTCTTTTAAACTCCTATGTAGAATTTAGACATGGATTATGATTAAGCTCATCACTGCACATGGCACGTACATTTGCCATGTACATGTCCAGCTATAAAGCTTAATTTAGTGTAGGGAGTTTTGAGCTCTCAGCCTCTCCTGTCTTCCTACACACCACTCCTTGCAATTCACAAATAAAGGGCCTCCACGTTTTCATTCTACTGAATGAGTTCAGTAAGAAAGCTCCACATCTAAGTTGCAGCATTATGATGGCGCTATATCCTTAAGTCTCTGACATCAAAAAACATCCAGAGACAGGAATAAGACAGAGAAAGGATTGGTTTTCAGCTCTTATGAACATAAAAGAGCAGACATTCCAAGAACATTGTTCTTGAAAAGAAATTTCCATTGTTATACTGAAGAATCAGAGTTTGAACTGACAAAATAAAAATAATATTTTAATTCATATATAGTACAAAAACTTTTTGTCAACTTGAGTACACTAGATGATCCACAAACTCTATTACAATGAATTTCCATATGTTGCAAGCAATTAAAAAGATAATCAAAACTTCTACTCTCCAAGAGAATGCAGTTATTGTTGCATGCTACATCATGCACAAATTACTTCCATTATCCTTTAAATGTCAGGCAACAAAAGCATCTTACCTTACTCTCCACTGTCTGTGCACAAAAGATTAAATACAAAGTATTAGGCAGAAACTGCAAGTATTTCATATCAAAGAACAAACTAACCACTGCATCGTTAAACTTCCTGGCTTTCTGGCACCACATGCAAACACTAGGGACACTTAATGAAGATTGAACCATGCCCTTTTCCACAAGCAGCCACATCTCTGAATCAGGAACTGAAATGCATCCATTCATTACCTTCTGCTCCCAAATGCAGACCTCAATAAAAGGAGTCACCACAGCCTGATTTCCCTCCTAGTAATCCTTGCCAATTACTGCACTGCAGTCTTCCCGCTGGCTACACAAAATGCAGGTAGGGAAGGACTGAAGGTGCTCAGAAAAGAAGCAAAAATGTTCAGTATAGTTTGTTTCAATAATCTCCTGCTACATCAGATATGGGTTTAAGGAAATAATCTGCAGTTTGGTGGGATCTCTAGGATTTTCTCTACTGTTCTTCCTTTTGTACTCTAGCATCTTCATCTATTTTTCGCTCATACAATTTTTTTTTTGTTTTGTTGTTGTTGTTTTGCTGAACAGCAACCTTTAGCAGCCCTTCAGCACCCTGCACCTCACTTCCAGACCTCCTGCTGCAGGCCCAGGAGAAGGTGCAAAAGCCAGTATTCAGAACACGTTATTTGGAGAAAAGCAGAAGGACACTGGAAAGAAATTTCATGTGCGTGAATTCTTTTGGTTTCCAGCTCCCAGTAGTTAAAAAAAATTGCTTGTTTTTAGTGGCATGATTGAACTTGGCTTACACTGACCTTTTAAAGAAAAGGTAATGGGCAACATAGGTATAGTTTCACAGATATAATCAACACATCTACTACTCACTCCCCCAGCCACAGACAGGAGAAAGATTGCTTTCTCACAGCCGTGCAGAAGTCCTTAGCTTACTCTTCACAGGGGTTCCCAAGTTTCCAGCACTGAAATAGCAGTCTTACAACTTGGGTTGTTTTCTTTCTTCTCTAGCATGGCATAGGTTCCATACAAAGTTTTAGTTACTTAAGCATGCAGTTATTATTAAGAATGTATTCAATGCCAAAGGTCATCTTCAGTTTAGAACCTCTTCCCTGGTTTGTACACTTAGCATTAAGTACTATATTAAAAATATATAATAAAGGATTTGGAAAAGGGGAAAAGCCTGGTGGCTTTGAAATAGGGAAAAAAAAATAAAATACGAGAAGGACTAACAAATACAGACTTTCTATGTGACTTAGAGCACTCCTTTTCTGTTCTCCTTCACTGAGGAAGGTATAATGCCTCCTTTCTCCTCACTTGGACAGCCTATCAAGTTCCCATCTCTTCATATAGTTGTATGTATATTACTTTATATCAAGTTCCCATCTCTTCATATAGTTGTATGTATTTTACTTTGTATAATACAGCTTCAGTATGAAGTTGGGAATTGCCAAATGTGAAAAAAAATAACTAGAATTAAGGAACAACAACAAGAAAATCTTAGTAAAGCTGGGGGAAAAGAGGACCAAAAATGTCCCTTTCCCCCTAAAAAGAGAACATAAATGAAAAAATAAGATCTTTTAAGTAGCTTTCAGTTTCTGCATTTAGTCTAAAAGTAACATCTTAACAACTCTTTTTAACTTCAGGACACTGAAAATTCCTTCAAGACAGACACGTGCAGTCAAGTTACCTCCTGATTGGGATTCACACGCTATCAAGGATTCTCTTAGAAGAAAAAAACAACACCTACCATTACATTACAAACTAGGGCCAAGGAAGAAATTCTTGCAGAAAAGTAGCAAGTCTGCTTGACAATCATTCAGGATTCACAGAGTTTTTGGTATTTGGAATGTTCTTTGTCATAATGCTTAAAAGAACTGCAGCAAAAAAAAATGTACTCCTTTTCCATGTAAAGTTTTGAAAGAACCTATCTACCTTCCAGCTTTATAAAGTAGCACCTGCCTGAGAAACAGGACACAGAATCTCATGTTCTGTAGTCTCAGAGTATCATCTGCTGCTGCTCTCTGAGGACACAACCCCTGCTGCTCACCCAGAGAGCTCAGGAATATTCTGTGTTCTTGTCAAGAAGTTAAAAGGAGCATCTGTTTCACTTTTTCTTGTCCAAACTTATTTTACATGTAAAACCAAAGGCAAACAGGACTGACAGATTTCTGTAGAACTATCTTTTCTTTCCAAACTCCTGAAGAAGCAAGGTGTAACAAGGAAGGAAAGGAGAACCTCAAAAATATTTAATGTACCATTCTAAAATATTTCTTCTTTTTGACGAAGGAGGTGGCTAACATTTATCGTATTTCTAAGCTATTTCCAAAAAACAAAACAAAACAAAAAAACAACATTTCTCCCACTGGTATTCAATGAAATAGAGATAATAATGCTTACCTTGGTTGCAAATACAATAAAATTGATAAAATGTACCAAAAAATTATTAAGAAAAAAAACACCATATGCTAGACACCAAGCAGACGGTGCAGAAAAATTTGCTAAATAGTCCACTTGGATTGTGTGGAAGACACAAAAGAAGAGTGGTGCTACAAGAGGGCTGGCTTACAGAAATGAGAGAAACTTGCTTGAGATTTGAGGCATCACACCCAAAAGCAAGTTCAAGCACTGAAGGCGATTTGTAAAATTAATACCATCAACTTGGAGATGTGAAAACATAAAGGAGAATAAGGTACTTTACGGTTTCACACAATTACAGGAATTCTACCACTACCCCCCTTCCCCCCCAAAAAACAAAACAAAACCAAAAAGAGAAAACAACACTCACAACTGTCACAAGATTTCTAAAATTACAAAAACAATGTATATAGCAAAATAAAATAAAATAAAATAAAAAAATTACAACCTACCTGTTTACATGAAAAAAATTCACAGTGCAAACAGTGATACACAAGACTGCAGTGTGTACTTCCAATGGATTAATACATTGTCTCCTGCTGCTGAGAGCTGGTCTTGATTCAGTTAAAGCCTAAGCACTCAGGCTTTCCTGCTGGGAAACAAACAAGTAAAGTTGGTTTCAAGTGTCTTCTTTTAATATACAGAAACAATTCTCTCAAGCTTGAAGGCATAAAAGAGAAATAGTACGTTAAAGTTGCATGAAATCATACAAACTACATCAACTCAAAAAGCCACACTGAAATTTATTAGTTGACTAGAAAATTCATTGCAAAATTGTATTTACTTCATGGAGGAAGTCACCACTGTCACCACGGAGTGAGTCAAGCTGATCTGTAAGAATGTTTTACATAATGGGAAAATTTTTATTGGCCAGAGGTTCACAGTGTTCTTAAATTTCCAGAAACTGCAGATGTAAAGATACTTCTGTTAACCTGAACCAAAACCAAGAAAAGAAACTATCTATCTGAGATGCATGCTCCATTTCTCAACACAGATCTAATTTTATTAGCTACTGTACTTCAACCTATTCAGCAAAGGAGACATTCACACTCAGATGAAAAAGAGAGGACATACAAAGACTGAAAACAAAGGTAGATTTAATATCACCATCAAATAGCATTAAAACCCACTGGCTAGCACATCAGGGCCATACATGAGTTGCAATACTGAGAACTAAATGCAGTTAAAGCTACCAAATTATTCTTGTAAAAAAAAAAAAAATGACTATTCGTGAAACAATCAGAATGGATTTACAAGAAGGCATGATGCCATCTTAATTCTTCCATGTTTACTTTACTGGGAAATAAAAGCCAACAAGAGAGCCAACGATCACTACAGTCAGTTAGTAACAAACTGAAAGGTTTTCTTGCCTTTTGCCAACGAAAACATACTCCAGCATAAAATCCAGTTCACTCAGAATAACTACGATGAGAGAATCTTTCCTCCATTTTTCAGGGGCTGATAACAGCTTTAAATCAATCAGGCAGCTCAAAATAAAATCAGAGCATAAATTCAAAGCATTTCACAGTGCAAATATTCTTCTCCTTAGTCTGCTGAAAATGCAATAAATTTAAAATTTCAGGTTGTCTAGATTATTGCTTATTGCTTTCTGCTTTTATTTTTTTTCATAATACTAAGGACTAAGCCTTTTTTAATTATACAACTTCTGATAAGTTGCAAATTGAATAAATACTTTTAATTAATGTTGTGGATCTTCATTGCAGAAACGTTAGGATTTGAGTTCTAGAGTATTTTAGATTGCAAAAATCAAACATTAATTAAATCTAACTATATAGCAGCTCAAAAGCAGAAAGACCACATTTGTTTTAATACTGAAATACAACTGGCACTTTGGGAAGAGCACAGGAATGCCATCCAGATGCAGATCAGGAAAGACAAGGCAAAGGTGGAATTAAACTTGGCAAGGGATGTGAAAAATGAGGGATTCTACAGATATATTGGTTAGAAAAGAAAGACCAAGGTGAACATAACCCCCTGTCGTGGTTTTATGGTTTTTCATCAGTATTCTACAGCATAACATCATGCAGTACACTGGAAGTTAAAAGTGAATGCTGCAGTTCCATGGATTGTCAGTGTTTCCGGTCTCTCCGTTGCAGAAGAGAAGAATGAACTACACACTTCCAGAAGACTTCATTTTACTGTTTCCATTTTCCATTCAGAGGGAAAGATAAAATGGACTGGCAGTCACGAGACCTCTCTCTGCTCCCTGGCTGCTTCACCTACAACATTAGAGTAAGGACTTCAGCCTCAGAAACTCTCTCTTTTGCTTTTTATTTTATTTATTAGCTTCAATTTCCAAACATACTGTATGATATTGTGTTACCTCACGTTCCACTACTACATTTACTAAACCAAGTTTTTCTTTCAGCTCACCGCCGCTGTTTTCCTTCATCCAGGCTCATCTCCCTACCTTTTCCTTTCCCCCATCCCTTTCTTTTCCCAGGGCATAAACTGGAGGGTCCCTTCACCTCCACCATGGAAATAGGCTGAATTCTGAATACCCCTCGATAAATAAGAAGGGAGAAATGGTCACCACAGACATGGTTACAGCTACTCAAAAAGTTATTTGCTTCAGTCTCTCACATTCCTAAACTTCTAGGTGGGAATTGGGGAAGCAAAAACATCCCACTGTAAGAAAAGAGCTAGTCAGAAACCTGATGAGACTGGATGTCTGCAAGACTATGGCGCCCCATGACACGCATCCCAGGTTTCCAGACCACTCTCCATCACATCTGAAAAGTCACAGCTGTCAGGTAAAGCCCCTGTGACTGGAAAAAGGAAGATATGCATTTGACAGCTGGACTATTCAGTGAATAAGGAATCGGTTGGATGGTTGCAGCCAGAGGGTTGTAGTCAATAGCTCTATGTCCAAGTGGAAGCTAGTGATGAGTGGTATCTTCAAGGGTCTGCCTTGAGACCAGTGACCCAGAACAGTGGGATTGAGTACATGCTCAGCATGAGGATGTTTCTCACTCAGAGGGTGGTGACGCGCTGGAACAAGTTGCCCAGAGAGGTTGTGGATGCCCCGTCCTTAGAGGCATTCAATACAAGGCTGGATGTGGCTCTCAGCAGCCTGGTCATGGCAGAGGGGTTGAAAATAGATGATCTTTGAGGTCCTTTTCAAACCAGGCCATTCTATGTTTGCTCACGACACAAAGCTGAGTGGTATAGTTGACAAACAGAAGGAAGGGATGCCATCCAAAGGGACCAGCACAAGCATGGAAAGTGGGTCCATATGAACTTAATGAGGTTCAACAGTACCAGATATATTTACAGACTGGGAGAACACACTGAGAGCAGCACCAAGGAGGACTTGAGGGTCCTGAAGAACAAAAAGCTCAACATGAGGCAGCAACGTGCACTTGCAGTCTGGAAGGCCAACAGTACCCTGGGCTTCATCAAAGGGGAGTGGCCAGCAAGGCAAGGGAGGTGACTGTCCCTTTCTTCTCTGACCTCAAGAAACTTCATATGCATATTGCATCTAGTCCTGGGGCCCCTGGCACAAGACAGACATAGAACTGCTGGAGCAGATCATGAAGATGATCAGAGGGGCTCGAACACCTCTCCTGTAAAAAAGGCCTGAGGGACCTGGGTGTGCTCAGTTCAGAGAAAAGATGGCTCCAGGAAGACTGCATTGTGGCCTGCCAGAGACTTAAGGAGACCTTTTAAGATGGAGAGAGATCAACTTTTAACATGGGCATTTAGGGATAGGACAGAGAGGAATGGTTTTAAACTAGAAGGGGGATAATTTAGATAAGGTATTAGAAGAAATTTTATTTTTTTTTTTTAATCTCAGAGTAGTGAGGGACTGAAACAGTTTGCTCAGAGAAATGGTGAATGCCCCATCCCTGCAGGTGTTCAGGACCAGGCAGAGTGGGGCCCTAAGCAGTCTGATCTCGTGAGTGGCATCCCTGCCCACAGCACTGGGGCTGGAACTAGATGATCTTAAGGATCTCTTCCAACCCAAGCAATTCATTCTATGATTCTATGAAATCAGAAAGCATATTTTTAACTGTTATCTGGGGATGAACCCACACATTTATCTGAAGGCTCAAGTTCTATGCTTGGAACATACAGCCCAATACAAGTAATGTAGCTGCATTACTTAAGTAAAATACAACGTATCTGAGCTGTAGTGGCCAAAGCAATGAACTGTCCCAAAGCCCCAAAGTTGCCAGCAGCATTTCCAGAAACCAGCACAGCTTTTTACATTTCTCAGGATAACTGAACACCCTCACCCTGCACCCAGCCTTCCTATTGGTCTGAACAGCATGGTATTTTCACCAGCTTCATCAGCTTTATCCATCAATTGAATACCAGTCCTTCCCTTCCATGAAGTAGCAGGCTGCATTCCCTGTATGCCTTACCAAAAAAAACACAGCCAGAACAATACTGGTTTTGTGGTCTGCCTTAGTTTTTCCACCAAAGGCAGCCGATGCTCTTCAAATTTTAAGTATAAGCACAGCTTTTCCTAGCGTGTTATGCAATCAGAAGTCATACTGGAGCAAGTTTAATCCATTCTTTTGAAAGATGGTCCTAAAAAGATCAGAAACCTTTGAGCCACTGCTATAAGCAAGGGTCATGCCATGAAAGCACCTTTCCTTAACTCAGATAGGAATACAGTGCTGCAGAGGGTTCAGCAGGTCTTGTCAAATAACGTATTTCCACTTGCTTAAGGAAAGGGCCTCAGTACGGTAATACAAAACTGCACCACGACAGAAAAAAAAGAAAAGCAGTACTAGCAAACCAGACAAGAGGCAAAGAACACATAAAAAAGAACTCCTTGCAGCAGGAGCAAACAGATGTATGCCAGCCCCTAGTGTATCTCAAAAAAAAAACACGAAGAAAGGAGCAGATGAAGGCAAACAGAATATCACCACACAACTGGAATACTCCTTTGCTCCTGTAATTGAGACCTCCGTTCTTTCACTGTACTCTGCTCGCAGGCAGATTAAGAAGCCCCCTCTTGGTTGATGACACCAAGCTGAGTGGTACAGGTGACACACTAGAGGGAAGGGATGCCATCCAGGACCTGGACAGGCTTAAGAGGTAGGTTCATGCCAACCTCACGAAGTTCAATACGGCCAAGCGCTAAATCCTGCATCTGGGTAGGGGCAATCCCAAGCACAAATACAGACTGGGCAGAGAACGGCTTGAGAGCAGCCCTAAGTAGAAGGATTTGGGGGTGCTGGTTGGAAGACTCAACACGAGGCAATGTGAGCTTGCAGCCTGAAAAACCAACCATTTCCTGGATTGTATCAAGAAAAGCGTGACCAGCAGGTAAAGGGAGGTGATTCTGCCCCTCTATTCTGCTCTCATGAGATCCTACCCAAAGTACTGAGTCCAGTTCTGGGACCCCCAACACAAGAAAGTCATGGAGCAATTAGAGTAGGTCCAGAGGAGGGCCATGAAGACAATTAGAGGGTTGGAGCACCTCCCCTTGCAGGGACAGGCTGAGAGAGTTGGAGGTTTTCAGCCTGAAGAAGAAAAGGCCCTGGGAGGACCTTACAGCAGCCTTCCAGTACCTGAAGGAGGCCTACAGGAAAGCTGGGGAGGGACTTGTTATAAGGGCATGTAGCGACAGAACAAATGGAAATAGCTTTAAACTGGAAGAGGGTAGATATAGGCTAGATATTAGAAAGAAATTATTTACTGTGAGAATGGTGAGACTCTGGAACAGGTTGCCCAGAGTGGTTGTGGATGCCCTCTCCCAGGAAGTGTTCCAGGCCAGGCTGGATGGGGCCTTGACCACAACCTGGTCTAGTGGGTAGTATACCTGCCTCCAGGGGGGCTGGAACTAGATGATCTTAAAGGTCTTTTCCAACCCAAATGATTCTATAATTCTATTATATCGCTATTTACAAGCAGCTGAGAGTTCACTACAAATGTATTCACTTCTCAGACTTTACACCTACAGTCCAACTGTTTCCAAGTCAAGAATATGGACCAGAAACTCTTGTGTTTGGGCAAACTGCAGGCAATAGCAACTGATTAAAGATGTGCAACATTCCCATACTTGCTTCCCCTACACATTTTTGCCATGTTCAATACTGGTTTTACCGATCGACAAAGAACTGAAAAGTCATCAGCCCAGTTTTAATTCCCATCCCTCCTGTTTTTCTGAAGTTAGTTAACTCGGACATCTTCTCTAACTTGTTCTTCCAGGACCATGGCAAAGCTGTAATACCGTCACAAAGAGCACTGACCGTTCCCTGCAACTGCATGAAGAATGACCCAGTCACCACACCATCTCATTCTAGCTATTGAAAACAGATGAATATCCAGCATTAGCCTAGAACAACGGGAGCTGAACTCTTCTGCACTAATTACAGCCATTATATGCTGACCTCTTTATTCAAGCAGTGAACATCTCAATACACAGGGTGGTTTAATCAGGGGCCATAGAACAGTGACTCGAAAGTACGAAGATTAAGGGTTTCTCAAACATGTTCCTACTTACAGGAGGAAGAGTAGAGAGCAGAAGAACAAGGAAACAACATCAGTTAAAAGGGAGTACCATAAGGCCTCAGAAAGCTCTACCAGGGCAGTCAGGCCATACATGAACATGCGAATTATTATATGCTCTCTAAATGCTTTTGATCCCATTTTACTTACTGTATCTAATACCTGGCAATAGGCTCTGATGCCTGAGCCTCAGTGACTAACGAGAGCCATTAAGATACTACTGCATCTCTGTTTGGTCTTCACATCTTTCCCTTTGAATCTACCACACTTGTAGCTTTTATAAAGATTACAACATGGCTCCTTTACTTTTACTGTTCACTTCACAACTTCATGCAGTGTAAAACTTACGTTCACTGGTGGTTTAAGTAGCATTCATGGTATCAAGACAACTCCAGTACACTACAGCTCTGGGTCTGTTTTACAAGTGGGGGAAAGATGCTATTTCATTTCAGTGCTTGTAACACCATCAGTACTGACATGTTGCATTTAGTCATAAATTCGGACTTAGGCATTTCATTTAGGATGTGTCTGTAGGCCAAGTCTTTCGAGCTCAGTGACATCTTGAATTGGATTCAGTATTTGAAAGCAAGAGAACAAGAGAAATTGAAGATGCAAGACAACTGTAAGCTATACAAAAATTTAAGAGCAGTGAGCTACCCAAAGCCGATGACTGTACCCCGATCAAGACCTGTTAATTCTGAATCGGAATTCTGTTATCCAGAGAACTTGCATGCCATCTCAGTTTGGTATCCATCTACAAAAGTAATGGACGTGTTCTCTATTGTTCAATCCTTTAAATCACTGTTGAAAATTTTAACCATCTCTGGAGACAAAAATAGATGCCTAGGCAGTGTATTGGAGGATAATCACAGCTATTGGCATTCTTTTTCTCACTTTTCCAGTTCGTTCCACACTATCCCTGCAACTACATCCTGTAAAACAGAACATCTTAGCCTAGTCCCATAGACCTCAAATCATGACACCAAAAGAACTGTGATAAAAATCCTATGGAAAAATTCTAATAGCTTTTACCATCATTCTGCTATCTTGCAGATGTTTACAAATTACACCTATTCTAGTTTTCCCAGTAAATAAAATTCTATTACTCAGTTTCACATTACTCATTTCGCAGAAATCACAAGATAAAACACTAAAAAACATCTGGAATTGCATTTAACCTCTATGAATCACCACAAACATGCTGAAGAGTTAACCGCTAGCTGGATTATGCATTATATCACCCCATTCTTACATAGAAAAAAGCAGAGTTCATTACTTTATTCCTCTTGGCATCAACTATTGTTACTTTCCCCTTCTTACTGACTGCTGGAACAATATCCTCCTACTGATCAAAACCATATGAAAGATAATGAGAACATATTTTTACTTCCTTCACTAGTTTGATACTGTATGTCTGAAACACTCCTCTTTTATTACTCCATGTGCCTGTGTCATTCTTTCTTACTTATCCTTAACGTTCTCACCTAGCTTCATACTTTTTTTTTCTTGGCTCTGAGGTCATTTGCAGTGTACTGACTTAGTCAAATAGGTCTGTTGCTATGTGCCAGTGCAAAAGGAAGTACAAATCAGTAATTCACAATTTTTCCCAAAAGAGCAGGTAATATTACTGCATTCTTCTTTGTTTCTAACATGCTTCCTATGGCATCTTACAAGTTTTCTGAATTCTAGCTATTCTACTGTTCTCTTCTCTATTTTGTTATTCTTCCCCCATCATTTCCTAGAAATAATGAATTAATCAGTTCAAATTAATCTTTCACAAGCTACCTTTAATTTCTGTTTCTTAACCAGCTCCTTCCTCTCTTTGTCACTGCTAAATCACAACAAGCTTATTATCAAGAGCTTTCCTGTGTATCAATAAACATAAAAGCACTGTCCCATTCACACTCCTTTCCTGAAGGACATATGTGCGTGCGAATAAAATCCTTCATTTACTCCGAATTTCATATTTGATTGTTCATTTGTTGATTTTTTTCTTAAGCAGAAGTAAGTTTTGCCATCTATTTTCAGTGGATCTATTACAACACCCCATTAACTTTTTTCGCCAAAAAAAAAAAACCAACAACATTTATAATGCACTACAATATTTTGTCCCTTCTTTCCTGACTGTCTTCTCTGATGGCCATTCTGATGGCATATGCTTTTGATTCTATTTGGCCAACATGGACAATAGCTATTCCTTGCTCTGGAATCTAAGCACTGCAAAATATACTGGTAAATCCTACTAATTGTGAAGTCTTGGCCTATAAACACAATGGTAGACACCTAATCAGATATAAGCAAAGACAGGAGGGAAGAAGGAAGGCTAAGATTTGCTACTAACTGCTAGTAGAGACCCAAAACAAGAATATCACTACCCTGACTATACACTATACTGTCTATAGACGATCCTACAACAATGTTAGTCTCTATTCAAGATGACCAAACATGACTTACTTTCTTCTAGATTCACTTCCACGTTTGGATTGGCCTAACTCAGAAAACCAAATCATATAACTGAGGAATAGCAAGCTCATATTTGATGTGAAGTCATACACCTGTATGTAACCATTATCTTTCAACTGCCCCTTCACAAGTTATTATTAGCCAACAGTAAATTAATGATAAAAGACTCAAGGTGAAGCTCTCACTTTCTCACACAACAGTTTGTCCATTTCCCCAGTTACCACATAATCATTAACGTTTAAGTAACATTTTATTTAAGTTTTTCCCCAAATGGATGACTAAGGCCATCAAAGAGAACCAACCCTCTGCCTTATTACTTCAACCTACTTGACTCTGAGGAACTAAGAGCAACTTACAATTACACAGCCCTATGTAAGGTTTGAAAGTAAACAAAGAATTTAATCAAGGATCTCATTTCCTTTCTTTGAGAACAGAAAATAACACGAGATCCGAATAATTTTAAATTTCCAACCCCAAGATGAGGATGCTTGCTAAGCCAGTCCTGCTAGCCAACCTTCACACATGCTTTTGAATAAAAACAGTCAAAAGAAAAAGACATACATATATCTCCACTTCCTTAAAAAAAAATCTTAAAAAAAACAAATATCCCTTACATTTCTCACTCAATGCTATTCAATGCTACCAATCATTTTTAGCTGACTGATCACAATCATCTGTACTCTTTAAATCATGCTAAAAATACTTATACCTGTAATAGGAAGAGGGCTGTGGCTTCATGAACCCAATCAAGAATCAAAAATATTTTTGGGTTGGAAGGGACCTTAAAGATTATCTTGTTCAGCAACCACAGCTAACTTCTCTTCCTGTTGACCAACACCATTTCGAAAAATTAGGTTACAAGTTTTTTTTTGGTTTGTTTTGTTTTTGTTTTTTTTCTGCTTACATCTCTGTGATATGAAAGATATCAAAAACCTCACCAGCCTTGCCATCTTTGAAGGAGTCCTAACAGCAAGAATATGCTTGCTAATGCACATTGTTTTAAATTAATATGTATGAAGAGCTGAGTGCCCAATCATTTGTGTTAAGCTCAATTTTAGATGCCCTGAAGTATCCAAGACATACAGAAAAAGTAGGTAAGGTTTCAGACACATGGGAAGTTGCCAAAGGTTGAGCAACAACTTCAGAGAATTCAGACTGGGATAAGCTATGGCATTTATGATAGTACTGTACACCTACAGATAGGCATCACATCTGTTGCCTTAGGTTTTCCTGAAAACCAGGAAAACCAGCCATGGCTGAGGCAAATAAATACTATCATTCTGTTGCTCAGTTAAAACAAAACACTGCTCTTCAAAAGGAAAAACTGAGTGGACAGCAGGCAGCAAGACGACTTGAACTCCAATTTATATGGGCGTTAATGCTGTAATGGTCAGTCTAACTCACTTGGGGATTTTAAAAATCAGGTACTTCTTGACACCGCATTTCTTTAGTACTACCTACAGTATCCTCATCTACATGGTAGTGATGTATGAAAGTAACTCAGAGCCATCTTTCAAACAGATGAGATTTAGAACAAAAGAGGCAGCTGCTGGAATCTAAATCACCCATGCAAAAAGTGTATGCTTTGCCTCCTTCCCATGGAAACAGCCTTTCTTTTCAGCGTCTTACCTATTTATTTCAAACTGAAAAAAAATCTTTGTAAGTATCACTGCCTTTGGAAAGTATTTTAATAAAAAGAAAACATTAAAAAAAAAATAGGGGGGGTTGGGGCGGCTGTAAAAGCAGTTCTAGGTAGATGTCTGCTTCCATTAGGTATATAAATATTTCAATCCCAGCAGCACCATCTAATGGAGAGCTCACCAATTTTGTCCCCTTTTTTAATATGACAAACATTTTATTTTAGAGGTGTTAACAACTGGTACTTTAACACATGGCCTATTTATTACACTACAAAAACTGATTATCTACAAGAGAAGCCAAATCATTTTTCCACAGACAGCAATCTGACAGCCCTTTTTTTGCAGATACTTTCACATGCAAATTTATTAAGTACAGTAGTTAGTTTGTTTAGCCAGGAGATAAGAGTTTAGTTAAAAATGCGTAAAAACAAAATATTTTGAAGAAGCAAGGATAGCTTAAAAATACCTTATGAATGTTTAAGCTTTCTCTTCAAAAACAAAACAGAGGGAAAGGAAAAGTCTGAGGACAATGCTGAATCTTAACCACAGAACCATTAACCAAAATCATTATCTACACCTGCTAAAAACCAAGTCCAGCTCTCCAAGATATCTGTAAGGTTGTTCCTCTGCTACAAAATATACTATGGGAGACAGGCAGTAGATGAGCAAAAGGCATCAGTAAAGCATGCAGTAAGATGACTGCTGGCAATTTCCGCTATTTATCTCATTAACAACACTTTCACATGAAAACAAACATGTCAGGAGAGCACACAGTTACATGTGGAATGGATCTATAAGTACTTTCTTCCTCACTGCATTTTGTCCCCCTTTTTCCCCCATATCATTTGTTACATCACAACACTGCAAGCAAGGTCTCAACTACACCGTGCTTCGCCAGCTAGTGCAGCACACTGACACTCCTGCTCTGGATAACCACCTTCTTACATACAGCTTAAAGAACTTTCAAAGTGTACCTGACCTATCGGGTCATTCCTAAATAGTCAACTGTACACTGAGTTTGCATCAAAAAGCCAAACCTCCTAGTGAATAACGTTATGAAGTTACACCATCATACTTCAGCTATAAGTACTACTGGCTTTGTATACACAAACATCATAATTCCAGACTTCTTCTACACCTATTCTGGAAGGATATCCTCATACAGAACGCTGTGGGCAGAAATTTGTTTGCTCACCTTAATTCTTTTAAAGAAAAAAAAAAAAAAACAACCCACAGGCAAACAGTTGGGAGAGTAAATCCCCTAAACTCCCTCAAGAAGTCATTGGGTAAAATACTTAAAGTTAGATTGCTAAACAAACTTTTTTTTTTTAAATGAAAGTGAAGCTTTCAGGAATTTGTAAGAGGGAAAGGAGAAGAAGGGGAATTTACGGGCCCAGGTGCCAAGAAATAGCAGATGGAGAACACAAACAACAAATAACAATAAACTTGTTTTACCTTCCTGGGGATTGCCAAGAGCATTCTTCTGCACATGCTCCAAGAAAGTGTCAAAATACCTTACTATCACACAGATTGAAAAAAAACACTGAGCAGCACAGGCAACACAGCAGCAATGTCTACTACTATAACTATTATGCAGGATCCATTGGTATTTCCATTATGCATTGACACCTTCAGCGAGGAGAAATGCAAATTTACCAATGGCATGTTTCCTGAACTGAAATGCAAAAGGACACTGCTCCCCTCTCAAGGATACTGTTATGAACACAAAAGGAAACAGTGAAATGGACGTATTAAGAGAGCATTTGAAGATTTAAAGACATGCAGGCTTCAGACAACAGCAGAGTATGCTGTAGAGCCACCTTTGGCGATCTGGAAGAGCCTGTTAACTCATCTTGGGTGGAGGGAAAAAAGAAACAGGCAGGTACAAAGAGGTCAAAGGAAAGCTGATTTACAAATAAAGATTATTAGTCAAAAGTATGAAAACAAATACAAGTCTGAAAATAAGTATTTCAAGAGAAAAGTAATGTAAGTGGGGAGTAAAGCAAATGGGAAAATGTAATCAGCTGTTTTGCTCATGTGAGATGAGAACACCTTGGAATAGAGTCATTCCTTCACAACTTAAACTTACAACAAAAGATATGGAATGTCTGAAAGCAGTCCTTTTATAAGGGCATGTAATGACAGGGCACAGGAAATGGCTTTCAACTGGAAGAGGGCAGATTTACACTAGATAGTAGGAAGAAATTTGTTACTGTGAGGATGGTTAGGCATGGGAGGAGGCTCCCAGTGAGGCTGTGGATGCCCCCTACCCAGAGGGGCTTGAGGCCAGGCTGGATGGGGCGCTGAGCAGCCCAGTCTAGAGGGAGGTGTCCCTGCCTATAGCAGGGGGTTGAAACCAGATGATCTTAAAGGTTGGAATTAAATGATCTTCCAACCCAAACCATTCTATGAAATTGAGCCACTTCCATGAATCAGAGGAAGAAACCTGAGAAGTTAAGAGCATTTACATTGGTTGTGTTTCTCTTCCACCTCAAGTTGTTTAGCCAGTCTGTATAAGAGTATTTCACTAATAAGTGAATTGCATAAAATAGAGAGGAGGCAATTAAGATGGTTCAAAGGAGAATAAAACAAGCAGAAGGCGTATGGAAAATTTAAGGCTGTACTTCCTAAGCAAAAATCAAGACTTATAGAAGTCATTAAATAGTCAGAAGACATCACTCAAGGAAACTTACTCTTGGGAAGATACTGTGGTGCTCAGGGACATGATTTGGCAGAGGGTTGTTAAGAGTTAGGGTAGCATGGTTAGGTTGTGGTTGGACTTGATGATCTTTAAAGTCTTTTCCAACCTGAGCAACTCTATGATTCTATGATGCTTCTCTGTGAAAAGGCAGAGACAGTGGATAGTAAACTGGTAAAGTTTACTGGTACTGCATACCCACTATGAAAACTCCAGCAATTGCCCTATTTATCTCTCTCTCTCTCTCATGCACACAGACAAGCTTACATAATGAATTTCATTCACAATGCCAAATTTTGGTTCATGAGCTGGGCTTTGATGTTAAAAAGTTATTTTAGGCACATTTATTGTGAGAGTAAGCTGGTTCCATAGAATAAGGAATAATTATTAGTGCTCTAGAACAACCAAAGCAGAAAGCTGGGAATAAGTAAAAGCACCATTCTGACAAATTGCTGTGTACTTGCAGATTCCTAAAACACTGCATATTTGCTGCACACAACAATGCAAGAGCTGTGAAGCAAATTCTATTTCCTGCCATGTAATACTGGTGGAGCAGAATGGTGCAGCCCTGCAGAAGAGACAGAATGGGATACTTACACACAGCTCATGCAACTTGTTTCATTTATCCATGGATAATGCTCATACTGCCAGTTTCTGTCTCAGCACATCATCTCTGATGCCCTCAGACTGCAGGAAAGCACCACTATTTCCATTTTTACAGACTAGGAAAAGACAAAACCAGAATGGGCCAGAGGCCAGGCAGACACAAGCCACAAAATGTATGATAAGTATTCGCAGAAGTCCCAGCCAGCTACTACCTAACACCAGAAGCACTTAAGTATCAGTCCCTTAGTATCAAGTCCAAATACACCAGATAACAATAACCAAGACACCAGTGGGAGATGAACCAGCAGGCTCTACGCCTTTCCTAATCTCAGTAAATGTCTTAACCACTTGACTGGGGCGCCATGCTTCCTCTTACTCCATTTCTCAGGCACAGAATTTTCATTATTCCTGGCATAGCAGAAGAGCTTGAAGAGAAGGAAGTGACTCTAAGCTTAACTGGCCAGTGGCTGACTATGAGAATGCTCCCCAGGGAAGTAGAAAACTTGGTTTGGAATCCCCCTTCTGCCCCTGGGACACCAGCATGATGTCACACCACTCAGCACTGCAACAAAGGTCCTCACTGCTTTGGCTGCACGGAATGACTTACAGTACAGACCTTTACAGGAACAAGGAACAGCCTCTAGGCTTCCTAGATCTTACATTGGTATCTTCAACAGGCCATCTTCTCCTTACCCACAGAGCTGGAGTTTGCGATAACAAAGTAGCAACCAGAAAGGCACTTCGCATCTTACAGAAGCACCTGCAACACACTTTTCAAGACAGATCAAATCAAAGTAATTCATTTTGTTAGAGGCCTAAGAAATCTGTGAAGACTCACACCCACCCAAGACAAGTTTGGAATGCCGTATCTTACTTGGCTTACCAGAAGATGCTTCCTTTTACTACTGTGGAAACCACAAACTCAGACAAGTTCAGCATTACTCCAAGTATTAAACTTCTGTAATACTGAGCTTCTAACATTACAGCATATAAAAGAGAAGTTCCTCACTCTTGCATGAGCTGTGTGGACTTCCTTCAGTAAAGTTTTTCTTTAAGGCATTTGCTATGCATACTAAATGTGAAAGGCTATATTCACTTCAGATAATTTATACCATATTAGAGAATTATTGGTGATTTTATCATTGTAAATAACCTACAGAACATTCACTCTATACAGCAGATAAATCTATTTCACAAGTGAGCCTTTTATGACAGTATATAAAGTAATAGTGGAACTATAAAACGCTCCAACCTAAAACATTTCTGCTATGCCCAATGCAGTTCTAATGCTTACAATTTGCAGCAATCAGTCTCGATGTCAAAGTACACAATAACCCCGTTTACAGAACAGGGGAGCCAGGGACAGAGGCCACCACATGTACAATACGGAACTTCTGCATCCTTGAGCACGTTGAGACTTCTCTTCCCATGCTGCCCTTTGCAAGATGAAATGCAGGATTCTACTAGAATCACACTTTGCATATGTGGAGTAAATCAGCACGGAAGAACAACAGGATAAAAATCAAAGGCTTAACATTTTTGGGGTGTGGAGAGGATTAGTGACCTATAGTCGCTACGTATCATTTTTGAGACGCTTGCCCAGTAAACCTGGTTATAAAGCCAACAGTCAGTAGGAACTGAAGTCACAATGGCAACAATATTCTGCTGTAATTGGCAGGCTAGAAAACATTTCCAAGAAGAAAAAGAAGTCCAAAAGAACTACACATGTATCACAATTTCCAATATCAAATCATCTTTTTACCTTATTTTCTTCCTAAGTTCTTTGATATTTCTACTTAATGCTTTCCTTACTGGTTTCTAGGTTCCCTTTGTGGGTGGGGGGGCTCTATTTTCTCCTCACTCCCATTAGCACAGCCAAGAGAGCACCTCTTCCTCCTTCCTACTCTGCAGACACCTAATCATCTTTCATTGCAAGTTGCCACCTCTTTCCTCCGAATTCTCTATCCCTTCTCTTTTTCTCTTGTCTGAAAAAGAAAATAAAAAAATTAAAGACAGAGAAATTGAAAACTGTTATTTCTCAAAACAAGCATAAACAGACTTTCCCCACTTACTACAGTATGGGCTTCCAGCAGGCAGAGCTGGGAGACCAGTTATGTTCTCTTTGCCAGCCCCTTGCTGCTGTGGTTTCTATGTCACCACTTCATCACTGCAGGTTAAAAAAGCAGTGCAATGAAACCTTGCATGGCTACAGCACTTTTCCTTATGCTACAGTCATACCTTTCTTTTGATGCACAAACGTACACAACTCTCCCTCTCTTGGCTTCTATTCCCCATATCACATCTTGAAATCTCTGATTTCACTCTCTCCTACCACTTTTGGTGTTCCTGAGCCATAGGCCAAAAATGCCAGGAGGTTTTAAATACAAGCATCATATTCAGAAAGTACCCACCCACAGCCATTAAAGAAAAAAAACAACAAAAACCTTAAGTCTTGGCAATTCTTTAAAGGAACTGTGCACAAGAACACAGACATCTGAAACCAATGTGTAATGAGTAGTCTTCAGACATCATAGGATTCAGCACCTTCAATTAAGAAACACTATTATAACAAAAAAATGGAATCCAGCTGTTGCATCATCTGAGATACTGCAAGAATAACACATTCTGATGCCTAATATCTATTCATACAAAGCCAATTCAGAATACTGGATTAGATTTAAGTCATACCTATTTTTAAACCGCCTTACTCCTGATCTTCAGAACTCTGACTGCCTACTTACCAATTTATTTACATACCAGTGATTTAACAGCAAAAGTCAGAAATTAAGACTGCTGGCTCTTTTAGCAATATCTACTTACATGGTATCAGAAAAGCATGGTCCTCTTCTATCACTTAAACTTCATATTATGGACAAGAACAATACAAAGATCCAAAATGCAGCAAATGCTGAAATGCTTCGGAAAGCAAACTGTGTTACATGGACTGGTAAGACCCCTTTAAGATTTTTTTTTGTCACTGCTGTTAAGTACTGCCATCTTAAACGGTTTTCCAAGGTACCAACAGTAAATATGCTGACGTGATGATGATCAAATTCTCTAAATCCGCACCAGAACCACTTCCCAAAGCCAGTATCACCAAACCTGATTGCAAGAGGACCTCTGGCAAGCCTGAAGACTTGCTTCTTCAGTACCCTCTTTGGAAGAGCATTTGCTCTGATACTGAATGCATTTCACCTTTCTATACCGTAGGTAAAGCTACTGCTGGAAGCTCTGAATCAATGTCAGATTTCAGTAAAACACCTACCATTCTCTTGCTGTACCGAAGCAACTTTTCTAACCTCCCAGTGCAGTCTGCTTGCAAAGCCCAAACTCATGACACATCAGTGTTTCCGTTATCAGGCTGTATTAAAGGGGTTTCCCAGCCCAGCCACAAAGAACTCTGATTCAGTCCAAACATCCAAGTACCTCTTGTCTTAACATCAAAACCCTCTCCCTAGGCATCATAATTAACATTTGTATCTACGTTACTCCATACACGCTTCAGTACAGATGGCCATTAATAGAGACTGAGTCAGATAGCGCATCGTAAAGGAAAACATGCATTATATTATCATCTCTTTAAGCCGTAACTCCAACAATCAATGCATGCTTTAAATTCATGCTTCTGTGTAAGTCAATACCCATTCAGAATACAGACTTCACTATTTCATATTTAGCCGCTTATCCGCTGTGCTGCATCCAGCCAGCGTGCCTTTACATCACACACTGAGCTCCGTTCTGGTCTATGAATGCAAGTTCAGATTAGTACACAGCATTGCTACACACCGCATTCCGCGGGACGAACCAACACTGAAAAATACACAGCTCTACCGAAGAATAAAAGCACACATATCGCAACGCACAGGGCTCTGACAGATCTCAGCACGCTAGTGAAGTCCCTGACCCAAGGAGACTGCAAATTTCCAATTGTATCATCGGAACTTCCCACATCTACTACTACAGAAGCAGAAAAAAAGATGAAGAAGGTTCTAATGCGTGGTACAGACCCACCCAGAGAGGCACACACAGCCTTTCATGTCACACGCAGGCTCTGACTGGCAGAACGCAAGATTACGCCTTTCAACATTAAGACCATCTCAGTTCTTTCTCCACACGTAACCCAGGTCTCAGACACAAATAAATCAAGATGTAAATGCCTTACCTTCCTATTTTACAAGCCACTGCAGTTCTCAGATTATGAGTCAGTCATAGGTTCATCTGCAGAGGAATGACTCAGTATAAACTTTTAAACACTCGTTATTTTCCCTAACCCTACGACGCGATCATTCATTTAAGCCAGCAAAACGCGATGCTGCAAAAACAGCGCAGGAGACGGGTGGTGAAAAAAGATACAGAATTAATTTGAAAAAAAATTAAAAAAAAAAAACAAAAACAAAACCAACCACCAGCAAAGCGCTGCCCGCTCCCGCCAGACAACGGGAGGCCGTTGGCTGCACGTAGGAGAAGCGGCTCCGTCCACAACTCCTCCCGCAACGCCCGGCCCGCTCCGTGCCAGGCCGGCGGATGTCCCGCGCCGCCCGGGGCCGCCCGCTCCGCTGCCGGGGCTCGGAGCCGCGGAGGGCGGCGGACTCGCGGGGGGCCCCGCTCGGCACCGGGAGCGGAGCGGCGCGGCGGCTGCCGGCGGTGCCCCTTTAAAGGCCGTCGTCCCGCCCCCAGCACCGCATATGGAGGGAGCCAGGAGCGGAGCGAGGCTTCTGCATTCAAACGCCACATCAAACGCCGCAAGCGCCGTTCCCGCACGGCTCCAGGCCGGGCCCGGCGGCGGCTCCCCCCCGCGGCACGCAGCCCCCGGGGCGGCGGGGGGGAGGCAGAGAGGAAAAGTGTGTGTGTGGGGGGGGGGGGGTGAAGAGGAGAGGAGGAAATCAGCGAGCGAAAGCGGGGCACCTGCAGAGCGCCGGGCTGCGTCCGGGCGGGCAAAAGCCCGCGTCGCCGCCGCCACCGCCGCCGGGGTCCGGCAACAGGCGGAGCGCCCGGCCCCGCGGCGCCGTGCCTCGGCCGGGCGGGCGGCGAGAGCGGCGGCACGGCGCGGAGCCCGGGGAGCCCGAGCGGAGCCCCGAGCCGAGCCCCCCCGCGCCCGGCTGGAGCCGAGCCCCTACCTGCGAGCGAGCCAGCGTGCGGCGGCGGGGCGGCAGCCGGAGCCCGGCGAAGGCGACCGCCAGCCCGACGGAAAGTCCCTGCCGCTCTGCGCCGTCTCCCCCCGCCCCACACTTCCTCTCCCGCCCGCTCAGGCTGGAAATCCCCGGCGAAACCCGCTCCTCCTCACAAACCGAGGGGCGGGCCCGGCCCGGCCGCTCAGCGCGCAGGCGACAGCCGGGGGCCGGGCCTGCCTCAGCCGGCTGCACCTGATGCCGACGCTCGCCGCCCGCCGCCGCGGGGCGAAACCCGGGGCGCCGAAGGAGCGCGGGGCTGGGAACTGGGGGTGGGTCTGGGCGCAGGGTTGTGGTCGCCCCGGGGACGCGCCCTGAGGCGCCGGCAGCGGGCGTTGCGGCGCGGCCGGGAGGGAGGGAGGGAGGGAGGGAGGGGGGCGGTGCGCGGCGGCCGTTGGGTCGCGCGGGAAGGCGGGAGGGGGCCGCGGCCCCGCTGTGCTCGCGGCGAAGGGGATCCGCGCAAAGGGCCGCTTGGAAACGCGGTCGCCTTTATTTAAAAAACGCCGCTGGGGAGGGGAGAGAGAAAAAAAAAAAAAAAAAAAAAAAAGGGGGGGGGAAAAAAAAAGGAAAAAAAAAAAAAAAAAAAAAGAAAGAAAAGAAAAACGAGCGCGGGGAGGGAGGAAGGGAGGGGGAGAAGAGTCTGGAAAAGAGCAGAAGGGAGCCGCGAGCGGGGCGCCTCGCCCCGGGAGGCGCATCGGGTGCCGAAGCCCGGGCTGAGCCGGGCGCTGCGTCCCCGGCAGCGGAGGAGATGCTGACGGCCGTCAGCAGCCCGGGCAGCCGGGTGGAATGAATGCCTGCATCGAGCTCGGCTCGTGTCGCCCCGCGTCCCGGTTGGGGCAGATGTGTGACGGGCGGCAGGGGTGTCTGTCTCACGCAGGGAGCACGACGCAGCCTGTCGGCTCCCCGCAGGCGGACGCCGTGCAAAGGGGCCGCGGCCGCACGGGGCCGCCGCGCTGGGCGGCGGGACGCGGGAGCGCGGGGACCGGCAGAGCCGAGCGCGGAGAAACGTGCTGGTGTTTGGCCGGTTTCACCGGGGTGAGGTCACCGTCCTTTTTGTACGTTGTTTATCGAGGATCGCTAGGGAGGAACGGCCGGATGCGCGATCCTGAACGGGCGGGCTGCGCGTCATAGCCGCCGCTTGCAGCATCTCCCCGTGTCCCCAAATCCATCCTGACCCTCCCTGTTCGATCCGCATCCCCCGCATCTGTGCAACGCCCACGCCAACTCGCCCGGCGAACCAAACATCTCCTGCTCTGCCGTGTCCTCATCAGACCCCAAATACGACGCTCGGCTGGCACTGCTAATTCCCTCCTCGTGTGCTGTTTTTCTTCCTCATCCCACCTCTCTGCTCTCCCCCCTCCTTCCCTCCCTCCCCCCTTCCCTCCTTTTGCTGCTGTCCCCAGGAAGAGGCTGGCATAGCTGTCAAGACAACTGCGCCTTTTGCAAAGATGCTGTGAACCTGTGATCGGAAAGACAATCTAAGACCGATGTCTTAAATGTTCCCATCACTTGCTCGGGATTGCTTAGCTCTGGCATGGCTGGCAGGACTGAGTACTGAGCCCTGATCTCTCCAGCAGCAGGGCTGTAAATAAGTTTCCATCATAAACATGCCTGCAATTTCCTTCCTTGCTGCTCTTTTTGCTGTTGTATGATTGTCCTCTTGATTTGCCCTGAAAAAAAAAAAAAAAGAAAAAAGGGAAGAAACATAATAGGATTGCAGTGCTGATAGCTTTGACAGTTATACTAGTGTCATCTTCCTCCCCCTCTCCACCAAGAAAAAAAAAAAAAAAAGACCAAAAACAAATTCTTATACTATCTTTAAGATGTCAAGCAGAGGCTTTTCCATATTTAAAAGTGTCAGCAGCTGAAGTGTTGATCTGATTAAATACCTCCCATTCCAAGTGCCTTGTTTTTTCTGTGTCACAGTTACAAGATTTTAAAGAATTCTAATATCATAGAATTATGGAACATCTCAAGTTGAAGGAACCCATAAGGATCATTGAGTCCAACCCCTGGCTCCACACCGCACCACTCAAGTCCAAACCCTGTATCTGAGAGCACTGTCCAAATACTCCTTGAACTCCAGCAGCTGGCGACCATGCCCACTGCCCTGCGCAGGCTGTTCCATGCTCACAGCCCTCTGGTGCAGAGCCTTTCCCTCACCCCCAGCTGCAATTCCCCGACACAGCTCCATGCCCTTCCCTCAGGCCCTGTTGCTGTCACACAGAGCAGAGCTCCGTGCTGCCCATTCGCTCCCTGTGAGGCCTCCTCTGCTCAGGGCTGAACAAACCAAGGGACTTCACCTTGTCCTCCTTCCAGATCCTTCCCCATCTTCATAGTCTTCCTTTGGACACTCTCTAATAGTTTTATGTTCTTTTTGTACTGCAGCACCAAAATCTGCACACAATACTTGAAGTGAGGCTGCACCAGTGCAGAGTAGAGCCAGACAACTCCTCCCGTTAAAACGGCTGGCAATGCCAGGCTTGATGCACCCCAGGATACGGTTGATTATTACAGCAGTGTGTTTCTGGTGGTGACCAACCTACAAGTGGTTTGGGATTTTGTGACATACCCAGTGTTTTGAAGCATTGCCTGCCAATGCTGCTGTGGCACACTGCAAGTGCCTGCCATGCAGCACTGCCAGCAGCAGTGGTTGGAACAGGAATTGTGGCAAAGGACACAGAGTAGCTCTGTATTTTAGTAAAATGCTTCAAAGAAGTAAAAATAAGAGGAGAGCGATTTGGAAAATTATATAAGAATTTAAAAAGAATCCACAGCAATACCAGCGGAAATATATTACAGACTTGGGTACGAACAGTTATGTGTAGAACTATGGAGAAAAGGGGACAAGTGAATATCATGTAACTATGGAAAAGCACAGTTTCTCAGACAGTGGATGGAAAATACCACTGGGAAGTTGCAGGGCTTTAGTGTGATGTAAGCAAGATTCTCAAGCAAACAGGGGGAGTCCATGACAAAGGAGGCTGCTTTAGGCCTTGTATTAATAAGCGGAAGGGCCTCGTAGAAGGCCATGGTATCTAATCTTATCTTGAGCTGAGTAATCTCGGGCTAATTCAGCTCCTGTTAAATTGAAAGAGGGACAAATATGGATCTGTCTAAGCTGGGACACCACAGAACTTAAAGAAAAAAAAAACTCACAAAGGGACCTGGGGAGACAAAGCTGATTTTTACTCACAGATACTGAAATCAACTGGCATATAAAATTACAAACTGAAAAACTAAGATTTGTTGAAGGTTGGGAGTAGCGAATGGAGAAAGGTGGTGATGATGGTACTATCTCTGGCCCTTCCACGCGAGTGCATCACTCGGTGAGAAAACAACTACAAGCTGCCAGCATGCAGAGCCACGGAAAAGGCTTGTGTGAGCCTATGATGCACCAGCTGGGGTATTTTTAGTAGAGACAGGAACATATTAACATGGCTTCACACAGCATTGCTAAGGACCCTCATCTGGAAAATTATGTACAATTCTGGTGACTTACAAGCAGAAAAGCTTGACTCAGATTGCAACAGGTGCAGAGGAGGAATAGTGGGGTGACGGGGGAACGGAGCATCTGAGCTCTTGGGTGGGAGCTTAACGTATGCAAGTGTAGCTTCCTTAGCTGGACAAATGAAGGCTGCAAAATGGTTTGATGATTCATTGTAAATACATTCAATGAGTAAATATCAAAGAAGGAAAACTATTTAAATTGAATGAAATAATTATACAAGCAAAAAGACCTAAGTTAGGAATCAGTCATGAAAACACTTGGACTGGAAAGCCAATGAACTTTCTAACCATTCCAGAAGCGAACAAACAGTGCTCTAGGCACAAGTACTTAAAAGATTTTAAATCAGGGCATGGTACTTTGATATATCCAAGGGGAATTTAAAGGGGACTGAGATGCTGACCTTTTCAATTGTACTTTTACCATTCCCAAACTTCAGGGCATCTTCTGGTCCTCTGCCCCTTCTGCATTTGGCTTGTCAGGGCTTTTTCAGCTGCCTCAGAAGCACTGAAAATCAGTCACAGGCAAGATGTAGAAAGGACTCTGGTGACATTAAATCGTCGAGTAGTTTGTGATGCATCTTGCTCATAGAAGTATGGTTGAGTTGACTGACAGATTTGGGTCACAAAGAAACCTTTTCCTTCAGGTGAGGCTAGTAAGGGTTTGTTTTCAGAGAATCATAGGATGACTTGGGTTGGAAGGGACCTCGAGGATCATCAAGTTCCAACTCCTGCCACAGGCAGGACTGCCAACTGCTACATCAAGTACTAGATCTGATTGCCCAGGGCCCCAACCAACCTGGCCCTAAATACCTGCAGGGACAGGGCATCCACAACATCTCTGGGCATTCTGTTCCAGAACCTCACCACTCTCTGAGTAAAAATCTTCCCCCTGACATCTAACCTAATTTTCCTCTCCTTTAGTTTAAAACCATCCCCCCTTGTCCTATCACTATCTACCCTTGCAAAAAGTTGTTTTCTGTTTGTGTTTATAAACTCTCTTTAAATACTGGAAGGCCGCAATGAAGTCTCCCAGCAACCTTCTCTTTTCCAGGTTGAAAAAGCCCAGTTCCTTCAGCCTGTCTTCAAACGAGAGGTGCTCCAGCCCTTGTATAATCCTCATGGCCCTCACCTGGACCCTCTCCAACAGCTCCACATCTTTCCTGTTCTGCAGGCCCCAGACCTGGACACAGTACTCCAGATGGGGCCTCACAAGGACAGAGTAGAGGGGGACAATCACCTTCCTGTCCCGGCTGGACACTGCTCTTCTGATAGAATCCAGGATACCATTGGCTCACGTTAAGTTTTTAATCAACCTGGACACCTGAATTCTTCTCAGCAGGGCTACTCTCAAGGAGTTCTCCCAGTTTACATGCATATCAGGGATTACCTCGACCCAAAGGCAAAACCTTGCACTTTTCTTTGTTGAACCTCAGTATGTTCACAGGGGCCCACCTTTTGAACTTATCACAATTCCTCTGGATGGCATCGCTTCCTTCTGCTGTATCAGCCACACTGCTCAGTTTGGTGTTGCCTTTCCTCTCCCATTGCCAATTTTTCATAATCTCCCATTCAGTAAGTGTCTTCTAAGGATACTGGTGTTGTTCCGTTATAGTCCTCTCTAATATAATGCTTTCGAGGTCTGGTGTTTTAGTACACCCTTGAGCTACTATCTGACACTCAGAAGTACTTTGTGACTCCAAATGAGTGAAGGCTGAAGAAAATTCTTCTGTAAGACCTCCTAAGCAAAACTTCCCGTGCTGTTGTTCCCATTGTAGTCATGGACAATTTCCAGTCCTATCATCTTGAAGGCAGTAACAACAGATAATATTTAATGCTGGAGGTAAACGTGAGACAAGGAGAGACAGGAGAGGAGAGCAAACCATTGTTTCTCGTGTGAATTGGTTTTTTGCAATTAACAGTCATTCAGCTGAACTACTGTAAATTGGTAATGATACATCACATCCCTATTAGCCCTGCTGTTTCAGGTGCATTTTGGCACTTCTTCTGTACATAATGCTCACTCTAATGTTGTAACTCGTGTTCACTGTGCATGCCCTCTCCACAGTTCCTACAGGATAGTTTCAGAAAAAGGTTATATCTCATTCCTAATCAATATCTATTGTGTATTTGAGCAATACTTAGTAGAAACTAGCTTCTGCATGTCTGGCCTGAGGAAGCTTCTTGCAGCTTCCTCATCTTATGCTGTGGACTGAAGATGCCTATTAACAGAACGATAAAATCATTAAATTTGTATTCCTTTGTTTGCTGAAGCTCAGCCCAGGAGAACCAGTATCATGGGAATACACATTTATTTATTGCATCCTATACACAGGATAAAGATTCCCCTGAGTTTATTGCAGAAGCTACTAAGCAATAATGTTTAATGTGATAGCCTTCCTGCTTAAGGAAGAAAAGTTTTCCCCTGCCCAAGCAGTGATTATCTACTTTAAATTCCTAGAAAGTGGTGGCTTTTTAAATGACAAGCGTTTGAGCTGAAACATTTCCCAAGACTTCCAGAAGTTAGTTATATATGCTATAGGGAGTATGCTATGTGACATTTTTCCTTTCTTTCAAGCTAATTGTAATTCCCATGTCAGCTTATACATATCCTTCACGACTGACAAGAAATATTAGTATGACATATCACAATATGTCTCAGTAATCTTAGGGCTTTCTTATTCTCTCGTTGAGATCCTTCAGGTTTTCCTAAAATCAAGACTACCGTTGTGCCTGCCTGTGTTAAATTGACTTTGGAGTCAAATGAAAATTTTGAGTGGATGCCCAAAGAGACCTGTAGGGTACTTCACTTGAACTCCAAGTTGTACCTGGAAGAAGAGCTGTATTTCCACAGCAGGGAATTACTAAAGTACAGCAGTGTTTCAGCTTTACATTTGTCTCTCAGTACATCAGATCCAGAGGTGTGACTGGAAGAGTGCAGATTCAGCAAGACCAGCTCTCCACCATATGGAGATTTCCCCATGACAGCTGAATCCAAAATATAACCAGTAAAAGCATCCTAGAGGCCACTTTAAAAGCCACTTTCTGCCTTTTGGACAGTACAAATCAGCTTTGTCAAGAGCAAGGATTTAGTCCAAAAGTTTTCCCCAGACTTATAATGTCTGCGATTATACTAGTTTGTAACTGGCAAGTGCAAAGATTCTATTAAATACCTGGCAAAGAAAAAGGCTGGGATGAATGTAACAGCTGTATTGATTTATCCAGGTGCTCTCATTTTTCTGGGTGATGCATCCATCTCTGAAAATATCATTAGAATCTTTTCTCCATCAAGAGTATCAGATTCTAATCATATAGAAGGAAAAAACCTCTCCTATTATTGGAAGAAAAACCAAACAAGTATACTTTCAATGCTGAGAATTGCTCATTACTTTAGAAATTGTTACTAGCTCTTCATGGTAATCAATAATAGCTGCTTTTTCAGGGTGATGCAACTATTTTTACTTTCACCTTTTCTGAATGTAGTCATGGGAACACAAACCAACTTGTGAGAATCAGGCTAAGGAACGATTTGAGCATCTGAGGTGAGTGGGAGGTGGTCACTGAGTCTCATCACTTCCTTGGCTTCCAACTTAGCTGTGTGACTTACCTTCTATACCATGAAAGCATCACAACAGATTTGTTTCCTGTTCTGCCAACTAAGAGACGTGTATTTTCCCTTTTTATTGACACTCCTCTAGCAAGTTCTGAAGGGAGATTTCAGCGTATTTTTGGAGATTGTTTGAGAAAAAGATGAAATTTCAGTTTCAAAAGATGGAATTTCAAATCTGCAAAAGATGAAATTTCAAACCCTGAAATCTTCAGTCCTGACTTCATAAACAGCCTGATCCCAGCAAACTCAGCTGCCTTTGATACTGAAGAGGTTACTGCACATTGGAACCTCAGTTTGTTGCAAAGTAATACCAGCAGAATCCTGGACAGGATCCAGTCAGTAGCAATAATCATCTGAAAAATAGTTGTTCTATAAGGCTAAAGGAAAATAAAACTTCATTTGTCGGTTTTGTTCTCTTGGGAGCTATAGCTTATCATTGTGGAGTTCTGATTTCCTTTTTAGATTGCACGAATCTTATCCTATAAGCAAGACATAAAAATCCCATGGAAGAATGTTCCATCCCAGATTTAGTCCTTACAGACACAGTTTTGGGACTTATGGCCTTAGCAATTGAGTGCTAGCCTTTGTCTAGTATATCTCAAGCTATCTAGTGGATCCACACGTGTTGGATCCAAGACATATTCACACTGATGTGAGGTGTAATATCCTTCTGCCTCTTTTGTCTTTTAGCATAAAGCTTGTAGTTCCCTGTTGTTCTGCCCCTTGTTACTCAGCAATGTTTTCCCACTATTCTTGGCAGTTTCTCACCTTGTATAATAAATAGTGATTCAGATTTAAAGTTTCCCAGCTTCCATTCATTCTGCCTCAGGATAATATGAGAAAAATGTTGTAACTCTAGGGGAAAAAAAATTACCCAGCTGTTTGTCAGAAGATATCTCTTAGCTGGGATTTTGTTTATCCACCTGAGTCTTCAGAATTAAGAAAGGAAAGAAGAGCACCTTATTTGCTGACTCATTCTTTGGTTAATTTCACTTTCACCTATTTTTTTTTTTTTTAATCAGAGTGTCTCAGGAGGTCTCTCTTCTCAGTGCATTTGAAGAAAATGATAGAAAGTCTCCAAGTGGTATTTAGATGAATGCAGCTGTGTTGTGATGCAAACAACTGACTTAGCAACCCCAACACACTGCACAGGAGAGATCCAAGACCGTGTATCTACTTAAAATGTATCTTCAGGGATGCATGATGATATGCAAATACGGTTTTTTTGCTGAGTTTCAATATTCTCTGTATCAAATATGTTCAGTTTTCAAGTAAAAAAATAAAATCTAAATGCTCTCAGGACAGATTGAGCCCAGCTTTTAAGAATCAAGCTTTCTTTCTTCTCACCTCTCACCAGCTATGATAAATGTTCTGCAAGCCACGTGACACCCTGATCAACATTTGCATAATCTTTACTATCTCTATGATTACAGTATGAGGGGGTTATATATAAGCTAGACAGTAATTTAAGAGAGCTAGGAAGAACCCAGCTCTAGTTATTAGCATAAAGAAGTAATGACTCAAGAGCACAGAGACTGGGGATAAAAGCTTAGAAGGAAAAATGTGCGTTGGCTATCAGGATAAGGTTTGCTGTGAACCTATGAAATGGAGAGCTGTAGGATGCACTGCTAGAGCAGGGACAAGGAAGGAGGAGGCCTCACAGTCTAGGGAAGGCCAGTGCCAGATACTTGCAATGAGCTGTGGCTTTTCAGGTACTGGTAACCCTTCCTCTATCCTGACTTGCTTCATTGTGCAGGACTACTTAAATACCCAGTGCAGACCTGCACCAAAGCCCAAACACCAGGAAAACAGACAGACTTGTTGGACAGTTTGTTATCAAGCAGCCTCAACTATGCAGCTGTAAAGGCTGCTGCTTCAAAACTGGGGTGATGACAGATTCTCTTGACATCAACCCACACATGAGCCATGTCCACCAGAGAAGCCTCTCCTGCTAGGCCAGATGTTGAAAGACCTGTTGTGAAAGTGGTGAAATATTAGCTCAGACCTTGCAAAGTTTTCTAATACTGGAAGTATTAGAAAAATTCCTTTGGAATCTTCAGATGACTGGAGTGGAGTATGCCTGACAAAACTGGCTTGAAGCTGTCAGAGAAACCCATTTTTTTTCCACAAGAAATGAGTGACCTACTGCTATTGGTGGTGGGCATTTCTGGTAGATATGGGATAGCATATCAATCACATCCTGAACTACTGTGTAACTTCTGTTCGCTACTTTGCAATGAAATGCTTCCCTACTGCTGATTAATGTGAGTTTAGACGCACAAAATCTAATGTTTTCTTTGTACAGAACTATAAGATGCAAAAAGCTAAATTCTTCTTTGGACTTGGTCTTACCTGCAGCATGCTGTTTTGTCTTTGTGCAATTGGTGCAGAATTAAATCCAGGCAATCCAGTGCAGAAGGGAGCCCCAAAGATCTGCTTGCCTGTTAGAGATAACAGACGGTTGTAAAACCAAAAGACGGTATCCCTGCCACTTCCAGTTTCCACAGGGTATCAGGAAACTTTTTGATCTGAAATGCAAAGTGGAAAGTTTTTGCTAACTTTCCTGGAGCTGTTCCCAATTCATACTGTGGTAACAGATTGCTGACTCAGCTGAAATCAGAATTTTTTTTTCCTCAAGCCAGGCCTCCAATTTAGGTGGTTGTGGAGAGATGTTGGCAGTCTGTGTCTTTTCCTGGAGAACTTATTTCTAATGGTATTGCCACAAAAGTATAGCCTTGCGTCTTTTATATACATCAGGAAGTTCTCTATTTGTAAAAGAGCATATCTAAACCTCAGGCACCGTGGAAGAGCTGCAAATCACCAATTCTTACCATTTTTATCATAAGTTTTGTGATATTTGAGGTTTTTTCCTCAAAGTACCGGCTCCTGGAGTGGAGTGATTACTCTAGAAGCTGGTAATTTTCTTGCTCTCGTGGTTGCAGAGAGAAAGCTTAAAAATGTGACCTGAACAACCTGCAAATACTCAGAAAGCAGAAGGCAAAGCAGAATGAGTTGAATGTATATTCTGTTCTAAACTCTTTTTTAACATTTTATTTTAAAATTTGGCTCGTGATTTTTAAGTTCTTTGATTTGGCAATACTGCATAGATTGACTGTGCTCTGGGATAAAATTCTTTGTCATGTTAAAGGCTAAATTGAGCCAAGAGTAAAATCACTGTATACAATTACATGTATTGTCTATTCTTGGCTTCTTTAAAACATCATCTTCCCTTTACTAAAACTCTGTGACACAATGAAGACTAATGGAAAAATATAACTTTCATCCTGCCAAACCCCACTGTATGAAAAATATAAAAATTGAAAGGCCTAACATAAAGAGAAGCTAATAAAACTTGAAATAGGTGAGATTTATTTCTTTGTACTGTAACTTCTATACCCACAGGACCACATTCTGCTCTGGGTTACACTGAGGTAAATCCAGTAAAATAATCTGACTTTATTGGCCACAACTAATATGCTTTGCAGTGAATTGAAATCAGTTCAGCTAAGTGAATTTGCCACTCCATTTCTAGATGCAGCATTTATATCAAAATCTAGTAAGAACAATGTGACTGGGAAATTGAGGAAGTCCTAAAATTAAGTGTGAGTGTGCAGCTTCAGTTTGACGGATATCTCTTCTGTCCTGCTTCTGATTATTAATTCTGAAGCCTTTAATAATATGATCAAATATTTTCCACAGGATCTTCTATCTCTCTGAGTAACTGATTGCTCTGTTAGAGGTTGGACATAATGTGTGTAGCAAAAGAGACTCTTGACTTCTAGATCTCTATTTCATGTTATAGCATTACTTGGAATGCACAAACTAGGGCCAATAGAAGGTAGGTAAAATGGGGTATTCACACAATCAGCTGGTAAGGAATCCAAGATTGCAATGAGAGTTTACCATGTTCTGCTTCAGATACCTTACACTAGAAGGAAAAACAGACAGCCTGCAAGGAAAAATTGATCCAAGTCAATCCTGTAGTCTTCTGATCTATAATCAGAGAATGTTACCCATTGCTTTTGGCAAGGTTTTGCTGGGATGGATGCTCTCCATAATCAAAGTTGAAAGACTGATAATGAAATGTATTTCTAAAACTCCACATAACTTTCCCCCAGAATAACAGGGCAAAAAGAAACACTTGCCAGGCTGATATGAAGATGAATTGCATGTTTGTGAAGCCTTCTAAACCAGCAGTGATGGAGAAAATTTTAGGACCTGAGCTACTGTATAACCAGCCAAAAAGGGGAGTAGAAGTCTTAAATGGTAGCTCTGACATCCTTTAAGTCCAAGGGAATTCATCCCTCAAACTAACCTTTAAAATCCTGGTTACTTACTAAAAAAGTTACCTGAATGGGATTCAAAGAGCAGAAAAGCAAAAAATATGCCATCCTTACCTAAGAGAAAATAGATGGTCTTTAAAACAAGTCTGTAAATTATAAAGGGGACCACACATTAAACACTGCAGACAAAACAAAATGACTAAGGGATCCTCTGTCTATCTCGTGTCTATGTTAAAAAAAAAAATTGAGTTCTTTGGAAAAAATAGTATTCCCATTAAGACCTGCCTCATACTTCAATTTTTATTCTGTCATTTTTCTGAGTCATCTGAATTTCTGAATCACCTGAACTTCAACCTCATTGTTTTTTGTACACGTAGTTTTCTATTTTGGGGAGAGAGGAAGGAGATTTTATACTTTTTTTTTTTTACGTGACATCTAGAATCATTCATATATTCAACTCAGAAAGAGGAGACTCTAGGTCCACTCCACACAATTCTACTGCTTGGGCTAATGGAGTATCTGCTCACAGTACTACGATACCATCTACTCTGGATGGGAGAGCACCTATCCTGCCATCACAGCTTCACAGCTATTTATTGGTAGCAAAACAGAGAGGCTGAGCAGCCAAACTACCTTTTCTCTACATCCCTGCTTATTCTCATGCTATTCAATTTTCCCACTATTTTCACTAAACTCTCCATCGCTCGGGGATCTCATCCCAGTATCTCTGATGGCCTATTTGTAACTTCCATCTCTGGATTTTCTGTCCAAGTACAGTTCTCTTCCTACAGCTGCCTTTCCATGAAGTTAACTCCTGCTCCTTCTCCCCATTGCTGATTTCCCTTTCTCTTTTTCTTTCTCTTGCCTCAGTGCCCATGTCCAACACCAGGATACCACTGTGAAACTTTTGACAAAAACAAGTATTGGTGCCATGGTGCAATCTGAGTTCAGGCTTGATGCTTGAGCTACTAGATTATAGAACACAAGTATTGAAATTTTATAAGAATATTTGCAGAAGTAAGGGTTAGTATGTTTGCCTGCAGTTCAGTTTGACATTTTCTGTAGGCTGTCATGCAGTATACTCCACAGAACCTGCAGATTTAAATAGTTACAGGAGGGCACAGGAAACCTGAAAGCCATCAAGAACTGCTGGCTCCACAAATTAAGAATTTTAACTTGTGTTCCTGTCTGCTTAACAGATGAAAGGAAGGGGGCTCGTAATGCTGGACATCCTTTCTACTACAAAGCCAGACTTGATTTTACAACTCAAATGAAATGGAAGGAGTAATCTGGTGAAGATATTTAATGGAGCTTAAGATATACGATGAAGCAATTTTGTAAACCCTGGAACTTCATCCATCTTGAACCCTAAAAGAATCACACAAACATCACTATGCTTTTTGTGGTGTGATTGAAGGCCTTTCCACACCAAAGAAGATCAAGAACAGGTTTGGAAATCTAAAATTCATCTAATTTCTGAATCAAGAAAAAAAGTCAGATTTTACCATGAAGATGTAAGAAAAGGCACAACTCATGGGTTAAAGGGTCAGAGTAAATACAGCATATCCTGAAGCCCTCAAAGTGACAGCAATAACACACTTAATACACCAATGTCAAATGTTTAGGTCCTTGGTGTATTCCACTAATAACTCACTGCTTCTTCCCTCTAAGCTTACGTGCCTCTTTTCCTACAGTTTAGAGAAATACTGCAGTCTGGCATAGTGTTGAAGGGACCAAGATAGAATGAGACTAAGCATGACAACTTAAATTATTAGGGATGGCCTGGGATGCTGAGACTCAAAAGTAGGTGCTGCAATCTCTAGAACAGCTTTTTTCTCCTCCATCCCTTTCCCTTACCTCAAAGATCTCTAATTATTTCGTGCAGCAGAGAAAAGTTTCAAAAGGTTGCAGGATCTCCTCTTCCACCGTAGAGTCAGCTACAACTGGATGCTCTGCTGATGGATGGAGGTGGATCTCTTTGTCAAGCGCTCTAACCCCAGCCTTTTGTCTCATTCCCAGCAGCTGACACGGAAGCAACAGAAACAACAACAAAAAGACTAGCACAGTAAGACAAAGCTCCAGTTTGAATTTCAAATGGAGAAAGGCACTGCCTGGTTAATCATGACGTAGTTTGTCTGCTACAGTGCAAAAACCAAGTGGTCTGACTTTGCTCTGGGGTGGGTGAGGAGCATTCAAGTGAAGTGTTCTGCCATGACAGTGGTAATCTTGGGGAGAAACGTGATAAACAACTGAAAGGACAATCAGATCTTTGATCGCTGCAGCCTCTTCTGAAGAAATAGTTACAGCTAAGGAGGTCTTCTCTTTTCAGTGCCTCCTTTGGACTATTTTAAGGAAGCAGTGTTTCAGCATACTGGATTAATGAATCTACTCCTGATGCTAACTTACTATCTCCAAGCACTGGGAGATCAAGTATCTAACATAGACTTGTGGGTTCTTGTGCACTTCTTTGGTCTTATTACTGCAGGACAGCTCTCCCCTCTCAGAGAATAAATGCATTAACAATATGAGGGCACTCAAAAAAGACAGGAAGAAGACCATAAAAATGTAGAAATTATACTTTTACAATAATTGTAGAATAGAGATTTTTTTCCTCACATCAATCTTATCGCAAGGTTAGCCAAGCTTAGCCAATAGTCCGTTGTATTGCCTTTAGCCTTAGTTGTGTAGCCGGAATAGCCTTTAGGTAAAACATTGTTGTCACTGTTATATGATGACCCAAAGACTAATTTTAAATGTGCCTTTGGCCAAAAAAAAAGAAAAAGAAAAAGAAAAAAAAACCTACATGAGCAGGAAGGTGTGGAGAGGCCAGCTGGTGCCTGCCCAGTCTTTGTGATCTGCAGACACACACCAAGCCAGCAGACTGCCTTTTACCATCATCTGACTTTGTTTTCGTCTCCTCCCTCATCATCGCTATGGTGACTACTGTACCACAGCTGTTGAAACTGTCTCTCTCTCTCCCTCATTCATCTTTTCTCCCTCAGCATCACTTTTCCCTTCAACTCAACCCTGCCCTTTAAATGATAGGATCAGCTCTGGGCTGTGGCTGAAGTCATCCCGGCTGTCCAGCCTGTCCCTGCTGCGTGCTTGTCTCATTGCTCATCAATCATCTTCTGAACTACCTCAGTTTGTCAGGCAACATTTTAAGGCAAACTGAAATAAGCAGTGGTTCACCTTGAAACACACATTCCCAACTGTGGCAGCCAAAGAGCTGGCTGACAATCGGCTGTACAATGGGAGGGAGGTGAACACATGTCCTAAGGTAAACTTTCCCTTCTCTTTCTACAGAGGCCTCGATAAATACAGGTAATGAATGCTCATCCATCTCCCTCTATTGATTTAATCTTATGTCAAACCCACCTTTTCACATATGCTGGAAGAGATCCTGTTTTCCTCCACGTGTCACCTCACATTACCTAGCACAGTGGCTGAGAGGAGCATAGTTCAGGAATGATAACGAGCTGTGTTCTTTCTGATGCAAGATGCAGCCCCAAAGGCTAGCTCAACTTCAACTTATTAAATGAAGTCCCAGGCTTCAGGCAGATCATCTCAGGCCTGCGTATCCTCCTTAATGCACTGAAAGAGAGAGAAAATATTAAAAGCACCTGACATGAAAAGGATCAAGGCGGTAATTTTTAACATTTCTTACTCCATTTCCTATTGAAACAAGACTTATGAGATCAACTGGGAAATGCAAGTCTCACGCTACTATCTTTCTCCCATCAGCCAATCTTAAGAGCATTTAATAGAAAAAATAGAACTCCTCAGATATAATTACATATCCACAGGATGTATAAATGCCAGCGGCCAGGACGCAGAGAGCGTGGTTTGAACCTTCCCAGGTTGACCCTAGGTGGTTTTTCTCACATCACCCACATTCTAGACCATCACTTAGCTTTAAAATACAGGGTGCCATCATGGTAAAGGTTGAGCGGCAGCACGCCAAAGCAAGATAATTAAGAGAAAGGGCAGGCTAGCATAATTCCATAAGAACATGGAAAAAAAAAAAAAAAACAACCAGGAAGTTTTTTCTTGTAGCTCTGCAGCTGCAGACATGCTGCTGTGCACAACAAACTTCTCCTGAGAGTCGTGGCTTATGGTCTGGACAAGGACTTCCCAAACCCTGCTCTAAAGGTCTGAAGCGTGACTTGCACGAGCCAGAAAAGGAGATTGGACATTAGGGATGTATCATCCTGGAAATGTCTAAATATAGCCTTACATGAACTGAACATGGGGTGCTGACAGTGACTGCCATGAACGCGTGACCTCAGTATAAGGATGAAAAATTAATCAATTAAAAATGCATGATAGCAGCTGGCTGGCAATGAGGGAGTGCAAAAAGAATTGAGCAAATCCCATCAAGGAGCAGTTGTGGCCCAGTTCTTCTGTCTCCAGCTGCCATGCTGGTCACTGGTACCAGTGTGACACCTGTTGTCCCCCCCCTGTTCAAAGCTGGGTTGAGCCCCACATCATCTAGAACTGCATGAACAAGCTGCAGTGCCTGTAGTGCAGTGACAGCCAGGAGGAGAAATGGGTTATGGCCAGCAGTGAGTGGTGGAGGCTGGTGGGTCCCATCTCTTGTTCACAGCCAATTCTGGTGTGTCTGATGTGGCTAATGGAAGGGTAAGAGGCCTTGAAAGAGCACCCATGATAGAGTGTGGGGTGGGCAATCTCACTGCTCCCTGCTGTTCCCCTTGCACAGGCAGCAACTGTTGCTTGGACACATCCCTCCCCACTACCTGCTGCAACAAGTACAGGTCTTGCAGAGAGAACAGTGCTTGTGTTAGGGGAAAGAATGAGTTAAAAAGGAGGAGGAAATGACAACACAATCTCAAGAGAAGCCTGGAGCAGCAGAAAAACATGGAAGCTGTGAGGTGAAGGGAAAATGGAAATGAGCAGGAAAGTCAGCCTGCTGAGGGCAGCAGCAAAGCAATGGACATGCCAGGGAGACAGGATGGCTGGAGAACCTGGACTTGCTGAGCATGATAATATTTATGCTTTATGCGGAGATAACAGTAGATTTAAGTATAATTCACTTAAAAGTCAATACTGCCCTTTATATGATAGGAACATAGATCTGCAGAGAAACAGGCTTCATTATTTTTCCTGCTTACTGAACGACCTAGTGTCAGGAATAGCCACTCTTTGGTAGCTGTTATAAGGTACTGGAGGTGACAACAAATGTCCATTTTGGCAAAAGGGAAAAGGTTATTTTAAATGGGCCAGAGCAGATGTTGTTTTCTTTTCTTTCTCCCGAGAAATAGACAAGAGCACATGAAGAGAGAGAGAGAGAGAGAGAGAGAAGAGCTGCAGAGGCAGAAAACACAGCAGCTGTTTTGGTTCCGACTCTTCCTCTCCATCTCATTGTGTAAGAAATGGCACAGCACGTAGCCTTATCATTTCCTTTGAGATGATTTGTTCCAGTTTTCAGCTGTTCAGGACACTACTCAGCCTGTCTGAGCACCCTTACAGCACTGTAACAAGAACTCAGTCATGTCCCAGAAACAGGGGCACATGGAGACAGAGGAGAGGGGAGAAAACAGGCAGAGGGAATGAGAAAATAAGTACAGTGCAGCCTGGTGAAAACAAAGATTTTCAGCTAGATTCTTTCCCTCAGTTTCCCCGTCTAAATCATTCTTCCAGAAGCAGGCAGAAGAAACCCATCAGTGACTCCATGGTTTTGGGGCTTGGAGAAAAGCCTGGGCAGGGCCACCCCAATGGCAGCAACCTCCTCAGCATCCTGACCTCCTCACCCGGTGCAGACTCCAGATGAACAGAAATCCCAATCTTCCATCATCTTATCTTGTATTAATGACTTTTTAGTTTGTTGCAATAGGACCTGGCCTTTCCTGCCTCTGTGTTCAGAAGAATTTACATGTTTCTTGCGGCAGGGATCATAGTTTCCCATTTACCCAGCGCAGATCTGCCACTCGCTGTTCATGTCTTCCTCTACAAAGCAGGCAGCAGCACCTGAGAAACCTCCTGCTTACTGTGGGGGAACATATTTCTGTGTCATTTTGCTCATTTAAGTGTTATGGGACAGACTGAGGATCCCAGTAGTCAATTCTTCTCTCCCTGTTTTTCACTGAGTCGCACCAGCACAAACACATTGTAATAGTACAAGTATGAGAAAAAATAAGTTGTTAAAACATTGACCCTTAAGTACTGAATGAAGCAAAGAAAGCCTCCTGAGAGTCTCCTCTGCTGTGTTTTATTAAACAGAAAGAACTTGGAGGCACCAGAGAGCCGGCTATTTGCCCAGGCTCCATTGAAGAGATTTGATTTTTCTTTTCTTGCTGCTCCCTTTACTTCCCAGGAAGGAAGGAAGGAGGATAAAAACATCTTGAGTTTGGCAGGAGGGTCCTGGATCATACCCTGACCAGGCTGCTGAAAACTGAGGATGCTGCTGGCAGGACATTTTATGCATCTTCATTTTATGCCAGCAAAACTGAAAAAGAGCTAAATAGATATTTAACCCCATAAACTTTCACACGCCACATTGATTTGGTATTTTCTTTTGCTTTGTGGCTGTCATCTTTTTAAATAACCCAGGTGTTGCTTTGAGAGAAACCTCAAGAGCTGAAGGAGCTGTGGAGCAGAGGTAGCCCAAGAGCACACTGGCCCCGGAACAAAACCAGCAATTCTTCACAGAAATTAATCATTACTGAAATAGAAAGTAATCTTTCAATAGGTTTGGAATGCATTTTTTAGGATACAGGTCCAAGAATTGAATGTGTTATACAGAAGCTGAAGTGTTCTGGACAGCCTAGATACTTCCCAAACTTCCAAGGGAAGACGTGGTGCTGGGAGTTGAACTGTCAGCACACACACAAGGTCTTGGGGTCCACAGGATCATTTCTTGCCCTCCCACGGAAATACCCATTTTAAGCCTCTTGTCCCCACTCACTCAGTCAGCTCTCAGTCCAGTTCCCAACACCTGGAGGATCCCTTTGTGGAGCATGATGACAAAAGAAAGGTCCCTCGGGAGGGGACCTAATCCAACAAGATACCCAGCCCGTTCGGGAGGATCAGAGCTGCTTTGCAGAGGTAAAAGCATCAGGACTCTCCCAGACTGCAAGGCATTTAGTAGCTAAGCCAGGATGAAAGGACTGTAAAGCTCCCCTGCAGGATGACTCCTGTAGAGAACATTTGGCCCCCCAAAAGAGCTGCTAGAGCCAGACATAGAAGGGAATAAGGAACTGAAACAAATACAGTGAGGCATCGAGTAATTTCTGTGCTTGTTGTAAATTCTTGCAACACCCACTGGGAAAACGGTACCCATGTAAGTTAAGGCAGCTTTCCAGAGTTGCTGGATCCATGCTGCATGTTAAGTGATCCCCTCAGGATCACAGCTGTAGGCTACTCTCCTTGCAGCAGCCTTTCTTCCAGCACACCGACAAATGAGGACAGACAGCAGTACCTCAATACCTGATGAATGAGCATGAAATGTGCTGCTGTCTAGGTGAAAGGCACGGCGACTTTCTTCTTCTTGTTGGTCAGTTTGTAATAATAGATCTCAAAACAAAGCCCAGGAGTTTTGGGTTTTTTGTCTGTTAGTTTGTTCTGTTTCTCCAAAATGGACAGCAATGCGTAAGCCAGAAAATCACTTCTTTTTCTCTATCTAAATTATTTATTTCCCAGGCTTTTACCGAATCATTCTTTGCGAGACTGATTTTCATTTGGGCAGGAGCCAGATCCAAACTCCCAGGGAGAGCGACAGCACATGCTCCTACAAACACTGGCACGTAGGTGTCAGCAGGCCAGGCTGCCTGGGACTTTGAAAGCAACACCTCGAGAAGCTGAGATGCACATGCTGTGAAGGAGCAGCTTTCCTCTTGGAAGCATAGCGTTTCCCAGAAAAAGACATTCTGTTCTCCACCACCTCTAAAAACACATCTGATTCTGTCATCTCCATATTTGTTTTGCTACAACTGATATTTTTAAATTGTTTATTAAATGAAGTGGTGACTTAATTGAATGTTTGCAATAGCAAGAGATCTGTGCTACTGGCTTGAGCCAAGAGCCAGAAGGGATATGGAAAAGCTTCCCCCATTGCGCTGCCGTTGCCAGGCCTCCATGGCTTGCAGAAAATCCCTTTCTGATCACAGAGTACAAAACCTCCTAAGCATCTTCCCCCCACCTGCACCACCAATTGGGATGAAACTATAACAGCCATGAGAAGCTGTCTCAGAAGCCAAATTGGTTTAAACTTGGGGGCAAACACACAAGGGGTGCATCTTTAATTTCACCCTGTCAAAAATTGTTTGCCAGATCCTACCATAACCATAGCATAGAAAGAGTCCATGAAAAAATCTTCTCGTTGCAATTGCCAGAATCACAGGATTCATGCTGCAGTACTATTGCCCTGAAAATTATTGTAATGAAAGCTCATAAAAACTGAATTGCAGGAGTGACCCAATAAGAAATGCAAACACCAAAATGATTTCAAAGAAAATCTTAAAATATTCTGTCTCAGGAAAATGAAAACTAAGGGATTTTGGTATGGAAACTGAAGGGAATAATGTGATTCAGCAATTACAATGCTAATAATAACAAAAAAAAAAAAAAAAGAAAATGCAGAAATCAACTTGGTAGTAATGAAATGAAGTCTGTGCCAATTAAGTGGCTGCTTACACAAAATACAGCCCCCAAAAAAACAAACACCAATGACATTAAACTATTGAGACAAAATAAAATAAATTTAAAAACAAAACAAAACAAATTCAGAATTAAATCAACATTTTCCTTAATGCAATTCATACAAGAATGTCACTTTTCCAAAAAGATACCTTCTTCCTAGTGTATTTTCTTCCTGTGTAGAAGGCTGTAGAGTAAGAATAAATAAATGATTTATTTGCATGGTTTAAATAGTGCTCTATATTTCACACTCACAGCTAAATTAAATATATGGGACGGGAGACATCCAAAAATATGAACAAGCTATCAGGACTGTATTTAACTACAGCTGTCTCTGTTCCCAGCACTCTCCGCAGTACAAATCCACTTCTGCATGGAAATTGATCACATTTACACCCTCCTAGCCCACGTTTTACCCCAAAACCAAAAGCAAATAACAAGAAACAGAAAATTTTCCCTGCAGAAAATGTGGGTAACTGTTTTATCCCACAGAACTGTCCCTCAGCCCTCTCCCCATTTCACTTGAGGCCACCTCTGGGAGATGCTATCCAGTAACACCAGGGGAGGCCCCACAAAGAGAGACAAGTGAGAAGGGGTGAGACAGGGGCTAAAGGTGCAGCAGTTTCATTGAAATGGAGAAGAGGTGATCTGAGTGATGTCTCACCCCTGTTAACTGCTGACCACTGGCTCAAGCCAGCAGCAGAAATCCTGAGGCACCTCTATAAGCAGTGCCTGGGCCCAGGTGGAGCAGCACCCAGGCTGGGAGGGAAGGAGCTAGGCCAAGCTGAATGAGGAACCCAAAGAACCAGGATGAAAGACTCAGTCTCTGGGAGGAATGGGGTGCTGGAGAGAAAAGGGAGCAAAATGGGGACAGAAATGATAGGGAATGCGTGTGCTAGAGGCCAAGAACAACAAAACTAGGGACCAGTGGTTGAAACATGGCATAGAGGAAAGGAGTGAGGTGGCAAACGTTGCGGAAAGGAAGGAGAAACAAGGAAAACTACTTCAGTGAATTTGAGGAGAAGGCACTGACTCCCATCCAGACAAAGCCTTCCTTCAGTTTTCGAATTCCCCATACAAAAATGTGGATGAGAACAATTTTCCTCCTGCTCCTGATGAAACAAATTGGAACATGCCCTATGACAAAAGCTACTGAAGCAGAGTCAGCACTGGCACGAGAGCAAATGGGTCTGAAGAGGTCATTAATGCATTTAAAGTGGAAGCGAGAGGTACAGTTCTGGAGCAGCAAGGGGTAGAAGCTTAATTCAGTGTGAAATGGAGCTTGATGCATTCATTAAAGGGATTATGTGGAGTGATCACCCACAAAGACAGGGAACACGTTCCAGCAGTCCCAAAGACCCCTACTTCCATTCCCAAATCCCACTGATCTTGCTGAGCTTCCCCTTGCCAACCCCTCGTGCTTTCATGGACTCAGCAGCACCACGCTCCAAGAGTAAAGGACAAAGGTGTAACGCAAAGTTAGAAGCTATTAACGTAATGCCACTCATATTTATAATCTTACACCAGCAAGACCAACCTTTTCACTTATGAGTATAGGGCCAATCAAGTGCTGAAAGAGCGCTCACAGATCCATCCCAAAATAATGCTTTATGTATATTTCGGGAATGAGCCTTAACTATACTTAGGATAAGGAATTTGTCTTCATGTGATGAGCCTGACCTCATCATCTACAACGGGAGCAGTTGTGAGCAAGCAGACTCTGCTCTCATCTGCAAGGTCCAAATCACCCGTATATTTCATATATTTAAAGTACTGATCTGGAACCCATTGCCATAGCGTCTGGGTGCCTCGTAGTCTGCCTAAAAATAAACAAATATCAGTTACCCAAGTGGGTGACTCATGCTCATACACGGGCCCATAGAGTGTGAGTGGGCTGGCTGGTTAATTAACTCGAAGTCTGACTAACAGATGAGCCTAATACTACCTTCAAACTATCATCAAGCCACTTTAACTAGGATGTACAGAAGGGCCAAAGTGCACAAAGCCAACAAACTCATCTTCACTTTCCTCTTATGTCATCTGCTAGAAAAAATTACCCATTCAGAGACCCAAATTCATCTCCATTGACAAGTAATACAGAGTTCTCTCTGTCCCATATTTAAATAATGGCAGAGGAGCAGCCACTTTCACTTCAACACATATTGAGGGAAAATGTACTGGCATTACCCTTCACCAGACCATGAACCCAGCATAAAATTCAATATACTCTTCAGATACTTGCCATGATAATAATGTAGCTTATTGCTGATATTTCTGGTAACTTAACCTGGCCACACATGCCATTCCACCCACCTAGCAAAGACACAGTCTGTTAGCACTATGCTTTAGAATCTAGGCCTGGCAAGCAATAATTTTTAAGCACTACAAATATTATAAAATACACCATTTTTAGATGAGGACAGCCTTTTGGGTTGGGATGCTTTTTTTCCCCAGTTTTCATTTTTCATTTAAGAAACTTCTCTTATTTACGTATATGTATGCATACACATGAGCACATGTATACACATGCAGGTATATGGGAACACATGGAACTGTTTTTGCCAGCCAGACTCAGCCCACTGGGAGCTTGCTGGCAAGCACAGGAATCTCTGCTGCCTTTTGACTCAGTAGCAGCTCTGTCACTGCCAGCAACATTAGTCCAGTTATCATTCAAGAGTGCAGAACAAAATTCTGGGCTTAATTTTCTTACACAGCCACCACACTCAATTGTTCCAAAAAAAGAAAGAGGGATCATTGTCATCTCTCTGAAGCGTTACAGCTGGCCACCTTTAAGACACATTTGAAGCTCAAATCCATCTCATACCCCATCTTTTGGTTGCTTTCTAGTCTGAGCAATACTTCTGGGTTGGAAAAGGAAGGATGGCACATCTCAACAGACACTCCTCGTCTATGATCTGCAGCTGTAGTTGCACTTTCCTTTATCTTGCTCTAACATTTTCCAGGCCAAACCGCACTGTTCTCACGCAAGGAAAACTCTTTGGAAGCCAACACAGAACTGCCTCTCCAGAGTCAAAGGGAACTGACTTCTTTGGCGTGCCTGCAGGTGCTGGCCACAGCCACTTTTTGACATCCTGCATTACATCGGCTTTGTTCCCAGATGAGTGAAGCTGCTCCCTAGTGACTGACTCAAAGAGATTTCTTACTACCGACAGCTGCAGGAGCTCTCTTTCTGCACAAGTGATAAAAATGTGTGTTTTGGACAGAGAGAACCAGAGTAAAATACACTGAAGCCGATGATAAAACCCCTACCAACATCAGTAAGATCAGGAATTCATCCTGTCCCCTGACTGGTGGGTTTGTGCAGTGCACCTCGTAGTGTTGTGCCTTCCTTCAGCTTCGACCCAAGGATCCACTTGGCAGCACTCAGAAACTTCAGGAGTAGCATCAGTGCTCAGACCTCGAGGTGCTCTCTTATCTAAGGCAATCCTAACAGCTTTTGTAAGAAGTATACACATGCCAGTGCCATCCAATGGATGAGCACGAGATCTGGTTTCACGACTGCTTCAGGAGGATCCACCAAACCCAACTGAGATTGTACTCCTGGGAGCTAAATGCACGTTTCTCTTCACGTTGCTACTTGAGCTTTCTGTCCACATCCCAAAATATGTGAAAGCAAGGATAATTCAAGTTTTCACCTCTCCTTATTGACTATTTCAAAGTGATGCTCAATAGCATGAACATAACTATCTAAGTGGGATAGCACAACACCACAAAAAGTATCCTTAGAGCCACAGGACAGCATCACTGGATGAGCTGTGCATGCTACCTGTGCTATGAAATATACTATTCAGGTAATACTTTGTTCTATGTAATCCTTCAAACATGGTGTATTTGTTGTTGTTGTGTTTTTTCTTTCCCCCCAGGAGTTACAAAAGCGCATGAAAACAAATGGAAAAAATGTGCAATACAGGCAAACACAATGCACACCACAGAAGGCAGACCAAAAAAAAAAAAATCCAGCATTATTTCATAAGGGTTTTGTTTCACGGGGAATAATTAGTATGAATAGTGCAAATATGCATTTTCTGACCTAACCAAAATATGAACAAAGGCAAGAAAGTCTTCAGGCTGCAGAAGATTTTACTTCAAGATTTCTCATGAGCTTCATGGAACATTTTCAGTCTGATATTGAGAAAGTGTCAGAAAATATGGGCAATTCCATGTGCTGCAGCTGGCCCTTCTCTCTACACTAACAATTTACGGATATAATTGCATTTTCAGTCTAAGCTTCCTTTTCACTCAATGATAGTCCCCCAGAACTATCACTCAAGGGAAACAGAATACTTGATTTTACATGAAGATAACAGTGAAACTAATTATACAGAACATATCTTCAAATTTAACTGGTGAATATACTAAGAAAACTAGGGATTTTTTAATTGCTTTGGGCAAAAGTAGTGTGATACTGAAGTCAGTAGTACCCTTTCAGCACTAATAAAAAACAGTTTACATTGGGGTTCATCTTCAAGTAATGAGTTTTTTCATGTATTGAAGATAGACAAACCTCCCTCTAAAAATAAAAGGTTCTTTTTGTTTAATTCTATCGAAGAAAGCAGGGAATGATTATTCATAAAAATGAATATTTTTAAAATAGCATGAAAGAAAAGGACGAGTTTAAAAGCAAATTAAAACCACATGTTTAATTTTTAAAATATGTCCTTTGTGTCAGTGTACTGCATGTGATGACATTGCACTGCAGTAACGTGAATTCTGCCACAAATGCTACTAAAGAACAATCTCTACCATAACCTCCACCTGAGGATCTGTGTCTGGATTTAATTTTTGAACCAAGATTTTTTCTTACCTTAAGGTTCCAGTGTAAAAAAGTCCATTCATTTCAGTTATGCCTTCTTTTAAATTTCAGAATCTAAAAAGGAATTCATCCTTCTTGGTTGAGTGAATCCACGTGCTGGGGTAAGAGCTCACTCCAAGGAGACTGCCTGTGCCAGCATCCTCAGGGTGAGCCCTTCCCTTCACCTCTCTGGGACCATGGGGAAAAAGTTGCCCACTTCTTCTCCACCTTCTCCTTCTTGCCAGGAGCCCTGAGATGGTGCTTCTACACCATCCACTGCTTGTCTGCTGAGCATCCCTCCAGGATCCAAAGGGCATGGACTTGGTGCTCTTCTTTGTCTCCAACTGAAGCAAAGAGAAAAATGAGCAGGATGTTCTGAGCCTGCAGCAGCACACTCAGGTCAACATGGTTCCACCTGTGTAGCACACAGTTGCCTTGGACTGTTCCAGCCAATGGAGATCAAACTTTGCTCCGAAGAGAAGCAAAGCATTTCTCAGATGCTACACATACACACTGATGGCTGAACCGGGCCAGAAATTGGATCAAAATCCATGGAGAGCTCAGAGTCCAGAGAATTCTGCACGTGTTTTTTCATGGCACCAGTAACAGGGGCTTGGAACTTCCTGTGATCATCGGGACTTGAAGAAAGGACCGTCTCACACTACTGGTGCTGGTGGGCATCACTGAGAGCAGGCAGACAGATTGTTTTCTATGGGCATCACCTTTAAGTGAGTCTGGAGTCTTTTCAGACACCTAGGCAAAGATGAGTTACTGCCTCTTTCCTGTTCAGTGGTAGGAACTGAGAGTAGAGGACGGGGCAGCATAGTATTGCGTTTGCCATGGAAAAATGAGGGTGTGACGCACATCCTGAACAAAACACCTCCACATGGTTAAGTACCCATTACTCCTTTTCCTCCACTGGCCCACTGAAGCCAGGAGACTGGTCTCATGGTGAAATAAAGAGCTCAGCTTTCATAACGAGGGCAGAGTTGCAAGACCAAAGACTGATGCTTTCCAAGATCAAAAAAACACTCTCAGTAAAGAGCTGCCTTCTCTGGAGCACATCTGGGCCTGACTCAGTGCAGATGTGTTGGGCTCCCAGCAGTGCTCTGAGCTGGAGCAGCTGAGATAGAGACTCTCTTCTGCTGCTACACAACCAATAACATCCTGCAAGAGCTCGGGTGCTCTGATAGGGACAAATGGGCTTCAGTCTGGCTCCCACAGTAACTGCAGGGATTTAAAAAGCACATGGTGCAGTGCCCCAAAATTTGTTTCTTTGCTCTTCTGATAACAGAGAGTATTGTAAAAAGAAAATCTTTTCCCTTCTCAACATCCCACCTTCCCCAGCTACAGGTAAGCATCTCCCAGCAAAACCCCGCATAGAAATGCAGCCCATCAGAGCACCTCAGCCTGGTTCTTGAGAGAGAGCAAACAGTGCCAGCAAAGTCCTTTGTGAGTGATACAACTGCATCAGCACAGGGATGTTTGCCAGCACAACTACTTTTTCACTCTGAGAAGGGCAAAAAGCCCCCTGCTCCTGCTGATGTAACTAGGCTGGAAAAGAGAAGCACAGGAAACTTCTTCTCAAATAGGATCATCCTCCTATGTCCCCTTCTCGATCCCCACTTTCTCCCAGTACTGCTCACACACAGCTCCAGCTCTGCTGAGGATGGGGAGGGATGGTTACAGCCCAAGTGATGTGTGGGAGCCAACACAAAGGGCTGCAGGAGCCGAGGGCTGCGAGCAGTGGGTCATTCAGCACCTCACTGAGCCTGTAACTCAACAGATTGCCACCCTTCTTGTTGCAAGCCACAAAGCTGTTGTTTAAAAGGAAAAAGGCTTGAATGATTTTGTGTGGGGGAAAAAAAAAAAAGGTAGTGTTTTCTCTGTGATAGCTGCAGTACTGCTGCTTCATCTGTGGAGCGCTGCTGGAAGCAGCAAGCGGCCAAACACATTGCTGCAGCCTGTTCATCGTAATGAGCAATGAACTTCATGGATGAGTTGGGACCATTTAGTCAATAGCATTATTAAGCAGAGCTCACTTGCCCTCTCCTTTCCCACATGAAGAAGAGCAGCTCAGTACTGAGCTGTGCGCTAATGCAACTGCAAAACAAAAACCATCTCAGGAAGGGGAAGCAGCACGCCTGGCTTGGCAGCGGCCATGCCCTCTTGCACACCTTGTTGTAGAGGCACAGGTGTCACAGGATGAGGGCACCCCGATGGTGCCACAGCACTCAGCAGAGCAAGTGGGGATGCTCAGCTGAGCCTGAGAGCCGCTGCCAGCCCCTCTGCAGGCTCACCCCTGGGTTGTTACTGCAGCTAGCAGCGCGTGCTGCAGTCTGACAGCCTGTGCTACAGCACCACGTGTACGTGAGCAAATCAAGTAACTCACCAAAACCAAAGCACACACAGGCACATCTCTGCAGGTAATGCTGACTCTCATCCTTCTTGTCAGCATATCCAGATTTCTTCCTTCCTATGGTTCAGCAAGTGGATGCTACCTGGGCAAAACACCACGGTCAACCTATCAGTTGATCGGAATACTGAATTCAAAAGGCTTTGAATAATGTTGACACAATTCTCAGCTTGAAAACGTATAGCTTACAAACAACGTAACACGTAACAATATTGTGTATTGATTTCATTAAATAATAGCACTGGGTGGGGGGAGATTGCTCTGAGTAGCAGCTTTTAAGAAAACCATTTTATAGCCCACAACACCTGATAGAAACATATTGCCGCATTCTACACCGGGGGGAGAAAGAGCTGAATCAGAGGCCCCCAGGATGCAGTGCCGGTCTGTGCTGCAAGGGTGTGGGAATCCTGCAGCAAGCGTTAGGATTCTCCTCCAGCCCTGCAGCAGCAGCAGCAGCATGTGACTGCTGGTCCCCCCGCTGCCGCACTGAGCCCGTGGAACTCAGCCCCAGCCCTCTGCTCCAGCCAGCACAGCCCCGCCAGTGCCAGAGCGCGGCCAGAGCCCGGCCTCGAGCAGGATGCGGGGAGAAGCCCTCGCTCCCCACATCAGCTCGCGCTCCAAGCGGCGTGGGCTGCATGGGGATCCAGCGGGGCATCGGTTTGACCTCTCCATCAGTTCCCATCAGCAATACTGCTGCCCCTGCCAGGGTGGAGCCCAGCTAATTGAGCTTGTGACCTCCACATTCTCTGGCTCCTCTCATTCAGAGCAGACTCATAAAAGCGCAGTTGCTGCCAGCCAGAAGTGCGCTATTAGCAGCAGTAGTAGCGGCGCTGTTATTATTAGCCAGCATTTTATTTATTTTTTAGGAAGTTACAGTGCCAGCCTGCAGACCTGCCTGTAATGCTTTTCCAGGGGGGGGGTGGGAGGAGCAGACTGCCCGGCACCAAAGCCATCATTAATCTATTTTGAAAACAAGATCTTGTTTTCCAAATCTCCCTGCATGACTCGCTCGTATTCTGCCAACACATTTTTATGGTGGTTTGGGATTTTTAGGGAGTTTCTTGGTGGTGGGGGAGAGTGTAAATGATTGATAAGCACGCTGGCTGGCTTTGCAGCGAGTCAGGAGAACAAAGTGCAGCCTGTGCCCTTGCACTGAGTAAGCAAACCCTGCTGAAGACCTTCTCCATAGGGCACTGTGCGTAACGGCTCCCAGTCAGTGGATGTGCCTGCTGAAGTGCTCCACTGCCCAGTGACAGCCGGAGCTGACAGCATCACCAGCCACATGTGCTGGGGAATGTGTCTCAGAAGCATGGTTAAAGCCACAAAATGCAGGGGAGACTGCAGCCTGCCAACCTCAGGGACGGATCCTCAGCTGATGTTCTGCAATGCTGGCTTCTACCAGCGCATTCTGAAGTGATGGCTGCTTCTCCCACGGTGACACGCTGCCAGCACCCCAGTCAGGCCACTGCAGCAGAGGGGAACTGGAGTGACTGGAGCACCGTCCTACCCACCTTAGTAGTGCTCATCCTGTGCCAAAGTCCACTTTGTGTCATTGCTGTGATTAGAGGTGAGCCTCAGCTACACACTGCTACATCAGAGATGATCAGGGTGGTTTACAATGCTGGAGAGAGGACTGGCGCTGCAAATCTGAAGAGATTTGTCCTGCATCTCAGCTAAGACCAGCTCAGGATCAGAGGCTGATTCAGCCTCTAGATGCTGTTGTTTAAGGGAGAGGTGTACTTCCCTGATAGGAAGAAATCACTGCAGTGGGCTCACAGAGAAAAAGCATTCTGGAGGAGCTGTGCTGCAGCTCTACCTCCTTACCCTCCAGACTGGCACAGACATTGGTAAAAGGCATCTGAGCTAGCAGCAGCACAGAGGTGAGAGCAAAGAGCTCAGGAAACACTCTCTGCCTCCAGTACCACCTTTGCCTCTCAGTAATCCAGTATAAGACTCCTCACTCTGTACCTCAGTTTCTGTAAAACCTCTCTGTAAAATGGGCTGGTGGGCACCATTCTGACCCAATCTTGGAAAGGAAGGGAAGCAGTAAGTCTGGGCGAAGGACAAGAAATAAACAGCCAGGTGAGATGCCTGACACAGAGGAAGAAAGCAAGGCAGAAACAAGCTTTAGTAGTTGAGAGCTCATTCACTGACACCCTCAACAGAATGTCTCATCAACTACTGAGACTGGGACAACGCGGTCAGACAGAAGTTCATATTTTACCTTAGATAATGTACAAAGTCCCAGCTGCTGCAGGGAAAGGCATCCTCCCCCTAGGACAGAGCCAGGGCGGCTCAGGAGGACGTGAGCGTGCTGCAAAGCAAATCTCATGTAGAAGCTACTGCATGCTTTTCTCATTTAAAACGGTGTTGTGCTTATTCATCTTTGTGCAATGTCCCCTGTGATTGCACACGGCTGCATGCAATACTGGAGAAGTTAGGAGAAATTCAATTATATTGATTTACAGAAGAAAGAGACAATAACAAATGTAATGGGTAGTTGTTATTCCATATTTTATCATGATCCATTAAGACTTTGGTTTCTAATGTCCTCTACCTTTAGTGTGAGAATGAAATTAAAACAATCATTTTCAGGATGAGGCTTTTCTCCACGCAGAGCCCTGGGCTGCCAGCTAACCAAGTGCCGGCACACATCAATCAAGACCTACTCAAACTTGGGTGCATTCAGATCCGTTCTGGAAATGAATGGAACCAGGTTCTTCTTAGAAAAGAAGCTTCTCAGTAGGAAGTGTGCCAAGCGGCCATCCCACTCTAATTCTATGCAAATCTTGTTGTGGAGTAAATAAATATACAGCAGGAAGCTGAAGCTTTTTCACATAGTTACAGAACCAGTGAGGTTGGAAAGACCAATAAGATCATCTAGTCCAACCCATGTCAGCCCTTGCCTGTGGCCTCTCCATGCATCGGTGACCAAAAGCTGGCAGATTTTAGGAGAGCCTTGAAAAGAGAAAGATTTTTGAGAGGGATGGAAATCATGCATCCAGACTTGAGGTTACTGGCATGTCGCCCTGCTGGATATGCATATCACCAGTGACAGCTTGATGTGCTGCTGCTCTGCCACTACATACACAGCTCCATCTACACAAGCAAAAGCCCTTGAGCCTCTGTTCATCCCGCTTTCCTCCTCCTGTCATGAGAGTTCACATTACCACATTACAAGAGGGCCCAGGCAGAACACAACGTGCAGCTGGTTCTCCAAATCCCTTCTTTCCAGCAATCAGACCTGAAACTCTCTTGCTCACAGCTGCGCTGTCCCCGTAGGAATTCCCCTCCCCAGGACTCAGACTCTGCTGCTGACAGCACAGCCACTTCTCCCTGAACACTGAAAAAGGCTGCACTTGATTATGGTCAGCAGCTAAAAAGCTGGTGAAGCACATTCCAGTGCTGTGATATCGCTCCAAACAGAAGAATGATCGGATTCAGCCCCGGCTGCTGGAGGTAGAGCATTTTTATGTTGATTGCGTTCGGGAGCCACATTCAGCAGTTGAGCGATTGACTATTGGTTTGCAGCATCTTAAGCTATTACGGCACCCAGTTTATGGTGATTTAACTGAGTATTTATAGCTGAAGTTAACCATTTCCCTGCAGTATTTCTTTGCTCACTGCCATCACTTGACACCTTGAACGGCTCCTCTGTATCCACCTTCCAAAAGTGCGTGGACCAAGCAGTGATGCGCTGCTGAAAGTGCATCCCTGGGGATGGATAGCTGCTTCAGCATCTCCACCTCACCTAAGCTTCAGGGCACACTGCTTTCAAAGGAATCTCTCCTGGCTAACACACAGGCCAGCAGCAGGCCCGGCTTTCTGTGGGCTGGCCCTGCACCAGCCTTGAGACCATCCCGCAGCCTCTCAGGGCTCTAGGCTCACCTCAGGGAGCAGGTCTCGGTGCTGGGTGGAGGCCCAGCTAGGGGAAATGCAGCTGCAGGCCTTCCCCAGGGAGCACAAGCTGTTTCGGTGGCAGTTTTGAAGCACACGTTTCTCACAATAAATCCTCCAGCCTCCCTCTGTCAGCTTATTGCTGCCTCCTCAGCATTTTGGGTTGAGGCAAGTTCCTCGAGATCTACAAGAGGGCTTCAACACACCAGGTGTAACCCCAAGCAGGAGGAGGGAGCAGGGGAGCAATAGGGCAGCATGCACTTCCACCCAGCTAAACAAGGTCTTGTGTAGAGTCGGGGGATTTGAGGCACCAGGGCTGGCAGAGCAGTTTGCTCAGCCAAACATTGAGTATGTGCAAAAGTAGCAATACCACCTTCTCTTTGGATGACAGATGTAATTGCTAGTAACATCCAGACAGGCAAGTCAGCATCTGAACACGTTATCAAAGCTTGTCCAGAGCCAGTTAGCTTCATGAGAATCATAGAATCATTAAGATTGGAGAAGACCACTAAGACCATCCAAGTCCAACCCAACTGACCACCACTATGCCTACTGATCACATCCATGTGCCACATCTCCATGATTCTTCAACACCTCCAGGGACACTGACTCCACCACCTTCTTGGGCAGCTGTGCCACTGCATCGCCACTCTTTCAGAGAAGTTTCTCTTCATACCCAGCTTCTCTTCATACTGTCCCTTACCTTGTGCCTCCTCTTCACCATTAAACTGATGTCCAGTGTGGGGCTCGGCCCAGCTCTGCTCATCTTTGGGAGCCTACACCACCTCAGAGTTATGATCATATAAGCGCAGGAGATGCAGTCTCCCAGACAGATCTTCTTCCCTGAGTTCACCATCCATATTTTTGATAATTCACATATTTAAATATTCTACCTTTTACCATTTAACCTTTGTCACCAAAGTTAATTTGCAGAGGTATATTGTGAGCTCTGTGGGACAGAAAGCACATTTTTCTGGCGTGTTGTACATAGTAACAGTTTCTATGTAATATTCCATAGAAATATGAGTCTTTACAGAACTGGCTAAATATAACAGCTCTAATGAAGCTACCTCTGGTTTTAAACATAGCATGCTGCCTTCCAAACTGCAGCATTTCAGCACATGCATTGCTCCCTTTCACCAAAAATAGGAGCAGGTTGGTTGGCTTTCTTAGGCAACTTCTCCTGCCTCCTGTTTGGCCCTTCACTTTTTAAATGTCATGTGGTGACCCCTGAGAAGTGTCATTGCACTCCTGTCCCACCTCAAATCATAGTGGAAATGACCGAAAAGAACCATGGAGTCCAACTCCTGGTTCCACACAGGACCACTCAGAAATCAGCCTGTTCTCAGGCAACTTCCCCAGTTCTCTCCCACCAGCAGTGGTTTTCTTGGCCTCCTGGACTTCATCTCTGCCACTGCAGGAATTCTGTATCCCTGCCCTTCTTGGCATCTTTTTTTCTCACTAATTCCTATCATAACCCAAATTCTGGTGGTAAACAGCTCTGCCACAGTTTAGGATTATCTTTTTTTTTTTTTTTTTTTTTCAATTTTTTATCTCCGAAAAGAAGGAAGAGATAAAACTTCTATGAAAGAGAACACCAACATCTGGATGAACAAAACTGAGTCCCTCCTTGGTTAGATGGGGTGGAACTGACATTTCCCTTCAGGAGTCCACAGCACAGGTGCTTCAAAACCAAGGACCTGTAGTGATGTCCAATAATCACCTCTGTTTGCTTCAGTTTATCCCTACCTGTGAATTACACACACAGCCCAGTAACACAGCTCTCCACATCGAAGACATCCACCACAACTTCAGGGCTTTGGTCAGCAGAGACAGACAGGTGCTCTCCGGCTTGGCCTGAAGAGCAGAGCTCTTGGATTGCTGCACCTTACTGTCCACGGTTATTAAATGCATTTCTTGGGGCCATCTGTTCCCAGAGCTGCCGAAAGGCAGAGGGCAGGCTGCTCACAATAGCTGCTTGTGTTTAGTGCCTTATCTGGAACCTGAGTCACAGCTGGCTGCTGGTCCAGAACGGAGAATGAAAGACACCCAAATGAAACGTAGTCAGCCGGAGAGGTGGTTTAGCATTTCACTAGCAGGCTTCCTCTCTTCAAATCACTTGTAACTTACCTTACACGTGGGGAAAGAGTAGCCCGGGAGCTACAGACACCCTGTAGACATGGAAACAAACAGTAGCTTAGCTAAATTGCATGTGGTTCTGAAGGGGAATCGGTATCTCTATCATGCATTCCAAGCTGATGGATTATAAGAGTTTGATTATTTTTTTTTACTACTGTCTGCTTTCTCTTACACTGAAGGCAGTATCTGAAGAACCCCGATGAGCACAGAGTGCCTTACGATGCCAGTCCTGACCTGAGTGGACGCAGTGCTATCACTGGTTACGTGCACAGAACCCTCCCCACAATATGAAATACAATAACACGGATACCCAGTCCCAGTCCTTCACACTGCACACCTATTTTCCATACCTGAAGGAACTGGGCTGTGCGAGTTGAACACGGAGGGTTTATCTGAAACATCCATTTCACATTCCCTTTAAAGGCCAGGCCCAGCCAATAGCATTCAGTTCCGCACACATTGCAATAAGCTGTAGATCATATTTTGGCAGGAGCTGACCCGCACATTGCCAAGTTGTCCAGGAGATAGTAAAGCACAGCCTGCAGCTGACACAGGCGTGCTGGGGACCTGTGAAGCAAGCATTGGATCCAGGTCACAGTCACTCTCATTGGCATTAGTGACAGACACGTCTGGCTGCTCCTCAAGTCACAGCTGACAGCCTTCTGGTGTGGGTCATGCTGCCCGCTGTCCTGCAGTCTCCCTCTGCAGAGGGCAACCAGCCAGGGTCAGGGCTGGTGCCACCGCTCTGATGACTAATGTTCCAGTTATCGCTGGAGGATCATCTGCCCTGAAGAAAAGTTGAACTTGGGATGTTCAGATTCCAAGGAATAACTCAATTTACCATCCTGGACCTGGAACTCTGTGCTTGCTGCAGCCTGAGATGTTCTTCTAGCAGTGTGCCCTCAAGGCCAAGGACACGACGACATCATGACCCCTAAGTGCAACTCACGGCCATTGGAAACTCCTCACCCTACCCAGGCTGCTAATACTGCACAAGAGCAGGGATGGCTGGAGACGTGTCAAGGTTTTGGCATATACACTTCTTTTTTTTTTTTTTTTTGCTTTTGCATAAATTAATTGAGAAACGGAATGCAGAGATGCCCCTTTTATATTGGCTCAGCTCTGAAAAAGTTGATTTGCAGCTTTAGGGAGGGCTTAAGAGATAATGCTCTTCTGATACAGACACCTGCTGATAGGCAGTGGGTACACTGCTTTGCTTCCCCTTCGCTGGGTCTTACAGAACATGGGCACATAGCACTATATGTGGTACAGGTAAACATATGTAAAAGCAAACTTTATACAATATTATAAAAACAAACGCTTTTATGTCCATTTGTTTATACACTTATACACATATACACGTTTGTTTTCCACATCTGTATTGCAGAACTCCCTTTTTTCTCTCCAGGCAACCTTATTGACAGGCCAATAAATACTACAGCATCTCTTTCCCATGGATTAAGAGAGCTGGAAATATCTGCTTCAAATAATCCATTTTTTTCACTGCATGTAGTAGGGGAGGGAACCACAATGGGTGATCAGGGAAACAACACAGACACAACATACTCCTCAAAAAAGGTAATCACTTCCCTTTATTGCAGGAAAGCTGGCCATGGACGCACAAAGCTGGAAGAACCCAGGGAAGGGAGCGAGTAAAAACAGAAAAGGTGAAGGAGAAATGAAATATGAAATTAATTAATGGATTACAATGCCTGTCTCTTGCCTGCAAGAATTTGGAAGTGGTGAGACAGCGAGAACCCCAGCACCAGGAATACCATCAAAATAGGCTCATGCAAGATTTATTTTTATGAAGATGTGCTCAAAAGGAAGACAAGCAAAGCACGGCTTTAAAATAAATATAATTTTTTACAGTCAAAAAGATTAATTCTGCTCAATAGCCTACAGTGAAGTGAGAAGAACAAGCTGGTTACTAGACTACATGAGAAAAGAAACAGTAGAACACTGCAGTTTTACAAAAAAAAAAAAAATCAAGAGAGATCAGCTTCATACAAAGACAGAGCCTGCCAAGGTCTGAAATAGCAGATTTATATCAAACCCACAGCCCAGCAGATGCAGATTTAATTCTCCCTCATGCAGCGCAGGATGGGAGGAGAATCATAGAATCAAGGTTGGAAAAGACCCTTACGATCAGCCAGTCCAACTGTTCACTCACCACCAACACTGCCCGCTAACCGCATCCCTTGGCGCCACATCTCCATGATCAAGGCACCGCTGGCGAAACATCAGTGGGAACCTCAGGATGCCTTAGAGTTCAAGCAATTGTGTGAGGGTGGATTATCCGAGGTTTCGGTGAATTGGTTGAAAAGAAGATGTAACCAGTGCTGAGCAAGTGGACTCAGATCAGATACGTGCGTGTGAGTTGGTTGGCCATCAGCATCTGAAACTGTGCTGGGATTCAGCTCACCATGCCGAACGCAAGTCTGCATCTGAGGAAGCAGATGCAGCAAAAAAGCCCCACAGCTAAGGCAGGGAAGAAAAACAAAAGAAAAGCCCAGATCCCAGTAGTAGGCAAGGGCAGTAGAGAAAGCAACACCTCAATGTAAAGAGACACCGAATTAAAAAATAAATAAATAAATTGAATGTTTCTGAACATACTGAAGGAAGACAGATTCACCATCCAAGCTTGGCACAGCCTGTTTATGCTGGGAAAAACATATATTGATCATTCTTAGAATAAAAAAATAACATTATTATAAACTGCATACCAGTAACCTATTTAAAATGTCTGTCAGTCACAGCATAACAGCTATGGAAACAGCAGCTACCCAACCACAGCTTGTAACAAGTTAGAATGTTTCATAGGGGAAAATCAGAAGTGACTGTGAATCAAGTCCTCCAGTCCCAGTCCCCTCACTCTTCCTGCTGGCCACCCCTCTCCCAGGCAGCCCAGGATGCAGCTACCAGCACTCACTGCTGGCTGGCTCATGTTGGGCTTTATGTCCACCAGAACCTTCAAGTCCTTCTCTCCATGGCTGGTGCAGAGGTGCTTGGAGTGCACAAGGGCAAGGTTAGCTCTGAGTACCACCAAATCCTGCTGCTGGTCCAGCTCCCCTGCAACAAACAGGGACACGTACAGCTCTGAGCACCTGATGGAGCTGCAGGTGTCCCTGCTCACTACAGGGAGTTGGGCTCGGTGGACTTTAAGGGTCTCATCCAACTCAAGCAATTCTAGGATTCTATGCTTTGCTCTTGCCGTGCTGTGCAAGTCCTTCTTTCCAAAGGCCTTTTGAGACACCAGGGCTGAATCCTTGGTGGCCCCCAGGGATCACTGTGGCTTCCGCTAGAACTGCTCCACCGACAAAGTGCTTGAGATGCTAATGGGTTTTAATTTCCCATGAATTTGCAAGCAGCAGTATCCTGCAAAACTTCGGGTGATTGTTCATGCTTCCTCACCTAGTCTAACATTTATTATATTTTTCAAATAGACATTAGTATTAATTTAATCTTTTTTTTTTTTTTTTTTCCTGAAGCGGGCTATAATTAAATGTCCTTTTCCCGTGACATTTGCTAGGATATGGCGTAGCTGGGCCATTTTTAAAGGCTCATTCAATGTAACTAGCATTTCAATTAGTGTAAGTGCATGAAGTAAACATTCAAAAAAAAAACATCCCAGTCCCTTGAACTCATGCACATGGGACAGTTGATTTTTAATTGACTGCTAATTTTATTCATCTTTTTTATTTAAGTAAGGGTAGGGTTGGATATTAAGAAAAATGTCTTCTCGGAGAGAGAAATAATGCAGCAGCACAGGCTACCCAGGGAAATGGGGGAGTCGCTGTCCCTGGAGGTGCTCAGTTTCCATAGAGCTATTGCACTGAGGGGCAGTGGGCACGGTGGGGTCGGTTGGGGTTGGAGTGGGCCAGGCTTGTCCAACCCACAGCCCAGCACAGCTCACACTCTGGTCATCCCCACAGCAGCAGAGCACTACTAACCCCAGCTGGGCTGAAAGCAGCTGCAGGGAGCAGGGCAAGGCCAGCTCAGCGATGGCAAAGGAGTTCATGCATTCTGATACACTGGCTAAATACGGTCCTATGAACAATGAAACGTGTGGAGCCGTGCTTCCCGTTGTGGTAAAGGAATTACAAGGACAGGTTTGAAGATTGCTCAAAATTCATCAATATTTTGGTCTATTTGCAAATTTATTTTCAGTCAAGTTAAATGCATTACTTGAGAATTTTCAAATGAAATGCATAGAGTTGCAGTCCAAAATCTGATCAGGTCTCTTTACTGGACTTCTATAAGCCCCCTCTTACTAGAGATAAATACCGCTTACCTCGGTCACACTGGTTCATGCCACTGCTTTTTGCAGTACACTCATTTCTGGGGCACTGTTTCCAAGGATGAAGCACAGGAAGAGTGTTAGAGGTCTTTTCCAGTCATAGTGGTTGGTTTCCCATAATGATTCTGTGAAGCTTGACTGAATGGCGACAGCCCTAGCAAAGCATGCATGCAAAAGCATGCTGAATTTCTTTTCATTTTCTGCTCAGAGCTGCTATATATTTTCCTTTCCACAGCTGGAGCTTCATGTTGACACTTCATCTCTGTGCTGTTGCCCTCACTTGGTTAGATTTCCTTATAGGAAATTTCCTACTGAGCAACATTGTTTTTCTAAACAAACCTCGTTCTCTTTGGCCCATCCCAACAACAGAGCCCGAGCACGGACTAGCAAAGCTTTCCACAACATCTCCAGCAATTTACCCTTTCTCTTTAAAAGCAATCAGAGAATGATGGTATTCTTCTTGTTCCCATTTTTCAGGGAGGATTTCTAAAATAAGGCCTCCTCCAGGGGTTCACGGATGCAGCTCCGAGTTTGGAACGAGGTCATTAAAGCCCAGGCTCATTCCAATGTGCATCAGCGCAGCCCCGACCTTGCTCGGGGTGCGAGGGCACGCTTAGGCAGTGCTGTACAGTACCAGCAGTAATTGAGCCTTTAATAAGTTGTCTCAAATTACCATAGGAGGCATTAAGGAAAGGGTCATTTAATTACAGTTCTCTGTTAGAGGAGGAAAAAATAAAGGCACGATGGTTTTAATTCATCCTCTGCAGAGGCTGCTCCACGGCGAGGATGGATCCCACGGCACAGCTGGGTGCAGGGTGGGGACACGGCGTGCACTCAATGGCACAAAGAAACACGGGGATGGTGCACAAGGAGGAACTCAGCATCCACCCCGCTGGTCCTCTTCCCAGTCACTCTCTTGCAGCACCAAAATGTTTATAAAAGCCAAGCTGATTTCTAAAAATAAAGGAAGTACCAGTAAATGCCTGTATATGAAATGCAGTGTTTTATCTAACACCACCAATTGAACTGAATGCTGCGCTGCACATTCTGCTGTTCCCAGAATAAGCACGGTGCATCTCAAATTGATTTACCCTTATTACTCATTTTGTACCGGGGTTTGCAAATTTCTCTCCCAGTGCAGAACATAATTCCTGTCTGTTGTTCACGGATGGCAGCCGGCTGACTCCAATAAATCCCACTTGGCCAGAGCCAAGCATCTACATCGTGATTCCTCCTCCCCAAACAGCCAAAGCCCTACTCATGCTTCCACAGCAGTGCTAGCAGGAGATTTCCATAGCTTCATTTATTGTTCCTTTAGCCTCCTTCATAGCTCCCAATTATTTTGGGCTCCAGAGACGCGTCTGTCGACGCAGCGATGCTCCAGGAGATGAGATGTGAGGGCTGCTCTCCCTTTGCTCTCCCTTCCAACCCAAGCCATACTACAGTTCCACCATCCCAGCCAGGAATTCACCTTCCTGAAGGTTCAAACACGAACCGGCTCTGAAGGGAACCCAGCACCCCGCTGCCCTTTTCTCATTTCAACCCATTGTCCTTGATTTGAGTCGGAACAGCACAGGCCGTGTTGTTGGTCGGGTAGAGATTTATGAGCAATTTAGCAACGCTGCTAGAACGTGTTTATTTTTGCGCAATCGGTTACTACAGTGACTACGCACTGACAAGTGTCCCCAGCACTGTGCTCGGCTCTGTGTGCCTGGCATTTCCTGCTGACAAGTCCACGCAGGGCTCTTATTAATAATCCCCCAGAGCTCAGCATTCTCTCACAGGGGCTCTGGCACTCGGTTTCCTGGCCCCCCTGTTCAGATGGCACTGCAACAGGTGGGTACAGGAGATAATGGGGGGAGGAGGAGGAGCAGTTCGGCGCAGAAGCCAACCTGCCTGGCATACTGATGAGCCGCCTCGGCGCAGTGCCTCGCTGCCTGGCGGCAATCATTTCCCCAAACCTCCCTACAGTGGTGAAAACACAGCGCTGTGGGAACGCCACGCGTTAGCACTGCCTCTTCTGTAACTTCCTCACACCTCCTCACCACCTCGGGCATCCCAGGGAAGGGATGTGGGAGCCTCTTCCCTCTCCCAGGGGTGCCCCGGATCCTGGCGGCAACTCCCACCCCCCCAGGCCTCAGTTGCAGACCACCCTTTGCTATAGGGACTGTGCTTTTAGCACCTGAAGCCTCTTCTCTCAGCACTGCCAAGTAGAGGCATAATTGCAGAGGCTGCAGAAATGCTCTCATTTTGTATTTTCTTTTTTTTTTTTTTTTTTTTTTCAGTTAGATTAGTTCAGGGATCAGAAAATGAATGACTTTAGCTCCAGCCCCGCAAGCCTGCTTCTCCTCCAGGCAGCTAAATACACTGCTCTGCTTGCTAGGCAAACATTTAATCACTGCACACAGTGTCCTCCACCACAGTGGGAGATGGGCTCCTGCCATGTTCCCATGGGCACAACAGCCACACACGTTTCCCATGCAAGTTGTGGCCAACACAAGGACAGGTACAAAGAAAGGAAATCAGTTTTGTAAGAAAGAAGCTTTGTAAATTGGATGATATTAAACTTACTAAGTCAGAGAATCACAGAATGGCTTGGGTTGGAAGGGACTTCAAATATCATCTTGTTCCAACCCCACTGCTTGCATTTTCAATGTAACTACAAATCAGGAACCTATCTGATAATACAACTACCAGACAATTCATCCCAGAAAACACAGGTGAACACTGTTATGTGTTGATCAATACCAAGCATCACAGTATTGAACGGAGGGTGACAAGAGTGATTTTGGTTCTGTAAAGCTTGTTTTTTTCATGAGAACAGAAAAAAAACACCCACACTTCATAGAAACACAGAATCATTAAGGATGAAAAAGACCATTGAGATCACCCAGTCAACCCCAGCCCATCCCCACACCATGCCCACTGACCACGTCCCTCAGTGCCACATCTCCATGGCTCTCGAATACCTCCAGGGACGGTGACTCCCCCACCTCCTTGGGCAGCTGTGCCACTGCATCACTATTCTTTCTGAGAAGAAATTTTTCCAAATATCCAACCGGAATTTTACTCAAAATGAGTCTAAGATGCAGCCAGATCCTCATTTGCAGGTGCCCATTTGGGAGGAGGTGCCTGGTGATGGCCTATAACCTAGAAGGAGATTCAATGAGAGACACCAAATAGAAAAAAAATGTAAGGCAGCAAAGGCAACTTGGTGTTGAAGTTGCTTGCTTAGGGACCTTGCGAATTCATTGTTGCTTGAAGTCAAACCTGGGCACCTTTCCAAGAGCTACAGCTCAAGAATAAATTACAGGTGTGACAGAGCGGATGTTCTGGAAGCACAGAGATATGATGAACGCCAGGGAAACAGTCACATCAAGCAGGAGTCATTACAAATAAATTGGTATTCCTCACCCAACACAACTGCTGAAGTGTGTGGGAAAGGGACGAAGGGGGATTAAAGCAATCTCTCACCAGTGCCTCCATAGCTGGTTTGTCCTCTGAGCACCGCTGGGCTCAGGAAGCCTGTGGAGGTCCATCAGTGAAACACCAAACTGCCCAAACGGAGGAACCATCTCACACTGGTGCAACGTGAAGAACCCACACTCCACGTGCTGTCTGCTCCCACTAAGCTCCCTGTTAACTGCATACAGGTGCTGCTTCATGGGCTTGGGCCGGCTGCTATCACTGGCAGCTGTGGAAGTCCAACTGAAGTCAACCATGTGGGAAATCACCGCAGTCAATGGGAAGACAGTTGCAATGTTAAAACCCTTCCCTGTAGTGGGACATGGACACGGAGGGCCTGCAGGAATGACTCAGGCCAGCCTTGGGGCTGGGTAGGAGCTCCCATGCAGAAGGTCTTAGGCAGATTCTGAGATGGATTAAGGCTATTAACATGTGAGTGGTGACAGGGTGGGTTAATGCTCACAAATCATCGCTATGGGCCTCACTGGCTTTCAAAACTTATACAAATTCATCCCACTTGATCATTTATCGCCAGAGGCGTGGGTCCTTCACGCTTTCCAGCACGGATGCCTCCTCCTCAAATTATACTCATCTAGATTCCTCTTCAGAGAAAACCCCAAAATAAATCACTCATGATTTGTAATTTATTTGAGCATTTCCCAACCCATTGGGCTATGCGTTGCTTGGATTGTCATCTGACAAGATTAATAGCTTTAGGAGCCACTGGGAACACCTTCCCCATCTCCTCCTCAGAGCAGTGCTGACTCCGGCAAGGCACAGGCTGGAAGTGCCACCTGGCAGCCCTGCATTGAACACAAGCTGTCAGGGAGCAGGTTGTGCAGAAAGACATCCAAACTCAGTTTCACAGCAATATAGAAGTGACACATCTGTCACTCAGCTCTGCTAATGATTAATTGCTTTTGTCACCTCATTTCCGGGACTTCCTTTGTCGAGAACTCCTGTCTAGCCTTATAGCAGCCTGGGCTGAAGCTCCCACCTGTGCACCATCCGTGACTAGAAGCCATGTCCCACAGAAGTCCTTCGACTCTGCAGAGTACACCACGTGACTGTTTCCCATGTGTCAAGAAGCTGTACCATTTTCTTCCAACAACTCTCCATTCCTCCCATCACCCATCTGAAGCCACAGTTTCCCAAGTGGACAAGGGGTGGGTGTTTTAGTAGTAGATTTTGGTGTTGGCTGGGTGAATCTGGAATAGCATCAAGCTTAGCACATGAAATAGTTTCTTCACACTAGAGGAAGCAGAGGGGAAACATAAGGACGCATCCATGTCTCTTCTTCCTGTAGGGTCTACAGCTTCTTCCCGTGCTTCTGCTGTAGGTAATATTTCAGAGAGCAGCACACACTGTGCTGCTCCCACCTGCAAGCAAATACATATCTTCCAAAGACTTCTGCAACCATTAATCAAATGCTTAAGGACACTCAATTTTCACATGCTAATTTACTTAAATGACACATTATTTTGTCTTCACAACTGAGACACCTAAACAGATGAACAGAAATCACAAACTGAATCTCATAGGAATAATTATTAGATGAAAAATAAAACAAAACAAGCCAGAGCCACCCAGGCAAGCAGCCCTTGGGGTCTACCGACAAAACAACTCATTTAGAATCAAAATGGTCACACGCTGGAGACATTTGGACAGCCTTCTCCAGAGCTCCAGCTATTCTAAGGAAACAACTTGCTATTCAATAAGTCAGGAGAAACAAATCTTGAGGTGCGTAACCAGACCCAGAGTGGGAAACAGAGCCAAGTGATCACCCACTGCTCAGGAATGGTCACAGAGATGGGACAAGGCAGAGGCCCTAGATCCAAGTCACTTTACAGCCAAGTCTACCATAAACATCAAGGAGCAATGCAACATCAAGGGCAAGACTTTTGAGCATCGGGGAACATCGTCCTTCAGCAGCAAGTCCATGCTGACATCTCCCTCCAGCAGTCTCCTGCTTGCAGCCAACGCCTCACCCCCCAGCCAGGTGCTCATACACTTGGCCTCAGCCCCCGCCATGTTCCCCATCAGGGCCACATGCAGCTCCTTGGGTCAACCACCTTTGCACCAGCATCAAGCTTCATTGGGCTTGCTCGACACAAGACAAAAGCAATCCTTTGCTACCTGATGTAATCTACCAAGAATCTCTCGTATGATGCTATATTTGTATGTGCTACCTAAAATGGGGCTTTTGGTGGAAAACAACTATTAGGAAATGCTTTTTTCCTTGTATATATAATTGCTCCTCTATAACTGTGCAACACTAACTAAGTTGTTACTGCACAGGCTGGCAATGCAAGCCTTATCTGGGCATTGTTTGAGGACTTCCTTAACCTCAGTGGGAATGACACACATAATGCAGACAGCACTGCTATCACACTGACATTGCTGCCCGCCACTCTGAGCACAGGTGAGTTAATGTTGGCTTAATTCTAGCAGAAATAAGCAGAAATTAGTTTGCTCCTCCTCCACAAGCATATTAATGACTTTGCACCGTGAGTTCCCCCAGGCACACAGCCTTTACCAGGTTCTGAATTTCTAAACAAAGGCTTATTCTCCTGAGTGTTTACAGGCATTAAGTAAACATTACAGTTTTTAGTGAAGTGCAGACATTTGAAACCATCTCAATTACTCAGCTTTCATTTACGCAGCACTGTGACCTCTCCATCCCAAGAGGCTGGAGGAGCAAGGTTGAGTTATTAAACAAAAAAAATCCACAGATGTACCTTTGCAAGAAAACAGAAATGAAGCCATGACTCCGCTACCCTTTCACAGTATCACAGAATCATTAAGATTGGAAAGAGCACTAAGATCATTGAGTCCAACCATCAGCCTATGCCAACCTACGCCCGTGACTGCTGTGATCCAGGAAATGACCACCTCCAGTGGGCAAGGAGCTGACTGTATGAATTCCCTCCTCAAATATCTCCCAAAAGGTTCACCAACCAACAGGCACAAGAAGAGGCACCAGACGCCCTCTCCACTTGACAAAACATTGCTGGAATCTCACTGCTTCATCCCTTTGCTGGCAGGGCACAGCTTTCCTTGTCAGGTTTCTGCTTGACCTGAGACACTAACAAGATGTTGGCAGGTAATCATTTAAAACTGCATTTGCTCTCTAAAGATGTGAAGTTATTTGCTTTCCCCAGTACAACTCTTACTGCAGACTGTGGCAAAGCTGCTGAAAAGGCTCAAATAAGGCTCTGTACAATTTAGTGTCTGTAAGCACAGGCAACCCATTGCGGGAAGACTTGCAAATTTAAAGCATTAAACAAAAATATCTCAAGAAACCCAGCAGAAGCTAAGGAGCAATTAATTAATTTGTATACATCAAGTTTTCTCCTCCTATTTTCTAAGCGCTGGGAGCCAGGCAGGCAGAAGAGGACAGTGACTCTCACATTACTGCAATAAACTAAAGACACAGGGCAGTTCTTGGTTATTTATTACACTTCCTTTTCCTTGGCGCCGGATTGAGCCACAACCTGGAGCCGTGGGCAGATCCCAGCATTCGCTGCTAACAGGGCACAAAAATAAGACAGGAGTTCCTCCTGGAGGAAGAGAAGCCATCCATCCATGCCTTGGGCTGGAGGCAGCGCCGCTAACAAGCCGTTTGACCAGTTTGTCTTCCTTATGCCCGTATCACAGTTCTCTGAAACTATTTTTCTGCTGCTAAGTCCCAGCGTGGTCCTGGGTCACTCAGAGGAAGTCAAACCGAGCAGTGCTGTGATGGAGCACAGCCTGGGGATCGTTTGCTTCCAAGCGTGGCACTGCTGAATCTCGCCTGATTAATTGTAAAAGCGGGATCTCTACACAAATCGCTTTAAAGAATTTGATTAAGCTTAAAAGGTGTCTTCTAGGAATATTTGTGCCAGCGAGACTTGATCACACAGGGAGAAGATGCAACAAAGGGAAATTAGCTTAAAGGAGAATATCCAATTAACTGCTTTTCTTTCTCAGCTACGTTAATAACAGAGTGATAAAAAAACATTGTGAAATCCAAACAAATTTCACAGCACAATATACTGATCACAAAGTCACTTAGGCATCGGCAAAGCTCTCCCTGAAGTTGTATTGGAAAGGCCAAAGATAATGGAAAATTCATACAAATAACACTTTTATCGCTAGTGAATTCGGGCAGTCCTGATTGGGGGTGTTTCTTCAAGAGAAGTGGGACACGTGGCCCAAGAGAATAGAAGGAAATTGGGCTCAGTGAGGCTTTTCGCCTCAGTACAAGTATATTTCCAGAGTACAGTACCAAGTCACAGGAGTGCCAGCTCTGTTAAAATTTGGGACGGCCCCAAGGATATCCTTATCTAGAAACTGTATGAGTTCACAGTGCTGGACCACGCTTCCCACTCTGCCTCATGGCAGGAAGCAGATTTAATCCTTCTTCACGAGGAATAGCATAGGACAGGAGAACAATCATAGAGTCGCTAAGGTTGGAAATACCCCTATGATCACCTACTCCAACACATCCTCCCACCACCAATACTGCCTGCTAACCGTGCCCCTCAGTGCCACATCTCCCCAGTTGTTGACTGTGGGATACAGACTCTCCCACCTCTCTGGGCAGCCTGTGCCAATGCTTCACCATTCAGCATCAAGGATGGACCTCTCCACAGGAAAGCAGGGCAAGAAATTCAGTTATCAGTGCTGGAGACAGACAAGCTTATGGGATGTGCCAGGCTGCAGTTTGGGGAAACTCAACACTTGAAAACAAAACAGATTCTTCCAAACCAACCCTTCCTCAAATTAATTATTTTATTTTATGTGAAGACAAACAAAACAACCCTCCAGCTGGAGACACAACACAGAGCATTGCCATGCACAAGTCCATCACATCACCATCTCCTCCTGGGAGCATGGCCATGTCCATCACCCACAGCTAAGGCAAAGCCCCAGGTGGGAAATGAGCACTTTCCAGATGTAATGCATTAGATTAGTTTTCAACATATAATTTAGGACTAAATTAATTACATCCTACAAAAGCTTATTTTTCTCTAAGGGATTACGGACAACTAGCTCGGCAGCAATAACCATGCCTGCTGATGAGAGATTGACTAGTCTGGCATTAGCCTTTCTCTGCCAAACGTGCCCACTCTTCTATTTTATTAAATAGAACCACCACCTCAGCCTCCTTTCAATCAGGAGAATTCTAAATCTTGCATGCACAAAGTAATAAAGATGACTGCAGCTGCCTGGATCTCCTATTCATCTTTTCCTTTTGGATATCAGCTCACTTTTATTAGACACAGCAAATCATCTTCCATTGGAAAAGTGTATTCAGGTCCTGCTAAGCCCTACAGCACCATGTGCTACGTCTGACAAGGTAAGTATCTGCCCTCCCAAAGCATGCAGATGGACAGAAGTTTCTCCCATTTCTTACAAGTTTATTTTACTTCCATCATCTACACGCTGCCTTCCAAACTACCTTAGAGAAAACTGCAGCAAAACATCCAAAATGAGAACAGGTCTTCACCTCTCCCTTAAGTCATCTCTGGTTGAACACTAGCATAAGCCAGGTGACATTTGTCAGCTTCTTCTCACTCCCATTTGCTGATCTCCACAACGCTGAGCAATTCTGTAAGTCACTGCTCTTTGCTGCCATTTTCTAGGCTGGGTGTGCAAACCTCCATGCAAACTTTCCCCATTTCAGTAGGGGAAACTTCCAGGTGATTTCTCCATTTTTGGTAAAGTTCTGACATTCTGCATGTTGCTGCCCTCAAGATTTTCCCTTCTTGATGACTTCAGCAACAAGTTCCCTTCATATGTTTGTAGTAATTCCCTTCCTGGTCCTCCAGCAAAAGCAAACAATTCTACAAATGTCAGCAGCCTTTTTTGTTTGTTTTTTAAGAACGCACACCTTGTTTACCATTTACTAAAAGCAACATCAGAGATGACATTTCTTACTGGTTCACAGATGATGCAGCAGCCAAGCCAGACCACGGTCTAGAAGGGAACAAGACACTAGGTTTGGTGCCCAGTTTTCTCTCCAAGAGGACGCTATTTTACAGACTCTTTATAGAACAAAAACCATGCTTGTTTGGAAGCACATTCTTGGGGAACGCAAGTTTGCTTTACCTTTGCTTCAGGCAATTCCCCAAGTAAGTATCAGCACTGTAAGCTCCGGGTTTCTCACCTCTGCATACCAACTGCTCCTCTTGGTTTTGCTTGGGGTTGGGGAAAGCGTGCGGGCAGGAGGAGGCAGTTTGTTTTGAAGGTTAGGGGCTGAAGGATCCACGTCAAAGTAACCCCACTGAAGAAGCAGTTACCTCCTTATAGGGCTGGGACAGCGCTCTCCACCACCAGGAGACTTGCAGAGACGCTTTTCAGTAGAACACCCTCAACTCTCAAATCTGCCTGTGCTTCCACAACACCAGGCCAGTCTCCATCCCCACCCTCTTTGCTTTTTCGTACATAAAGACGTGACTAATCGCTGACCCCATACATTACTGGCACTGGAATCCCACAGCTAAGGATGGGGCAAGCCCCTGGGTGGTCCCCATGGCCAAACATGAGAGGTAGGTGATGGGTTTCAGAACGGCGTTTTACATCAATCACATTTTTACTATGTTTTATTACATCAATGGCTTGAAAAAATTTTTATTTGATGTCAGCAAACATTGGAAATCATAGAAAAATGAATTATGTAGAATTTCACAAAGGAATTTACCCCACTATAATTCCTCGTACAGTAAAATAATTCAAAACCAAATGTTACTTTTCAGTGGCTAAGCAATTTTATAATGCTATGAACATTCATCACAGTAAGTGTGCTGAATAATAGAAAACAGGCAAAAAAGACATTTAAAATATTACTTACAACAGCATTTATTACAACATACTTTCTTTAAAATCCCGACGAGTATTTTATCACTTCAAAAGCTATACAGCATTTCCATTATATTTGCAAACTTAACCTTATACATCTTTTAAAATCTTGAAAAAACTTCTCTTAAGCAATCTATAAGCAGTTAACAAAATTGATAAAATCTACATAATGGAATACTATACACTCCAGTATAAATTTTATTTTAGGAGAATATGAATGTAAACACTCATTATTATACAACATGCATAGACTATACTGACCTTCCATCTTCTGAACTGTAACTTTCACTGCAATTGTGCTTTACTATCAACAGGAAAAGCTGCTTTAATCCAGGGAGTGGCAGAAAGTATTTGCTTCAGGGGCATTGCACAAGATCGCTAGATTTTGACTTGCTGAAGACAAGCTGGAGCTAAGAATGTTTTTTTTTCCTTTTTGTCTTTTCTTTTTTTTTTTTCCCTTTTTTTTTTTTTTAAGAGTAAGTATCAGGCCATTTGTCGTCGAATGGGGAATGCACAATTTTGTGCAGATTGGAGAAAAAGAACGCAATTATCAGAGAAATCTCTTTTTGCGCTTCACTGACTTGGGGATGGATGTTCACAAACCCAGTGTTCGAGTTAGTGTAATGCACTGCTTGGCTCTTATTTGGTGTGCAAGAATACCGACAGCATTTCAGCAATTTAGAGAATAAAAACTGAAATTTAAAGTGACAATGAGCATATTTTATTACATAATGTTTCAGATGTCTTTGTACAGGAAAGAAAAATGTTTGTCAGGACATTGCTTCGAGAGAATAAGAGTTTCACTCTTAGAGCATCTATTAAAAAAGTGTTCTAGTGAATATTTGTGGGGACATCCTGGTTGCAAATTCATAAAAATATATTAGGATTCCATTATCCCCACCGGTATTAAGCGTATCACAACAACCACGGTGGTTGCACTACCAGTTATGGCTGTTATAGTCTTACGTGTCTGATTGTACATTGTTGCTATACTGTTAAGCACAACTGAGGCGTGTGTTTTTTTTTTTCCCTTGGTTGTAAGGTTATATTACAAAAATTGATCACCGTTTCAAACCAGTTAAACACGCATATTCAAGTAACAAGGTTGTTTAATGGATAAGTGGAAAAAAGAAGTTACCTAGCACTTTACACAACTACGTAGAAATTAAATAGAACAAATGAAATTTGTTTATGCATATGTAATACACTTTTATATCTTTAAGATTTCTAAAACTAAAACTTAAACTATCATTTTCTTTAACGATACCATATTTTGCACAATAACTTATACTTAGGAGAAATTATTTCCCATTTTCCACAAAATATATATAATTATGACATTCACATTGATAGTTTAAGAAACAAAATTTAAGTGAATATTCTATCTTATGTAGTTATCTTTGTGGACCCTTCTAATCAGAATGCAACCAGTTGATGTAGCTAATGCTTGATCCATTTTAAAAAAGGAAGAGGGTCTTCACCTAAACAAGACCAAGCCATTTGAACTTTCAAAAGCTAAAATTATTTTATCGCATTTAAAAACATAAAGAGAATGTAAAAAGACTAAGCCTTTAAAATACAGTGCTATTATATTGTACGTCTCAACTACAATAAGATAGCCGTCAACTGAAAAGTAATTGAACAACTTTTTTCTTCCTAATATCACAAATTATACACGTTTCCCCCTACCCCTTGGGGATGAAGCCAAAACACAACTTTTCTGATCATAAGATGGGCAGATTTGAGGGCAAAAATTGAGGAGAAGTCCTCATAGGTAGCTCAGTGGCCAGCAGGAGCCCAGACTGATGAGCTCCTCCAGCTGGGATGTGGGATTGCACAGTCTCCTCATACTGGCACAGATCTGTCTCTGCACACTGATACCAGCAGGAAGTTTAGCACTAGGGCGCTTCTAACAAGCAGCACTGCTTTGCACCACAACTGTCAGCTCAGTTCACAGTGCTGTCTGCCCACCTTTAGTCCTACCTCTCGCTGGCTAGCAAGTGGTGTCCTACCCAGCAGCAGTGGGACCAAAGGGATGCACACAGGTCCAACTTCAGAGCTGCCACTTCACAGAGACAGCTGCAGGGATGCCGTCACAGACTTAGATCACATAAGAGACTATAAGTTTCCAACAGAGACAACAGGGAGTGGCTCCCTTCCAGCCCCTTATCAACTCTAAGGATCTCTCTGGAGCTACTGGAATGAATATGCTCAGAAACAGCTGCAGAAGTGGCGAAAACAGGCCCCTCTGGGGCTAAACACTGCAGCATATCCTAAGAAATACCCACCTGCTCCTTAACCTGCGTTCACCACTCAATATCTGATGATGAATCACTTTCCCCACAAGAGGAAGAGACAACCTCAGAGGTAACCGAGGCCGTCTCCCTGCCTTTCCTTGGGCTATGACCACTAAGAGATGTCACTGCAGCTCTCTGGCAGCCAGCTGGCACTGACCTAGCTGCTTCACATACAGAGATCTGAGCCACCACACAGCACGGCCCAGCGACACAAGCATCAGCACCAAGTTGGGGCTAGACCCCGAGCACTGCACCTCAGCTGTACGGCAGGACAAGGATAGCTCACTCCAGGTTGCATCAGGAAGCTGGTGCCACACACTGCTGTTCACTGTCCTGACCCTAATCCTCTGTAGAGGAAGAGAGGCAAAGGTCCATTTCTCTACCTGCAAAGACAACTGTTGGTTTCTTCCAACATCGTTAAATTAACCATTTTTTAAATGCTTTGTGACTAGTGTTATTTTGCAGCTTTCCACCAGGTAAGAAGTAATACTGCTTCTAGCTCCTCTAAATACTGTCTGCTCAGCAGCCAACAACTGCCTCGCTCAAGGTGCAAAGCCCTAACACAGGACTTCCAAGAACAGCTCCGGCTCAAGCCAGCTAGACAGATCACAGCACAGAGGGCTGGGGGTCTGAAAGCTGCATGCACCAAGTATTTGGAAAAGCACCTCTTAGATTTTAAATTGCATATTTTGGTTCAGAACATGAAAGCGACGTGTGCTCCAGAGGGGTTAAAATGGCCAATGAAATTAACCCAGCTCTTCTCCAATAAGCTTCCAAGAGACCAAAAACTACTCAAAGGTTGAATTTTGTTCTCCAACCCTTGCCCAGACTTCCAGTGGGAGAAGTAGTTTGATGTCTTTGGCAAACAGCGCCCTGAAGAGGGATGAGACACTGGGACTGGAAGTGACCTATGGTAGCCAAATGTAAAAAAAGGCACATATTCCAAAAAGGAGAGGCACCAGAGAAAGTTGTTTTGACTTAATCCCGCAGAGGATCAGGAAAAAGAAAGTTGTGTAGCACTCATTTAACAAGTTACAATGCAAATGCTGAATGCCAGGGGTTAAAAAGCATATCAAATAGTTTCAGGTTACGTATTCCCTTTTGCACTAAATAAAAGCCATTAAAATATACAGGAATAAAATGCTCATTTAGGGAGCTTTCTATGAAGCAAGAACACACAAATACAGTGGAAAGAATTGCACACACCAGCAGTGTAATGACTTACTTTTACAACCATGGAATGACCAAACCTTTGAGATAACATTTCCTATCACTTTGCATTATTCAAGATTGCTTGTTAACATGCCCCGTCATTTCAGAACAAACATGACACCACTGGCATGTGCACAGGCCTCTCCTTTATAGAAAGCTCACTAATAATAGTGTCATCGTAAGAATACACAGGAAGCAGAGACCACAAGGCCATGCAGCAATACGTACTTATACCCTACAGACCAAGTATTATAAGAACTCCTAACATGTAGAGTTACTGTGGGGCTGCTAAGGAGCTCCTTTTGTTTTGCAGGTTGGTCGAAATTACAGACAGGTGTTACTGGTTCTAGAAATCCCCATGCTCAAGCAGGACGTTGATGCGATGGAGAGCTGAGCTATCTGGGTGCATTTGAAAGAAAGTGGAGGCAGTATGAAGGAATGAGGGGAGATTAAGGCAGATGTAGCACAGGACTGGAAGCGTTTGCCTTTTTTTGGTAATAGCTGCTTGTCCACAGATATGATGCAGATGGCTGTCTGAGGTTTGCTAATACCTGATATCCTGGATAACACAGTAGTCAACACAAATTGTTCTAGGCTACAGCACCTTCTCATGAAGCAGATGCATATCTGACATCAAGGACAGAAGTAGCCTGGAAGGAAGGAGGAAGGGGAAAAAAAAGATATTTAGTTCACAAATGTTCACACAGACTTTTTCTTTTATCTTCTAACTTTACCCCAAGTACTGAAAGCAACAAGACAGCCACATGGGGCACATGGGGAAAATCACAGCAGCTTCCCCTGTTCTGTTCTGTACCACACCAGGATTAAGACCAGACCCAAGAGTGTCTCACCTTCCCACTTCAAAGGGGGGGGAGGAAAAAAAAAAAAAGAGGAACTTGCTATGAAAACAGACCAAAGGGGAAAGCCCAGAAAAGTCAGAGGGCTGACAAAGCTTTTGTTAAGCTGGGGCCAGGCAGACAACACACGCCAGAGGAGACAGTACCTGAGGCACTGCAGCATTAGGCCAGCAACATCATCTCCTGCCCACCCAAGCAGCTTGTGAAAGAAGTACTCTTGAGTGCAGGCCAGGAATGCCCCTCCTAGCCCAAAGAGATCGCTTACGTGATAATCCAAGTCACACTCCTCATGCCCAGAATCACTCTGGCAGGTACCACTGAGCCAGCTCCTTGCAGCACTGTGCTTACATTACCTCTGAAGGTAGGAGCTCTACACTGAGTGGCAAAATCTAGGTCTGATATGCTCAGAGAACTCAGTGGGCATTAGAACTCCACCATAGGACACCTTTGCGCCCCTTACTCTGGCACTGCTACAGAAAGCTGAGAGCTTGGTAATTAAAATCCTCTCCACACTGCCAGCACTTCCCTCCTCCCAGCAACAGCACAGCAGTTCCTACCATCCAGAAGAGGGTTCATTGAGAACCATAAGCCACATCACATGTTGCTAGTTTATAGCACATGCAGTATGTCACGGCTGGCAGCTCCTGCCACCCTGCGTCAGCCTGGTGCAGACAAGCTGTCCCTATCCCTTCCTGTACTGCAGGCACAGTGTACTGTTTTACTCTTACAGTATCTTCCTTTTATTTGGGCTTTGGAACTATTCTCACCAGCCTGTTGTTTTGCTCCACTTTCTACCACTCAGCACGTGCTCGACTCCAGCCTGGGTGCTTTCCCTTAGTGTGAGCACTGTAACTCCTGTCCCAGAGCTGTATCACCAGACCTTGCTGTCATGCCTCCAGTCTCCTTCCTCCTCCTAAGCCAACTTGTTTGGAATTCACCTCATTTCAGGATCCAAACACTTGGCTGAAGCAATAAACACCAGTTCCTGCCATTAACAGACGTATGCTTTCTACCACAAATGAGACACTCTTTTTGGATCTTATCTTTGAGAAGCAAGAGCACATTTGAAGACAGAAAATCCAATGGCTCACAAGTTCAGCACTGACAAGGAGATACAGCTCTACACATCAGGAAAATGGGCCGTTTCAAAGATGGCTAAGGACTAGTACACTTCCTTCTTTGTTTCTCCTCCAATACTGGAGAAATAGGAAAATTTCATTCACCTCCTTCTAAGAATGCAAGTATTTCTGACTTTGGTTCTGCTACCTTTGGACCCAGCCCCTAGACATAAGCATCTCTCTAGGAGAGCATACTACTAGGATTTGTGAGGCAATAAAGTTCTGCTCTCTGAGCATCTGAACAACAAGCAATCTACAAGTGAACCAACCACAATTAAGGCAATTTAGGAAAAAGCATCCAGTAGATGGAGAAATCTTACAATTATTTTTATTCATCCCATGCCAGACCAATATTTGCCTTTTACTGTTGACCGCATCTGAGAAGATGCCGCTTTTACGCCAAGCTGCCTTGTAAAACTAGCCCCAAAGGAGCCCTTGATCAGATTATTTTTTTTAAACATACAAGCCTTTAAGTGCAGTCTTCTTTTGCAATAATGTGTCAATATTACATTTTTATAGCCAACTTTGGTATTTAAAATCAATCTCTTAGTCAACTTTAAGCACACACCGTCTTCTGAAAAATAGTACCTCAGTGAGCCTCCATCAAGGAGAGCAGAAAGGCTGTTTCTAGAATGCCTTCACAGAAACCGCTGTAAATTCAAGGAAATCTTGCCGCTAGGTAATTCCAGAACAAACAGTATCACACACTTCATTGTTTATAGACTTCTTCCCTTCCCTCAAGTGAAACCACTCCATGATCAAAATGAAAGGCAGCTTTGCCTCAGAAGTCTGTGAGGTCTCACAAAGCCAAACCTAGAACAACTGCTTGGAGAACCATGTGCAGGGAAAACATCCAAGTCATATAAATACCTATCAGGTTTCAGCAGCAAGAATCATTAAAACGTCTGTGTACCAATGAGATACCATCAGAGGGCTGCAGACTAAGTGCTCTCTTTCCACTTTCATACACATCTAGCATTCCCAAAATCAATGTTGGGATCTGTAGATCTGAAGCAAGATAATCGCAGCTGCACTTTGTTTTAGAAATAAAAACTGACTCACTGAAGATACACCCCACTATATGTATATGAACTGAGCTCAGATGGGAAACTTTGTCACTTTCAAATGGAATTTACCTCATCTTCCTCTTCAGACATTTTAGTGGAATTGTCGGGGGATTTTACAGGCTTCTGGCTATTGGTTCCATTTGTCTCCTCTTTGCCGTGTTCTGCCTCCCATTCCTGTAGAACTTCGTCTATGTTGAAACGACGTCGGTAATTTACAAAAAAGTTTTTCACTTGCACCACAGATTTGTTACCGATCACATCAGAGATTGCCTGAAAGTCTCGTCCGTATTTCCTGATTGCTAAAAGCAACAAGAAGAAAAACAAAAGTAAAGTGTTATTTCCAGAAAGACCACAAATCAGGCTCGAGTCACAGCAAAAGGATCCAAAGCTGAACTTCTGCCTAGTTTTCAAGCCCTTCTCTGATTAAACCAGCATGAAACAGTCTCAGTTGTGCACGAGGCACAATTAAGACCAGCCCCACAGAAGGAAAAGGAGCTGTAGTATACAGGCAGAACAAAATCCAGAAAACCTGTGTAAATCTGCCTGTATTGCTTGAGAAGTCGCACAGACAAAGAGCAAAGCAGTGACCCCAGCAGGGTTTCCCTTTCAGAAAGCTGGGACAAGCAGAGGTTATATACAAGTGCTCATTTGGTAAAATGCATGTTGTTGGGGAGAGGCCGACAATAGTTTCCTTGTTCAGTTCTCTTTTTTATGCATTAATAAACAACATCAAAATCCTTCATTAGCTGCTGCACTGAAATAGCTACGAAATGCAAGAGATTTGATTATAACCTCCTGAAGTAGAAATACACTTGTAGTGCCATACCTTGCACAGCAAGAAGCTGCTCATCTGTGGTCCAACGTGCATTAAATTTCTGAACAACCTAGATGGCATAAAAAATTCAGAAAGCTTACATTAACATAACCAGCAACTTCCACTTGTAACTAAGCTCATAAAAGCCTCACAAAAACACAGCAATTAATTCACTGTTAGTCAAACTATCACTCATTTTAGTGGCAGCATTGTTTTCAAAGAACTGCGTGTGGCATCCATTCAGTTAACTGTGACACACACGGCACCTGTAAGTCACTGGATGATATAAAAAGATAGGGAACAGTCTCAGCAGATAACCAAGAGCCACAAACTCTTCAGAAGCACCTACTTGTCTTTATCACAGGCACCCTCTGTAATCTTGGTCAAATTATTTCCATCATGAGGTGCCAGAGTTGGAAGAAAAACAGCAAAAGCACCGAGTGCCAAGAGAAAGGACAGGCCGTTAATGTACCTCCTCATTTCTCAGCACGTAGGGCAAAGCAATCACATCTCACAGGTGCATGGGGATACAACACTGAAAAAAAAATCTGGGATACTACTACTTCTGCTAGAAACTGTTTGCACATGTAAAGCATTGCTTTCTTCCCTCTCGTTCCCACTTTCATTACACGACAACAGTGAACACGGTGTAGGTCTTGATTCACTCTGATAACAAGGCACTGGTCCTACCTTACTGACCAGATGAACAGCCCTGATATGGTGATACAGATTAGCTTTTATCTCCGCAAGAAACAAGGGTCAGAAAATGATCCTACCTCTGGAAGTCTGTACTGTTCTATCCCACCTTCAAGTTTTTCTTTGAGAGCGCTGTTTGTCTGTTTGATGTTTTGAATCTGTAAAGAAAATTTCATCCCTTTAACAAGGATGAAGACCTTTGGCAGGCCAGCTTCCAGCAGCCCCAGGGGGAAACACACCACCTTACCATTCTGCTTCTCATCACCTATCTTTTCTGATAAAAAAAAAATTATTTGGAATAAAGGAATGTAGGTGCAATTATAGTATTAGAAGACATTGTTTATTTTATTCTATTCTACCTGCAACTCGTTTGGAGCAATAACTGCTCCAACTTCCAGGTCTGTATAGAGCCCAGTATAAGATGAAAGCCCTGTTCACAGCAAGTAATGAATCAAAAACTGCTAGAGAGCTCTGCTTTTCCCAGAGCGCCAAGAAGGCTTCAGGCCAAAATACCAATTCTATTAAGTTTAATAAAGAGCTTGAGCCAGATCTCTACTTTAAAAACACTGAAAATGTTCTCATCCAGGAAACAGACTCATGTAGTAAACCTGTCTATACTAATAGATATTTGAAAAAACATTTGTTCGTAACATTTGTCCATAACCATTTAAAATACAGATCCATCAGATTAACAAAAGGTATGTAGGAAAGTATGTATGATGCCTGTCTAGGAAAAAAGGAGGAGGAAAAAAAACACACATTGGTCTGTTCCAAAAGTGCCATAGGAAAAGATAAAGAAAATTGACTGCTGCAGATTGAAATCAAACTCGTGAAATCAATGATATCTGAAGGAAATTCATAGTTAAAAGGAAGGAACTCTGAACTGTAAGAAACACCAAGAGCCAAAAGAAGTTCCTTCAGGTCAGTGCTATGGATTTTCCTTTGCTTCACTTTTGATACAAAGAAGGCATCCCGTAGAACAAAAGCGTAAGAGAAGAAAGCACATGGCTGCGTTAATTTACAGCATAAGGCCAGCAGCTTGTCAATTAAGCCAATAATTACGTGCACAGTCATCATCTAGCTACACATTCCTGGGAATTGTGCAGATGTGACAGGCAGTACCAACAAAACTAGCAGTTATTCCTCAACTACATCACCCATACCTGTCGCTTGATTGAAACTAATTCCATGTCCAGTTGTCTGAGTACAGTGGTAGCAGCTGTGGCATTGGCAGAAACGGCCTCCACATCCTCCTGAGAAAGGAACATTCCTTTGGGAGGTTTCCTCTTCGCTCTGTTCTTGGCCTGTGTACTGTGCTTCTCCTTCTTCACCTGAGGAACGGTTTCAGCAGGAGGCACCTAGGGAAGATTTTACAAAACACATGCAATGCTTTAAGTGACCAAAGAAATACTCAAAGAAATACTCAAGCAAGCCGTGGATGCTCTTTACAAGAATTCCAGAGCGATCACAAAAAACGCAATTCTAGATACCAGTCATTTTTCAAACAAGGATGTATGCTCTCAGATTAGCAAGATGCTTCAGGTGCCATTTTCAGTCGTCCTCAGTTTCCAGAATGAAAATAGCAGCTTGAAATTGGGAAGATTTTGTTTTGCTATGAGTAGCACATCATACATACACTGTCTTATACGAATCTTTCTGCTAGACAGCTTTCAACATTCACAGCAGAAGCTGGTTGCTTTCTCGGCATGTTCCCATTTTGGGAATTTTCTGTCATTTAAATATTCTAGATACTTGCAAAGACTCCAAAACCTCTCTTCCTGCTTTTGACATCAGGTCTCAACACATTACTTTAACTGAACAGCAGAAGAAAGCAAAGTGGAACTTGGAGACAGGAGAAGAACACAGCTAGCAAAGTTTATAAAGATTTATCTTTTCTGTATGTCAGACAGGAAAAGGATATAGCAAACTAATTTAAAAGCTAAGGATGAAGGAGTGAGGTGACTACAAAGCAGTTCTTAGATCATTAAGCAGTTTCTTGGAAGCAAAGTTTTCCTGCCTAGCACTGAAGTATAATGTTCAATTAAAGTAATGCCGTTTGCCCACAAACAAAATTTGAATCTCTTTTGGAAAAGGGAATACTTCACCACTAATTTGTATGCATTTTGGCTAAAGCAAAGCACTGGCCACACACTGCTAACAGGTATGCTAGGTAAGATACCAATACCAAAGATCCTTATAAGAGCGCGCTGGATTCCCTAATACCAAACATCTCTTCCAGAAGTTACTCTCAATAAGCAACACACACCCAAGATTTATTATCCAGTGGCTGGAATATTGCCCAGAACACAGAACAGAAGAAGACAGGCAGGAGGAGAGAAAGCAGGGAGGAGAGGCCACACATCTCAAATCCTCCACTCAATCACTGCCAGTTTTAAAACACTGGCCTCACTTAGCGCTATTGTTCCCCTCCTAATTTGCAGCTACATGCAGTTTCTACGCAATCTGTGGCATTTGCTCATTAGCAAGCACTAAAACTCACACAAGGTTGCACAAAGCCCCCTGTAAGCACTTGGCTTTGCCTCCCAGAGCCTGGAGAAGCCCAGAGCAGCTGCAGCAAACAATATCCTGCACACTCTGCATGGGCTCAGGAGACATATTGGAGCAGTAATGTGGACAATTGTCTGTTCTCAACTTTTTTCTTGCCTCTTCTAGCATGAAGAAATTCGTGAGAGATGATGCTTAAGGCAAGCCCTGGAGCAAGAAATAACTATTATTGTTGTGGGAGATAGACCAGATTTCTTTTCTGCAGCAGAGTGTAGGGAGCTGGAGAAACCAGGCTGGCTTAGCTACAAACAAATGAGGTAAGCTCTGCACTCTGCTTCAGAAGCGAGCACTTTGATAACTGAGCCAGGTAAATTATTCAATGTGGTTAGATGTTTCAGGTTTATTCATTTTTCATCTGCATACAGAATTTCACAGGATCGTGCAGTAATGTCTCCATCAAGATCAAGCCGTAAGGTGACCAACAGGCAACGCTGGCACTGCAAGTATCTCAGAAGCTTCAACTTTAAGTAAAAATGAAAGCAAGTTTCAGATGGTTGTTTTACACTGTGCAAAAAATAAATAAATAAAAATGTGAAGCTTGTCCATGTTGTGGACAGAAAGCCAGAGCTCTAGCAGAATCATAGAATCACCAGAGTTGGAAAAGACTACCAAGATCAAACAGTTCAACTATTCCCTTACCACTAACATTTCCCCACTAAACCACATCCCTTAGTACAACATCTAAACATTCGTGACACCTCCGGGGATGGTGACTCCACCACCTCCATGGGCAGCCTGTTCCAGCACCTGATAGCTCTTTTGCAGCAGAAATTCTTCCTAACGTCCAACCTGAAACTCCCCTGGTGCAACTTGAGCCCATTGCCTGTACTCTTATCACCAGTAACACGGGAGAAGAGACCGGCCCCACCTCACCACAATCTCCTTTCAGGCAGTTATAGAGGGCAATAAAGTCTTCCCTGAGCCCCTCCTCTCCAGACTACACAATTCCAGTTCCGTCAATGACTCCTCATAAGACCTGTGCTCCAGATCCATCACAGAATGGTTCCTGACAGCTCCAAATGCCTCCAAGCTCCAGTGATACTGCACAGGCTTTGAAAATGTGAAAATCTACCCTATCTTGGAAACTTTCCTGGCCACAATCAACTCATGAAAAACAATTAAAATGCAGAATTTAATAGGACTCCTCTATTCAGAAATTGCCACTGCTACCTAAAACACTTCATACAAACCCCTTTAATACAAAGAAGGCTTCCTCAGATTTGATGGTTTAAAAAGGAAAGACCAAGCTCAATCCATGTAAAAGCATAGGATGAAATGAGAGGCATTTCTAGGAGCAACTGCAAGCAACCCTGACATCTGTATTATGAAGTCACCATCTGAGGGAACCTGAGCAGCTGCAGTAATACTGAAAGTACTAAGAAAAGGGAAGATTCCCCCTCCAATGATCCCCAAAAGAGGAAACACAGATGAGAGATTTCAGATACTCTGAGAAGTCCCAGTATTTCTTGACAGCTCATACAGTAAGTGACACATCTTAAGAGCTGTCTCCATGGGGCTGGAACAGGGAGGTTCTTTACGGTAACAGTCTGGGGCTGCTGGTGCGTGGCTGACCAAGTCACTAAATGCAACTACCAGGAACAGTCCCTCTTCCCAGATACCTGCTCTCTCAAGGCGTTTTAAATCAGCCCCAGGCTGAAGTACTGCAAAATTGAATTAACTCCAATCAGTCAAAACTGGTTGGCCGCTTCATTCCGGCCAGCAGTACAACCAGTCACTGCCCAGAAGAGCCCCCAGAAGGCTGCCTGCCCTTGCAGCCAGCGTGACTGCACACAGTTGGTGAGTTCAGCTGACCTTTGAGTTGGGTTAGAGCACACTGTGGCCTGGGGCAGTACCAAAGGGGGACATTCAACTCCCATACAAGACTTTCTGCAAATGTCTTGATGGGAGTTATTGGCCATCTGCTCTGCTTTGGCCTTAAAGCAGAAGCAGCAAAGCTGGCGAAGAACTACTGTTCCCCCTCTTCTGCAGCAAGTTCACAGCAAGCCAGCATATAGAGAAGGAAGCAGTAATAAAAGGGATTGAAAGGTCTGTAACGGATGCAGTCTTTCAGAAAACGTAAAGTGTGAAATACCAACTAGAAATGCTTTGGATTAAAAAAAAAAAAATGGGAATGAGATGATATTATTAATTATTCACAAGGCATTCAGGACAGCCACAGTATGCCACTGATACTTAGCCAGGGAAGGATCTTTCAAGTTTGGGTGCTGTCAAGGCTTTCAACAACTCAGCTTCTTGTAAGAATGAATGAGCATCTTCACATTAACTACGCTCCTAGGAAATCAGGGACACTGATGGTGGAAAGCTGTTTCTGGGAAGTCTATGGAGCACTCCACGTGGGTAAAGAACAGACCAGAATGCTATGATTTTTTCAGATGCTTCCCTTCAGAATAATTTGTTAGAACAATTAATCTCACTGATAGTGACTGACAAAAAGCACTGCTCTAGGTCCTTGCTCTTGCCTGTTGTGCAGTCACAGTTTTAAATAATTTTAGTGCTCTTTTCCTATAAATAGCCTCTTTTAAGGATTATTAAAAAAAATAAATCAGATGTCATTACTGAGAGAAAGCAGGCTACAAGAAGCCAGCAGATGGAGTTACTTCAAGGAGAAGGCCTTAGGGTAAACGCCTTCCTGTAGCACTCACTCATACAACCATACGGCTGCTGAATTGCAAGGTTCTTTTGTTTGGTGCCAAATAACCTACAAGCCACATGCCTGAAAATAAAGTACATGCTTTCCAAATGAGCATCACGGAGTTAAGTTTTCAGAAGTGTGTGTCTATCTGCGTGGCTTCATCCAGAACTGTATGCCAACTTAAAATTAAAGCATCTCAAATGAGGTTCAAGTAGTATGTTCTAAGTAAGTATAATATTCTGCACATAATGACAAGGCCTCCCTGCCAGGCAAAAAACTGTCCATACAAAAACTCTCCTTTATCATTCACAACTGTACCTGCAATCCTGGCATCATTGAAACCCTCAGGACTGTTTCTGAGGATTTCAGTATATCAGGAATTTGCCTTAGATCCTATATCGTAGACTAACAGGAGTATATTTATCTAGAACAGTTTAAATGATTTATATCCCTTCAACCAAGCCATCCACAGAGGGACAGAAGTGCTCCTACTCCATCTCAGAATTTAGGTTGCCTTCAACCACCACTGAGAGCACTTCGAGGTAACACAGCCAGCTCTGAACAAAGACTCCAAACATCCATGTAGTACACTAGCATGTGCTGGTAAAGTCTTCAGATTTTCCACTTTTGTTCTCATTTATTTATACTTGTCTTGATCTAAGAACAATTCTGAAGACAATTTTTTTCTTGTATGACAAACATACAAAGCACAAATAAAGAAAATTAGATACTGTCAGCTTCTACATCAAGCAGTCAGTAAGCAAACACTTTCATTTGTACAGTAGTAAGAAAAGAGTTATACCTCCTTTTTGCTCTCCTTGTTTTGTTCAACTTCAATATCAATAGGGTTATTTCCATTTGCTTCCTCCATTTCGTCCTCACTGAAAGACAAAAGTAAACAGTACTGTATTACTTTGTGAGGCTCTGTTTCTTCAAAAATAACATATCAAAAAATGCATGGGTGCAACAGCAAATTCAGCAGCTTTCCTTATATTTTTTCACCAGGGTGGGCTCTTCGGGAGTCTGTAATTTTGGTTTGTTGCTTCCCTGCTACCCCCCCCCATTTATTTGTTTCTTAAGTCAAGAAATTCTTAGTTGTAAAGAAACTGGAGACACTTATTTTAGAGAAAGACTTGAGTGGTCTACTTACACAAAATAAGTCTGCTTGGGTGGAGACTGGATACATTAAATAGCTAACAAGTTTTCTTTAAAAGAACATCAGACATTGAGAATTCTAACTTCAGGCAAATGCAGACAGAAACAAAGATTTAAAATACCAGCAAGTAGTTCTAACACAGATTTCGTACAACTCTAACATTTAGCCAGAAAGATACGCACAAGATGAACTCCCTCGAGAACAAGCATTAAAATGTTGGGTTCTTTTTAAGTCACAATCTCCAAATTCATTCTCTTTTGGAAAAGAAAATGAGGTATCAGTTACAGAATAATAAAATGCATGAAATTGGCGCCATATTGAAAGTGACCTTGGCACACCTGGACAGTTTGGCTTCATTGGAATTTTAATCAGACATTAAATCGAATGTATTTTCACCGTTTAGAGTTTTTGTACTGTACACAACTAAAGTTAATTGCACCATTTGGGATGATGCCCAGAAACTGAAGAAATAAGCTGATCTAACCAAAGCATTTTTTTAAATTACTATATTAAAATAAAAAAAAAAAAAGAGGTCTATTTTGTCATGTCAAACTTCACAGCCTGGAGGAGGAACTTCAGCTGGAAGAGGTATGTCACAGTAGCACCAAGCTGGGCAGGAGAACCCAAGGGGAGTTGTGCTCAGTGCAGGTGTTTCTGGAGGGGCAGGGAACAACAGGCTGGTGGGTGCCACAGGTAAGGCAGGTGCTAAGGAGTACTCACAACAGTGGATCACGGCTGCCTCTTTGCAGCTGTGCAGATGTCACTTAAGGAATTTGCTGCTGGGTGACTTGATGTCCATCACTATGAGGACAGCCACTTCACAAGCCACTCTTGTGAACCCCTGCTGACCCACAGGCTATTTCATTTGTACAGTCACAATTCCAAGGAATAAAACTTTCGAAGGCCTCTCTGAGATTTGCATGTACAAGACACCTTGCACACAAGCAGCAAAAGCTCCTGAAAACCTGGTTCCAAATGCACTGGGAGCTGTTTTCATGACAGCCTGAAGAATAGGTGAATTTCCCTGCCTAGCCACAGAAGAGAAAGCACAGCACCTGAGCAAGACACCTCAGGCTGCCTCTTCCTTTAGCCTCATCCCCAGCAGAGCTGCCTCGTGTTCTCACCTGGGCCCAGCTGTCAACCTTTCTGCAGAAACCAAACCCCACAAGCTTCACTGTGCTGGCAGTTTGCTCTCAAATTCCAACAAGTTCTCCAGACATGAGCTAGATCAAAACCCACTCACCCATTTTTGCAGTTTTAGACAATGATTATTATTAACTAAAGGACATTCCTGAGATTTTGCCAACACCCAGTGGCTCAGTACTACATCAGAACTTGAGTATCGTGAACTCACCCAGTTTTGCTCCCACACTCCACATGGGTATGCTGACAAATGCTTGGATTTGTAGGGGCTTGACTATTTGACACAATGGAGAAGAAGGGAAGCCTAACATCCAGCTGCAGACGTAATGCAAATTTATGCATTTCCAACCTAGCTGCCTTCCTCAAAAGCTCGAAATTACAGCACAAGGCTGTCCAGACAGTTCTTCCCCAGCCTGCTTGTGGCCAGAGGATATGGACCAGAGAGTTGTCTTTCCAAATGGCAGTGATTCCATTTATGAGCACAGAACATAATTAGAAAGCCAGTATAGAAAAAAAAAATCTTAAACTACATAGTACTAGACAAACACACATTTCTTATGACTGACATTTTTCCTCCTTACAAATTAGTAGGAAATAAGCAGGATGGGAAGAAAAAAAAAAATCAAGATAGCCTTTGCACTGAAGAACACAGTGAGGAAGAGAAAGCCAGGCCAAATATCGAATGAACTGTCTGGTAGTTTTCTCCCCAGTCTTGCCTGTTAAACAAGCACTGTTGATCTAGTGGAAAGATGGGAGAGGTTGAGTGACTCAGTACAGTACGTCTCAACCCTGGAAATGTCTTTCTTCCCCCCTCCCAAATAGGGCTCCGTCATCCAGCCCTGGAGCCAGCACACAGCTGGAGCAGCAACTCCTTGGAGAGAAAAGCTTTTACAGAACTTTGCCCAACTTAGGAGTTTTCCAAAGCCAGACACACTCCAAGATTAGGCAAGTTTGGTTGCAAAGACACGAGCAGCATTTTAGCACAGGCAACTGTATCAAGCAGACAGACCTGCTGCTGTTCAAAGGGATGGTTTTCCCTCCAAACATCTGAGACCACCATGTTTCTCAGGTCTTGAACTCCAGAATGAGGCAAAATCACCAAGTGGCAGTAGCTTTGTGGTTACCTCCAGCAATACACACAAGACCTCTGGCTGAGCCACCTCTGTAAGTGGCACACAGGGTACCCAGGAGAATGAACTTGCAGAGAAAGCCGTACGTGCAGGAGTTAAAAGCTCACTAACTAGGAGGTTTCTGACTACCATCACCCTCAGATCTCAATACAACCAGCACTCCTTCGGGCACCCCTGCCAGAGGGCTTACCCTAAGCTTCCCTGTGACCTCTTCTCAGTCACTCAAACAAAAAATGGCCTGACTTTGTTTATCTGAGGGAATACAGCTTGGCCTGAAAACCTCACACACAGATTTCCATGTGAAAGGCAGAGGAAAGGGGGTGTGGGTGCACATGCACGGGCTCAAAGGTGTTGCACTGCAACCTATGCCCCATGGAGTGCATGTTCTCATTCTACTGAGTATTACAGAGGAAATAAAGGCACATTTCTAGTTTTTATTACTTGTATTGTGCTACTCGTTTTCTGGCCCTGCTGACACCAGTGCCAAACAGCTTGTAAACATCAGTTTTAATTTCATTTTCTCCACCCCAAGCAGTATCAGGAAAAAAACCAAAAACATCTAGCATGCTGGGATGGCAACCATTGCACCAGAGGGCAACCAGGAATTGCACAGCGTTGGTGAAGGGAGCACACCTAATTGCTGACACATTCTTTTTGGCTTTAAGCAAAGCAAAACACGCATAGCAGGGAGAGGGGTGGAGGAAAAAGGCACGGTACCAGAAAACATAAGGGAAAATCCTACGGCTAGTTTCTTGCAAGTTAACAGTAACGTCTGAGATAATCTAAAGAACAGCTGTGTATTGACACGCTGATTTCTGCTTGCAAACCTACCTTTCCTCACGTTCCCTTTTTTGTTTACGAGCATGACGGTCCATCACGCTAGTTTTAGTCCTTGTCTTCTTCCAGGAGTAGTAAAATTTCACCAGGCTGGCTATTGATTTGTCAGGAAGCTGTAAATTAAACATGTATCCTTTTATACGCTTATATGTAAAGTATCCCCAGGAGTACACATACAATTGGTCTGTTTTTGTCAAGGAACATCTGATCTCTCTACTTTGAATTCTCTCAGAATGTCAAGAAAGACAGTTCTGTAGCCTTGCAAAAAAAAAAAAAACCCCACACACACAAAAAAATACTGTTTCAGGCTAAAGCCTACTACTTGTGACATTAAAATCTCTAAAGAACCTCTCATCAAGCGTTCAACCAACCAGACCAGGTAGCTGTTTCTCTTCACATCAAGGGAACGTAGCAAAAGCAACAGGACCTTCAGAGTGAGAGGGGGTTTTAAAAGCTAACACGGACATGTGGAAGCAAATGTAGGAATTGTTGAATTGCAGGCTACATCCCAAACAAATCTTTGTTATTGGGTTAAAAAGCCCCATTTACATCACTCATGTGATGAAGCATATTCAAAGGTCTCAGCAAAAGATGCTTTCAAAAGGTGAAACATCACTGTATGGTTAATTGAGGATATAGGAAAACCACAAGTCAATTTTTTTTGGTCCTCTTACTGTAACGTCATTACCCTGTGGTTATGAATAAGAAGTCTGCCTCAGAACAGACTAAAGCTACATTAACTCTGCTTGGGAGGTATTCAGCCCGCACATTCTTACACAGGATTTCTACAAGGTAAAAGTTCAGCTTTTTGCTGAATAAAACATGTTTTAGGTGAGCTTGTGATTCAGCACAGAGGGCCAGATGAGTGGGAAGAAAACAAAACTGAGCAACAGCCAAATTACTGAGATACTAGAGCTTAAATCTTCACTTGAGATAAGCTGGTTCTCAGACTGCATATTGACTTTAAGTCCTAATGGATCACACCAAACTACCACCCTGGCCCACAATTACACGCAGGCATAAATCCATCTGCTCAGGCCAAAATACACACTGTGCCTGCACAGTGAGCTACTTGGATGCCGGGCTGCCAATAGCCATGCAGCAGGCTGCTACGTTGGAATTAAAGAGTTCCACAGAACAAACTCAGGGACAAGGCTGTTTGTCACAAACATCAGCTTGGCTATAAGCACAGGCTAAGAGTGCCAAAACATCAGAATCAGCTCCGGTAAATAACGTAACTCATCTTCCATTCTCTGGCTTCAGTGACTCTCTCGTCAGTTCCAAGCCGCACCGGTGCTAATGGGCCAACAGATATAAACTAACAACTAACGTGCTCCAGAGCCATTGATTCCTGTCCCCTGCTAAACACAAAGCTTCATGCCATTTAATTCCTTTTATGCAGGATGCTTTTTCTGGGAGCAACAGTAAAAGAAATATTTGCCTAGGGAACAGTGTACGATTTTGGCATCCCTGTACTGGATGCACTTCACCCAGGGACAGCATCATGTTTCTGCACATAATCTGAGTTGTAATTTTTTTTTGCTCTGGCATTAAACTAAGCAACAGGTCATATTCCTTCCTCCCCCACAAGACATTCCCCCTGCTTTTTTTCCCTGAGCAGTAAATTAAAAACAGAGGAACAAAGAAGAAAATTGCTTCAACCTTCAGGAGTCCACAACTCCTGAACTCTCCTGACTGCCTGCATCAGCTGCCCAGAGCACATGCAAGCCTCAAACCAATGCAGCTGGGTGCTACAGGACTCTGAGAACAAATGAACAGTGAGGGGACGTTCAAGGAGGACGTGAGGAGAACAAGCCTCCTGTCCTGCTACCTTCTGTAAAAAAGGGACCTGACGCTTCAGTGACCTCTCCTTCATGCTTGGGAGGTAGATTAACCTTCAGTGGGATCCACCACACAAGCCTTCACCTGCACCTTAAAAATGAACAAACTGTAACCACATAGGTCACAGCCATGGCTGAAGGAGCATGAAGAAGAGTTTGGTTTCCACTCTGGTGGCAAACTAGTCAAAGAAAGACTCAAAAAATAGAAATCTACATTCCATCATCTCTGTATTTCAAAAGGCAGCCTCATCACCTTTTGCTTGAAGTAGGGTTTTTGACACCCTGCCCCCTTACCCACGCACACCCCAGCAGTTCCCTTTCAGGCAAAAGTCTATCCTTGAAGCTTTCAATAACAGTTTTAAAAATATTGTTAGAAATTGAAAGCAAAG
>JAPSGF010000001.1:47055223-47089009 GCA_035772895.1 Perdix hodgsoniae | reverse complement strand
ATTGAAAGCAAAGGACTGAAATGATATACAAACCTTCACCACACATGCACTGACAGTCCCAAATCACATTAAGCACAGACTTCACGCTCAAAATGAATTCCTAAAAAGCAGGCTGCAAGAAAGGAGTCAACTTTCACAGAGATAATCTTTACTCCATGTGTGGGTGGGCATGTGTGTACAGACCATGCTTGAACTCCAGCTGAGACAAACACTACTGCAGCACACAGGGGACTGAAAACCGTAATTTCCAACCAATAAAAATTGCAGAGTCAGAATTTGTACTGAGCTGGCAAAGCACTTCAGGAAAACACTTTTGTATGGACTCCAGAAGCAGTGCTGTTTTCATTTTATCACAGTATTACTTTTCCTCCAATCTTCCCTTCGGCCTGCTCTCTCTCAGAGGTGTTACACAGCAGCTTGGCACTGAAGACTGTCCAATTGCCTGTTCTGCTTTTTCAGCCCTCTGACACTACTTACCATCTGCTGGATCCTGTGAAAGGTTTTCCCATGGAAACTGAAAGCCTGTTCAAACAAGACCTTGTCTTCCACTGTCCACTCATCTGGGAACGGAGTGAAGTTTGGCAGATCAGCCAAAGATTTCTCAATGTTGTGCTTGTGCCAAAACAGCATCCCAAGAGCCTAGAAATAACAAGGACACCAGAGGGACAAATGCAATCACAAGTAGTATTATCATGTGCAAAGGGACAGCTACGGGATTTTTTTCAGGCACCAGGTTAACCCTAATTTTTAGTTCTCAGCTATGTCAGACACGTGTGTGTGCAAGAAGCCTGGAATCTGACCCACATAGTTACACACTGAGCAAACTGAACTTTAATCAAATTATGGAGATAGTAAAATTAGAAAGGATTAACAGCTGAGAGACAGGAGGAAAAAGAACTGAAGTGATTCCAACTTTACTGATCACTATACACACAGAAAAGCTAAGCAAAGCAATGAGAAGGCCACCTAAAAGCCAGACTGAACTTGAGGAAGCTTCTTGCCATTGCTGAACCGTCACCATTTCCCACTCAGTCAGGAGGGCTGCAGGTTGGGGATTCTTCTTGGTGGTAGGGGTTGTTCTTGGTTGTTTAGGGGCTTATTTTTGAGGGGGAGGGCAAGAAAAGGTGAGAAGGTGGGTGAAAACACAGGAGAAGCACAGGGCAAACAGTGTGCGCAACCATGACTTGCCGCTAAGGTGTCCCCATCCAAAAGGAGAAAATAATCTCAATCATTTAAGGGCAGTTCATTTGTTTCTATAGGGTACGTCTCACTTTGCTGCAGCAGTCTGTGGAACTGAAAATCAGACAAGTATGCACACTGCTACACCACCTGCAAACAGCCCCCTCCTGTATCCCCCAGACATGCATCCAAAGCCACCTCTCTCCCGAGGGCACGCAGCTCACATGCATTATGACACATGGCTGCATCTGGCACAACAGTGACCACTGCAAGTCATTCTGGGAATGCCTGACTCTGCAGAGCTGGAAACCAGCCTTGCACAAGGGCTGTAAAGAAAAAACAACCCCTAACATGCTGAGTAAAACACCAGAGTAACCTGCTTGTCATATGCAAACTCAGTTTGGGTTTCACAGCCTCAGTAATCCCCACCTAGTAGTTTCATCCATTCCACTCAGAGCTACAAAATCACTCTGAATTTGGGGCTTCCCCATTATGCTTTGCTATGCAAAAAGCAGTTCCTTTTTGGATTCTTGCTTCACTGAAACTGTGCACAGGGGCAAGACTACAATCATTAACCTTAACCAAGATTTTGCCCTGACCCTGCTGGCCTTTCAGAGCTGTCAGAGCACCTTTCTTTCCCCCACTCCCAAGCCCAATTTTGCCAAGAGTTAGAACAAGAGAAAGTCTTGGTCACAACACAGCTGCTCAAGGTGTCCCAGAAGCCACAAACTCAGTTACATGCATCCACTTTGGCATGTGTGGAGCAGAAGAAGCTTCTCTGCAAGCATCAAGGAACAAGTTTTCTGTCTCATCATCCCCACCAACTTCAGATAAGTGCTATACAAAACTTCCATGAGAGAAAGCAAGGGAAAAACATGGAATGAGCCACTTGGATGCTAAATACTGCTAATTACTAGTAAGGGCCAAGGGGATAGCTGTTTACACGAAGCAAACGAAATACAGAAAGGCTTTCCTTACTGCTGCAAGAAAGCAACAGACGTGAAAAAAAACACAAAGATGATAGCGTTGTCAGATGTATATGATAAGCCTAAACACCAACAATATTTGTATACACCCTTCTACCACCATTCCTCCCTGAGAAGAACTCTCTGGAGACTCATACTCAGCTTTTCCAGCCTCCTGTGTCCCAGGACGCATGATCCAGGCTGGCAGAGGCACAACACACAGCCAACCCATTGCAGTGCTCCCAGAGCTCAACACAACAGTCTGCCAGCACCAGTCGAAACAGGTTGCCCTGCTGAAGGCTGCCTTTCGCCTGCCCAGAGCTGGCAAGGCTGAGGGTAGCCCTAGCAGCATGGCCCCAAGCCCCCGCCAGTCACCTGCTGGCAGTGGAGCCTACAGCATGGCACTAGGCCATGGGCAGAGGAGGGACAGCAGTACAGGAGCCACTCGCAGCATGGATGCAGCCAGTTGGATGGGGGAGCCTCTGGGCAGAGCTGGGTGCGTGCCCCGGACACCAGCCAGGCAGCTCACCATTCACTTCAACAAGCCGACAAGCCTTCATCAGCAATGGTAGGCTTTGGGCAGGGGATGCAGATGGAAGAACGGGAATCTGTGTTACGGTGTTAGCCAAGCCACCTGCATGGTGGCCCGAGGAGAACGGCTGTCTGGGGAGGTGTGTGTGGGAAGGAATACACCAGCCAGCAAAACCCAAATGGCCAAATCCTAAAGCTCATTCTGACTGCCTTCCAGAGAGTCTGTATGGGCTTTTCCAGAGCTGCAAAGAAACACCCAGCCAACCAGTGACTCTGATACCTGCTTAAGAGGAAGTGTCCCTTGCTGACACGAATCATCCTGATTTGAAAGCCCAGACGCTAGTCCCTCTGATACAAAGTGAAAATGTGTTTTGCAGATGGAAGACAGATCCTTCCCAGCTATTTCCTAGAAGTGCCTAGCTTGGCCACTGAGTAAACATTAAAAAATCCGGGGCACATGTACATCCCAAAGGACATAGGACACATCTCCAGAGCACAAGTGCTAGGAAAGGAACGAGAACAGAGTTAGGAAGAACACTTACACATACAACTCAGCTACTCTGTCCTGATTGGAAGTCCCCTAACTTCTACTACTGTGCTCAGAAGACAGATGGGGAAGAGATGCTTGAGTGAAGGGTGGGAGATATCTATTTGCAGCATTAATAGGAAAACAAATCTGTGTTAGCCAAATAAAGTTTCCCAAAACAGAAGAATTCAGTTTGTTTAAAAATCATAAGCTTCATTTTCATCCATCTCCTGGATCAGTCTACTTGGTGGACACTTCTCCAGTGAAATCACAAAACCCTAAGGCAATCTCTTTTAGAAAATATTACCCGCTATTTCCAGTACTAGGATATACCCAGCTCTATTGACATGAGCCATCCAGGGATTTTTTCTGGATTTGAGTCTGCAGGCTTTTGGTGCTTTTTTCTTCCTTTTATTGCAATTTTCTGCTCTTAGAAACTATAAATATCCACTCTGATCATCCCTGATTTTGCTGAAAGTTTTTCTGGCTAACTCAATCTCAATCCTCACATCCCACAAGAAATCTTTTTGAGGGTGACTATCAACCACTGAAAGCCTGACTCAAAGACGACAGCAGAGTCATTTAAATAGAACCCCTGTCTGACCAAATCACTGGCTTCCATGCTAATGGCCTGTGCCTGAATTTCATGAATTTACAAGTTTTCTGAGAATCTCTTTGCAGAAACAGTCTGTAAGTTGCTCATACAGTAGATCACGCGATTCCCTGCCTTACCTTTTCAGAAAAGTGTTAGCGAATAAAGAAACTCCAGAAAGGGCCCAGTCACAACTCATCTCCCTTGACAAGTGTTGTAATTGATGCTAGTTACAGAGAACATCAGTACACAGTCCTAGACCAAGTAAAGGAGAGGTCTGCCCCCTCAAAGCAGGATTTCAACCTCTAAGCTAAGGGCACTGGTTAGCCTTAGGGACAGCTAGACACCTGAGCTGTTATCTGTGAACTCCAATACGGTTTGCAATACAGTTTTAAGGTAAAAAGCCCTGGATATTGGTTTGCATGGTTCAACAGCTCATTAATAACTGCCAGGACATCCATGAAGCAGACATGGAGAGGTCAATTAGAAAATGCAACACAAGCAAGCACCTGTGCGAAGATGAGCCATCCCCACTAACCAGTCCTTTCTCTGATGTTTGGGGGTTTCAAAAGTGTTCAAGGGGTGGTCATCAGGTGGTCATCACAGGAAGCACAGTACCCATGGCCTAACTCTGCTAGAAATTATGATGCTGGTTTTGTTTTTCTTATCTCAACTTCTTATGCCAAATTCAGGGTGAGGTTTACGCTCCCAGATGACAGGGCACCATTGCAAACAGCCAGTTTAGGGAGAAGCAGAAGAGAAAACACAAGCAGTACAAAAGGGAAGAAGGAGGCTTTAAGACAAATTTCAATATCTGCTGAAAACAACTTTTTAAATAGAGTAAGTATTCAAAGGTTTATTACCTGTTCCATATTGTATCCATGCTTCTCTTTAGCAATGGCAATATATTCATCCACTGAAAAACAAAGAGAAGAAGTAAGGGCATTTCATACAATGATCTCATCTCCTCTCCCCAGGCTAAAACCCAGTTCTGCAGCTGTGACTTCAATCATGGTCACTGTATCCTCCACAAAGAACTCTGGTGAAGCGCTACTGAATCCAACAATTCGAGAAAGGAAGGAAACAAAAGAAAACAGACACCTAGCTCCATGACAAGCTCAAATGATACATAATACTCAAGCCAATATCATGAAACATTGTATATAATATTTCAAAACTACAGATATTGTTGTGTTAAAAGCACAAGCCTTTCTCCTATGGTCTGCTTATTTACTTGCTGAAGAGTTTCTAATACAGATCTTATTCACCAGACACAAGTCTCTCAAAGAGATATTGAGCATTTCAATTTTTTTCTTTAATTCCCCCACCCCAGAGCAGCTGTTTTCTTAAGAACAAAGCAGTTAAACACAATCCATACCTTCCAATACTACCAGAATCCTAGTGCTGCACAATCACTGCAGATATCTTGGCAAATTAGTCAGGTCCTATGCCTCAGCAATTCTCATCTTGGATCAAACCCCACCTCTATGAATTATTAGGCCCTTGTGAGCTTTTAACCTTTATAATGTGAGGACGCCCTGAGGAGTTATATTTTGTATGGATGGGACTAAAACCCAAATGTCTATTTTAGTATGAGTGAGTGAGCTTACTTTACATCCAACCGCACCTATCTGAGGACAAGATCAAAGTCAGCACTCAGTGCCGTTCTTCTGAAATCCACGGCCTTGTCCTTGGTCATTATTTGACACACCGAAAAGTTAACATCCTTAAAAACAATGTGAGATTCCCACTTCCCCTGATGGAGTGAAGCGTGCTGCAAGCAGTGGTTTGACCGTAAGATCCCTGATGTGCAAGTCCCCCAGAAGGCTTCAAATAGGTACACACAGGCAGAATTCACTCATACTAATTTTGAACTTTAAGGCAAGTCACTTAATAACGAGCTCAAAAATCCCCCTCCTTCGTTTCTCTGCAGATACTCAGGGAGGGATGCAGTGAAATTCCTGTGCTGAGCACCCTACTCCCATAGCGACATGGAGAGCATGCGCAGCACCCAAGGAAGGAAATGAGGCTGTGAGCACTGCAGCTGAGGAAGCCACAATTCCCACGGTTTGTGCCTCATGATTAACTTCAGCTCTCACATGTGCTTCTCCCACTTTTTTTTTTTTTTTTTTTGCCTTTATGAGAATTCACAGTGAGTCTGTGGCATTTCTTAAAGTCATTTCTTCACACTGGGGCACTCCTCAATTCTTTTCTTCAACTGAGAGACCTAAGAGGTGAGCTCAGTAATTATGGGGCAAAACAGAGGATAGATCAGAAAAGGCACAGGTCTCTTTTCAGCCTGTCATCATTATAAACAGATAAATTTAGATAGTTAAAGTAGACACTCTACCTTATTAGACAACACCAGTTGTCCTTCATTTGGAAACTAATTTTCACACAAAGGCGTTGCAAAAAAGGGTTTTTATGTGCCACAGGACAGTCTGTTGAGAACACTGTTGGGGCCACATGTTGTGGCAAGAGAAGAGCATGCATGACATACAGGCACAGTCAGCATGGGTGCAGCGGCACGTCAGCAAGGACACCCTACTGAGCTCCAGCTCTCCCAAGCTCCCACACGCTCTCCCCACTCACCTGAGCACAATGGGCACTCCCAAAGGCTGACAGACCTGCCGTTGGATCATGTTCTGGAAGGGTTCAGTCAAAGTTTTATTAGCCCTTTGAGGAAAGGTGTAGCCACAGCCATTCATTTGCACCCCTGCAGCACAAACACATCTGTCTCTCCAAGTCAGCAAATTGTTTCTAAGGGACAATAACTATCCCTTCTTGCATTATGCAAACATAAAACAGTTGCACAGACTGTGGAGGTGACAGAAGCTGACTGAAATTGCTGCATTGCTTAATTGAACATCCTGTGCATTACAGAAGGGTAGGAACCTCTGAAGCCAGCTTTGCTACAGGAAAGAAAAAGCTTGCAGACCCACACCCGGGGAGACAACAGGATCCAGGAGGACTGCATGGGGACAGCAAAGGGAACTGCCTCCTCCTCACACACCAAGCAACAAAGGGAACATCAGCAGGATGTGGGCAGATGCGCAACTTCTGATGCTCCCAGACTTCATAACCATACCAAAAGCAAAAGCTGCCAGGAAATCCTAAGTGCGGCATTTCCCAGTACTTCAGCTAAGTACTCTTGGCTTCCTTAGGACAGGTATTCCACATGCAGTGCTATATATTTTGTCTGAGGGGGAGGCGAAGGAAGGGGGAGGGAAAGGAGCTGAATTCTCTAAAGTCCAAGGCTGAATTAAGCCCCTGAATGCTAAGCACTGCTGCATTAACCAGCTCATTTTCACTGTAGAAAGATCCACAGTTCCTGATTTGACTTCAGCTTCTTATCCTTTAACATACGCAGAAAAGAGATGAGGTCGTGCTCCTCTTCAGCATATTAGCTTGCTTATGCCAGTTTATTATAAGCAGTGAAAGCTTACTTCTTTCTCCCCGTGCTTCCCACTCCCCAAAATCATATTGGTCTTTTCTCTCCTAACCCCACAAGGACATTAGCAAGGATTCCCCATACCAATAGGACTTTTTTCGAATTAAGTCAGAATGCGACAGGGCCAAATAGCCTATCAGCAATCTGACATGGTGAAAGGAGACAGGATGCTTTTCTTGTCATGGTGGGGGCTGCGTTACACCTCACTGTTACATGGGAGGAAGAGAGAAAGACAACAAGGTCATTAACCAACCACAAGCACACAGGAAAGCTCCTTCTAGAAGCATCTGCAGGCAAAGAAAAAATAAGAAAAAGACAAGGAGTATACCATTGTACTTTACTGTGGTAGACAGGCAGCAGGCAACGAGCTGTAGCCCATTTTGCTTGTCATTTCTCAGCTAATCGCGGGCTCATTCGTTTGACGCTTGCACCATCTGAGAGGTCTGACAGTCTCTTGAGCAATCCCTCCGATTACTCCTCTTTACCATCCCCCTACATACGAAGTGAGAAAGAAAGAGCACGGCACCAACTGAGTCACAGGATCCCTTTAGTCTCTCATAGCAGTAGAGCCTGGAATTGCCACGAGCTTAATGCTTCACATGCCATGCAAGATAAATAAGTGCTCTCTTCCATCTCTGCCTTCCCAACGCACTCCCAGCAAGCCCAGGGCAGCAGGCACGTGAAATTCTGCTCCACTGCATTTCAGTGGCATTCAGTCATGCTCGGCGTGTAACCCACCAATCTGTTTAGACATCAGAGCTCAGTGCCAGAGGAGCCTGGAGCAGAGCCCTGCTCGCACCAGAAGAGACAGCGTGCCAGCATGGCTCTTAGCTGCTTTCCAGAGGAGTGAGAGCAGAAGTGCAATCTTGTCCCATTCTCCCCAGCATCAGCTATGCCACCACAAGCTCTTCTACCAGCATAACTTTATCCAAACCAAGGAGATGAGAATATCCTCCCTTCCATGCAACCCATTTCTCAATTCTGAAAAGATATTCGTACACAGACCAGGCCATGAAGACAACATTTGGATAGAGACAGCTGTGTGACACAGGAAATGCACCGCTCCTGTGCAGGCTCTTGTTGCTACTAGAAACCAGATGAGGGTAGAAGGACAGAGAACAGGGTAATAGACTGGTATTTCTTTACTAGTTTGGCTACATTTCTTATCTTGTACACGTTTTAGCAGTGTGGAAATGAGCAGAACCCTTTTGTCCATCCCACAGTGAGCACTGATGCAGAGAGCTCCTTCCTACAGCTAGCTATGCTCAGGAGGGCTGAAGTAGCACAAAAGGTGGGACACAATGGGAACAAAGAGCTTTGCATACACCATCACAGCAGAGAGTGCTCAGATGCTTAAAAAAAATCCCCTCTTCCGAGCACAAGGGAGATGACCAAAAATAAGACGACTAAAGATCCTGAGTGTAGCATTAACACGGGGGAAAGGAGATGAGAAAGGAAGCAAAGAAAGATGCTTCCCATCTATCATGTAGAAAGAGAAGAGCGTGTGACTGAAATGGTGCCCTCAGCCCCCTGAATGCTGTGATTATTTCTAGATCATATTCGCACACAGCCTTTTTTTCTGCTAACCACCTTCGTACAAGCATTTTTCACTAGAGGCAAAAGAAAGGGGACGCTCCTGGCTAACACGAGCAAACAACTGCATTGCTGATTTTCAGTCCCGCATCCTCAAGCACTGAATTCAGAGATGTAAAACAAGAGCATTAATTTCAGGGTGGGAGAACTGTGAGAAGAGAAATGCCTGAAAGCAATGATTCCCCTCATCACCATTTCATTAGATGAAGCAATCACTCCAAGTGGGTCTTTTTGGAGAACTCTCCCTCCTCATGCCCCACACCCAATTTGGTTTTTAAAGACCCCACAAGCATCACATCATGCTCAGTGGACTCACTGACCCCAAGCAGAGTTTGCAGCAGAAGCAGGAGAGCTAAAGCCCACAGAACGCAACAGGAATGCAGAGGTAGAGCTGTTGCTGCAACCTCAGTTCACCCCTATTACTGGGGTACTGCAGGAGCTCTGAACGCTTTGCATATTACGTGATGCAATACCCTGACAGAACAGGGTGAAATAAGGACAAAAGCAGCCTTCACAGCCTCGGTAACGTGCTTCACAGGGTTTGATCAATGCTGGAACCTGTGAGGAATTTCGGATGTGGCTGTACATCTCCCCTTCTTCTCCCTCTTTGTTCAGACCAGAAAAAAAGTCAAGACCTAGAATAAACCAATGTTATATAAGGAAAGTAAGGGAATGGATTAGACATATACATGCGAAATTTTTCCAGATTTCAAAACACAGTTATGACAGCACACAAACAACTAACCACGGTTTCTACCTCGGCTGTAACAGCAGCAGCTGCATTGCTGTCTCGTGGCTTCGGTGGAACACTCCTGCCACCTCGTGGCCTCAGCGCAGGGAGGAAGGCACAAAAAAGCAAGGAATTCAGACAAGAGCCTCACTAAAGTGAGCTGCAACAGGAGGCAGCAGGGAGCAGGCAGAGATCAAAGCGAGATGGGCTTGACCACTTTCCTGGGCAGAATCATTTACAAAAGCAAACAAAACCCATCTACTTTAAAAAAGCTCGTATGCCTCAGAAAAACTGCTTCATCTTCTTGGCGCGACAAAGTGTGTCACAGGCAGGAGAGGGGAGCCAGCACAGAGCCATGCTGCTGTCCCTTGCCTCCTCTCAAAACTGGTCCTAGGAACAGGGAGCACCAGTGACTGTGACACAAAGGCTGCTGACACACTTAATGTGACTGAAGGTGTGTGAGGAATTGTGCTGCAGATAGAACCGAGTTAAGGCCCGTGAGCCAAGAGACTGTTACAACCTCAAGGCAAAGAAAACCAGACCTTACTTGAGCAGGAACAAGATGGAATACCCTGCAGCAGGGGCACAGTACCAAGCCGAGGGACTGCACAGCAGGCCTCACACTCCCACCCACTCAGAATCAGAGAATCATAAGGTTGGAAAGATCCTACAACATCACCTAGTCCAACTGGCCTCCCATTGCTACCACAAGCTACTAAATCACATCTCGTAGCTCCTCATCCACACACTTACCTCCCCATAGCTCAGATTTCACTTGCATATCACAGCCCTCACCCCCAACCACCTCTTCCCACCTGGAAAAAAGACATCTGCCTGAATCCCCAAGGAACTGGGCTGGAAACATGATCCCTGTGAAAAATAGCCTATTCCTGCTGTGCTAGCACCCTAACCCAAGCTGCAGTGAAGTCATACAAGCCCTGGGTGGTTTTAGTCAAAGATAGTGAGATGCCCTCATGAGTAGTGCTGTCAGAAGAGGCAGTCCTACACACTGCCAGCTGGGCAGGCTTTCTCCCTTATTTGACTTCAGTAAGCCATGTAGGCTAGCAAAGAAACACACCTATTAGCCATCTTTTTTCCCCTTCTTAACCCCACCCTCCTTGCATGGCCAAGGGGAAGCCCAAAGCTGAAGCTCCAATGATGGCTAAGGACCTGACCCACCTGATGTTCTGCTCTGCAGCATCAACAAGGCTGTACTGCAGACACAGTTGTACTGAAATCCAGCATACAGTTCGCAGCTTGTCAGAACTATTTCAAGCTGTTTACCAGGAAAGGCCTTTTGCTAGCATGTATGTTTCTTTTAAAGCTCTTACCAACACAGGTTTGTTCCTAAAGTTGCCCCCTCAGTTGATGCTATCACATCAGGGCAAGAAAAGCTCAGATGCTGCTTTTGGTACAGATGCACTGTGTGTGATGGGGGGAGGAAGGTGTTAATGAGGACTACAAGAAGGAAGGAAAGTCAGCCAACTATATACACTTACCTCCCTCACTCTGTAATGCTGCTACTGCTCTGCCTCAAAGGTCATGATAAGGATGCACATGGGAGACTCTTCTTACACATGCAACACACTTCAGCTAGAAACTGTCCTAGCAGTAAATGCTGCTGTACTGGAGGAGCAGCACACCTTCTGTACCTGCAGAGACCCCCAGATGCCTCCATACATACCACAGAAGAGAAGGATGAGGAAGATCTGACAGCCAAGAGGAAACAGTACCCTCAGGACCGAGCAAAGAAAGGCAGAGCCGCATCAAATCACTTTGGGAACCTAATCCATGATGAGCACGTGAGATCTGAGCAAGGCTTGTTCATTCAGCAGTGCAAATTTGGTTCTAAATAAGACAGAGGCACTTGATTTTATTAAATGTAATTAACTAGAGCACATGGTATTGGGTTTGGAACCATGTAAGAACACAAACTACTATGCAGTACCTGCTAGCAGGAAGGGAATACTCCATCCCATGTATGACCTTCCAAGACACAGATAAGAAATCAACAGACAGAATAATTGAATGAGGCACGTGCGTGAACAAAGCAGGTTTACAGAACAGTTCTCCACATTATTCAATACAATGCTCTCAATTCAGTATGAAGAGCCCTAAAGCCAGATTTATTCTGCTGTCAAACCACAGCTTGAGGTAACTCTAAAGGAAGACTATGCAGTCTCAGATCATATACTTCAAGGCAGGAGCATGTCCATGCAATGCAAATAACATTATCAATACACTTGTGACAATAGGTAGAAGGTTAAAAAAACTACATTTGATCAGATGGTTCAGTGCAAGAGACATTAATATGGATTAGAAGACTCATTCATCAAGATTTTATTATGTAAATTACTCATTTTCATACTCCTAAATAACAGCCAATCCAGTGCATCATCTCCAAAAACCACAGATTGATTACTCTGGGAAAAAATAAAGTGTGTCACACAGTAATGACAGAGTCAGAATGGGAAGCCACAAATTCAGACTACTAGCTGTCTCATGTAAGGTTCATCCTTGGTCTCATGCCTAGGAACATTCTCCAGTTCTTCACGTTCACATGTCATGCTGCAAACACTGAAGTTTGTAGACTGCAAAATGGCTGTATTACCATTTTGAATTACATGAAACAACAAAACACCATGAAAACCATTTTCTGAATGAGTGAGTAAAGTAACTCATGACAGAAACAGCCTCACACACAAAAATAAAAACAAAAACACAAAGAGCACTCACTCTGGGTCAGCAGAGACTACTAGAAGGACTGACCAAGCATCCTGCTGTCATCCAGTCTCAGAAGCCACCAACAAATACCTGGATTCAAAGCCCTCTGAAGAAGACAAAACCTTACACAAGGTCCATTTCCCACACTCAAGATTTTGAGAGCTCTTGCCTAAAATCAAAACAGTTATATGCTCTACCATAGGAGGAATAAAAACTCAAAAAACCCCACTGTATCAGAGCCAAGCTTCCTAAACAGCACAAGTAATTCCACTATGCCACGGCCCAGGGTTTTTGTGCAGCATGAGGGCACTCACACAGAAGGGGTGTGTGGGAGCAGAATAGCCTTCAGGTTAAATTACAGCTCATTGTTATTGCTACTGATAATAAAACCTGTCACAAGAGAGTAGAAGCCATGCTGACCCTCTTTATAATGCATACAAAGGTAAAAAAAATGAACAATTTGCCCCTTAGCCACCTTCTTAAAGAATGTCACTTAGGTGGATCGGACATATCAGGCAAGACAGCAAGAGGAAAAGTCAGAGCCATGCTGAGGAGCTGCCCATGACTGCTGGAAGCGGGACTGTGTGGTCACCCACCCCCAGCTCCACTGCAGCTGGAGCAGGAGAAGCCTCTGCTTCTGGATGGCAAGGGGTTTAGTCACAAAGGCAACACTTGTAGTTATTCTTTGCTGCTGGTCCCCTTCATACCCAAGCCCAGCTGGAAGAGAGAGAATGGTCTGGGGCAGATGACAGTTCTCAGTGACCCAGAAAGCTTCTGCACTTGAGTGACAAGAAGTTGTGAAACAAGATCAAAAAGGACAGGGACTAAGTGAAAGCAGCTTGATGTTGGATGAAAACGAATCCTTCAGTTGTAGCTTCCGAAGTATTGCTGAGAAGTGCTCCTAGATTTATAGTGAAAAACTCATTTTCAGATGTTTAGGGCTGGCCCATCCAGAGAAAATGAGTATTTTCCCACAACAGCACTCTTCGCACTACTACATCTAGATGCTGAGAATCAAGAATTACTTCTCAGACTTACTTGAAAGGCTCCATTATCCCCTGGGTGGAAGAAAGCTAGAAGGGAGCAGAACAAGAGACAAGAAACTCAGCACACGGGATACTGCATAACTTAAGGTAGCAATGTATCCCAAGGGTGGCTGGGCCTCTGACTGCTGTCTGCCCCATCAATCTACTGAACATTTCTACTCCTGCTTGCTGCAAGAACAGGTCAGCTGCTTCACCACAGAACATGGCAGGCCATGAACCAAGGTAACAAGCAACCACAGTGCTTCACAGAATTCCTGGTATCTTATTTCCAGACAACAGGAGAACATGAGAAATAAAACAGGTTTACATTAAAAACACCATCTCCATTGGAGATCAGAAGTTGCATTTGGACAAACATTCAGAGTACCCTACCGTAGACAGGCTGGCATTCAGGAACCATAAACACTCAAGATATCCAATCCTATACTTGTTCACTTGTTGGTTTTTTGTTGTTGCTGGCTTTGTTTTTTGTTTTTTGTTTTGTTTCTTTTTAACTCCACTTCCAACAGGTCTGAAACCAATGAACTGTAGAAGTGTTTTTATCCCATCCAAGAGGTTCTTACAGAAAGACAGCAGGCTTAAACAAAGCCTGATCTTGGACAACATACACTTCAAAGTAGCCTGGAAAAGTACATTATGTTGACAGGTATTAAGGTACTAAAAAAGTATATGAAATTAAGTCAGTTTAGAAAAAGCCAGCCTACAGACCCACACAGCACATGCTGACACATAGGTTACATACAACGTCCTCTCTTGAAGGCTGATCCTAAAAACCTGCAATAAATCAATGTAACTAACTAGGAGATCCTGGAGTATCAGTGGTAGGTGGTCAACTCCTTTAATCTGATTTAGAAGCCCAGTCCTTCTCTAGGAGTTTCTGATGCTTGCAGTGCTAGAAAATTCAGTTACCACTATCATTGCATGTATGTGTGAGAAGCATATGATCTGAAAATAACTTGAATGTAGAGAGTAAAAAAAGAGTATGGGAAAATAATCAGCAGGAGCAGTTCTTAATTAGAACAAATAACGCTACAGCATACACGTTCTTGTGAGGGAAGCTCTGGCACACACCCTCAGCCTCCCGATCAAGCACCTCTGTAAAAGCCATACTCAGCAGTACTAACTCATCACAGCCAACTTATGGCCATGACTCCTCAAGCGTTTGTCAATGAAGGACATACATACAAGAGCTCCTCCTTCCTGCACACAGCCCCCATCACATCCTCATATGCATCCATTAGTGCTTTTGCTGACTAACCTGCTCTAGGACTGAAAAAGAACAAAAGCTACCCCTCACATGCTGGCCCTTCTTATTCTTTCCTGAAAGCTACAGTAAGAGAGGTCAGAAAAGGAGACCTATCCCTCCGAAACCCTGAGTCTGCCATTCCTGCTGAAGCCAGCAAGGCAGGGACACGCTCAGCCTGTTCCAGGGCTGTGCCAGAGCAGCAGGATGTAGCCGCAGCCTGCCAGTTCTCGTTGTACTGGTCCTACAACTTGCACAGCACCTATCAGGCTGGCTAGGACTGCTCCCAAATGCGTTTCAGATCAAGGCTTGCTGCCAGGGTGACTCTTAATGCTGCCATCATCACTCCATTACATCCACATCATCTCGCCTCTAAACTTCTCTTACAAAAACGCCTCTTCCTAGTGCCAGCCCTGGTTCAATCCCTGCAGTAGCAACAGTAGTGGCAGCTGGCACCTCCAAACTGGGTCATCTCCACACATTCAGAGAGAGGCCTGTTTCACACTGCAGTGAGAATGAGGAACAAACAGGTGGCAGGAGAGAACAAGGCACATGAGGAAACTGGGGGCTGCCCGCCCTCCCAGCACAGCAGCACAAAATTCCTCCAGGATTACTCAGCTATCTTAGACAAGGCACTCTTCTCCTGGATACTCATAAGCACAATCTCTTCCTGAGGGAATTTTTTTCGGAGGGGGTGTTGGTTTTTGTTTTTATTATTATATATTTCTAAACAAATCCACTGTACCTTGGCTGACACACACAAACTAGGTTGCTTTCCCAGCTCTAATACAAACCACTGTGAAAGGGTTAAAGCCTCATCTTCATTGAAATATGCATTCAGGATCCAGAAACATCAACCTGCAGTAAGAATGATGAAAGAGCTGGGCTCTGAGATTTCCACACAGCACTGCAACAGCAACTAGAGCACAGCAGTCAACGAACAAAGCGGAACTGCAGCGAAGTTTGAGGCAGCCCAGCCATTTCTGGGAGACACCCACAGCCTTTGAAGCCTGTTATCTTTTTTGCCGTTTGTAATATTGCCACTTCAAGCATTACCAGTTGCTTCAGCTAACATGAAATACTGTATCCCTTCATCTTCATCTTCTGAGCGTTTGCTTAAGCACAGCAACTGCAGCTGCTGGTAGAAGTGGCCATGACTGCATTATTTCTACAGCTACACTCAAGTAGAATCTTAAATTAAACACCAGTTATCTCATTTCTGGATTCATGGAGTTGTATTCTTCAGTTACTGTATTTGCATCCAAGCTTCACAGCTGCCAAGTTTGATGCAGAATATGAAATTTGGATTAGGGATAAACACAAACCCAATTCTGCTCTTCCATTAATCCTTCTTGCTGTCACTGGGACAGCAAAAGCATTATTTCTAGAGAAGGAACACACAGAAAGATCAGAAGTGGTGCATTGGCTGGGTTTGGATTTTTTGGTGGTTGGTTGTTTTCTGATTTTTCTTCTAGTTGTTTTGTGGGTTGATTTTTCTTATTTTTCTTTTTTTTGGGGGGGGGGAGGAGAGAAGGCTCATCTTTAATTTTTGTTTCTTTCTTTTCTGTCCAGAGCAACAAAAGGTGAGCATGTAGTTGCAGGCAAGCATTTCAGTCCCTTAAGTCCACCCCCCAGATATAACTGGCAACTTTTCTTACTATAAGAAAATAAACCCACCACCACACCTCAGACACAAATGAGCAGGAAACCCCCAAACGGGAAGAGCACAATACACAGACTTCACCTTTTAGAGCCTCCCACAGCACAAATACCAAAGTGTAAGCTCTGCTAAGAGTTCACACTACCTCTCTGGTGGCAAAGCCTTAGGTGCCCCCACTCTCCCATCCTGGAGCCAAGAGGGCTGCACTCCCACCAATTGCCAACCAGATCACTACTCCATAATCTTTCAATAAGAGGAAAGGGGGAACGGGGGGAGCTAGTGGAAATCAAACCCACCATTCCAGCCACTTCCAGAATGCTGTTTGCAGCATGTTGGAGAAAAGGGACTTAGAGAAGCTGACATACCTCTGACTGTATCTTCCCTCTCTTCCTGCTGCATGGGGCAGGGGTTGGAATGGTTCTTGGGTACCTCTAAAGCAATAATCCCTTCCATTTCAAACACATCTTGCTAAATAGAGGCTTCACTTCTTAGAAGCAATTTCATGACCGCTTTCCCCAGTCTAGTCTCTCCGATTTGAGGTTTTCCACTCACATTTATTTATTCCTAGGCACCCTATACCCCAAGAAAATGAGAACTGATAATTGTTCATGGTGTCATATGCCCACACAGAATTTAGAAGCCATAATAAGTGAGCTTAGGGTGAGAGGATCCATCCACACAGAAGCCATTCTTAAAACAACCTGCTCAGCTACATGCTGAAAACAGGAACTCTGCACACATGGTGTCGAGTCCTTTCAAAGGCACACACGGCATTGTGAGAAGACACACATTTTATACTGTCAGTCATTTTAGCTTAGAAAATTCAGACAAAGAATTTTCAAGCTCATGTAAAGTCTCCTTAAAAGAGAAATGGAAGAATAACCCTAGCCTGTCCTATGCAAAGATTAACCCATGAACTACAGAGACACTCCCTAGTCACTTAAAGGAAGCCAGCTCTCAGAAAATTTTGGAGTCAACCTTTCCATCACACCCAAGCACAGCTACCAGAACTCTCTCATCCCAAAGAGGGCAGCAGGCACACCAACACCCTGCACACGATCCAGACTTGGAGGGACACAGGATTGAGCACACAGCTTCAGGGTGGAGCACCACTGCTCTGCACCCCCCCATTCCAATCATCATGAGTGGGTGGCACTTAACTCCAAACCTTGCCAAAACGCACCCCAAAGGGTTAACATCCTCAGTAACCATAGCAACCAGCACTCCATCAGAGCCTCAGCTGGCATGCTACTGCCTTCCCAGGATCCATTTGCAGCACATTTAAGAACCACCCCCCCCCCCCCCCTCCCCCAATGAGGAGAGCACTCACAGCTTCCTGCAACTCCAGCATTCCTCTGACCCTACATCCTCAGACTCACCCACCTTTCCTCCCCCCCAAGGAAAAGGGGGGCTGTCTACAGCTCACTCGGACCCTCCAGTGTGGGCACAGCGTACAGCAGGCAGCCAGCAGCAATCTGGCAGGAGGAGATGCCACGGGGTAACAGTACTGGAGGGCCATCAGGTCAGACAGAGGGACCAGCTGCCACCCTCCTGCGGGTATCATGGATGGTGCCCATCTCTTCAGCAACAGCAAGTCCACTGGTCACACCCACCAGAACATCCCCACACTTGGTAACAGCAAGAAACCAAAGCTTACAGCTACAGGCACACACATTCTGTCAGAGCAGACAAACCGCTTTCAAAACTGAGCTTATCTCAAGCTAAACAATAGATCTTTCTCCTCCTGCAGTTCACCTTTGAACTACAGATGCATGAAAGCAACCATCGCATCCCATTCTCCTGCCTGGTTTCCATTCCTTCCTCCTGGGCAGCTGCAGTGTGCCAGCACTTACTTATTTCTAAACCAACCCAATGTCATTTTTATGTTCCACCCATTGGAGTACTTGGCACAGAGACAGACACTGCTGCTTTATAAATAGCTTCACACTGGCCCAGCTCTATCCTGCACAGAGTTTCCACAGCATCATCATGATGCATTTCTCACCATCTCCCTCTCCTTCCCCATTTCCCACGTGCCACTCACAGAGCAGATGCCCACCTTCCACCTCGCTGTTCCTGCTCCTCAGTGTCACCTCACACAACTCTTCATGCCCTGCCCTGCCCCCTCTAGCAGTTGTCCTCAGCTGCACCAAGTCTTCAGGAGTGTCACTGAGAGCAACCTTTGTTGGAGGTGGGACACCAGCCACAGGACATGGGGTACTTGGAGCACAGCTGGAAGGGGAGTGGTTATTTTAAGTCCAATGTTCAGACACTGCACAATGACCTTTCTTGAAAACAGACTTCTTGCTTCAGGCTAACTCTGTGAACTCACCAGTGTTGGTAACTACTAGGCAAGTGGTTCCCCAAATGCCAAAGCCTGGCAGGGGATACAGAACTTTCATACTAATATAGGGCAAGGGAGAAAGTGATTTGTACCAGGATTAGTAAGTGAGCAGTTAACAAGGTACAACATAAAAAAAGCTAAGCAATCAATGTGCCAACATTGGGCACAGCATACAGCAGGCAGGTTATTTGCTGGAGGGGAGCAGAGGGGAATCTTTGTTTAGGTGATTTTTTTCTTGTTGTTTTGTGGTTGGGTTTTTTTTTTTGGGGGGGGGGGGGGGGGCGGATTATAGGAGTTGTTTGTTTGTCTAAAATCTTCTCTACCATATCCATTGTTTCCTGGCACCCAGGCAACAGGTTGCTCCAGTGTGATCACAAAACTGCTCCAGTACATAAGGCACATGGGACCACAGCAAGTTTTAACTAACTGTACGAGCCTGGAGCAGACACCCACCAGGTCATCCTGGCTGACACACAAACTTCCATCTTCACATTCAGCCCCAGCCACAAGAACAGACAAAAGTCCTGTGACTCCTACAGAATCTACCACAAAAACAGGCACAGGACGGATCAAAGGTTCTAGAGGACAAATGGAACAAGCAGACACAGGTACCAAAATGCTGCTGATTGGAAGGGTTCATTCATCGGCACTTCAGCCTAAACAGATCCTAAGAATAGATGTGCAGAGCAGTTAACAGCTCAAGGGGGCTGTGCCAATCTCTGGGAAAGCACAACTCCTTCCATTTGCTGCTTCATGCTGCTACTGATTTCTCCCCTCTGAGGAGGACACATCACAAAAATCCATTTTGATGCTTAAAAAGGCATCAGAAAAACAGGGAATCCATTGCTTCCAATATCAAATCGCAATAATGAAGAGCATATAGTCAGGCATTTCATTTCAACACGTGTGAGCTTTTCTTGCAGCCTTTAATTTGCATTATGCACATCTTTCACTACGTCCAAATTCCCTTCTGAAAATGTAAGCCCCCTTTCAGTCTCTTCAGTAAGCTGAACAGAAGTGTTCAGCATTAAAGCCTCTGATCCAAAGTTTTCTTCCTGAACACTGAAGCACTCAGAAGCAGCGAACCATTCCAGTGAGCACCTCACTCTTTACACCCCCATCATCTTCCTGGCCAAGCACAACAGTGGAAGTGCTGTCACATTACTTGCTCACTGTGCCCCTAAAATTGCTCTCCCAGCTACTTCTTTCCAAACATCAGCCTTGATGCAGAAGGTAAGAGCAGAACTGTTAGAACTGAGACTCATAACTCTGCAGTTGGGTCATTAAGAACTCACCATGTAGGCAGCAGCCCAAGTCAGGAAAAAACCCAAAGCACTCCACAAGACTGCAGTAGTCTTCACTTTCCCATCTCATCAATCTATGGCTCATCCTCAAATTCTCTCCACTGCAATCCCACACCAGCTTCCATATCATTGATGAAAATGTGGATCATTGGTCCTATTAGGCATCTTAAGAGACCTCATTTAATTAGGATTCACCATCAACCAATGCCAATAATTGTAAATGAACACTAGAACAGCTGAAGAGGCTTCTTTTCCCAGATCCTTCATCTTCATATACCATAAAACAGGTTAGGAAACTCTGTCTGTTATTCGTAATAAACTGCCCTATAGACATTGCGGAATGCTAGGTTTTGGAGGAGGATTACTCAAGGATTCCAGGAAGGGAGACTGAATCAGATTTTCACACAGTAACAAATCAATGTCTAACAACTGGCTAAATACATTAGACATACAGTCATTTCTGTAGATTAATCCATTTCTAGACTCATGGAATAAAAGCACTTATCTTCAAGAGAAATTGTTTTTCATAGGTCATTTTTAAATAATGCCAAGTTGAGACAGGAGTAACTGTTATCTCTTTTGGTACTGAATTCGACAAAGCAATGACCAACCAACTTACTTTTCAGTTCTCTCTCTCCCTGCAGAGCTGCCTTCCCCCCCCATCTGCTGGAGCTTTCCTACAACCCCAGGTCCCCTCAGCCACCTCTCCCACCATCCCTTTGTTGTTATTGCTTCTGGATGCTGTTTGACAACCATGTCCCCACACAGTCAGGTGCCTGGGAGATATTTTATATGTTGCATATGGCGCAGGAAGGTCATACTTCTTTCACTCCAAGCACAGTCTGAAATACTTACACAGTAAGTATTCTGCATCTTTAGGTGGCAAAATCACTGATGTGTCTACACAGTTATCTTGTCCTTATACTCACAAAGTTTCTCCCAACTTTTGTTGTACCAGCAACAGTCAACTGCTACCTAGCTTTTAAATTAGTCATATTAAATTTTTAATTATTTCTTAGGTTTGTGATATCTTAGCTGATACTCCCACAGTTTTGTGTCATAGATCATTTTACTCAATTCCATGTATCGTCATTCCATTTCCACCTTCCCTCTGTCTTCAAAAAAAACTCATTTCCTGTCCGACAGAAATTGAATGTTCCCAAGCACAGCTGAGATTCACAAGACTCTCACTTGAGAGGCAGCTACAGAAATCCTCTGTCACAGATGACCCATGTAGTCTTTCCTTCTGTTGGAGGAAAAAGTGTTTTGCTAGAAGCCTCTGAAAAGGTATATAACAGCCATAGATAACTGTCATATAGATCCCACTTCTCATCAGTCTTACTTAGTTCAGCATCCAGTAGCCATCAGGGAGCAGACAAGACACCCACTGGAAAGGGAGAAGGCAGACATCATCTTCGCAAAGCCCTTTTTATCTTCAGATCTCAGTGTAATCCTTTTATAATTTAAGGGGCAACTTCCTCAGTGGACCAAATGCCCCAGGGCAGACCTCAGTGACTTCATGGCACTGCTTATGTACAGTCTCTGCTGCTTTAATTAGCAGAAGCCCCATAACTGCTGTGATGAATCCTAGTCCTTGGATCTAGGGGAAAACCGGTGATCAGTTTAACACTGTCACCACAAACAACTGCAGCAGATAGGCATGTTAAGATTCTTATTCTTGGTCCTACAGTCAGAAAGCTAAAAAGGATTAAGCACAAAAATCAAAAATAGCTCCTTTCATCTGCCTCCTCAGGTTTAGTTACTGCATTCGAACAGTAGCCCTCTAATCAAGAGAGCCCTGCTTGTTCATGAGGTGAACTGTAGCTCAACAAACCTTTCAAGCACTAGTTCTGCCATCTGGCAACAGCACTGAGACCTGTTCCCAGACACACACACAGAGCTGATAATTGCCCTCACGTGGAATTCCAAGGCACTGCAATTGTTCTGGCATTCAAACCTCCATGAGCTCCAGATGTGAATTTTGCATCTTTATCAGAAAAAGATATTACAAATTGCGAGATTTCTGCCACCCCCACTTCCAAAATACTTTTCATTTAGCTCTCAGCAGTTATTCATCATCTTCTACAGCGCCAGCAGCAAACAAGAATATCGTGTAGACCTGCAGATAAGCATCGTGAATTCATACCAAGGAAGAAAGTGTCACATTTCTGCTGCTTTCCCCGCATCCATGGATTTGACACACTGAGCAGCTGCCCAGTGGGGAACAAAGTTCTTTTCAGGATTGCTTTATAGGCTTTTCTTTTTTGCAACGCTCAAATTCATTTCAAAGCATAATGAAAAGGTCACAGACATAACCTATGCACTGAAAGTGGCACCTTCATATTCTTTAAGCTATATGTTTAAGAGAAAGAGGAAAAAGGAGAATTTGAAGAGACTTACATTTTGCTTCAGAGAGATTCTGATTAGGCGACCAGACCAGCATGCCGAGGTTCTCTCTCTCCTGACTTCGTCTGGCAAGTTTAGCTTCAGAGAAAACAGATACAAACCATGTTATAGAGAAAGTAATTTCAGATGCAAAATGGATACTAAAGTAACTTACCGCACATCTGCAGCTTTTAATCAAGCTACGAAACCCATCTGTGGAATCAAAAACCCTATCTTCCCATTCAGACCTGAGGCTTTTCCTTGTGTTTTTTTTTCTTTCCAATGCATCACTCCCTATATAACATGACAGATAGCACAAACTCACTCTTTCAAGCACTGCACTAAGCAGCATACATTAGATCTAAATTAAAAGTTAATTAAGGTTTCTCTTCTAGCATACTTGATTTTTTTTTTCCAGCCATTGCTAAATGAAAAGGGAGGAGCAGTGCTCAGGCTGCAGGCCCCACGTCGGGTCATGTCACTTAGATGAACACTTCAGGGTACGTGCACATGAACCTCTGAGATTTCACTTCTGAAAACCTCCTCTCTATCCCAAAAGCCCTCCTATGCCTCCGTCCCCACATCAGAGTGTCTCAAATCAGCCCTTTTACTCAGCCAGTTCAGAGAAACTCTGGTGCATCACACTTGTGAGAACCAGCCTGGCATTAGCCAACTTGGCACCGGCTGAGAGCGAGAGCACCAAAAGCAAAGAACCACAGTTAAATGTACTTAGGAAGAGAGCAACCTCAAGGTAAAGGTTAAGTTTCAACAGCACATTCTCACTAAGCTACTGTTTTAGGGTGCTGAGCAATCAGAAGAGGAGGAGGAGGAGGAGAGAAGGAAACTTGCCCTGTGAGTCAGTAGCACAGTCAGCTCAGCCACCCATCCCATCCCAGCAAGCAGCTCATGTTAGGTGCCCGCAGCACTCCTGACACTGCAGAGCTCCACGTAACGCTGCAGCTTTATGCAACATTTCAACACAGTGCTATTTTCTCTGCACCACCATTTTGTGATACATGGAAAGACAACAAGTCAGAAAACTAGTGACATGGAAGGTGCAGTGCCAGGGCCCTGACGTCTCATCGCACAATGAAATCAGAGCACTACCTGCTCCTCAATCTCCAGTGCACCAGCAGCAGCTCCTGGACACCTCAACAGGTCAGAAGGTTCAGCAGTTACAGTACCATGAATGCCCATGGTCTGATCACTGTTAGAATCACAGAACTGTTTGAGTCGGAAGGGACCCTTACAGGCCACCCAGTCCAACTCCTTGCAGTGAGCAGGGACACCCACAGCTCCATCAGGTACTCAGAGCCCCATCCAGCCTGACCTTGGCTGTCTCCAGGGATGGAGCACCCACCACCTCTCTTGGCAACAGAGAGGTTCTTAACACCAAATCTGCTCAGCTAAGAACACAGGGTTAGATGACAAGGTACTTCAACATCAAGTTTAAAGCAAATATAGCATGTATTGGAAGGGGAAGACCAGCAACATACTAACAAGGAACTAAAATTTTACTTTTAATTACCCAGACATCAGCCTACCTTATTTCCTAAGCCTTGCCAGAAAACTAAGTTTATTTTCACCACCATTTTCTCAGTTTTTGTAGCAAGCCTGGCAGTAGATACAGAACTTCTATATCACTTTTTTTTCCTTTATACTTTTTTTTTAATCCAAGGATAGCAACTGCACACACAACATATTTTGTACACAGTCTGTGTTCTTTACTATCTATGCTAGGCAGAAAACCAGGAGTGAGAAATACAAAGATAGCCTCTGGTGGAGAATGCATCCACATACAGAACACAAAAGGTGTCCAAATTTAAAACGACATAGCTTGAACTTTACAAAAAGTCTTGCAACTCTTAGGATTAAATTTTATTTTCTCCTCCATATTAACTCTAGGTCAGGAATACAAAGAAAAAGGCAACCTTAAGCCTCTGCTTCATCAAATTCTGCTCCTCACTCTCCCTACTCCACAATCTGGCTTGGTTTTTTTGGGTTTGAAACATGGGAAAAGAAAGCAAGCTTTCTCTCACTTTGTATCACACTGAAAAGCACTTTCACATCCCCTAAAAATACCTATAGAAACCAATAGGATCTCCAGAAGTTAAACCCTTCCAGTCCCAGTACCAGCTCAGCTCCTCACACCAGCAACCCAGAGTTGCAGGAACCCCTGAAAAATCACAGAATATCCTGAGCTGGAAGGGATCCATGGGATCAATTCCAAGGGGGACACTGTGCAGCTCCCAGGAGCCCCTCCTGAGAGGGACACAGCACGAGGAGCACAAACATGAGGGAATTCCTTTCCCCATCTCTTCTGCACAAAGGCTGAATTCAAACACTCTACACTTTAGTGGCAAAACTGAAAAGCCAAATGCATGTGATCCATTACATATTTTACATAAAAACAGTCATTTAAGAAGGGCAAGGTTTATACTTTTTCAGGGTAACAATTTAGGGTCACTTTGCTTGTTTAAGCAAGTGCAGTTACAGCAGGGCAACCTGCATTTAAGGAAGCTGTACGCTGGCAGACAAGGCCACCTGACATTTAAGTTAATCCTGCTCTTATACCCATACTACTCACCTTAGAGAACAAGGCATGAGGCCTGTTCTAAGCAGCACCTCCTTAGCTTTGTTCCAGAGCCAAACTTCAGAGGGGAAGCAAGTTCCCACTGCCTTCACCAAGCAGAGATGGGCAGCCCAGCTCCTCTGATCAGGCACAGGATCATGGCTCTTTTCCATAGCCACCCTCTTCCCTCATCCCCAGAACATACCCTGCACTATATCCTCAGGGGCACAGACAACTCTTTGATGGACCGTACGAAAAAATAACAGACAGACAGATCCAGGTTAAAACTCTTCATGTGAAGAAAAGGTTATTTTTGAAGTCAGTCCTGTTTACAGATCTGGTTGACAGCACAAGCCCACAAACAATTCACCCGGTACAAGGGAAAAAATGAGGCACGACATGCTACCCATAAGCCAATGTTATCCTAAAAGCAGCAGTGTTGTTTTCTGTTTTTGAGCTGGGAGGACACATCTCAGCAACATGCAGCTGACCACAGTGCCTTTGCAAAGCAGAGCCAATGCTGCTATCTGAGTTACCACCATTCCTCTGCTTGTAGGCTGACATCCTCCAATCCCAAGAACAGCAACAGTTCTTCTCAAGCTTTTGGAAACCTGTTGCAATGATTTCCACAAAGAAGGGAGGGGAAAAAGAAAAAAAAAAAAACCCTACAAAAAAAAAACCCAGAAACCACAAGAGGGAGGTTTCATTCAGCAGCAGTCAGACTCCAAGAGGCATCAGACTGATTTAAAACAAAATATGTCTTGCCTCTGAGTCTTTTTAAAGCATCTCTCCCCTGCTGTGAAGGTTGCTGCAAGGGACAGCCTTGCTCATAAGCATCTGTCTGCTCAATTTGCACTCACATGCAGAGATGTCAGCCCCACTCTCCCACCAACACCCACACAGTTTAAAGCCTCAGAGTCTAGCTCAGACCCCACAAGTGATCCCAGCTCAGAAACCAGGAAGAAAACAAAAAGGAAAGTGAATGTCAATACAAAAAGGACTCCTAAAGTCCTCCTTTCCTCCTCAAGCCATGTACTGTTGCAGTCTCTCCAAGGAGGAAGAAGAGCTTCTGCCCTACCAGGACCTTCTGAAGAAACAGCAGAAATATGGAGCTTGCAAGTTCCTTCCAAGGAACTTGCAGTCACCGGGTCCTAAACATCCTTGCAAATTCCACGATACATGTATCAACTCATCCCTGGGGTCTGGAACTGCTCCTCAGACCAGGGAGCACAGCCTCCAGTCCCACAGTCCCAGAGCAACACCCACAACCTCACCAGCAGCCTGACATACATGTATCCATGTATCATAAGGGGCTTCCTGCATATGTTGTAACTTCTTATTTTCTCCATGCAAACTTAAGCTATGTTAGTGCTAAAATTAAGATTGTATGAACAAGCTGAGTGCTGAACATGCTGCTCAGTTTGTCATCATGAATGAATCGTGTTGGCATGAAACCACAGATCTGTGTTGGGGCTCTTTCCAGAGCAAAGTAAGAGCGAGGACACAGGTGTAAGCCCTGCAGGCTCCTCAGCCACCATGCTGCTCCATATGCACAAATTCTGCCAACCAGATAGCAGGACCACAAGCAAGAAGTGCACTTCTCTCCCAGCCTGTGCCAGGGTGCTGTGGTCAGGATTTCTTTTAGAGGTTTCAAACAGAAACTACTACAGGCCACTGCTAAAGTACTGAGCAGTGTCAAATGTGCAAAGTCTCCCCTGCAGGTCACAGTGCCTTCCTCAGGGGGTTGGAAATACACAATGACCTCTATGGTTCCTTCCAACGTAGCTAATTGTGTGGCTCTATGACTGATTCCAACCCCTCCCCAGTCCAAGTGAGCCATAGAGCAGCTGCAGTCATCAGCCCAGAAAGAAAGCTGTAGAACACAACTCCTCATCCCAGTCAGACCTCTGTTCAGTGGGGTGAGCCAAGAACCTTGGAGCACCTGAGTCAGAAGACCAAAGGGTGAAGGCAGCATCTCACAGCAGGAGCCCATCCAACACCTTGGTGCTACTGTAGGAAGAGGGGCCCTGCCCAGCCAGCATCACCCTACTCTCTCCTCACACGCTTGCTTCCTCCTTTCAGTTCTGGCATTTATCCATCTGAACCAAGCAGCTCCGCTAAAACTAACCTTGCAAAATAAAAAGCAACCAGCATTCTCCCTGAGTTATTATATCAAATCAGTTGGCTGTGAGATCAAACAGCACAGTGGGTGCACAGGGAACAGCAGGCTCATGTGAGGGGCTCTGCCTTCATGCAGAACTTCATCCCGCTCCACAAGCCATAGCAGGAGTCTCTCCGGGCAGAAACAAACCAGGGAATAGGCAGAAGCTCTCCCTCCAGCACAGCACAGCTTTGTGCTGCCTGAAGGACTGCGTGCGCAATCCCCACAGGAACAGAGGGCAGGCAGGACACCTGGAGCCCCAGCCAGCCCAGAGCTCTGCAGTTCTAGCCTGATACATCCCAATTCATTTTTCTTTTCCCAGCTAGAAGCATAATGTGCCAGAATAAACTCAGAGGCTCCTCAGGAAGCCACCCACCACCATCACCTATCTTCTGCTACCGCATGGAGAAGCAGTGCCAGCTCACACCTGGGTTTCTGCAGTTGAGGGAGATGCTCCATCTTGTAGCTCTGCCCAAGGATGCTCCCACCACGGCTGCATCATTCAAGAGCATGCTCTACTGGTTCTGGCACCTTTCCTGACCCTTCAGAGGTATGACCGTGGTCTCCTGCAGATGCCAAGACACACTGCTCCTACCTCCACTCTGCCAAGTCAGGGTGAAGCTCTGTAAGGGAGGATTCCCAGCCCTCACACCTTCCTCTGTTATCCTTTCAGCAGTCTGTACAGGGTTGGGTTTTTTTGATTGTTTTTTTTGTTTTTTTCTTTTGCTGTCTGCATAAGGCATTTCAGAGCTGTGGGAGCCCTGTGTTTCAAAGGAGAAAAAATACACTGTAACACATCACTATGAGGGCATTGCAACACAGGCCACAAAGAGGGGGCATCTGCTGCTACTGAATTCCTCTGTTAACTAAGACAGCAAAAGGTAACCCAGAGAAAGAACAGCCAGGTGCTTGACACAGATACACGTTGTTCTATCTTTTTTGGCAAGAAAGAGCAAGCAAATCAACACAGCTTATTAAAAAAAAAAAAACAAAAAAACACTTCCCATAGGACAGGGAATTCTTCAGGTACTGACTGATCTTTTGTCAGGCATCAGTTAAGAAAAGGTATCCAGATCTAAACAACATATTAAGTTATTGAAATCCCAAAGGTACAGGACAGCAGAACACCCACCTGCAAAGGCTCCTGCATTACTAACAGCACTGTTTCCTCCTCCCTCCTAATAAATGGCATTAATTCACCATTAAATCACATACTGCAAGTTTTTAAGAAGTCTAAGAAGCACCCTCTTACTTCTAAAATGCAACCCTTGACATCATCTATAAAACAAGCACTGCACAGTATACAGAGGTGAATGCATGTTTTCACTATTTGGGGAGGTGCTGGAGCTGATATGGAGTAACTTAGTTGCTGAAGGCTGTTCAAAGCAGTTTTGGACTTCTAGTGAAGTGAGACTAAACAAGTGCTTCCATTCCCAAATTCTGTTCTTTCTTTCTTGATGCTGACCTTGTATTTACTGCACAGGGTAAAACCCCTGTTTACAGTACTCATGAAGCAAAACAGGACAAAGGAGACACGGCTCCTACAGTTTGAAAAGCCATTTCTTACTGGGCCACTCATATTGCCTGGGCTCACAGCATCACACTCGTAAGTGCACAGCATTTACAGCAATGAAATACTTATGGAGCACAAGAGAATTCAAGCAAAATTAAGAGCTGGGAGAAAAGCCATCCCCACCTTCCTTCCCTGTGGCTGACATTGGTGTCTGAAGCAACAGCTCGACGCCACGTGGAGAACTGCTGCCCGGCTCCTTCCTCCTGCACGTGACTTTCCAGCTCAGCACACAATGCTGCAACCCCCTTCCCTCTGCCTTCTGAGAACTGCCTGGCTTTAGCAGCCCGTGCCTCCTAGCAATGCTATATTTGTACATGCTACAGCACAGCTTTACATGTAGCAGAATTTTCTAAACGGGAATCCTGCAACTTAAGGAAGGCTTTTAATTAAGAAGTTATAAATTAAGCAGCGGCTAGCTCTTCCTATACTTGACTACACCCGACTGGCACTGCAATCTATATGCAAATAAAGTTCTGAGGACATTTCTGTATCTGCCTGGGGAAACAAAGGCCACAATTCGGGCTTAGGTACAGAGCCATGGCACTGCACATGCAGACTGAAGGGCCTACTGCTTCAGAGTAACTGTGCTGCAAAACCCACAGTATCTCACACCTCACAGCAGTCTAAAAACATACATATATATATATATATACACACACACTGCTTTAAAAAAAAATCACCCCGTTAAAGATTAATCATCCAGCAATGATTACAAAGGTCACTCTGTAGTGATAAAAAATTATCACCATTAGAAAGGCTGGAAGAGAAAATGAGGAAAAAAAAAACATGGAAAGCAATATAGTTTCTTTTTTTTTTGTCCAAGTAACCAAGTTCAAACACTAGGTCTGCACTTCACATTTTAGGATTAAAAAAAATAAATAAATGAACTTTAAGAACATATCCGGCCTAAGCTGCCTTGCTAGTTTATATGCCAGCAATAAAGCAGAAGCTGCAGTCCACGTTGTGCCTGCAGCCCAGGCCAGGCTGAACAAAGCCGAGCAGATGTTGAGGCCTCGCCTTCATATTTTTCCTGAATAACACAAGTCTGCTCATTCTTTCCTGCAAGCAGGTGGCACCAATGTGCAGCCAGAGATGAAGTCTGAATAACTATACAAGCAAACAGCCCTTCACCATATACTTTAAGAGTGTAAAATTATTTTTCTATATGCATGCAATTCCAATCCAGGCATCGCCAGGAGTTCTGCATACACAAGCCCTGCAACCCTTGGAGGAGCAGGAAATCCATTAGCATAACATCAGAAGTATGGATACACCCCCCACACGCAGCACTGAGAATCACACCTCTGCTAATCATGGCAGGCTTTTGTCTAGACATGGCTGGGTTTGGTAGGGAGAGGGAAAGAGGCAGAGTTTCTTTAAAGAAAGAGCCGAACTATTAAATTAAGAGGAGAAAACGCATGTTTGGATGAGATTTTACCAAAGATCTCTAGCCTTTTTAAAATGTAAAGATTTGCAATGTTGATTTATTTTTTTTTTTAATCAAAAGGAGGAGGGTTGATAACTGTATGTAATGCAGTCCTGAGCACAGAACCAGAGCAATGCTCGTGCACATCAGGCTGCAGCTCCTGCAGGTTCCCTGCCCCTCTGCAGTGTGCTGCCCCACAGTATTCACCCAGAGCAGGTAAATGTACACATACTGGTAGTTCTGACAGCCGAGCCACAGCCCCAGTGCAACAATTGATGCTGGTTTCTGCTCAGCCTCCCTGAACGCTGACCTGACAAGAGGATTCCTTCCTTCCCTCCTCCATGCTATTTCCCTTCCACTTTCATTTCAGTGACCAAGCCATGCCTACGTGCATGCAAGAAAGATCTGAATACAGAAACCTACAGTGAAAGAATTATAAAAAGGAACAATTCTTGCACGATTCTCTCAAGCGCCAGGTTTACAGTGCTGACAAATATTTAGGTGCTGCCAAACCTATTGAAAGCCAAACTGACAAGAAAGCAAAGCTAAGGCAAACGTCTTCCTTTCTCCACCATAGACAGTCATTCCGCTGCCTCCTCTGTTCCTTGGCAATCACAGACTCCTACACACAGCTCTGCACCCACTCGGCCTCCCATTTCTCTGTGCAGCCAGCCCCCAGCTCTTCCCACCCACTTCCCAGCTCCTCTGCCATGCTCCCCCACCCCACCAAGAAGTGCTGCTCAGATTATTCACTGACAGCACTTAGGGATAACATATGAGAGCAGGGCAAGAGCAGAGACTTCCTGAGCCTGGCACTGCATCTGCATCACTGGATTTAATGGCTTTTCATGGAAGGAGGAAAAAAAAAGTCCATCAAATTGTCTAATTCCTTTTGAACCCATTTATAATTTTGGCATCTACAACATCCTGTGGTAGAGTGCTACAATTTAATTATATGTTTACTGTCTGAAGAAGAACAAAGAAAACCCATGCACACACTCCCTTCTCAGCTCCGAAGCTGCCACCCAGTCATTTCATTTGGTGGCCCCATTTCCTGGCTCACGAGAAGCAGAAGTAACTGTGCCCTGTGCTCACCTCCTCCTTGTCTCATACTGTGTCACAGAGCCTCTTACCACACTCCTCTCGCTCATCTGCTTTCCAGGCAGGACAGCCTGGGTGTTGCTTCTCTCTGGCACTGAGAAGGAGAACCGTTTCTGCACTTTATCTTCTTATCTCACAGCTCTGAGAAACATGTATGCACGAGGGAGGGATGAAAATGGGGCACAACCAGAACTGCACACACTGTTCGAGAAGAGGGTACACCATGGATTTATAAAACATGCCATAATTAGGTTCTGTTTTGTTCTCTGATGCTTTCATAACAGCTTTTAACAATACACTTGCCTTTTCACCATTACCAGTGAGTTGATGAAAAAACCACTATAACTCCCAAGATCTCTATCTAGAAATGCAGCAGCTAATTTAGAGACCACTATTGTATACATACAGTTAAGGGCTGCTCCACTCACTCATCCCCTTTCCCCTCCCACCCCCATCTAAATACTGTTTACCACTAAACAACAAGTTTCACCTGTCATTTTTATTGCCATGCTGTCACAAGACTGATCAAGTTGCCCATTCTTCCCTGCCACAAGTAAATATCCACAGTCCCCCAGCTACTCCCTCCTTTTTCATATACTGTCTTTACATATCGATGAAGGGACAATCCAGCTGTTAATAGTGAAAACAAGAAAGGAGAAAAAAAAAAAAGTGTCTTTTGAAATGGAAAGTACAGAAGTGCTGCTTTTTCCAGAGTGAGAAGTGCACAGTGGCTGCTCTATAACTACAGGTTGTGGGACAACTCTGGCTTCCCTGGGCTTCCCAACCACCTTGCAGATGGCCTAACAGGAGGAGCAAAGAGCCCAGGGGTTTACCTGAGCCTGTGGGTTCCCCAACCCTTCCCCGTGAAGGCAGGGATTCAGACCACTGATACAAGCACGCCCCACCTGCCAGTGTCAGCCACCCTTCCCCATTCCCCAGTGCTTTTTGGGAATAAACCAGGGCAGAGGTAAACAGGATTTTTGTCTGTGCTTAGAAAAGACACACTCACAACCTCAACTTCAGAAAACCTTAAAATTCCTTATTCAAAAACCAGGCCCAGCTTCCCTGTAAAGCTTCAAATTTCACAGCACACACAAGTATTTGCAACCCAATCAAGCACCATTTTACTCAGCTTTCCCACATGCTAAGGACCAGCTGGACAGTTTCTATTGCCCAATGCAAGCAAGTCAGAGCCATGTTAGCAAAGAGATTACTTTTCGATGCTTTCAGCAACACCCCTTCCCTTCCCACCCATCCAAAGTTCACACTACAGCATCCTCTTGAGATAGCTCACACTGATTAGTGAAAGTAACCACTGCCTAGAAAGCAGCGTTATAAAATGCAGATTCTTGCCTAACTGAAAGTACTACTGACCACTGTGTGGGAATACAAGAAGCAGTGCAGCCATCCCAAAGGACACTGGCCGGGCTGGCCAACTCAGCTCTACCACAGCTAATGCAGCCAATTCTACCTCCGGCTGATTCTCCGTGGCTTACATGAGTGCCTCGGCCGGCAGCGGCAGAGATTGCAGCCTCTGAAAGGAGGCCCCAACTTGCCATACTGATGCAACTATCTCCAGGAAGACACCTGTCCTCAGGCCAAGATGAGTGTAAGAGCAGCTTATATATCAAATCCCACCCCACAATCTGAGTCACGCACCAACGCGGCGTGCAACTGCAGTCACCAGGCTGCGAGCATGCCCAGTTTAACCCACACAAATCCGACTTCTAAACATCTGTGACAGCTACATATCCTCTTCTCACCCCCTTCCACGACAGTCTCCCAGGTCCTTATCCTCACAGCACCCCTACAGTCATACTGGAGCCTTTATCAGCACACAAACAGCTGAGCCAGGCATGCAGAAGCTGAGCCAGGTTTCCTAGGACCTGCATTAGAGCCCTCTCTATGGGTCATCCTTCCTCATCATCCCACTCTCAAAAATGCCGAAATCAAATAGGAGCCCATAAATAACACATTCAGTATTTCAAATCAGATTGTAAAGCCTCAATCTGCTCCCGGTTCTCCTTGGAGATGACTGCTGTATTCATTAGCTCACAGGCTCCCCAAGGCACAGGCAGCGCCTCTCCTGCTGCCTGCACACCACACCGGGTGCTGGAAGGATATATATCCAAAAACACAAAGTTGGATGTAATGTGTCCTTAAAATGCAGGCTGCTCCTGAAAGCTACTAGATCACAATTTTCCTACGAATTTCACAAGTCAGGTAGTTTTTTCCCTCATTTTTGCCAAACTTGGAGAAGTAGTAAGTACTATATTTATATGCAGCTAGGAAACATGACAGATCTTATAACTTTATCTCTAACATTCAACTTTCACTAGATGACTTTCCAATGCAAGTCTGCTGGATTCTCTCCTCCTCCCCCAGTCTCCAAAAGACTCTCAGAACAAGTCTGTCTTGCACCCACATTAATAACTTCAGAGCATGATAACTAGGAGAGCTCCAACACCTCATTCTTCACTGCTCCTTGCACTCACTCTTCACTGAGTGCTGCCCATACTCCCACTTCATGTTGAAGCATAAGCAATCCTAAAGAGTGCCCGGGAGCCATGGCTGGGGGAGAAGAGATGTTGGCAATGGGCAGCAGCAGGAGCACTGGTGGACAGAGGAGCAAAGAGGGGCACAACCCTGAAAGGATGTTGGATTTTCCTGAGCTGCCTTC
>JAPSGF010000001.1:47029127-47055213 GCA_035772895.1 Perdix hodgsoniae | reverse complement strand
ACACAAAGAGCAGAAGGGAAAAAAGCAGTGTGCTAGGGGAAGGGGGACAGGAAGACCAAGCCCTGCTCTGCAGCCATCACTGCACGGCGGGGAGCACGGAGGGGACAGTAGGGTGAGGCAGATAAGGAGAAAGCAGCCAAGTGCCAGCCTGGCAATGCAGATAAATGCAGCCAAGCCCTGGTGGAAGGAGGAGTGCAGTTTGGTGGGAAGCAGAGGGTGGAACTTGGTCCAGTGCCCCGGCAGTGAAGGAGGAGCAGCTGCCTGGCAGAGCAGGAGGAGCATGCAGCACATCTACCTGTCCTGCAGCACGTCTCTGGCACCACGTGCTGCAGTGCAGCCCTCACACACATGCTGATATACAGCCACGAAATTAACTTAATTTTACTGTGTTCAGGGCCATTACTCTCTCCAATCTGAGGACTAAAATCCCATTCAGGACTTAAATGCGTCTTTATTGAGGCTGAAAACTCTGCAGTTTTCTCAAGTTTTTTTAAAAAATTGCTTTTAGGTTTAATTCATGCTCAGAGAAAAAAAAGAAAAAAAAAAATCACTCTCCTTCCTTCCAAAACCCATCATCTTAGCCAGAGCAGCCAGAGCATCTCTGCCTATGCAAGAGCAGAGAGGTCTCGTTTTCCTTTCCCACAAATTACATAATGGAAAAATGCAGTGGCCAGCTTCCAGCAGCTGTTTGATAGGAATACAGCTGTGCCTCTTCGTACATCAATTAGGTTGCCCCACGCTGTACTGGACAAATTGAAAACGTGACTGTTAAGCTTATTATCTTTACCCCGTGACCACTGGATAACTCCCTAAAAGCGACAAGCACCTCTCCTCAGGGCACCACACTGAGCTCCAACTGCTTTGGGAAGCATTCTGCAGTTCTCTGCACCCCAAACCCTGTGTTACCACCCTGACCACCAGAGCACTTTCTCCACACCATCACCTTCTCAGCATTGGTGACCCATGCAGATTTTACTGTTCTGCTTCCTCAGCACCAAACTTCAGCTCGCCCAGCTTGTAGAAAAGTGCTTAACAGGGTGTTAGACACATCCATGCAGAGGGGGAAAAAAAAATGAAGGAAAAAAAAGAGCAGCAACAAGAACAGGGCAGCGAGGGAAACAGAACACACAGGGACAGAAAGAGGACAGAGAGCCTCGGGGGAGGGACAGTATTTAGAAAAGCTGAGTTATTAGAGACTGAGAAGCTAAACCCTGCTAAGGTTGCTGGGGCCTTCAGGGGAGGAAAAAGAAAAAAAAGATCTGTACAGAGCTCCCTGGAGAACAGAACAGCCTCATGGGTAAAGATGTGGGCTGGAGCAGAGAAAAGCTGTGACACCCCGGCACCAGACAGGAAAGCTGGATGCCGAAGAACACAGGGCAAAGCAGGCCAGGGAGCGTGCAGCATTCACCTGCAGAGAGGGGTTTCACCAAGAGGACACTCATCAGAAACGCAGGGCCCTCTCTGTTTCTGCCTTGGCCTGCACCATTCCCATAGCACTCCTGGCAGAAAGTTTTGCATTTGCAGAAAGATGCTTTTCCCTGACATCTGGATTTCACAAGTCTCTTGTTTCATGAGAAGTATGTGGTCTATCCTTCAAGGCAACAAGAGAGGGGCTGTGAAACAAGGACCAGCCACCACCACTCTTAGTGCAGCTGAGCCAACCTGCAACCTAGACCTGAGCTGTAGCCAGCTTTGGCACACAGTACATCAGACTGCCAGGCTCCTGACTTCATGGGACTTTACGCTTTCCCCCAAACGATCACAGAGAAAGGAAGACAGAAGCTTCTTTTCTTAAAAAAAAAAAAAAAAAAATTACAAATCTGCTTTCTCACTGTGGTGTTCCACACCCATTACCAGCTGCCCCATGCTTGCTCAACAAGATGATCCCATTGCACCTGATGCTGTCCTGAATCAGAGGCATCAGTTTGCATGCAAGAAAGTTTAGACACCAGCTGCCTGTTGATTTTGGTCTTAACTTGCAAACAAAATCCCTCCAAAAGCCCTAATTTTCCCTTCCCCATAAGAGGTAACATTTCAGCCACCGGTATGAACAAGTTCATCCAAAGACATCAGTCTAACAGCAGTTCTAGGGTGAGGACCAGAGCCCCAGCATATCCCCCCTCAACCTCAGCATCTCACAGCATCACAGACTGGCTGAGGTAGGCAGGGACCTCTGGGTCCATCTGCTCCAATCCCTGCTCAAGCAGGGACACCCAGAGCAGGCTGTCCAGGACCACATCCAGGTGGCTCTTGAAGATCTCCAAGGAGGAGACTCCACTCTCTCCAGCCCCCTGGGCAACCTGTGCCATTGCTCCATCACCCACACAGCACTGCCTGATGGTCACACAGGACTTTCTATGGTTCAGTTTGGGCCCACTGCTTCTGGTCCTAGCACTAAGCACCATTTTGAAGAGCCTGGATCCAACCTCTCTGGTCCCTCCCTTCAAGTATTTATAGGCATTGATGAGATCCCCCTGAGGATCTCCCCCTTATGTAATAACCAGTCAGTATGTAGAAGAGTCACATGAGACTAGCACGGATGCTGGGAGAGCAGGTTTTAAATTATTCCTGCACAAGAAGGTACAATAATTTAAGCAACACCATATAAGATGTGTACTGTATTTGAGAGTCCTTGCACCCTTGACTATAGCAATGCACCAAGAACACAGCACTCCCTCTTCACAGCATGTTTAAATATCAGTGCTATCTCCAGTAGGGAACTCTGCAGCAGTTTCTAGGAAAGGTGACACCAGAGCACCGCAGTTTCCACACCTCCTCTGTTCGCTGCCCTTGGATAGCTCTTCGCCTGCAGTCAGAAGAGCTGGAAGACTTGTTCCCATTCAACACCAGCAATGTAACCTCCCTCCCCCACTTCCCAGCCAAGATCAAAGCCCTTCTGAAGATCCCACCCAAGCAGTCTATGTGGTAACAGAGTAACCACCCTTTCTCTCCCAATCCTCACTTAGCTGAAGGTGATGCTGTTGGAAAGATAAAGCTTTCACACACAGCTTCTAGGCTGCCTCTCCATTCCTGAAACAGGTCACGTGCCAGCAGGCTGAGCTTGTGCCCTGCAGTAACTCTCCACATAACACAAGGGCACCATGCCTTTGCTGTGCTGCACCACCTACAAGCAGGAATTTCCCCTGGAGGAGAAGAGAGACAAACGGGACGGGAACGTCGTACTGGGCTATGGTACACAGAGACAAAATATAAGCTTTTTTCTCCTCCAGCCTTCTCCTGAAGGAAGAATGCTGCGGAGCTATCCCCCCCACAAGCTGTATGCGTATCCATCGCAGTCACCCAGACCACTACAGTGCCATGACGGAGCCTCTTTAGGTGGTCACCTGCTCTCTCATCAGGTTTAGGATTGCTCACATCAATCTCCATACTGTGAGGGATACCTCCATACTTCCTAAACTGAGGCTGCAAGTCAGACGTGAAGGTCAAGGATGCGCTATTAGCACTGCTAAGAAAGCAGATTTCTGAGATCCCTTCTGCTGTTTCTACAGAACCATCAGTTTTGGCCACTAAAAACCGTAACACAAGGGATTATTTATTTTAAATAGAAGCAGCAATTATCATCCTCAAGTTCACAGTTTAGCTATACCAGCAATCTCCTCCTACGTAAGCTTGGCTCTTTTGTACAGATCTCCCTTGTAAGCACAAAACTCTACCACTTCCATCATTGCTCAAAAATATGGGGAGTTTCCTCTGTTCTTCCCTTTTCTTTGTCACGGTGCTATTGTACGTGGCCTTGAATCACCATACTCAACAATGCCTTGCCTCTAAAACCTTGTGAAGCAGAAAGGCAACTGTCCCAGACATCCAAACCCTTGGCAGCATGGGGCATGCACACACAGGACAAAGGGAAAGATGTATGCCACACCCCCTGTTCTCACAGGTTGGATGCCATCTGTCCTGGTGCACTATAGCATAAACATCACTCTTGATCACCCTATGCATCATCCAGAGGCAGCATTCTTTGAAATTTTGAGATATGAGAAGAAAATTAGTTTTGTTTTGTTTTTTTTTTCTTTCTACCTGCTCTTTCCCAGAATTTTTCTAAGAAATCAGCTGTAAGAACATGAATTTCATTTACTAGCCTGGGAATTAGAATCACATCATGCATAATTGAGTTAGCACATCAATTTTCATCGGATATGCTTTCAAATAAAACTCTTCAATGCAAGGTACATTTGTTGCTATTCTGAAGTGAGACCAGTACATCACAGCACAGTAAGGTAACAAGTGTATTTGCTGCCAGTTGGTATCTCTCTAAAATGAGACAAAGCAGGGAGGAAAAGTGTCAGAAATAGAAAGTATCCATATTGTTAACTCAAACAGAAAGTTATATATACTCCGGGCTCTGAACCAGTACATGAAGACCTAAGGCAAGGGTAAAGAAACAAGTGCAATATCCCAGTCTAAATAAAAATGTCTTTTGCTGTAACGTGGTAACTGCAAGGACTAAAGGTAAGTCCAGTCACACAATAACATTTCACATACTGTTTTTTTTTTTTCTCCATTATTGTTTTCAACAAAGCAAACATTTTAATTAATTACAAGAAATCCTCTGAACAACTCGGGTGCTGCAGTGATCTCCTTTTAAAGCCTTTTCACCTCTAACCCTTTCTGATTGTTCTATGCTGGACTTAGGGAGAAGAAAGTAGATTTTGAGCACAAATTACTTACTCTTTCTTCCCCTGTTATCAAGTTCTCACATTTAGTACATTACATCCATGACCTTTCTACAGAGACTAAACACTGTCTCATGCACTGCTTCTTTCCCTGCAGAACTCCCTGGCCTTCTTGGAACACTATGCTATGTTGATGAACTGATGAAGGAGTCAAAGGTATCATCCACTTGGTGTTTAGTCTCTGCGCCAGTTCTGACTTTAAGCCCACAATTTACAAGACATCCATAAAAACAAGACTAATTCATTTGGAAAGGACCTACAAAGATCATCAAGTCCAACTGCCTGATCACTTAAGGACTAACCAGTAGTTAAAGCACATTACGGAGGGCATTGTCCAAATGCCTCTTGAATGCTGACAGCAGCCAAGGGGCATCAGGTACCTCACCAGGAATCCTGTGCCAGTATCTCACCACTCTTATAATAAATATATTTTTCCTAACATCCAGCCTGACCTTCTCTTGTTACAGCTTTGTGCCGCTCCCATCCTGCCATTCCAGGAATCTCTGTTTCCCCTCCTCAGGGAGCTATATGGAAGTACAGAATCATAAAGTCATTAAGGTTGGAAAAGACCTCTAAGACCACCTAGTCCAATCCCAATCCATCCCTACCATGTCCACTGATCACATCCCTCAGTGCCATATCTACACATTTCTAAAACATCTCCAGAGACAGTTTATTCCATCACCCCCCTCAGCAGTGAGGTTGCCTCTCAGCCTCCTCTTCCCCAGCCTGGACAGCCCAATGCCCTTGGCCTTTCCTCACAGGACATGCCTTCCAGTCCTGTCATCAGCTTAGGTGCCCTCCCATGCAGGCTTTCAATGACCTTAACAACCTTTTTATAGTGTGGAGCCCAGAAATGCACTCCACGTTCAAGGTGAGGTTGCCCTAACATTAAATATAGCAGGAAAATCACCTCTTCATTTATTAAAATGAACAGAGTGAACTATTTTCTTCCTGTAGACCTTAAAGATCTGTTCCTTGGAATGGGAATCCCTGCATTTCATTACTGATTTATGAAGACCTTACCTTTATACAGCCAGGAGCTGTAAAGGAGACCCATGTTTTCTCTTGAGCACACTTACAACAAAAGCTTAGACGTCTGCTATAAAGCATATGCACTGCAGTTCTGAAGAATAAGCTGTATGAAAATGGATTTATTTCCAACTACCACTGAAAGTGACCGAGGACAAGAAATAAAAGGACTTGAGATACTCCGCAAAACTATTCACAGAAGTGCTATACATGGCACAGGGACTGTCGGAAATCAGGCTCTGCTCCCTGAGCAGAACCATCTTCCTTTGTGCCTTGATTTTCCTCCAGCCTTCAAACCCGCAATAACACTCAGCACTTTGCAGACACACACACACAGTGCCAGAAAGTCTGAACAAGATCATCAGCACAGCACACCAGGCTCCACGGCAGAAAACACTGCCACATGCATTCAGGACAGGCACCAACAGTCCTTGGAAGTATATTCACCACAGTGCACTCCAAGTTGAGAAGAAAGTCAAAGGGAAGTGACAACCTCCTGGAGGTAATGGTGGCAATAGGCTTCCATTTAACACATCTTTCTCCCAGTATTAATAGCTTGCCAAGAGAAGATCACCACATTTGCCTGTGGAGGAGGTTAAAAAAAAAAAAAGTTCTGCAGCAGGGCAGCTTTGCAGTCACACCCTTAATTATTTCATAACTTTTCCAGTACAGACACCAACAGCAAATGCAACTTGTCCATCCAGTTCCAGTGCAGGTGGGAGCAGACACCGGTGGCAGGCCAGTTACCTGGGCAGGTTGTACAGGACTCCTGCTTCACATCAGCCATTCCAGTGACCTAGATATCAGAGGTCTCCCTAAAATGGTTCCTGGCCTTAGGGGACAGAAACTTTTTACTCCAGCGGTGCCATGAAAGGTGACCTTAGCTTCACAGCCTCAAATTGGTATGTGAGATGCCTTTCCTACCTAGGAAAGGTTACAGCTTCACAAACAACATTTTAAGATCTCATAAAATCCCTTCCTAAACAGGAGACTCCAAAGGAAGGAGAATAAAGGATGGGGGAAAAGCAAGCCATTCACAACTGGCTGGAGTTCTTTCACAACAGTTACACAGCCTTAGGTAGAGCCGATTAAATTTACACCTTACTCAGCTCACATAGGAAAAGCTTTTTAGCAAAGACAAAGTCAGAACCCTACACCTCTGCAGATCTGTTGCCAGAGTTGTGCTACACTCCTTAAACCCTACTTGAAGCAACACTGCAAGAGAATGATACCTTCATATCTGAGAGAAGAGTTCCTCACGTTCTTACACCCAGAGGTTTCACTGCAGAGTACAGTCTGACTACCTATAGCTGCTACTCCAAGTAGGAACAGTCATGACATAATCCAAACCTCTGTACAGGTATGGAAAATGAGAGCAAATGGAGCAGTTTTACTCAGTGGAAGAAGCAGTCAGACCACATTTTACTTCCACTCTTGTGGTGGAAGGAGGCTTCTCTGTGGTCATACTGGTATCACTGAGTCAATAGAGCCTCAGAACTTTATAAAGAAACCAAAATCCTGCATCCATCCAGTGTACTCCTCCTCCAAGGCTGCTGGACTAAGCCTCCCCTTCCTTCACTCAGGTAAGACAGACAGCAACTTTTGGGCTGAATCCAAGGATGCTCTGACATTGTGCTGTTTCTTCAAATATGGCACTTTTGTATGGAATATTGCCAAAAAGATTCAAGGCAGGACCAACCCCACTCTCCCTCAAATACCTCCACAATGACCCCTGATAGGTTATTGTGTGCAACAAGGCAGTCTATACACCTAGCTCAGGACAACTGGAGCCATTAAAAGGAATTTTAATGTGGCCAGTAAAACGTTGGATGAAAAAAAAAGGAATCAGACTGAACCACTCAGTTATTTACAGCTCTGCAGACTTCCTGTTTTGATGCGAGTCAGCAAGATCTTCTGGAAAACCCAGGAAGAAAAAGCAGTAGTTAAGGAGTGTAAGTTAGTTAGTGAAGCTAATGACCTATCACTGCTAAACCACAGAACACAAAAAACTGTACCTACACCTATTCTTTCCAGCAATAAGTACGCCAAAGACTAACGCACAGGAAAACGAAGGAAGCAGAAGCAAGCAACTAGCCATCAGAACAGTTCTGAATACAAGTTTTCTCCCTTCATTTCCTATCGTTCTTTTGTGCACCATAGCAGTGTATTTATTACAGCCAGGTAGTGTGAACGGGACAGCAAAAGCAGAGCCTTTATGAAACAGGCTGGCAGAAGTGATCCTGAGAAGTTCAGAGCAGCAAGTCTTACCCCATCACCAGGTGAACTACCTGGAAAAGATTGCTAAAGAGAGCTATTAGAAAAAAAAAAACACTTCACAAATGAAAATATTTTGTATCTTATTCTTCTCTATTCTTATAAAAGCTCCAAGACTACTTAGAAAGCACGTTTTAATGCATCTTTATGTTCTAATCAAGTCTCCCGCAAATCTGTAATTTTGGAGGATCGCAGGTGATATTATTAAACAATACTGTGAGTTAAATCTCACAGCTACGTTAAAAAAAAAAAACATTAAAGGGAGATGGGGAAAAAATGCTATCATGCCAGAATCTGGGAGAGTAAGCAGAAAGGTGCAGGTCCAGCCTACAGTCCTCTGACCCTGGGGATCTTGTTCCACTGACCTCACCGGGCTTTGGCTCATGGCACTGATGCTCTGAAGTTCATGGATTTACTTCATAGCAGTTAAGTACAAAACCATCCCCAGAGCATTCCCACTATACAACCTGCTATGCTGGCAGAGCTGTGTTTTGTACTACTATATCAAACCATCTCCCAGCAAGTTCTGTCAGTAGGAAGGTGGGTTTTCCTAGCCAGATAAGGGATTTCTTCCTGCCAGCAGCCAGCACACCTACACCTCAATGCTGAGCAAACAGCCAATGCAGAAATCCCAAATTTATTTTTAACTGATTGATAAAGCCAAGAAGTGGAAACAGCTCTGAGAACTAGCAGCAGCACCATGCTGCAAGCCCTCAAGCAGAGCCAGTCACAATGTGACTAATGATGGACCTCAAGGACTGCTCTTATAACTCCAGTAATATCACTTTCTGCTCCGCTACGTGCAGAACTACAGCCACAACATGGTGCTGCACATCTCTATCTTCCATTTCTCTAAGACAGTTTCTGAGAAAGATCACTCACTGAAAAGCATAAAGAGGACTGTCATCAATTATTATATATCTAGGTGGTGTCCAGTGATGAGTGGTGTCCCTAGGGAGTCTGTTTTAGGACCAGTGCTCTTGAACATCTTTATCAATGACCTAGACAGTGGGAGTGAGTGCACCCTCAACAAGTTTGAGAATGACACCGAGCTGAGTGGTACAGCTCACATGGGAGAAGGAAAGGATGGCACCCAGATGGACATGGACGAGTTTGAAAAGTGGGCCCGTGAGAACCTAACCAAGTTCAGCAAGGTCAAGTGCCACACTGGGTCATGGCAATCCCAGATTTCCCCAAGTCCTTTTCAGTAGGGCAGCTCTCAATGAGTTCTTCTCCCAGTCTGTGCGCGCCCAATCCTTGGAGATACTCAAGGCCAGGATGGATAGGGCTCTGGGCAGCCTGACCTGGTAAGTGGACTCCTTGTCCATAGCAAGGGGGGGGGGGGGGGGGGGGGTGTGCAATTGGATAATTGTTAAGGACCCATTCAACCATAGACATTCTATGATTCAGTGCTGAAAAGACCAGCTGCAAGCAGCCAGCCTCCCAGTCTGTGCCTTGGGACCCCTTCACACACCACGCCAAGCAAGGGCCAAGCCAGCAGCATGCATTTCAGGCTTAGTCCACTAAGATGTTTACACTGTGACCATTTAGCAGCAAGTCTACTGGAAAAAGTAGCGCAGATTTTTTGTTGCCAGACATGACAGCTGGATGATTTCTACTACTATGATAGATACACCCTACAGAAAGCCATGCGATAACCAAGGTGCTGCTACAGACCAATTCCTCTGAGACACAAGACATTCTGCACAGCTAGCAGTATACCTTAATGAACCATTTCCAAGACATTTGTGTGCACACTAAGACAGCTGAGCCAGTGCTGGTTTTATTCTTCTCTCAGGACACTTTTCCCAAAGCATGACGCGTAGGACAATGGTTGCTCAACTGCTAGATCCAGCAGAAACCTCACTGCTGCTCTGATCTTCTGCCCTCCTCCCTGCTCACCAGTATACTCACCTAACACATGTGCCAAGCTACAGCAGCAAGGCACACTTGGTCATCACCTTGGACCAGATCCTGCTTATCCATATTGTGATAGCATCTCTTCATGGTAAAGCAGGTCATCAGTAGGCCTTGAACCACGAGATGGCCTCTTTGCATTATGCCTCTGTATCAGAGTTGCCAAGGATTTTATTCCCTTCAGGGTACCCTGAGGCACCATCATGACTGAGTGCAGGATAATCCCACTATCCAACCGACAGTGATTTTCAAAAGTGTCTCCTGTCATCTTCAAGACCTATTTTACCCTCTCCTTTCCAAGGTCTGACTGAACATAAACTCTGTTAAGATTCCCAAATAACAGGCACATACCTTACGTGGAATGGCTGAAGGAATCAGTGCCACACGCTGCCGTTACCAAGGGCTTCCACAGGATGCTGCAGGCACTCAGCACCCTCTCGCTACCTTACACACAGCAATCACAAATGTTGCAGTGTCTCCGCAGACCAGCTGTCCTCTCATCTCTTAGTAGGGGATAGTGCCAGAGTTGTCATTTAATACAGATTTGGAATTCGTTCCCCGTTTTACACCATCACAGGGAAAAATTAGCTTAGCTCAGAGGCATGAGACAGAGGTGTGAGTGATGCAGAGGGTGTTATTTAGGCAGGCAGCTAAAGAAGAGTCCAGGAGAAACGAACACACTCCTGTTAGCATCACTTCTGCAGCTTTAGCAGTAGATGAGTCCTCACTGCAGGAAATTTGGGGCTCCAGGCACATGCTTGAATCCAGTATGCCAGAACACACCGCCTCAAGTGTTTTCTTATTTTCTCAGACATTGTGTTCCCCTTTGATATTTTCAGAGGACAAGCCTTCAGATTCTCAGAAACCCTCTGGTGAAGCAGTCACAGAAAGAAGTGTGGAAGAGAAACTGCCAAGTCACATCCTCCAAACCCTCTGCTTAAGGTAGAAGAAGGTTTCTCTTCCAGCAAGCTCCAGCACTATAGTTGCTCCATCATGCCAGGCTTCCCCTGCAGAAGCAATATTCTAAAAGCACAGGACAAAGCAAAAGCAGGGTAGAAGGTTTTCTCATCTTGTGGTCCCCAGGAACAGCTTTTCTTACAGTGGCAAGCACAAGAGGCAGCACCATCAACCAGGAGTTCAGGTAACCTAAAGAAATATGCCCTTATACAGGCAGGGCTGAACAGCCTAGGAAATATTCCAGGCCCTCATTACTCCATTAAGAGCAGAGGGACAGGATTAAACTTTGAGAAAAGTCAGGGCTATTCATAATGCATAGCACTGGTCTGGCAAAAGAGTTTAACCTCAACACACATTTATTTGCTATGTATCCCTCTTCCTAGCAGGCTGAAAGGAAAGGTGCAAATCTAGCTCCTGCCTTCCCTGCTAAGATCTCTCTCCCCCTTCCCCACTCCTGGCACATGCCTATAGGCAGTTCCCTGCAATGGCTAGACAAGCCCAGCATCTGCTTTGCAGTAAAGCTATAGCACACTGTCTCTACCAGGAATTCACAGTGGAATAGCTAATGCACCTTAGTTATCCTGCCATAAGAAATGCTTTTGACTTTACAGGATAGATTACAGTGGAAAACTTTTCCCTTCTTTACCTTCAGAATATGAATTAATCCACTGTGGTCAGATCAGACTTCAGATACATCAATTCTGTTAACAAGACAGACCACAAACACTGGCATCTCCTCTCCCTTATCTTAGTTGCCACCAAATTATACGGGGGATTCCAGCCCTGCTTTGTAAAACATTGTCTGGTTTATTCTGAAGTGCTTTAGCCTACTTCTCCACTCCACCCACATGCTGAACAACAGTTAGCTTTAACAGAAAATGAAAAACTAAAAGGTTCAACTTTCTGCCCAAGGTCACACTGGAAGTCAAGTAATGAGTTTCCTATGGTGAAACACCTGTCACAGTCTATGCCAAGTGGAAATGATTCTCAGATGTCAACATTTTAGGTGACTTTGCTTCATGAAGCCAAGCCCTTTTTTTTGAGTTTTCTCTTCCCTCCCCCCCTTATCTTCAGATGTCAGTGCTCCTCGCTGTGGGGCAAAGTAACCTAATCCAAGCTTACCTGCCCTGATTAAAAAGAGCACTGATATTTCCCCATTTAAAAAAATAAATAAAAAAAAAAAATCAAGTGGAGAATGCTTTTCAGAACAAGGACAAGAAGGGGGAGGAAGGGGAGGAAATATCATATCTGCATACCAAGCTGAAACAGTCTCAACTAGTTTCTCATTCATCTGAGCCCAACCTACACTGTATAAGCATTAAGAAGTGTGACCCAGCTGGGGGCTAACAGAAAAGATCCACAAGAACTCAATTAAGAGTCAGCTATGGAGAACACACACGCAGAGCAGAGCTGTTAATTACTCACCTTAGTACCTGGCTTAACCGTGTACTAAAGACCTGCCCTAACTATGAATAGTGGCTACTTTCCCCATTCTACATAAGCATCCCATATGTCCCTATGAAGACAGAGGTACCAAGAGCCATGAACTCTGAAGGCAAGAGAATCCATTTTCTCTATTCCCAACTTAAGTTTATAATCCTACAGTCCAAAGCCTCAAACAACTAAAAAAGGTAAAGCAAATTACTTTTCTCCCCTCAATGACCCACCTTCTCCCTTTATTACATCTCTAAGCACTGGAAGGCAATGATCAACCAGCTTCACAAACTACCTTCAGTGGTCAAATAAGCCCCCAAACCCTTTAGACACTGGCATGAAACCCCAATGTCCTATGTGCTTTCTCCCCTATCGTTGCCAATTAGTCAGACAACCACACAGAACAACCATTCTGGTGAGCTGACAGCTTCCCCCATCCAGCCCTTTTCAGGGTCTGTCCACGATCATTATTTCATCCCCTTGCTCACTTCACTAACGCGCTCACTCAGCTTGGCTACAGCCAAAATCTTACTTTATGCTATTCAGAAGCTCTATTCCTACCACCTCCAAAGTTCACTGGCACTTCTGATTCACTCAGTTGTGGTTACATGAAGATGGCTCACTGCAATACAAGCTAAATAGCCACTTGAACACCTGCTTTAACAAGATCTTTGGCACCCTAGTTGTTTGACATGGACATATCTATGAAATAACAGAGCATTAACAGTACTGTGATCCAAATAGGACAAGGATCTTGTGCCTAACAATGCCAGCATAAAGTGCCTACTCTTAAAGAAGAGTGCCCTGGTTATGCCTAGCCAAATTAAGCATCAGCATAACCACCTGTTGCAGAAAGAACACCAAGGAGCAGAGGAGGCTCATGCAATGAATGCACACTAGCATGGTACATGAGTGACTGCCATGTTACTCATTTTTCAGAGCAGGAGGTTGAGTCATTGCATGGAATGAGGCACAGGAATTGGCATGACCTAGGTGATCACTTTAGGCAGGCCCCATTCCAGCCTCACAGAGCTCCAGGACTACAGGTAGACTATTTCCAGCCCTGAAAGAGATACTGTGTTCTGTGCAACTCGGGGATGAGGCAGCAGCTGTAGCATACAGACAGGCAAAGGAGTCTGGAGAAAGAAGAGGTTGGAGATGGAAACAGAAAGAGTCATAGGGACCCATTAAGCCAAACAAATGTTTAGGTAAGAAGCTGTATGGACTGAAGTACATAAAGATAGAAGAACAAGACCTGTACTACTCACCTGAAGTGACAGGATTGGAGGAGATCCGTTCAAAGGTGTATTCAGACACCTGACCCTGCAGACAGCAAGCCTTGCATCTCTGCTTAGCCAAGCACTGTGCCAAGGGCCAGCCTGCACAGTGCTCACCGCTCAGCTCTGCCTGCAGCTGGCTGCCATGTGTTCTGCAGAGCCAGTGGCCATTTGGCTCCCTCGCGGCCTGGGCAGCACAAGGAATTACACAAAAGGTCCCTGCACCCCAGCAGAGATACAAAGGAACACTGCATGGCTTCAGAGCAGCAGAGGAATGCACGCTGCCAGGACAACTGAACTGCTCGCGTGCAACCCCCTGCACACCTTTATCACAGGTCATGGCAAGACAGTCATCATCTCCATGGTGACCACACTCTGCCAAGCCCAGCTCTGCAGTACTGAGTAACAGTCCACTCTGCAGCCAGCACGCTTCAGCAAGGTCATCAACTACAGCAGCCTTTGACTAGTGAGATGCTGTCATGAACATAACTTCCCTTCCACCACTCCCACCTCTCCAGTTCACATCTCCTGTCTCAGAAATACATCAAGATCATGTTGTCCAAAGGGCAAGAAGGTTAGATTTACACCCACCTGAGCTGGAAACTACCTATTTAATCTACCAAACAATGGAAGAATGGCAACACAAAATACCTTTCAAAGAGAACATTGAGAGCATAAGATTTTATTTAAAAGGATTTTTCCACTGCCACCTTTCCACCCTTCTGTGCCAGTTCTCCTCTTCTTGCCCCCTCCTAAAACACTTGCAAGTGTAAGCAGAGCTGGAAAGCTGTGTCCCTCTTGCATCTTCCCTGATTCCCTCCCCTCCCTACAGCCAGCCTCCAAGACTACAGAGCCTTGCCAAAACGCGAGGAGATGGAACACATTCTTGTTGTCAAATCTGCTTGTCCTTTTAACATATGGCATACAGAGCTTTGTTTCATCTCAAACTCAAAGCAACAAAGTTTAGCAGCCAGCTCTCATTATAGTATCTATATAGATTGAAGAATACTGGAAAATACTTTTTAAAAAGGCAACAGAAGGACAAAAGTTTCATACAACCTGGAAGCAATTCTGCCATTTGTTTAAAGCTTTCTAGTAACAGAACATGGCCTTTGAGTTAACATTTCATTTCAAACCACTTTAAAAATGTGATCGCACTGTGACTGTTCTGCACTCATGGATATTTCAGTTGGAAAAATAAATCTGGATACATATGTTCCCTAGTCAGTGTTCAATGACTCCCTAAAACCAAGGACAAAAAACCCCAAAGAATCAAGAGATGTTTTTAATTACTATTACACTGTTGATGAGAAGCAGACTGCAACTCTCAACTGCAACATTTCCCACGTGCCAGGTACTGTACAACTCACCAGAATACAGCAAATGCTCAAACCAAGCTTTTGTATTTTGACCACACCAAGGCTGTACACAGTTATTAACCAAACAGGGGTGGAAATGACATGATAGAGCGACCCCACTGAAATTTGCTAGAACCACCATTTCTAAAAACACCCCCATGTCCATTCCCATCAGAGGGGCAGAGATCAGCGACACACAGCTCTGCTCAAGAAACCCCACAGGTAAGTCTCACCCAGACCCTGACCACAATTTCACTTAGTCAGAAAGGGAACTACAGTTAAAAATATTGTGCCCAAGAAGATATGGAAAGATGAATTTTATTTTGAAGGTAGCATCCGTACCAAATCCATTTCTACCAAGAGAACAGCTACTAAGAACATTTTGTACAAACTGAAAAATTTCCAGCCCTTTGATTACAAAGGCAACCTGCCAAGTGAGAGTATAAAATTAGCACATTAGTGCAGTAGTGTCTTCCTTAGTCTGAAGACAGCATCGGTGCCTCAACTGCATGCCACAGCTCTACACGGGTAAAACTGAGCTAAGACAAACTAGATCCATTCATCCTACTCCAGAGGCCCAGCATCACTTGAAGAGCGGTGAAATACAGATATCAAGCCAGTTTAGACTAGATATTAGGAAGAAATTCTTTACTGTGAGCGTGGTTAGACACTGGAACGGGCTGCCCCAGTGAGGCTGTGGATGCCCCCTCCCTGGAGAGGCCCAAGGCCAGGCTGGATGGGGCTTTGAGCAACCTGGTCTAGAGGGAGGCGTCCCTGACTACAGCGGGTGTTTGGAACGAGATGTTCTTTAAAGGTCCCTTCCAACCCAAACCATTCTATGATTTTTTAATTTTTTTTACTGATGAAAAAAAGCCAGAACTGAGCAGCAGTAAGGCAAACCTAGCACACATGGAGAACCCCCTCAGCAGCCAACCAACAGCACAGTAAGCGAGCAGCACCCAACCATTCTATCCCTTGATGCTGCATGGTGTATTGCAGCACAGGTGTTTCCCACTATGGCTTCTAAGCACTGAGCCAATTTTTAAAACCCTGGTTACAACTGCTGCTCACTTCAGAACTGTAAGCTATTTTTAAGACACATCATCAAAAATGGTTAAACGCAGCTCTTTTCCTTTTATTCTCATGCTTGACAAACAATTCAGCAGGCATCTATCCACCTTAAGAATGGTCTGGGTGTGCATCTGCCCCAAGCTTGGTCCAAGCTCCAGCAAATTAAATATGCTGCCTTTTTTATATAGGCACTATGTAGTCACTGGAAAGGTTTCTCCTGCCCAGCTCTTCCACAGGAGCTCATTAACACCTACTCCCACCCTCTGCCACAGCAGACACCAAAATCATTTAGCAAGCAGTGCTGCTGCACCCAGCAGTTCCCTAGTCTCCAGCTGCCACAAAAGGACACACTGCTGCTCGGGAGGCATCGCTCTGGGCAAAAAGGCAGCTGCCGGCACAAGTGATAACCAGACAGGGCAGCATTCCTCCCAGCTGAGCTGGAGACTTTGGTTTGAAGAGGAGGCTGGAGTCCGGTCCCACAGCCTTTTTGCAAGGACTTAGGAAAGAGGATGTGAAACAGCCCCCTTCCCTGCAAGTTTCAGAGCAATGAGGTCTGTTGCCAAGCCTAATTCCCCCAACGCCTTATTGATTTCCTTGAACTCTAAAAATATTTTTATTAAGGGTTTACAAAGTCTTGCATTTATTCCTCCCTTATATTCCAAAGCAACCTCAGCAAGACTGCTGCAATAAAAGACACCTATCTGCCTAACTTAACTACCTGCACACATGCTTTATGCAGCTCGAGCATTCACACAGCTCCTCCAGCACACACCTGCTCTCTCAAGCAACAGTAGCCCGTCACAGGCTACCAAAGCTCTGCTCCTAGACCAGCACACGATGCTGTTCAGTCACTACCTGCACCACAGCACCAGCTATGCACACTTACAACGCCAGCTCCAGCCGCCTCTGCTTCAGCACTGAAGGAAAAAAGTCATTTGTTACCCAAATACACAATCAGACACCCTTGCCATTTTGCAGGACGTTGGCAAGATGGCAGGATTTGTGCCTGTCCTGGTTGCACTGTAAGGGCAGTATCTGTACTGCATGTACAGGACAGCCTCCTGCCTCAACTGAAGGTGCCTGAGAAAATAAAGCAATCCCACACACTCCCACTCCAAACCAAATTTCAGAGGAGAGCACCTTCAGAACTAAATCTACAGAACCAGAAACCCACCCAAAATACATTAGGAACTAAAGCATAATGTGGCAGTTTCCCAGAGAGCAGCCTCGCTGCTCAGAGCCAGCACATACAGAAGGAAGCAATTTGCCAAGCAACTCAGATCTCAGGCTGGAAGCCAGAGGACAGCTCTGAAAAACCTTCCCTCTGCCACCAAGCTCCCACCAGCAAGCCTCTCCCCCGAGTCATTCAATATTTGCACAAAGCTCACCAGGAGAAGGGAGGCAATGGGAACACCAGATGAGATCCAGCTGTTCTCCTCCCCCAGCACCACCAAGCTCAGCACATCTGAAGCTGAGCCTTGCAACCAAGCCTATAGCAGAAAAAGAAAGTACTGCAGAGCACTTGCCCACCCTGTCACAAGCCTGGGCTCTCAGATGGTGCTCTCCCACCATCCCAAGGCTCGGTTACTCACTCAAGTGATAAGAGGGAACTTCAGAGAACAACTCTGATATAGAGACGGTGCCTCTTAGGAAGTGACAGAGCACACAGTAAGAGGTCTTGGGAGCACAGAGAGCAGAAATCAGAGTAGGGCTAGGCTGACAACAAGGTGGACAGATAGGATCTGCAAGTTGTACACTAGTTGTAATGAAAGTGGGAGAACCACAAACAGCAACTTGGGGATGAAAAAAGGCGGAGGCATATCAAAGGAAAGAAACCTTCTAAACGAGTTGACTACAAAAAAATTTGGGCACAAACCATGCAACCATTTTTCAGCCTCAAAAGCAAGTAATTTCTGGAAGGACAGGCTAGGACAATTGCAGTTTGTTCAAGTGGTCAGAGGGAAAATGGACAGTAGTGAGCCACAGCGTGAAGGGGGAAAACAACTTCAAAGCAGTTGCTGGGGGAGGTTAAATTAGGTAAGAGTGTATTTTCCTAAGAAAAAGAGCAGGTGGTAATTGGGAGTATCTCTATAGATGGCCTTATTCCAACAGGACTGACAGTTATTGCACAGCAAATGTTTATAAAATAAAAAGATCCATTTAAACCAGTGGCCATCGTAGAACCAATTACTGCTTGGGTACAGGGAGCCAACAGGTGCAGAGACAAAGGCACGCTGCAGTTCAGTCCTCAAGGAGCATGAGGCCCAGCTCTCCTTAGAGGTTGAGTCTGAAGTCCCTTTCAGGCCCCTATAATTTACCATACATCCTTTGTCAGGCATCAACTACAAAAATAACGAGGGGATGCTGCCCTTGTTTATTAAAAGGGATGAGCCAAAACACAAGGTGAGTTACCAGAAGTGCCCAAGCTAAAAGGTCTGACCCAGCTCACCCAACACGTGCTGGCACCTCGGCTAACACAGTCTGCAACAGCATTTTGAGTTTATAAAGTGTCTATCTTGCCTTAGCCATAATTTTAAGGTTTTACAGCCAGGGTTTAGAAGCAATCTTGTGATATTTTAAGCCTGTGACCTTTGTTTAGAGCATACGTCACTTTTAGCAGTATCTATTTTAATGCAGGCCACAACTTTTAGACTGTATGAGCCACTGAGCAGTTTTGCATGGGACAACACATTGCTTTACCTTGCAGCACTTTGTTCTTCAAGGAAACACTGGACAAAAACTGACCTGACAGAACTCTGCTCCATCCCTTCCCTCTTCTCAGCAAGCCACCGTGTCTCTGTTAACAGGTGTCCAGGACAGGTTTCCTGGAGGGCTGGCTGCTGCCAGTGAACCCTTCCATCACAGGTTTGATCCTGTCCATTCAAAGATGAAGACAAAACGTGGGGAGCATCGAGCCGCCTTCCCTCCACAGGAGATGGAATACCAGAGGTGGTTTATTGTTGCTGTTAAGACTACTTAATCCCCACATCGAGCTGGGTCTGCCTAGCAACAAGTTGAAGTTTTAAACTTGTGTCATCCTCCCTGTGTTCCCATGGCTACTGCCGTGCACAGAGCCTGGTGGCTGCAGAGGGTCTCACCGGGGCACCTTTGGGATTCACAGACAGAGAACAGCACCAAAGCAGCACTAATGCTGCACCTGGCACATCCTGACAGGGATGGAGGGCTGTCAGAAAGGGAACAGATGCCTGCTGGCACCTTCGACTCGCATGCAATGAGTGGCACCACAAGCTGGGATTATAGCTCCAGCACTTTCAGCTTCTTACACAGCTGTTAGCAACCAAAGCACAGAACAATGCAACTCCAGCAAACAGCTATATGGTATGTAGGAAAGGTAGCTCTTAACATGATTAAAATGGGGAGAAAAAAAACAAAAAAAACCTCTCCCCCCAGTACACACCCCAAACTCAAAATGATGCTGTCAACAAGAGCAGAAGGACATGGTTGAACCCTCAACAAAAATGGTGGAGAAGAAACAGAAATGCTCCCCATTTCAATGCAAGCTCTGAGTAAAGAGCTGCTCCTGAAACAATGCTGTTATGTAAACCAGACTTTCCCAGTCCTGGTTCCCAGTTGAAAAGGAAAGACCATTTCTGATACAGCAGTGGTTCTTCCAAACCTTTGGCCATTTGCAGCCCCTCTCCTGGGGCTCTCACCGTGAAACAGCTAACAGGGGAGGCTGAACATTAAGCAAGTCTCAGTTTTGTTTGCACATGTTAGCTGGGGGTTCTGAACCCAGAAGCCTGAAGTATGATTCCACATTAGTCAAGCAGTGCTTTCACATGAGGGCTAGGCCGTCTGAAAGGACACCAATTCCAAGTCACGTACACTGGTAATTATTTTCAATACCCAACTTTCAAATGGAAGTAGTTACACAAGATCAAGCCCAATCTGATGAGACATCTACTTGTCTAAAAGTGCACATGATGGGCTACCACAGATACCTACAGACAGCGGGTCTGCAACGGACAGCTGCATGGTTCAATCCCTCCCATTCAAAAGCTACACCACAAGCCTTAGGCTCTCTTCAGATAATTGAGAGATTTATTCACAAAATCCATTCAGCCAAAGAGCACAGAAATAAGGCAGGTAGCAAGGAAGCTGAATTAACTTTGAGGTCGAAATGACTCTTCCTGCTGTCTCTGATGGACGGGAGAGCATTGTTCTAGAGACACACAGTTATACACATGCACAGAGTACCTGGGGAGCCCTGCCGATGGCCCCAGAGGGACCTGCACGACTGAAAGACGGTGCTGAAGGGGGAAGCATAGACAACAATTTCCTTCTAAGAGGGGATTTTTGCCATTTTATCACACTGCTGCAGCCTCCTCCCCCCAGAGAGGCAGCATTTACCAATACTTCCTTTATGAAGTTCAAAGAGCTAGCTGCTGCACAGAGCTGAATTTCTGAAGATACTTGGAAAGGTAAACACACTTGTTTAGTCTAAAACCCTTTAGCGAGAAGTGAAGCCATTTTAGCAAGTTTGACTACAATACTTAAAAGCAGTCACATCAGTCTGTTCTATTTCAAAACAAACTGTAACGGGAGCACAAAAGCAACCCAGTTCTAGAGTGTGCTGCCTTCAGTAAGGCACAGCATAGCACATCCTCTTGCACTTTCGAAAAAGAAGTCAAAACTTTCACGTGGAACTATGAATTAAAGCTTGTGGAGAGAAACCTAATCTAAGATTCCTTACGAAAGCATTGTTAAGACCACCCTCAGTCTATACATCAATTTTGTATTTTGAAGAACTTGCATTTTGAACTCTTCTTTTGAGATTAGACACTTAAGAACACGGCACTGCTCATCATGTCACACAGCCAAATCGAAGCCTCGAAAGAAAAGGTCCTCCAGTGCACAGCAGTACAGACTTCCTAGGAAGTAAGCATGCTCTTTCTGCCACCACAAAGTTTTCTCTCTGTTTCAGTCTCCAGCTTCACCAATGGCATCAGTCAGTGCTTTTCTACTGCCTTTGACTCACAGTGGTCACGGTGAGTCGTTGCCATAACCAGAATTCGTTGTATCTGAGGGAAGTGGAGACACGAAGTGCCACAGTTCTGAGGAGCCATTACTCAGATTTACCTGCCTAGTTCACAGTGAAGTTTATTAAAGTTGCAATACAAGTTAAAAAAAAATACATACAGATGTCTAACAATGCATTGTCATTTATAGCACATTGAATGTATGTGACAGAACTAGAACCCACCGTAAGCCGCATTATACAGTGCACCTTGATCAGAGAGGCAAAGATTTCTGAGCTAATTATAATGACTAATCACAGGGAGCTCTAAGCTCTCACTTGGCCAAGTCACAGAACTAACCAGGGCTGAAAACAAGAGTTTTAAGAGCAACTCATTAAGCAGCAGGAACCAGCTATGAAGAACAAAGCATTCCCTCTACCTAGTATTAACTCCAGTCCTGCCATTAATATATCTGTCAGTGCATGAGGCAGCTATTACCTCCCCATACAAACACTACATGTGCCAGGCAGGGAAGGAAGCCACAGGCTTTGGCTGCACCAGAGACTTGTTTGTTTACTACAGCATTCAGGTTTGGGAAGGGACTTCTTGTACTATTTGAGGAACAAGAAAGCTCTGAAACCCTGCCTTGGGATGAGGTGGGATGGGATCTCTGCACCTTTCACAGGACAGGCAGGTGAGGTGAAAGCTAACTGTGGAGCCATGCAGACCAAGACACGGTCCCCCTGGGGAAAGAAGCTCAGAGAGAAAAGAGCACCAAATCTACAGCTGTGCTCCTGCTAGGGTGCCAGATACAGATTAAAAATTCTTCAACTTAAGCTCTGCTCTCTTTTCCTTTGTCTCCAGTCTGGATTTAAGAAAATAAATAAAAAAATAATAATAGTGCCAGCATCTACAAGTGACCACCACTTTTCACACTTTCTCCCCCTCCCCCCTTCCTGCCTGCCATGAGCCTTCACGTACTGATGGAGAACAAGACTGGCAGAGGCATTCTCCCAGCCACAGGCAGGGCTACCAGCACAGCAAGGAGAGGCAGGAGCCATCTCCCCTCCCCTGGGGCAGCGGGGACCAGCCTGGCCTTAAGAACCACTTACACCTAGATGGAGCTGAGACAGCTGAAAAATCAAGTTCCGTGCAATGGCATTCAACAGGAGCTCCTTGTCTGCTCTGCAGTACAGGGAGTACAAAGAGGCTGTCCTCGTGACAGGAGCAGGGCAAGACCAATCCAGCCCATGATGGAGAAAAAGGCTAAGCAAACTACAACTAGGGGAGGCATCTCCCAGCAGGAAGTTGCAAAGACAAGCCACAGTAGCTAAATCTTTCATGGGGGGGGGGGGGGGGGGGGGGCAGAGGAGAACAAGGTCAACCAGAATTTAAAACACTTCACAGTATCTGAAATCTCAAGTTAGGAAGTAGGAAGTTATGTTGTAACAAACCTTAAGGGTTTTAGGTGCCCATTCTTGTCATAACAGAGCCACAGTCTAATCGCATTCTCTAGAACTCAATAAGGCTCTCCCCTTTTCCAAAAGCCCAACCACCTCATTTCCAAGCATATAACCAAAGTGGGAAAACGCTGTTTTTTGGGATGGTGCAAGTCTCTTCAGGTAACAGTGAAAGGATCAAGACACAACAGGTTTGATCAAGAAACTATGTGGCCTCTAGTCAGCCCAAACACACTGGTCATTAATATATTTTTGTTTGGTATTTCTGATTAGATCAAACATCCTCATTAATCTCTCTTCTTTCCCAAACACACCGCTGCACTAAGGGAGTTCCTGCCTGTTGTGTTTAAGGCAAAGCCATTTGAGGAAATGAGATAGCCTTCCAGGATACCACTGTTTCCAGTAGCAGGAGTGTGGTTGCACCTTTTCCACTTGCTTAGATGTAGATCCCAACATCTCACTTAAAGAGCATGCTATTTTTCTGCTTCTTGTTCTGATGAGCCCACTTATCTCAATACTATTTTCTCTTACAGTTACTGGGTGCTCAGTCTATTTGCAAACTATTAAGACTGTTAGATACAGGGCTAACAGTTTTATTTGCAAACAAAGAAACAGAACAAGCTGGCTGGGAGCTGGGCTTGCCAAGTGCAAGTCATAAGGGGCCTTTTAACAATCCCTAGTTAAATGAGTGGCAGTCTCTGTTGTGTAGCCCAATAGGTGCCCCTGCAGCCATGACTCAGCTGCACCTTTCTGGATAATCCTGCCAAGTAGCTGAAGACACAACCTAACCCCTACAACAAAGAAAGAAATACAGCTATTCTAAAGGTGTCAACCACCTAGGAGCTGGTCCACAATAACCTTCCACCTCTGATCCTAAACAGAGGGAGGGTGGCCATGCTTACAGCTAGAGCTGGATGAATGCATCCCAACTCCCCCCAGGCACCTCCCTCTACAGGACACAGCACCACCACCACCACTTCCCTACCAGCACTCTGATCAGAGGCAGCGGACAGCATTTCTCTCCTCAGCCAACTGTAGGAACACTTTCTGCTAGAAAGGTGGGGTTTTGTTTGAAGGTTTTTTGGGTCCCCCCCCCCCCTCTCCCCTCCACCCCCCCCCCCCCCCCCCCTCCTTCTTTTTGCAACACCGAAACAGTACAGACTTGGCTGTGAAAGAAAGCAAAAATATACCAACTGGTTGCACAGGAGCATGCAGTACAGCTAACAGTGTGGGACAGAGAACAAGATCCTCAAGGATTGCACAGATGTGTGGCAGCCAGCACCTTCCAGTAGGCACCCAAATCTGGAAGTGCTATAGAGTATTTCCTCCCACTGTTTAAACTGATAAAGAAATAACAGGAAGAGACCAGCATTGGAAACAAGTCACTGAAGACACAGCTCAATTTTGGATCTGTACAGCAGGACACTGTTGAACTGAATCAGCTTTTCCTCATCTATTTCTACTTTCCAAAGATGACTGGCAAAAATGATATTCAAAGACACACACACACAGTGTGATGGCAGTAAAAAATGAAGTTATGAGGAAGAAAGGAATATAAAGTTGTAGCGCTCTAAAGAAGAAAAAAGTGCTGGTCTGCCCTCCAATACACACCACGATATGGAACAGATCACTTTCTAAAGGAAGAGGCTTAACACTCCCCAAAATTAGGCAAGCTTTCATCTTCCTTTGTATTCCCTGTCTGAGTTAAAGCACTCACTAATGTTTTCTTCCTCCTATTTTCAATACCTCAGCAGTAAGGACATATAAATTAATAAGCAACAAGTAAAACGGTCAAGTACAGTATTAGTATTTCCCCATATGAAAGATTTTTTATTTAGCTTTAGGATATGCAATGTTTCCTGCCACCAAGTTTTTCCATTAATAGGACATGTGGGTTTCATATATATAGATTAAAAGAACCATAATAGTTTTCTGTCCTCAAAATCCTCAGTGCCTCAGATGGAGAACTCACAAGAAATGCTGACTTGGTGATAACAGCCTTTGTTCAACATACACGATTTTCAGGTGGAAGTCAAATATTTGACTATGAACTCTAATAAGAGAAGGCATAGGAGAGGTGACAGCAAATTTTCGTGTTATGTTTGTGAAACAGAGTCCAGACAGGGAAACACAGCTGAAGTACAAATTTTACTGATTCTAGCAAGCTCTGGCACAGTATTTCCAGCTCAGAAGTTTGCCTGTTCTCCTCCCCAGTTACATCAGCTCATCAAATACAAATGTTACTTCTGCACAAGCCTCGCTGTTAGAGAACAACTACTCTTACCAACAGTAACAGAGCTGTAAGTCCTACATTACAGGAAGCAGACGGGTGACTTGCTTTTGAGACAACTAGAGAAGCAAGGATCAGTGCAGCAAGAACTGTTTCCAAAGTAAGGGCGGCCTGGGACAGGAAAGAAGGCAGGCAGCAAGGAAGCCCTAGGCTGCCAGCACCAGAGCAGGCCCTGCTCAGACCTCAAAAGGGGCAGCTGTGGGGCTATGAGCCAGACTGCCAGCTTCATGCATCCACAGCCCTTCTCTGGCCACATAGGGCATTAAAAACTTGCTGGGTTTAAGAATTATGCCAAAAAAGAAACACGATCCGTCATTTTCCCTGCGCTCTGCTCCAGCAAGAGACAACCACTGTCCTCCTCCACACCGAGAGGTCCTGAGCAACCACTCTTTTGTGAACCCAGACCAGAACTGTGGAAATGCTCCACTTTCAGCCCCTTCCACTCAGTACTTTTACACCGCAGCTATAATTCATGAGGCCCGAACTGGCATCCCACCACAGCCTCATCCCCTTCTCTGTACTCCAGCCGTAGCCTTGCCTACCTCTCTGCACCCCCCTGCCTCACACAAAGATTTCAGGAAAGCTTTCCTCATTTACCTGCTCTTTGCCACAGCTACCTTGTGGCTCAGAAATAAAAAGTCCCCCTTATGCACAGGGACAGAGGAACACCCACGTAAGAATGGTGATGTAAGAGTCAGCACTACAAATATACCTCAGTCTAACCAAAGTTATAATTGAACATCAAATTCTGTGTGTCTCTCTTTCTATATATATAGGGACATACACACACACCCTGATCTATGTCATGTTTCACCTCACACACAGCTGGAGCAGCACGAGCCCTGTGCATCTTATCACTAGACAACCTGAAGGTGAAAGCCACCAGGACTCCACACCAAGTAACCTTCGAATTTTAGGATCTTCTGGTCAACCAGTCCCTAAGATTTCTACCAAGAAACAGATACAGTGTCTTCATGCTCTGATAACACCATTCCACTCATTTAACTTTGAAACTATCAGCAAGATGGGACAATTTTACAGTTTCATTGGAAGGGTCTCAATGCAGTGTATTCAGACTTGCTTAGGGTTTCTTTAGGCTTATTTAGGATCTGCTTTCCTAAAAACAGTGAGAAAGAGGCACATCAATAAGCATACCACAGCCATTTAGCTTTGAGGACTGAGAAGTCACAGAATTCAGGAAACAATTCAATGAAAAATTAATCCCGAGTAATTTGCCAGGCAACACTGGCTTCAGTACATGAGAAGACAAAAGTTCACCTGAAACTTGCTAACTGAAAAGTATACTTTTATAAAAAGAAAAAAAAAAGGGGGGGGGGGGG
>JAPSGF010000001.1:47011947-47028727 GCA_035772895.1 Perdix hodgsoniae | reverse complement strand
GGGGGGGGGGAGGCAGAGAGAGAGAGGAGTTTAGAAACTGAGGGGGGCGGCGGGCCGGGCCGGGGGGAGGCGCCGAGCGAGGGCGGGCGGGGCGGACGGCAACGGGCGGGCGGGAGCCGGGGTGGCGGCGCTACATCCCCCGCCGCGATCGCCCCGAACTTTGAGGCTCATCCCAGCCCTGCGCTGGGACTCCGTTCAACCTGCGTTGCTAGCCCGTCTCTCGGCCCCACCCACCCGCACTCCCATTGGTCCAACCTACATTTTGGGAGGCCATTCCGTTTTCTCATTGGCCGTCGCCCGCCGTCCATCGCCAAGGCCCGGCGCTTCCGTTTGTGAGGTTAGGTGGAGGCGTAGCGCCGGGCCGGGCGCCGTGCGGGATCTCTCCGCCCGCGAGTGCCTGCGGGCTCGGGGCTCCTCACGGAGCTCGGCGGGGGCACGGGCGGGCTGCTGGCCGCACGGCGAGGCCAGCAGGGAACGCCGCAGGCCGCGGGGCCGCCGCCGGCTCGGCCCGAGAGGAGGGCGCGAAGGGACTACTTTCCCCCTCCCCCCCCCGCGGCGGAAGGTTACGCGTGGTTAGAATGGGTTCTATACAAAGCCCCCAACGGCTGGGCTGGGGGATAGGGGCCGCTGAGGGCAGGGGTTCGCCTACGGCTTTCCCCGGGGTGGCCGCTGCTCCGCGGGGGGGGAGAGGGGAGAGCAGAGAGCAGAGAGCAGAGAGCAGAGCACCTCAGCGGTGGGCTGAGGGAGCCTCGAGGAAACCGGGAGCGGCTGAGGGCAGGGAGCAACTTTTGGGGAGCGCCGCCAGGGCGGGGCCCAGGGGTCACCTGACGGAGCGGGGCGGCACCGCGGGCGCCCCCTGGGGGCAGGGCGGGTAGTGACGCGGCGTGCTATGACGCGGGCCCGTAGTGACGGCCGGCAGCCCGGTCTCCCCTCCCGTCGGGAGCCTTAAGGCTCGTCCCGGGGCCCGCGCTGTGCCTGGTACAGCCCAGCAGCCCCGTGGGCGGGGGTCCCGGCCGGGAGGGGGGGGATCGGGGCTGCCTCGAAGCGCCGTCCCGGAGCCGCACGTGAGGCCGTGCTGCTGTCGGGCCGCCCACGTGATGCTCCCCGAAATTGGGAGCGAGCCCATGCGAGGCAGCGGAACGAGCAGCGTCTGCACCCGCTTTGTCCTCTCCTCCTTCCCCGAGCCGCCCGTCGAGGCGCTCCGCGCGCTCTGGGCAGCGCTGCCGGGGGCCCGGGGTTGTCCGGCATTGGGCACAGCGTGCGACCCGCGGGCAGCGCTGGGCCGAGGCGAAACAATGCATAATCGTGGAGAGCGGCGTGCGGGCGTGTCTTTTATTTGGGCTTTAACTTCTGTGGCAAGTTGTTGTTTTGTTTGTGTGGTTTTTTTTTTTTTAATCATTATTATTTTATTTTTTTTAATTGGCCCACGCAATTTAACCTGCAGTCTGACTGCAGCGGTTATCTCCTATCAGACAAAGTGCCCCGGCCGCTCCCCTCCTCCCTCTGCCATTTTAATCCAAGAGAATTTGCACAGGGGGAGGGGGAAGCGGCCACGGGCGCTGCGGCTCCGCGCGGAGCTTTTCCTGCGCAGATCCCAGCGCGATGTCGGCGTCTTGGCAGCTCCTCCTGGGGGGGGGGCACGCTCACCTCCGTGTGCCGTGTTCTCCGTTAAAATCAGGAAATAAATACGTGTGTAATCCTTTCTGAAACGCGTGTTAGTTTATTTCGGAGCGGTGACCTCGATATTTACTTTCTCTTCTACGCTCACTGTGCACCGTGTGCGCACTCTGACAAATGGGTAATCGGTTCCTTCTGTGCACGACACACGGACACAGAAATATTAAATCTACATGGGATCCATCTACTGCACACGCACAAAAGTTTATTTACGCTCCACAAGTATAACTTTTTCTAGCTCGCAGACCCAAACTTTTATGACAGCGACTCTTGGTGCCACCACATTAACAAATATCAGATCTAAATCAGGGGATAGTGATGCCATTAAACGCCAGCACTGGCAGCTGCAAGCATTTCCTGGTGCAAAGTGTATTACTTATTCAGTGTGGAATATGTTTTTATGGTACACAGAAGTGTAAGCATGGCAGAATATTTGTTCTCAGTCACTGTGCCCTGATATTTCTGCTCCAAAACCACATGGTCAGGAAGGGAACGCTTGATTTTTCAGTTAAGAATGAGTCTGAGACAAGGATTCAGACTGCCCTACAGGTCCCACCCGGTCCCATGCTGACATGTACCTCAGCCTTCAGTTCAGGCCTGGACCTGAACCACAGCTGTACTCGCACTGAGACACTTGCACGCAGCTTTGCAAATCAAGGCCTAATTTTGGGCTTCCTTCACTTCCTCCTCCTTTGTTCATAGCTGTCAGCCACTGAGGCTTCAAAATGAAAGTCTGCATCAGTTGCACAAAGCATAACATGACTGCAGTGTTTGAATGGATGACAGCAGTGCATGAGACAGACCCCTCATGCTTTGTCTCCCTGAAGGCTTGTGCCACGCACAGTTCCCATAGAAGCAGGCTGCCCCACAGGGCAGACAAGAGCCACCACTGCGAAGCCATCAGTGGGACAGGGGCACACTGCTGCTCCCCAGCCTCGCTACTCCCTGGGCAATGGGTTGGGAGATGCCCAGGGACAAGGCAGACCCCATCCCATCTCACTTGGGCGCAGGGATGTGTGTGTGTGTGTGCGTGTGTGTGTGTCACAGGGCAGGAAGTCCGAGGTCTGTCACCATACAGCCACTTTGCACATGTCACAGCCATGCTGCAGGCTAACAGCACTGCCTGCAGCATAATGGGGTTTCTCTCAAGCCTTTCTGCAGAAGCTGTGAACTTTGATGCTGATGAAGCTTTTTGTTTCTAACCATTGAGAAAGCTTTCATGTTTGTTTGTGCTTCCTTGAAAACAGTGCTGGGTTTCTTTCTCATCCCAAACCCTTGATGCTCTGCATGAGTGTCCTGACACAGCGTGGCAGATTCAGTGTTTCTCTGGAAGCAAACTGAAAAATTCTTTTCTGGCCATAAAGAAAACTCTGCACCAAGTGTAGGCGACTGTGTACACAGAGCCTGTACACAACACACTGAGTTGTGTTTTATTTTTCAGCCCCAGCAGTGAACACACTTTCTGCAGCCTCTGAATGCTGCAAATGCTAGAAAAGCAAGGTTGCTTCAAGCAACAAACTCAGTCCCCCAGCTCATCCCACTTGCTCTGGAGATAACTGATGTTAAATCTTCGTTCTTTTGGAGTTAATGAGGAGGAAACCCCATGAGCAATGAGAGACTCTGGTAGGTGCAGGGTCCTGCTTCCCTGCATGGATCCTGCCCTTTAGCCATGTCCCTACAAGGCCTTGCATGCACTGTGAGGCCTGCCAGGCTCCCTGAGGCATGTGGGATGGCTGCGAGGAGTTCCACATCAGCACTGAGTCACCTGAATCCCTGAGCTTGACTGGGGCTCTGGACATAACTGTAACTCAGTGGTTAATCTGCCCAGATATCAAATCAAATGGGTGGGAAAAGTGCAGTGTTGTTGCTGTATGTTTGCTGCAGCCAAACAGGTTGGACCAGGCAGGACTGTCTTTTTAAATAATTTACTGAAATTTGGTTATCTTTGTCAAGGGAAAAGCTGCTTGCTTTGCCAACTTTTAAATGAAAAAAAATGTTATAGCCGTTAACCCTCTGGGCCCACAAGTGGAACACAGCTGGAGTAAAACACAGCAGGCATGCCTGGCAATGAACAGACTGCACTCCCCAGACAAAAAGCAAAACGTTTTCTGCTTATTTCTTGCTTTCCACCCTGACCAGATTAGCGCTGTCTGCACCAGGATGTCACTGCTCTTGGCACAGCCTCGTCACTGCTGGCTCTCACAACAAAGGGTTACAAAAAGTAAAAAAAGTAAAAAAGTTCCCCTTCGCTTGAGTGGCAAAAAGCAGCTCTCACCTCCTGTGAATTGTGTTTTCCTTGAGAAAAGGCATATTGAAAATGCTTACCCCAGCAAGAACGTACGTGTGTGTTTACATGGCTGTATACAGATATGTGTATGTACATATATGTATGTATATACAGACGTATTTAGTTACTAGCAGCAGAAGGGACAATTAATCACCCTCTGGACTGATTGTTTTTAATACTGAAAGGCTGTTAATCAGGAAAACATGACCCTTAGAACAAGATGTTCATGCAGCCAACAATGTGTGTTTTTCTTCTGGTGCTGAACTGCTGCTTAAGCAGAGCTGAAATCGGGTTTACGTTAGAACTTCTTGCTCCAAGTTTGACAACGACTTCAGCTAGAATTTGGAAAGAATGTACAGGAGCTGATGTCCAGCTCTCTTTGGTTTCAATGGGACTTTGGTGTTCAAAAGCTTGAAGTCTGGAGGCATTTCGATTCCTGAAGATATGAACAGTTACTATGTGGAAATTGAAAAAAAAATAATAATAACACTTCTGCTGAAAAATCCCAAGGGCCATCTAATTTCATTTTACTGTAACTAAAAGACCTTAAAAATCTGTCCTTAAATCTCCTGCACTCCCCTGAAAATTCTTCCTTTCAGCCTAATTTTGGAGAGGGAGCAATAAAGGCAAATTTTAATCCGAATTTTTATTTCCCTGAGAGAAAGGCTCATATGCTGCAGCAAGGAGGAGGCTGGCAGAAACAAAAAAAAAACACAAGGAGGGTGGTGGTGGGGAGAGAGGATGCAGGAGGAGGGCCATGTGGCAGCCTGCAGAGACCGGGGGTCTGCAGCAGTGGAACAGTGTGTGGGGCTGGCACGGCTCCTGGCTGATCCCTGAGGAAAGGCCAGTGGGCCGGCACTGGGGAGGAGAAATCCTGCACGGGTAGTGGCTGGCAATGCCAGGAGGATGGAGCAGATGTATCTTGAGGAGGGCAGAGCTGTGAATACCTTCCCATCCAATCCCAACTCAGTAAGGTGTAAACAAAACCCCCGTTATTTCATTCTGGTCAGGTCAATACAAGCTTTCTCATAGCTCACAGAACCAAGGGGAACAGGAGTCACACATCTGTGCACTGAGAGCTTCCTCAAGCAGGGATCAGGTTCCCAGGGCATATGGCCTTCCCCAGCACCCCGTGTTGCTCTCCTTCCTCTTGGGAACATCTCTCTGCTAATTAAACACGAGGTTGCTGCAGAGCCCTGTTTGTCCTTGATGCCCAAAAGCAAGCTGATTTCCTTAAGGCTTTGGAAATTCACCCCCTGTCTGCTCCCCACCCCACACCCCTGAGCTGCCAAAAGAACGGAAAGTAGGAAGGGACAGTGGTGACAGGGTGACACGGGAGCATTAACCCCCCATAGCTGGTGCCTCCTCAGAGAAACTGAGCCCTGTATTACAAGGAAGGGCAGGCAGGCATCCTTTTCCTTCCTGAGGAGGAGACACTTAGCAAAATCAGTGCAGAAAGCCTTGGATAGCTGACGGCTTTGCTCCACTCCATTCTGTGTCTAGGTAGAGAAGAACAGGAACACAAGTTGCAAAGAGAATCATCATTCCTTAGAAAAATGAGGGGATAAAGATTTTTGTTTGGGAGCTGCTTCATCATAGGAGTGACTGCAGTGAGCGCAGAGCTGGTCCGGAAGACACCACTCACTTTGTTTAAACGTCTTCAATTTCTCTCTGCCGTCATCTCAGCAGTGAGGCAGCTGCTGTGGTTAGATATCAGGAGATGGTGTTGTGGGGGACAGCTGCCATGGTATTCAGGGTGACTGGAGTTTAGAATGAGAAATCCACACAATCCCCATCAAGGAGCTCTGTGTCAGAAGACCTGGTGGGAGAAAGATTGGATGCGGTACAGTCAGGGGGTTAACAGTAAATGTTAATTCCATTTTTGTTGTTGTTGTTTTTCATTTCTTTGTTGTTATTCTTTAAAAAAAGGTTCACAATACCATTTCTTGCACTTCAGTATTTAAATCAACATTTTTTGGAGTGGTGGAGGCAGCTTTCCTCAGGAGCAGTCTGGCATTCCCGTGGGAAGGAAAATAGAAACTCACCTGCAATTGCTCTCCTAACATGTGGTCATAGCTTCAAGCTAACCTCTCTAAGAGAGAGTAGAAACTCAGAGCTCCAACCTTTGATGTAATACATTCTCTTCCATTTATTCCACATGTAATCTGGATATTTCAAATGCTGCTGATGGCTGGGGGGAGGAGCAAGAAGTCAAAGCTCATTCTTCACTGCTATTTATATAAAGAAACACTTCAACACATGAAAACCTGGAAAAGAAAAAAGAAAATCAATGCAACCTCAATTTGGCAGCAAGCGAGGGATTAATCAGCAACTAAAACAGTTTTAGAAAATGCCACGACTTCAGTTACATGGGCGTAAACCTTCAGTATACAGATCCAAGCCTGCTCAGAGGCACTGGGTGGCTCTGGGTTAATCCCGAGCTGAGTTCCAGGCACAGGGAGCTGCTCCCACTGTCCATGCCTGCAGCATCAGGAGTGATGTTAGAAATGACTGTTTCCACACCGGATGTCATGACTTAGAAGGAACAGTCGCGGCCTGTTGCATAAATGTGAACAATATTCTCTCTTTCTGAATGTGGATTTTTCATATAAGGGGAACTAATGGCTCTCTCAGAGCAGTTCTGGTCTATCTTGTCAATTTGGTTTCTAGTCATGCATGCTAAGTGAATTTTTATAGCTGAGCTAGGAGTCCTTAAAAACAGGCCTTACACTGGAAATGCAGATGTACCTGACTGTGGGTTGTGATAGGAGAGCATCCCTGCCCCGGGGGAGCCAGAGCCTGGAAATCAGAATTCCCTTTTTCGGTGCAGAGAACGTGACTCCCTGGCGGTCTTTCATCTGCACTGAAAGGCAGGAAGGAGAGACAGAATTATCCCCTCATTACAATAATGCTCCTCACACTTTCCCCAGCTACTCTCTGCAGGCATTAGCAGAGGGCCCTGACTGTCAGAAATGTCAAATACCTACAGCTCCAGTTAAAAGCATTCAGAGAGCAGAGTGCTCAGCAGCTCTGCAAATCAGACCCACGGAGCGTTAACCAAAGGCTTTTGTAATAAAAATAATTAATTAAAAAAAAAAAAAATCCTACCACCACCACCAACAAAAAAAAACAGACTCAACTTCATTCTTTAGTGAGTGACTTTATTCTGTAATGTGAGAGCTTTGTTTTTGAAAAAAAACTGTATATTTTACTGTCTGATTCCTCTTATGGCCTCCCCACTGTAAGCTGAACGACACGCAGACACACATCAATACATTTACCTGCTTACTTCGCTTCTGGAAAAGACAACAAACTGTCTCAGTCATCTTCACATCCAGCAAAAATAAATAAATAAATAATCTGACTTTTTTCACCCATTCAGTGCCAATTAAGATGTGAAATCTGAATAATCTGCTATTCAGTAAATACCCCAATCATTCGTGTTGTGCAGAGTGGATACACACCCACACTCAGTGGCAACCTGAGCCTGTTCTAACACTGGTAAAAGCGAGAGAGTAGAGGCTATAAAACCTTATTACTTATTTATTTAAACAGCATAGCCTTCCTTCATCTCATGACTCCTTATGGAAAACGCATGTGACGAGCAACTTCACAGGACGACACCATCCACAGGCACACCGCCTCCACGGACATCACTGCCTTTGTACTGATGTGCAGCAGCTGGGGATCTATCGGAGCACTCCCGGCAAACACCCACCTCTCCAGGCACAGCTCCATGGCTCACAGCAGCTGCCTCACGCCCCGCAGCATCCAGCAGCATCTCCTCCCTCCTGCAGGTCCGTGCTGAGCGCCCACTGCCCGGTGCTCGCGCAGCAGAGAGCCAGACCTGGACCAGACTCTTCGGATACTTACAAAGGAAAATCTTAACAGCATCTGTGAATAGAGTTTAAGAGAAAGGAACAAAATAATACCACTTATGTTAACAGATTGAAATGGTAGCTATGGTGACCACAGACAAAGAACAAACCGTTTTGACTGAATTCAGTCAATTCCTTCTGACAACAAACTGCAAGAAAAAGCAAACTTTTTAAAATCCATAATGAAGCCACTATAACAAATCCATTTGTCTCTGTTTGGCTTTTTTTGCTTTTCACCTTTTACTTTCAGCTATTACACAAAACCTGTTAACCATGAGTATAGTCAAATGCATTCAGTCTACCAAAAATGGGGATTTTCTTACTGTAAAAAAAATTTTTTTTTTCATTGTCTGCATTTTTAAAACAAAAGGCAAGGAATAGTTACTGTAAAATGACAGATATTCATAATTCACAGCATGGGTTTTACAGAATCAAGGCTTGTTTGTAACAGCTGGGTTGCTTTCCCTGTCCTGACGTGCAACCAGTGCCTGGAGCCACTCCCTGCCCTAGGGGTGTATTCTTGTGCCGGATTTCTCCTCAGCCCAGCGGCTGCCCTTCTCGCCAGGCCTGGGGGAGTGCAGCTGAGCTGGGTGAACATGGGGAACAGCAAGGCAGGAGCTGGGGGCTGATCCAGTGGCACAGTGCTGGGAGTGATGTGGAGCTGCCTGCGTGCTTGTCGACTTCCACCTTGAGAAGCTACAAAGGGCCAGCAAAGGAGAAGGAAGAAAAAGAGGAGGAGGAGGCTCTGGTGTGAGCATCGGGATGGAGGCTCCAGATCTCGGGGAGAAATCATCACTGCTGATCCATCCTGAGACCACTTGGGTATTCCCAAAGCTTGCTGGCAGCAGTGCAGACCTGCTGTCAGCGCCGTGAGTGCTTAATCTTTAACTCACTGTGCACAGTGCCTTCTGCAATACCCTACAGGCTGCAACATCCATCCAGTATAGATTTGTAACGTAGCCATGCTTTTGATGCTCAGGAGCAATAAGTAGATGTTTCTGCAGCGTGCTGACCCTCACAGCCCTAAGCCAGCATTTTCGTCTGCTTAACTTCATCATTCTCTAAAGTACACCTCCCAGCAAACCAACAAATGAGCATAAAACCACAAACATTATATCTGTCACAGGGCCAGCTGGGGCTGCTGCCCACAGCAGAACAGCCCAGCCCCACAGCCCCACTTAGGGCCCCATGTCGAGGCCTCGCGTGTCTTTGCTTTCACGCTCGCCTGTTCAGAGGGCAGGTCTGTGGGGGGAAGGCAGGCAAAAAGGAAAATACCACTGCTTGCTCATGTGTCCTTTTGTTATCGCCTGGAAACAGTAAAAAAAAAAAAAAGAAAGGTTGCTTTGATTTTATGTGCAGTAAACCCTCACTAGATGGCTCCTTACAGCAAGCAAATCAGTCCCCACAGAAAAAGCACCACCAGCAGCGATCTGTGCTGCGTTGTGTGGGGGCACAGCAGGCCCAGCATCTCCAGCACATCCCAAATGCCCTTCCTTACTGCTCCTAACTCAACCCATTTCATATTCAGCTTTCACATTCATCCAGGCCCCCTGCTGCTGCAGGTGGAACTGGTGGCAGAGGGGCATCACACTCCTCAGAGAGCTCAGAAATGCCCCTATAGCACGGTGCTGTTTGCAGGGTGCCCCCAGCTGCCAGCAGCACTCAGCCTCTCACACAGTGCTGCGCACTGCAAGGTTCGCTGGCTGTGCCCTCATTAGCGAGCAGCACTAATTGGTGTCTGTCCCGCCTTGAGATACACATGAGTACTGCGTGCTAGAAGTCTGGCGTACAGATAGAGCAATTGTAGCTTCGCTGCAGTCCCTGAAAAGTGGTGGGGATGAGGCCAGAAATGTGGCTCGCTTTGCTGTGCAGAGACCTGTTTGGTTTCTTGTTGCTGAAAAACAGCACAAACAAACACACTGAACCAGGTCATGATCAACCCTGATGCAAATACCCAGATTAGAGAACTACAGCAATTACGGTAAATAAATCGCTGGAAGAATTTCATTATAAATGCTCAAAAGAAGATGCTCGCCCATCTTGCAAGGAAGCACGAACCACGCCACACCAATTCAACAATTCACTAATAAAGTCATATTTGATCATCTAATTAATGGAGCTCTTATCTCCCTGTAACAAATTGGGACTTTCAGACAGCTAAATTCTGCTAAGGATGGACTTTTCTATCTTAGCATTCCCTTGAAACACAGTTGTTTAACTCAGGCCTTAAAGACCGGATTAAAAGAGAATATTGTTTGCTTTTTGTCATGCATACAAGTTTTACCACCGCCATCCTTGCCGCTAACAAGCGATTTAACAGACTCTGTGGTGGCAAAGCCCACAGATTGCCCAAGTGATGTTGCCACAGCACCCAGGGAAGAATTTTTACAATATTGGCTTCAGCCGGCGCTTTATGGCTGCAGCCCAGGGTGTGGGCAGGGATCCTGGTGACGAGGCTGCCGTTGCCCCCCAGCACAGAGAGCTCCCTGCCATGCTCTTCCTTGTCAGAACAGGGAAGAGGAGAGGCCTCTCTGAGGACTGTTAGACCTGGCCACATCCCCGCGGCAACACCTCAAGCACTATCGGCCCCTCCATCCTTCCTCCGTACAGTGCACGCAGCAGCAGGACATGGGTAGGGCTCTTATCTCAGCTTGCTGCAGCCCCAGCCCTTCTGCAATCAAATGAAAATAAACAGAAAGAAAAAAATGTTCAGCTTCATAAGCCTTTTTTTTTTTTTTTTCCATGTGTAAATTATGTATCTCACTCATTACAGGAAAAAGGAAGATGTAGACTTGGAAATCAGCTGTGGGCTCCTCCATTTTCCCTACAATCGTGCAAGTGTTACAGCTGTACACACAGGGGACTTTCTTTTTTTTTTTTTTTTGCATGGAGCTTTACACCAAAATAAAGGCCACAGTTGTTCTCATTGGTGATTAGGCTGAGTGCTGCGCCTCTGGGAATGGGGAAGCACCCAGACTCAGAGGAACACAACACTTAATGAGTCCTTTCTTTGAAGAAGGGAAATTTTTTAAAGTATTTTTTCAGAGCTGGCAGAAGCAAGGCAGAGGCTGTACGCACATCTTCTGCAGGAGGAGGCAGGTAAAGCACCACCAGCTGTGCCTGCTGAGCAGCAGCCCCTCACCGAGTGCCGGACCCTGCGCTGGCAGCTAGCAGCACAGGATCTGGTCCAGGGCACCGTGCCGGACCTCAGCAGGGCCTCCGGCAACTTCTTTTTTTTTTATTAATCCTGAATTAATACCCAAGCTTCAAAGGCATGGATCTGGGGGGGGGGGGGGGGGGCTCTTCATACAGATACTGTGTATCCTGGAACAGATCCTTTAATTTTGTGATGAGCTGGACTTGAATATATTTGTATTCAAATCCTCATTTAGGCTCTAATGCTCTTTCGTGTTGGATACAGGGATTTTAGGCTGGAAATGGCACACTTGACTTTACTATCACCCCAAACAGACAATCAGAATTTAAGCTGCTGTTTCTCTCCGGCCTTTTCATGCTGCTCCCAACACTCTCCCAGAAATTGGAGTGACTCTGCTGCATTTACTCTACTAATAAAATATACTTTGCTCTGTGTTCTTCCCCCTACTTCTCCTCAAGTCTTATGCTGTCAAATAAAATCAAGGTTTTCATATGTAAAATGGTTATCAGCAGTTCAGGTTTTACTTACAGTTCCTTGAGCAGGCTGCAGGGATGCTACATGGGAAGAAGTATAACATAATAGCGTATACTCTGGTACAACCTGCAAGCACCCTGCTGTACAGGGTGTCCTTTTAGGGTTTTTCATCTATTTTGCTGGATGTTAAAAATAAGGCTGCATTTTGCTGTTATGAACAGTGAAATTACCTGGCGTGGTGCTCAGGGTAGATCAGAATGCACCCACATCTCAGATAACCTGGCTGGTTTCTGTATCCGCTCTGCTGCTTGCGGCCCCAGCCTGTAACACCAAACAGCCCTACCCACAGCCCTCACCACGGCCTCCCAGGGCTTCACAAGCTCTCACTGCACTGTTATGTGTCAGCTCTGGGTATGATATAACTGAAAATTAGGGCGAAGTAAGACGCTGGACTGCTGCAGTTCAGGGGCTGGTGGAGCTGTGGTCCAGTCCAGGTGCATGACAGCATCCCCCTACACGTGCACCGAAGGAAACCTCCATCCAGAGGATACAACACATTGAAACCCTTGGCTATGCACAAAAGACATGCGCAAAGGATTCGTTTGGAACTCACTCCTAACTCTGCTCATCTCTTTTATTGCTGGTGGCTCTAGGAACAGCAGCAGCCTTCCTCAGCTCTCCAGCAGGGGATTCATTCTCAAGCACACAGACCCTGCACAGCCGGACCTGTTGTGTTCATCAGACACAGACCTTTCTCCTAGATATTCACAGCTGTGCTGGACACCTGATTTAGAAGCTCCGGTCGTGCCATCAGCAGCCAGAAACATCACACTAAATCAGCTTGTCTGCTCAAAGCAAGTGTGTGCAGCTCACAGCTAGCTGCTCACTGTGACGTTGCTCACCAGTGTTAGCGCTGGCTGCTGCTGAGCCAAAGGAACACCAGCACCAGGGAAGGTGAGGGTTTGCTTGCAGAAAAGGCGTAAATAAGGAAGTGAGTTTGTGTGTATGATTGGGGTTTCCCTCAACTAAATTATTTACCATCAATTGACCCAGCCCTGGATTTTAATTTCTAATTGTCCCCTTGGTGTGCTCCACATAGAGGAAATGTTGGTTTTAACCAAAGGTAATTCACGGCACAGTTGGGAGGGGGATTATTTTGCCAGTAATAATTTCCTTTAAATATGGAATTGTGATCAAAGCAATGTGGTTCTGATTTTTCCTCTATTTTTGGCTTTGTAGTATGTTTCTTCTTAACAGTAAGTTAACATTATAAGCATGCTGTGAATTTCCAATATAGCAAAGCTTTAATAATTTGCAGCAATAATTATTCCTGCTTCTGTCTCCAATTCAATTTGATGTGGAATTCCCATCTCCCACCACAAAGCTTAGCTCAACAGTATCTGTGTGAGACAGGCTATGAAACGAGTTTTCTGTAATGGACTTCATTAAGGGACAGCCAAATTACTTTCATCTGTAATCTATTTTAAATGGCAAAAAGGGCTTTTCAATAAATATTTTTCCTTCCAAAGTTATCCATCTCTGTGGAAAAAGGGGAATGGTTGTTCAGTTTTTTTTCTTTGTTTTTATAAAAAGGTTTCAAGATGATTTTCTGGATTTGTTTGAATAACAAACACTTAAGCCAGGAATGGAAGTAGCACCTTTTTTCTTTCCCTGAAGCGCACACCATGCCAGGAGTGCTTGTGTTTTCTCCTGCCCCGATGTCACCTGCTGGGTGCCAGCCACTGCTGGACCCGGGTGGCCACCAATGTGTGCATTTGGTGGCCTCAATCCACCTTCACCAAGCGCCCAAGCAGGGATCCACTCAGCATGAGCACATAGGTGCGATCTGAGGACCCGTTAACCCCAACCCAAACAATGAACACATATGGTCCAATAACGAGCTGTGGGGAGAGTCTTGGCCAAGCCCTACGCACAAGGGCATATTACTCCCCCACCAAATAAAAGCCTTTACTTAGTATTTAGCTTTGTAGCAAGAAGCCTCTTCGGCCTGCTCCTAAAAGAGATGTTACAGTTAATTTAGTGTAAAATTATCACCTGCTGTACAATAAAACAACAAACTGCAGTCAAATAATCTCTTAATAAATGAAAATGTGTAATAAACTGTGTCAGCACCACAGAGAGTTGGCAAGGCTGAATACCCTAAAGGTACCAATCCAAACAAATTCACCATACAATATATGGCCTGTGTCATTTCTGGTTCTTATCAGGGATGATTCATCTGGGAATCCTTGGCGCTGGTTTTTACATCTAAAGGCCAGGCAGTTATTATAATGATATAATTTCTGCTGCATTAATTAAACATAATGCATGTAAGCCCCTTTATAGGGGTCTATAAATTCATTGTAAACATATGCTGCATGTGCAATCTACGAAATGCAATGAAGACTCTCATAATCATCTCTCTTTTCTAGAGTGTGAAGAGAGGTCTAATGATTGGCATGGAAAAAAATTAAAAATAGCATAAAGGCGAGTCTAACATTGCCCCTGCAAACGTTAAAACTACATCTATGGATGGAAACCCAGGTGCCTGTCAGTGAGAGGGGAAGCAGGAAGAAGCACAAACACAGGCTTGAGCTGGCCACAGAATATGGGAACAAAGCACTGCTCTCTCTGCTGCAGGCTTGGTGTATGCAAATGAAATATAGTCTATCTTGTTCTCAGTACCTCACTTCACGTTAAGTACCACTCACTAGTCCCATCGTAATGCAGCTCCTGCTACTACAGACAACCCCAGCCCATCAATTTCAGTCTGGTATCATAGGCAGAACAACAACCCTTCCAGTCTACCACCTCACACATATCTTCCAAACTAGTCCTCACATCTTCAGGCAGAGAACTGTGCCCCAAAACCCCTCGGATCCCCATCTCTCCATGGTTGCCTTCTGCAGAAGAGCTGTGGAAGAGTCCCTCCGGGGTTCAGGGTTGAGGGAAGGAGACTGATGCAGTCAGAAGGCTCTAAGGAGATCTTACAGAGGCCTTCCAGTACCTAAAGGAGCCTACATAAAGGATAAGAAGGGACTCTATTGAAGAGGGTGGTGACAGAACAAGGGGCAATGGCTTTAAAATAAAAGAGGAGGTACATAAATCAGACACCAGGAAGAAATTTTTCTTTATGAGGACAGTGGCATGCTTCCCAGAGAGCTGTGGGTGCCCCATCCCTGGAGGTGCCCAAGGCCAGGTTGGATGGGGCCCTGGGCAGCCTGAGCTGGTGGGTAGTGTCCCCACCCAAGGCAGAAGGTTGGAATTCAATGGTTTGTAATGTCCCTTCCTACCCAAACCATTCTATGTTTCTATAGTTTTGACTGGGCACCCAGAGGAAAAGCAGTGTAGTTCAATCACAAGACAGCTGGCACTATTTGGCACATCCAAGTTCCCAGCTAGCAGGTAGTCATGCCACCCCTCAACCCCCATGGAGATCCATCGAAGTCTGGGTACAGGAGGAAAGGTCCAGAAGCCATAGGGTAACCACAGTGACACTTTATGTCTCTTACAGGGCACACACCACAGCAGACAGCACAGAAAGTGAAAGGAGCCCCTCTTGTCGCTGCCACCTCCCTGCCTTTCATTAAATGGAGGAGTCCAACAGCAGGTGGGGTGTCACCAGACCACCCAGTCTGTGGCATGAGAGCCAAGAGAATGTCCATGGAGCAGATCTGGAGGCACAAGTTTGTTCATAGCATTCTGTCACAACTGCAAAATGCATGTCCAGCATCCGTGTGTTGTCCCTGAGAGGCAGAGACCCATCACTCACACAGAGGAAATTAAAATGACAGCTAGAGATGTCCCCTGCACCCAGCTCCTTCTTTAGGAAACTCCCCTTCTGCGCCAGCAATCTGAGTAAACATCCTCCAACAACCTCCATCTCTGCCCTTGCTGGACAACTTCCTCACCAGGCAACATAAGCAGAGCCTTTTCTTCAAATTGGGTTAAAATGAGTGAAAGATAAATAAAGCATTTTTCCTCAGTGACATCAAACATTGTTAATAGAAGTGATGAGCGGAATGTGTGAGCCCTGCCCAACTGCAGGAACAGGCCTCACACTGTCCCCATTCCCATCTCAAAGAGATGAGGGTTGGGGCTGAGATGGCTCATGGCATCTTTTGCACATATTTGGGTATATTTGGTGCCCCAGACCCCCAGCTCCTAGAGTTATAAGAACATTGGGAGATACTGCTCTTCAGAAAAAAAAAAAAAGAGAGACTTGTCCTTGCTGAGAAACCCAGGAAAAAAACAATGCCTGAGCACATGAGATTTGGCCCAGCAATTGCACCACTCAGAACAGCAACCAGCACCATGAGATCCGCCTCATTTATCCTCAGCCACAGGGGCCAGCAATGGGACTCTGCTGGGCTGTCCAAACTCCACCAGGAGCACAGCAGCCATTCCACAGGTTTGGTCAGGATGGAACAGCCATGAAGATGCATCCAAAGGGTGGAAGAAGGAAGCTAAGCAGTCCCAGATGCCACTGCTCAGCAATTAATCGCAGCACTGCGGCAGTGTCCTGGCGCCACGACAGCCAGCGGACTCCAACCCTTTGCCGGCGCCACGGCTGCGCCCATCCCAGTGGTTATCCCCGTGCCACACAGCTCCAGGCTGCTTTCTCCTTCAGCTCTCACCTCTCAGATATATGTGAGATTACTGCCTTTTCCACAGACAGGGTGCTCCCAGAAAAAGCTGGAAAGCAACCAGCGCACAAACTGACAGCTCAAAACAGCAGTGCACAGGAAAGCCTTGGAAGTCAATCACAGCATAAGGTTGGAAAAAGCCACTCAGATCATCTAGTCCAACCATCAGCCCATCACTACCATGCCCACTAACCATGTCCATTGGAGTCTGTGACCTCCACAAGGTATTCTCCTTCTGAAGGCAGAGGGGATGACACAAACATGTTGCTGCTACGGTGGTTCTCAGCCATGGACACAAAGAGCCCTTCAGCCCCACACCGCACACTGGCTATGGCAATGGGCATCACACAGATACCCATAGCTGCTGCTCAGCAACAGCCTGTACCTCCATGCTGAGACAGCACAAGAATCACTAAAAGATGGACATGACAGAAAACCTGCCCCACCCAGAGCAGCCAAGGTGACAATAGGGTCACCTCACCAATCACCAGGACAGCACTGCAGCAGGGCCCCATGGGCAGGAAGCAGCCAAGCTGGGAGCTGAGGGGCCCAGTGCCACTGCAGCTCTGTCCCTGCAGGCAGCAGGGCTCTGCATGAGTGTGTGTGTGTGTGTGGTGTGTGTGTGTGTGTGTGTGTGTGTGTGTGTGTGTGTGTGTGTGTG
>JAPSGF010000001.1:46856820-47011937 GCA_035772895.1 Perdix hodgsoniae | reverse complement strand
TGTGTGTGTGTGTGTGTGTGTGTGTGTGTGTGTGTGTGTGTGTGTGTACAGCATGTGGCTCCACATCCTCTCACCCCACTGCATCTGCCTGCTAGAACAGTTAAACTGCCCAGCTTGCTATGGCTGCAGTTTATCATATATCACACAGCCCTCCTTGTGCCTGCATGCTCTGCCGAGGTTCGTTTTCCTCAAAACATCTCTCTTTACTCAAACAGAAGAAAAAATGTAATTCAACTGGGGGATGACGTTTGGTATTTTTCTGTTTGGCTTTGTATTTCTTCTGTTTTTTTCCCCTCAAGCTAAATCAAGCCCAGGCAGCAGAATTACTTCAGCCTACAATTAATTCCTTTATTAACTCTTTAGGGGCAGGAGGGAGGGAATGAGAGTGGTCTGGAGCCCTAAAATGATGAAGGTCAGGAAGGAGGGACCATGGCCTCCTTACCCAGGGCTGTCTGATAGCGATAGGACAAAGTGAAAGAGAGGAGATTTAGATTAGATATTAGCTGAAACTTTTTTTTTTTTTTAACTCAGAGGATGTTGAGGCCCTGGCACTGCTGCCCTGAGAGCTGTGGGTGCCCCATCCCTGGAGGTGCTCAAGTCTAGGCCGGATGGAGCCCTGGGTGGCCTGAGCTGGTAGGAGGCAGCCAGCTCATGGCAGGGGTTGGAGCTGGATGGGCCTCAAGGTCCCTTCCAACCTGAGCCATTCTGCGATTATGATTCTCTGTGCTATGAGAATGGCCATTAATAAACAGGGTTATTATCGCTGCTGGCACTTCGGTTGTATGTGAATTTAAGCACTAGGTTTGGTACTGAACCATGATGTTAATGTCCTTAATTAAAGTTAAGCAAAATTAAGTAGAAATGGGGAAAGAGTTTGAAGCAAAGCATTTTTTTTGAAATTTTCAGGGAAAAAAAAAGAAAACAACAGGAGTTAATCAGTTTTGATTTCCCTTAGGTTTCAGCCATTCTGGCATCACTGGGTTCTTGCATGCGCTGTGAAAGAACCCCCGTGCTCCCACTATGAGCTGTAAGGCTGAGACAAACACCAAAGGTTTCACTCAGCCTTCCTCTGCCACCAGATCAGCTGCACCCCCTGCTGCAGGCACTCACCTCAGGGCAGAGGTGCAGGAGAGTTTTCTCACACTGATCCCCAGGCAGGAGTTGCTGCACAGCTCCAGCTGTGCCCATGGGACTGAGATGTATTCCCACTCCCAAATCTGCAGCCAGAAGCCCGCAGCTGGATCCTGTCTTTTCTAGCAGACTTTTTTCCTCTCTGCTGACTGCAAGCCTTGCATGAAACAAAAGCTAACCAGAAGCAAAACCAGAGAAAACGCAAAAGGCCCCTTCCCATCCGCACTTTGCTGAACTACATTGGTATTTCTCATTCTATTTTATCCCAGACCCAGTTATGGTAGGAAGAAAAGGGGAAGTTTAAGCAATGTAGAAGCTGCTACACTTTTTCACCAGGTCTGGGGAAAATGCATGTACATAAAATGAAATTACAAGAAGAAGTGATAAAATAAACATACGCAGTGCAATCTACAAAGCAGCCAGCCATCAGGTACAGGCAGAGCCTGGAAAATTAGGGCTTCTGGAATGAGCCGTGAGTTCCCCTGCTCACAGCCTGCAGCAGCACAAGGCACTGCTGTGCAAGCTGGGAAAAAGCAGCAGCCAGGAGCTCTGTACACGACACAGCCACCAGGACACAACCAGATTGGCAGAACTGGAGACATAGGTGCTCACTGGTGTCATCTCTGCCTATCAGTGGGTCCCACTCTGCAAGGTTGCCACACTTTGTGTTCTCCTGCAGTGAATGTCTTTCCCAGATGCATCTAGGGCCTCAGCATCCCAAGCATAGAGTCATTAAGGATGGAAAAGACCTCTAAGATCATTTAGTCCAACCATCAATCCACCACTATCATTTTTCCTCCTGATTAACACTGCTTATCCACACCATTTGAGTCCTTAAGCCCTGCTGTTGGCCTAGAACCTGACCATCCCTTAGATAAACAATGTGGTGCAAGGCCAGGTAGGATGGGGGCCCTGGGTAGCCTGATCTGCCCCTGCTGGGGCAACCATCCCACAGCAGAGGCATGGAACCAAGTGGATTTTTAAGTCCCTTCCAACACAGACCATTCTGTGATTCCATGCTACTTTCCCTGATTTTTTGCAACTCTCACATATTTCCCAACTACCTCCTGTGGAGCTCCTGCTGCCCTCCAGCAGTTCACTTTTCTCTTGCCAGTGTTGGTGCAGAGCACCACTTTCCCCAGGGTCCCCCAGCAGACTCTCCTGTTGTGCTGCTCTGCTGCCCTCAGGCACAGCACGGCTCCCCCTGCTCATCGCAGCACGTTTCAGCTGTGCTTCTTCATGAGCAGTAGCAACCTCCCCAGCCGGGAAAAAGAGGGAATTTCCAGCAGCCAGCTGCTGCAGGGGATCAGCAGTGCATATTCTGGGGATGAGGCAGTGGCCTAAGAGGAAGCAGGAGGGACAAGAGCAGCAGTCCTTCCTTCTTAATGGCAATGATTCATTCACAAAAGTTAACTAAGTGAAGTTTTTCTGGAGAACATAGCAAGGTTTGTCCCTGCCATTAAATATATACATATATAGTTTTCATTAAAAAGAGCTGTTTCTAAATTTTCCATTGAGTGTTTGCAGTTTCCTTGGCCTCTTTTCCCACGAAAACCTTTAGAAAGGCAGGGGGGAGGGAATGACAAGAGAAGGCTGTGCAAAGGCTCCTGCAAGCTAATAAAGTCGCTACATAGCTTTGCAATGGAAACAGCATTTTTATTATTTTCTAAAGATCTCACACTACCTTCTTGCTTCATTGATTTTTGGAAATTTGGGCATATTTCCATCTGGGCCTGTTTCCAAGGAGCTCCAGCAGTTGTTTACAGCATTAGTTTAGGCCTAGGGAGAGACCAGGCCTAACATTCCCTTCTCCAACATGGAAAATCACTCTCAGGGGGTTGCACATTGTTTGCAGCATCCCCTGCTGAGCCCCTTGAACCCAACAGATCACGTCTGGTGCACAGAAGTGGATGGGGAGGTGGGATTGGGAACATCAGCCAGAGCACTGCAAGCTGTGGGCATTCGTGTTGCCTTCCTTCAGCTGCTCACAGCTCTCCGTACCCAAGATCATAAAATAGGACTAGGCTGAAATACAGCACTCTCACCTTAGCTCCAGAGCTTGCAGCTGAACCTTAACTACTCCTCCCAGCTGTAGATCATAAATCAGCCTCTCTGTCAAAAGCCCACAGGTTGGGTTGAAGCAGAAATTTCTGTGCAGCTAAATACAGAGGAGATGAAAGTAAAGAAAAACAAACCACAGAAGGAAAATAAAGTGACATAATGCACTGAGCTGGAATTAATGTGGCTCTCCTGGCAGCCTTCTGGAAAGAGTCTCCCAGCCCCTCAGATCATTCCCAAGGTGCTGGGCAGGAGGACAGCTGTACAGTGGGAACACAGTGCATTCCACTGAAACCTGGATGGAGAGATGGCTGTGAATGGTGAAAGTGCATCTGGAGCATATAAAGACTCCAGCTGTCCTCCTGCTCACTTTTTCTCCTATGGACAAAGGTCGCATTGCTCAGTCACAGCACTGTTTGGGATATGAGGTGTGGGACAGTATTGCTGCAGGACGAGGACGCTGCAGAAGGGGAAGTGCTCACAGTAGAGCAGAAGGGTTCAGATTGCAGCCAAGGAAACATGTCTTAGAGCTTACACATTTTATAACCACACCACACAGTTGCTGGCCAGCTTCCACCACAGCTCGCTAGCTCTGACCTCACAGCTGGCAAAACCCTGAGCATTTCATTGATAAGTGCCCACCTCCGTCCCCACCTCTCCCCACCTCCAACAGGGCTGTTCCTGTCCTGCTCCTCCCAAGCTGCTGCAGCTAAGAGCAGGCTATTTGCTGCCCCTTACACCCCTTTTGGTTTTTACTTTTTAGTGAAAACTTGAGTGAACCTCAAACCAGAGGCCGCCAGGGAGCTGCTCTTGCCCTGCCACTGCCATCCCTATCCCACCCAGAGCCCTTTGCTCATCCCCACAGCCATCATCCAGCATTGTGCCATTTCCTCACTTCTCCCTCTCCCACACCAGATCATGTTGCCCTCTAGTGGATTTGAAATTATTAAAAAAAAAAAAAAGAAAAAAAAAAAAGGCAACGATGATGACTGGGAAAATTAAAAAAAAAAAAAAAAGGCAGCCAAATGCCTGTCACTGCTCAGTCCCATGAAAAGTAAAGCAGGTTTTACAAGTAGGGTGAATACAATTTACAACCACCCCACAACACAAGACAGAGGCCTTTGACACACCATCTGGACCACCTGTCCTTCTAGGGCTGAAATCCGTGTTATCCACAGGCTGCTGTATTTTGAATAAGAAAGCAACAGGAGATATCTCTCCTCTCAACAAGGAGAAATTTAAGTGAACCGTTACCAACCTCTAAAATGCAAATGCATTGGGGAAAGGAAACACTACAGCTATGCAACCAGCGTGATGGGTTAGAAACAAAGCAATTGCTGCACACTGCTCCAGTCTGCCAGGGGGCTAATTGCACTGCTCCCACAGTGGCATCTGATGAAAGAAAAGCAAAATATCCCCACTCACAACAAGATTTCAAAGGATCTTGCATGAGCCACAAATCACTGGGAGCCAGCCCATGCCTTCTAAAGGAGGGGCAGCGTAGCTGAGAGCTGCCAGATTCACACTCTGAGAACTGGGCATGCCATGTCCCAAGACCAAACCCTCAAGCCATGGTTCAGACCTGAGGAACTCCCAGAAACTCAAGGCAGTCTGGAGCAGCCCCTTCACCAGCAGTGTTTTCAGAGCAAACTCCATGAGACCAGGTGAGCCATTTGCAGACAGATGTGATAGATGCCCATGGCCCCAACAGCTTGATTTCCTTTGAAAAACCAACCCCAAGTCCAGTAATGGATCAGCATGGATCTCAGCACACCTGTTGCAGTAACTCTGAGAGCTTCAGCAGAGAGTTAGGATAACAAGTCAGCTCTTCCACTGTGGCCACAGGTCAGATTCCACCAGGGCTTGGTAGAAAATAAGCACAAAGGAGGGGAGGGGAGTGGGAGCTGGGGGGATTATCCCATTTAGCTTTGGAGAGATGGTCATAGTCAGAAGACTTTGGGCCTCTTGCAGGCCTCCCCCTGGATGCCATTTAACAATTCTGTTCAAAATATTTTTTCCTGCAGGGCTTGGGACATTGGATGGCTGTCACCAAATGATGACTGCGACTCAGAGTAATCCATCATGAGCATTTGCTGAGGGGAAACTCATCCAGGCTCAGACACTGATTGGAGCTGGGGTTGGCACCCACTTCCACATGAGGACTTCCCCACCACACTCCTCTTAAGGGGACTCTGGGCATTACCAGCCGCTGGACACCAACTTCCCCCAGGAATCTTCCCATCTCCTTCTCCTACTCCAGCACTCCACATGCTCCTCTGCTGCCCAGGTCAGAGCATGCTGGAAAAATCAGTGTATTTTCTATCACATACTTAATAATAAGGAATAAGTCATCCCTAAACTTCTCAGCCATTCTAGTAGTGCTAAATAGTGATGTTACCTCCAAATATCCTGAGAGCAAAATTTTTAAGAAGTCCCAGACAGAGCAGGAATTCAGCAGACATATGCTATTTGGGACACTGAGTCTGAATTTGGAACAAATCAGTTGCCTTCCTGCTTGCCCTTTGCAATCCACTTTTCCAGAAGTACCTGCCTGTGTTTCCAAGACAACAGGCAACTTTTCTACATCTCTCATGATGTGAGAACTTAAATCAGTTCATGGGAGATCTGACAGGAGGGGCAAAGGCCATGTAAAGGAGAAGCATTCCCTTCAATACTAGCCTCAGAGGGCACAATCAAGAGTGGCAGTGCATTGGCAAAGCTGCCCAGAGTTGTGGTGGGGTCATCATCCATGGAGGTGTTCAAGAATGGTGGAGATGTGGCACTGAATGACATGGTCAGTGGGGATGGTGGAGATGGGTTGGACTGGGTGACCTCGGAGGCCTTTTCCAATCTTAATGATTCTATGATTCTATCCACAAGTTGAGAAGAAAAATGCTTTTCTATTTCAGTTCATTTTATTCAATGAAAAGTTTCCAAACACACTTTTCCATTATTACTCGTGAAAACTTTTATATGAATTCAACTAGTGCCTAGCTAGGTCTCCTAAGCCATGGATAGAACCTCATTTCATCTGATCATTACTTGCAAAATTAGTTCTGTGGGCATACCACCTCCTTGGGGAATCAGACAAGTTGAGAATATCTCCCTCAAGGGAGTCACTGGTTGAATGTGAATATTAAGTTTTCTTCTCAATTCGTGCTCTAACTCTCTAGTACAGTTTGAGCACACGGTTGCAGACATGAAGTACAGTATATTTATCATCAAGATGAAATTTAGATTTTGTCTGGGAACTCACAGGGGCTGAGCTGCTAGAAGAGTGTTTTCCTTCCCAACTCAGAGCAATGGTCTGTTTCCATCCTTACCTTGAGGGCATCGTGCACATACATCACGCATAAGGATGGTTGCACAATGCCTGTAATGCCCAGGTGCTTAGCAGAACAACTCCCCACACTGTGGTGCTGTTGGGATGCCAAGGGCTGTGTCTTCACAGCTCTAAATTACAGGTGCCCTTAGGTAAAACCCATCTGAGGCTAGGTGAAACAACCAACTATGGCTGTGCAGCACAAAGAGCAGAACTCACCTCATAGGAGCCCCTAGTGAAACCAGCAGTAGCTCCAAGAGCAAAGCACGTTTTTACACACACACACACACACAAAAAGCATAAAACAGCAGCATCTACTAGAGAAGGGATGAACTCACCTGTGCCAGGGCACTTGTCAGTGCCCCGGTAAGAGGAAGGATTCCAGTCCCCAGGGCACTTAATCAGGCATTTAAAATAATAAATCTTATTACAGTAAGCACATTACTGTTAAGCCTTCAGCTGTTACCATTCAGCCGTTGTTGGAAGGGCCAGATCAGCTACACATCAGCCTAAAAGCAACGCACCTAAAGCAGCAAGACAATCCATTGGAGAGCAATAGTTGCGCCCGACTCAGCTCAGCCAGCACGGGTCCCTACAGCAAGTAGTGCCATCACCACGGGAACACCCACCTGTAACTGTGGGAGGTGTTCTCTAGGTCCATCTGCTGCAAATACAGCTTCCCTCATCCAAACACGCACCAGCACACCAGCTCCACAGGTCCCAGTTCAGAATAACTCAAATCAGCAGGTTCTCTCACAGAGGGAAGCAGCTCACACTGCGCTCCCTGTCATTAAGGTGCACAAAGCTCTACAGATCTTGGACATCACCTAGGCTCTGCTTCTCCAACCCTGAGAAGCATACTCAAGCTTTGCCAGCCTTTGTCTAGGCTCTTACACCTCAGGGAGATGGAAACATACCTTCATCCTCCAGGCTAGACAAAGGTTCCTTATAGGCAATGTTCAGCCCTCCAGCAGAAAGCACTAAAAGCCCAGCTCCTCTCCAGCCCAAACCCCAGGATGGTCACCCAGCCCCCTGAACACATCAGCACCTCCCCACTAGGAAACCCAAACCAGCCCCCACCCCCTTGGGGTGCCCTCTATAGCCAGCAATAATAGCTTACAGCAATCACATGGGGGCCCACCTGCCCAAATAAAAGCTTTGACCACCTGATTCCCTTGGGTCTGGTGAGGGATTTAGAATGAATATATCATTATGTTTGGAGAAGATCACTAAGATCATCCAGTCCAACCCCAATTCAGCCCTGCCATGCTCACTGACCACATTCCTTGGTACCACATCTTCACAGATCTTGAACACCTCCAGGGACAGTGACTCCCCACCACCCTGAGCAGCTGTGCCACTTGGAGAAGAAATTTTTCCTAATATCCCACCTGAATCTCTTCTGGTGCAACTGGAGGACAATAATCTTACAAAACCAGGCAGAAATCCTGCTAGGTTACACTCCTGCCACCTATTCTTCCTTGTGTCATGGGTTGTTACTTATTCTCCAAGAGGTTTTAATGTCGGTCAGCCTTTTATGTGCCATTTGTTTAACACAGAGGTTACTGTGAATGTTCTTTTTGATACTATCAGCTGTGATTCTAATGCTCCAAGATAGCATCAAATTATCTAATGCTAAGTAAACAAGCCCACGAGTGCCGTAAAAAAATAATGATTTGGAGGAATGTCTTTTAATTTCTATGTTTTGCCTTTCTAGGGCAAAATTATAAGCAAAAAGTTGAGAGCTGGAGCAGAATTTAAAATATAAGCTGAGCTTTTAAATACTGGGAATGGAGATCCTGGGGCTCAGAAAAGATCCTTGAATACCTGAAGCCAGAACAGCTTTACAAGAACCAGCTGTGCTGAAACCATTCACCTCACTTTTTACACACAAGGTAGGAATCTGCATTTGTGAAGCATTGTATGTGATGTGAGCACCCAACGGGAATGGAACAAGAAAAATTCAACCCTTATTGAGTGTGAGGAATTGCAAGCAGAGTGTCTGCTGATTGACTCAGCTTGTGACAGACGCTGTCATCATTGTCACTTACTTGATTTCCTTCTCTCCCCATACCTTTAAGCTCTGCAGCTCTGCAGAGAGCTCTTTGCTGCTTTTCTAGAGAGGAATGACACTTCATTTCCACAGGAGCTGCTCAGGCAAAGGGCTGCTTTACGGCAGGGGGTGGCTGATTTCCTTACATTTCCTCTCTCTTTGTTTCACAAGGGACAGAAGAGATGTGTAAGGGGTAAGTGCCAGGAGGGCCTCAGAGGCTGTTACCCATCCGTGTGCTCAGATCAGCGTGAAAGCTGCAAAACATTGCTGGCTTCAGGAATGAGGCCAGTGTGAGACGCAGCTGCCTGCTCAGTGTGTTGGAAACAGGCAAGTAAGGTGAGACCTATGCCATAGAACAATGTAGATCCAATTTCACATCACTGCCCAGGATGTCTCCTTCCCTAGCAAACAGACAGAGATGCTCTCCTTGGTTTCTTACTACCGTGGCTATTCCTGTTGGGGAAACCTAGGGAAACCTTCTGTAGATTATGTGCTCTTGGGTCTTACTGACAGCCCCAATGGCAGAAGGTACCCAGAATAGTCCTTCCAGTGCATGTGTGCCTTCTCCCACCTCAGGAGAGAATATCCACTGGAGCCAGCAGGGAGGATGCACGTAGCCCTGACCCCACTGCCTTGCCCAGGAGGAACCTCCTGAGCCCTACAGCAGCAACAGGGCTGGGAACAAGGGGGGGTCTCTCCCAGGGAACCTTTCCCAGGCCATCTGGGGCAGCAACAATGACAAAATCAGCTCAGTCCCATTAAGTATGAGTCACACATCCTGTAACAGCCTCTGTGCAGTCCCTCTGGAAGACTGAACTTTGGGAAACACCACCTAGAACTGCTTCCATAGCCCCCAGAGCTGTGCCACTCAGCTGAGTGCTGCCCAGCAAATTATGCTGCTTCTCTAGCAGAGCTGGCCCCCAAAAGCAGAGCCCAGCCCTGTGCTCACTTCACTGGGAGCTGTTTTATACACCATCGTCTTGCTGGGGAAAGTCCATGCCAGAATAAGAAATCTGATGTGAGATAGTACCGGTGCTTACAGCCTGGGTTTGAGGGTTCTGAGATGTTCACCGAAACAATTTTGCAGTGCATTGATGCTACCTGAGCAGCCTGCAGGGTACAGAACTGGTTTTTAGAAAGTCCTCAACTGTTCAGGATGAATGAGGCTATCAAAACAGCTTTAGTGTATGTGGCATTCAGCCATTTGGAAAGGCTGAATGAAATCCAGCGGTGAGAAAAATCTTGATTTCACTTCCAATGTAACACTTTAAGGGCTGACATGGGATTACTCTACACGAATGTGCTGGTATCAAACCCTTTGGCTTCAGGCCCTTTCCCAGCTCAACGAGCAGTTGGGTGTCTGCAGCCCCAGTTCTCTTGGCCAAACCAGGCTGGTACCACAGACTGCTTCCGTCCAGCTCTTCTCCCGGAGACACATTTCAGCCCTGGCCCAGATGGGTGAAATTCACATTCAGAGCTGAAGCCATGCCAGCCTGTTTGGGGCTGACCCTGCAGATCTGCTCCATAGCGCTGTTCTCAGCCTGTCACTGCAAAGAGCACCTGGGATTTTGGGATAGGAGAGAGGAGATGGCTCTGGGAAAACAGAGCTTGTGAGGATATGTATTTATGTATTTCTAGGCAACATTTTTCCAATCATGTTCAAATGCAGGTACCTCACATCTGCTGTGTTCTAATCCTTAGTACAGTCAGCTGGCACCCCAGTGCAAAGCCCTGATTCTGTAGGGTCGTTCCACTGTGAAGCTGTTTCCAATAGTTTAAAATTAGTTACAGATTTATAAACAATCACATATTTATGTAAGGAGAGGGATTTTTTTTTTAAATAAGCACTTAATAAGACACTTGGAATATGAACTGGCCGTGTTTGAGGATTTTGTTCATTTTTATGGTGTTTCTGCCCATTTATTTTATGGGATCTGGGGAGTGCAAGCTAAAAATGAGGGCTTATAAGAGGTTATAAAAGAACAGAATGGTCGTATTTTTCATGGCAGTTTGAACAGGCTGAAATAATAACAACAGTGTTTTTTATTTGCATTTTAGCCAACAGTTTTCAGCCAAAGGTAGAAATAAAAGCACACACACCCCGACCTGATCTTCCAGAGCATTGCTTTTCCTTGCACTGGGCTGACTGTCCTCTCCCAGACATTACGCAAGCCTGAAGCCCATGTTAGCTGACCACTCTTTGGGTCAGCTGTCCCAACACCACTGTGGAGATGCATGTGGCATTTCTGTCCATCATATTGGGGTTGGACATTGGGAAAAAACTCCTCTCAGTAGGAGCACTGAGGCATTGGAACAGGCTGCCCAGGGAGGTGGTGGAGTCACTGTTCCCAGAGGTGTTCAAGAATTGTGGAGATGTGGCACGGAAGGATGTGGTCAGTGGGTATGGTGGGATGGGTAGATGACTGGACTGGGTGATCTCAGAGGTCCTTTCCAGCATTCATGATCCCATGATTCTATGATTTTCAGGTCTTCAGCCTGCACCCTAAGAACAAAGAAAACTCACATCTATTGGCCACCTGGGGACAAACATAGCAGGGGTCTCTGTGGCCCAGACACAGACAAGCACAAACTGGGAAGACCCCACTGTCACCAAAGGCTGAGCTCCCAGGCAGGCCAACGCTCAGGCTCCTCGCGTGCAGTCGGTCACACATCTCACACGGCAAAGTGCCGAAAACAAGAGAAACAATTCATTGTGAGCCTCCTGTTTGTAGTCAGGCCTGTCCTCTTGTTTGCAAACAGGGTTATCGGTGCCACTAGGAGCCATTCCCCTGATGCGACTGGAAACAAAGGCTCCCTTTTCAGGGCTGTTTATCCAAAGCAAAGAGGGATGAGGGAGGAGGTGGGGAAGGCAGGGGCAGGACATCCCCCAGGCAGGTCGCCCATGGGAGATAAGGTGCCTTTGGGCTCAGCGGGCTGGGGAGAAACAGCCCCATCTCAGCTTGTCCCACCAGCTCTCCCTTCCCACCATGCCTTCTTACAGCACCTGGTGGCACATAATATATTTGTCACGGTACATCTGGAGACAGGGGAGAGGTTTTGCAGGCTTGTTTGTCCCAGAATAGCATTAGAAAGCTGCTTCCTCCCTGTTAGGGCCCCGCATCTGCTCCATGTGAGCTGAGCAGGATGTGGGCTCCGAACAGACCCTATGGAAATCCACCAACGGGTGTGTTAGACCATGCCTGGACACTTAATAAAGTGGGAGAGACAGTGAACATGACATTTAATTATGGGAAAGAAAAACGAAGTCTTTTACCCTGCATTTGGCGTTCTCCCAACACCCAGAGTTAATTGTTAGGAGGGTATATTAGAAGGCAATGAAGGAGAAGATTGAAAACCCTGATTAAGCCAAGTTCCTGAAAATGCTGAATTTATTGAATTTTGCATGAGAATACACAGACTGGGCTGTGCCAAGGGCCGTGCCAGCGTCCCACTGAGTGCTCAGGGGTCTGCGTTTGTTGGGGGCACAAAGCTCTGAGCCCCACTCTCTTGGTGGGATGGGAAAGCCTTGCTGCAGTCCCAAAATGGGGTGGGTTGGGTCTGCTAGGATAGATGCTCCCGAAGCATGGGCAGACCCTGGTGTGAGTGATGCCCAAGGCCACCACTTTGCCTAGGAACTCAGTTTCCAAAAAAGGATCTTACAAGCAGGAGGAGGACCAAATTTTTACACAGTCTGACAGTGATAAGACAAGGCAGAATGAGACCATTGGATTCTAGTGGAGCAAGTAGCTTTTTTCTTGCCTTTCTTTTTTTTTTTTTTTTTAAGCATGAAAATCTACACCAATAAATGCAATCCGGCTCGTGCTACACCTGCAGTAGCCTTACATTTACTGCAGGGGGTAACCTTCGGCTGCTGATGCACTGCTCCTGCAGCAAGGCAGGTTGGAGCAGACATCAGGAAGAAGCTCTGCTGGAGGAGCGCTGTTGGTTATAGCTTGCTCCTCTTTTAATGAAAGCGAGCTGCTGGTTATCCTGGTTTCAGAAAGCTTAAGAAAATGATCCTTGCATATATTAAAAAGGCAGAAAAAATCCAGCATTTGGAGTAGGGTAACTAAAATGATTATTATGCAATAGATCAGAAATTATAGCATCTACTTATTGAGGACCCCAGAACATGACATCACCCTGAGCATGACCACAGGAGCAGCCTGCTGTCCCCATCTCCCCACTCGGCCACGACCCCAAAGAGCACAGCAGTGTGGGCACAGCCACAGGCACATGCTGGGATCTGCTGGGGGCCTTACCACACAGCACACAGTGCCTCCCTCCCACTTCTCTCATCTTACTTACCAGGATCAAAACAACAGAGCAGCACCCAGAGCCCACGGATGCCAGCAGCAACTCAAGAAAAGCTGCTTGCTTTTATTCTATGCAAGCAGCCAAAGGCCTTGAACCCTTATCGGACACATCACAAGGACAACAGAGAAAGGTGCTTGAGCGCTGGCCAAACTGTAGGTTTTTTCTGCTCCATAAAGCACACGGTTTGCATGAGCAGCCTGTCTTTGCATGAGCTGTATGAAACTCCGGGAGGTTCTGTTGCTTGCACAAAATCCCACGCCTGGAGCTATACGGAACTCACCATCACAACCTTTCCTGCCCCATCCCATTGCTGTGACATTTATAAGAAAGGAGCCCGGGACTGTGCCCAGGTGCCACAACCCCCACGTGTGCCCCAGCACCACTGCTTAGGGTCACAGGACAGATCAGGGAGTGGAGCCGACCTTTCTGCCATGCAACAGCCAGGCTCGGGTGTTTCTCAGCTCGCTATTTATACCGGGCTCCTGCTTATAGCTATTTTGGTTTTGTCACCCATTTCGTCTCCTCTTTACATAACCTTTTTAGCTCTCTTGTGTTTCTGTTTTCTGGGCTGGAGGCACAGCAGGAAGCAAAGAATGCCATGGAGTGCAGGCAATACCTGGAAGTGTGAGCCCGTGGCTAAATTCAGGGCACAGCACAGCATTCCATGACAGCCTCTCGCTAAAATGCATATACAGAAACACTGGGGGAATTCTGGCAGGGATAACCACGCTGTAATCCCTCAGCCATTCACTAACCCACAAAAAGACAAACGAACAGGCAAATCTGATCAGACAGCAACGATAATTTCAGTGGCAAAAGCAATGGAGAGCTGCATAAAACAATGTTAGTGCAGAACCCTGCAGGTAAAAGACGTTGCCACCTGGATTGTGGACGTCTTTACATACAGAAAATTACCTTCTCATCTCTGCATAGAAGACAGCTACTGATTTAGGAAAAGAAAGATCCAAATGAGGAACCCTGCTGTGAGCTCTCTGTGGTCCAACCTCCTGATTATACTCGGATTTGAAAATTTCATTAGAAAACAATTACAGAGAAACCGGAAATATCAGGGAGGCTTAATCAACAGACCCGGGGGATTTCTTGGCAGCAGAGCAGCCCCAGGCACTGCTAGAAGACTTCTGAGTGCGTTTTTATGAAATGAAAGGGGAAGAAAGATTTCTTTTAAGCAGCACTTCACAGCAAAAGGGCGTTTGACTGATAAATCAATATTCTTTTTCAACATGAAGCAAGCAGATTTCCTGTTTCAATGCGCATGATGGAGCCCGCAGGTGCTGCTGGAGCTGCCTGCAGCCTCCTCCACCAACAGGAGGAGCCCCCCAAAGCGCTGGCCTTTCCCTCACCCCCCTTTGTTATTTCTGCAAACCCGATGGCAGCCAAGAGCTGAGAGAGTGAACAAATGGAAATAAAAATAAACCCTCAAAGATATGCAAAGCATCCACTTTTCTTTTTTTTTTAAATCCTCCTGCTTGGCCATATATCCATCACGTTTTACAATTCTAACGGCAGAAGGATTTAGACAGCAACAGCAGCCCGAATGCAGGCCTGGGTGAGCATGATGACGCATAGACCTGCTTCTAAGTGGAAGAGCCACAGCCTCTTCCCAGACCCCGGCACCTCATCCTGCATCCAGCTATGAGGTCAGGGCAATTTCAGTTCGAACAGCTGGATCCCCTGTGGGCTGCAGACGGCCGCACGCCCACCGAGACCAAACAGATGCTACATCAAATGTAGCGAACCCAAGTGGTTCAGGCCTGGTGATGGAGCAGGCCATTTTGGAGCCGCAGAGCCCTGCTCACAGCTCTGCTGTAAAAGCCTTTGGGTTAGAAAAGATGGGTTTGGTGAAAAGCATCTTCGAGGAGCGGTGGGAAGATTTCTCTCTTCCTGGCTCTACACTGCCACCTCACTCATCATCACTGCCACCAAACCTCATCTAGAAAAGCAGACCCACACAGCCCTGACAAATAGAGGGTGCTCCAGAAAGTGGGGGTCTGTGAGCACACAGCTCACACTGCACACCTCCGTACCCTGCACTATCAGCGTTCCTGAGGGCCCCAGCAGCCTGATAACCACAAGTTTCATCTGAGCCAATTATAGCACATTATAAATAGAGGATCCTGCTTGTTTGGGAGCCGGCAAGAAGCAGGCGGTGGGTTCTGCTTCTGCAAATAGCACCTGGATCTGGTGCAGGCAGGCTGGCTTCAGGCATGGAGAAAGCAGTGAAAGTGAGAAGGTCCCCAGCCAGGAGCAGGCATGGGCATCAGCAGGGCCCTGCTCACTGCTGCTGGGAGCATTGCTGGGGAGGACCCAGCCTAGGCCTGCCTCGAGCCCTTCAAATCAGCACGTTTGAATAATCACACACATACAAACAGATGCTTTTGCAATGTTTTAGGCAGGTGTACATGGTGTACAACGCAGAAAGCAAGCAACTCATTGGTCCGTTCCCTACAGCTTGATTCCCAGGAAACCAGAGGGCCACAGGCTCACCCTGAGCTCTATCAGGCTCTCACTTGGAGCAATTCCCCACAGAGAAGGCACCTTCATTGCAAAATGCTGCATCTTTTTTCTGACCTTTTAATATGATTGATTTCTTTGTCTTTTTTTTCAGGTGCAGGGAGAGAAATGCCCGGCGCGATGTCAACATCCACACACCACAGGTGCTCTTTCCAAAATTGGAGCACTAAATGCCAGCAAAGCACTGGCTGGGTGCTGCCAAGGTAGAAGAGTCAGGCTGCATTTGGGGCAAGGGAGGCAGGAGCTCGACCACCCTTCCCCCCAGCCCTTGGCTTTAGCTGTGCCAAGGCCGGGCTGCTCTATCATTACGATAAGGGTAATCCTGTTAGGCAAACTCATCAAACAAATAGTCATTCATGATTGCAGACTTTGTCTAGGCAAATGTAACCCCAGGATAAAAATGTGCTGAGCGCACAGTCCTATGGCACGGACACTGACCAGGGGCACACCAGGGTCCCTTCTGCCCCAAGATCCTGTGCAGGGCTGATTGTGGCTCAGGGCAAAGCCTGGAAATGCCCCAGAACCACCCCAGAATGCCCTCGTCCTCCTTCCCCTTCACTTCTCCACAGAAGAGGACAGATGACTCTTATGTCAGGCTGTTTTGATTCTATATTTATGTCCTGCCTTAGGCTCACAATGTTCAGCTCAGATGCAATTCAGTCTGGTCATATTAATACAGCTGGGACAATATTTTTAACAAGCAGCATCAAGCTGAAGGCCACAGGCCTCAAGTGGATGCCAGGAGCCCATGGACCTCAACCCCTTATACAACAGAGCTCCCCCAAAAGACATCCAGCCCCTTTGGTCTTCTAAGGGACAGGCACATTTTTAAGCTCCCCCTCCTGTAGCAGATTGGGTTAAATTCAATCTCAGCTGTGGTTCTGTGCTGGTTTCAGAAAGGATGAACGGGTTCACTTATCACAGGTGACAAAATCAAGGCTCAACAAGGAGTAGTCACTGACTCAGCCAAAAAGGATGCCTGTGGCCTGTAAGCAAACCTGAGGGCCTGAGATTGCAGACAGACATGGAGGACCATCTCCTCCTCAGGCTGGCTTAAAAATAATGAGTTTCAAAGCCTAAAATCTGGGCTCTGCTGAAGAACCCCCACCCAGCCAGGCTGACATCTGGGAGCAACCTGCCTTCATGGCATGGCCTTCACCTCAGAGCTGGGGGAGCCGTGTCCTGACCAGAACAGGAGGTTTTGAACTGTGCTTGGGTTCCCTTTTGTCTCTGCTTCCCAAGGATGCAGGTTTTTGGAAGGGTTATCATAGCAGCAGCCAGGAAATGAAGGTAATAAGAGAAGGCTTGCTCACCCTGCTGTTCCCAATGCAGGTTTTCTTTCACGCTGTGGGTCAGGAAGGAGCTGACCCCATTCCTACTGAAGAGAAAGCAACTGGGCCAGGATTATGGGACTTCGGGCTCTGTAGCAATGATTCACACCGAGCTGAGCCAGGAAGCAGAGCAGTACACAGGAGTGAGGAGGAGACTTCAGGCTGAGGGAGGAAGCCTTGGTGATGCTTTTGGCTCAGGGTCAGCAGTGGGGCCACGGCAGCTGCAGCCATGACACAAACACAGGCTGCCGGGAGGAGGACAAGCAGAGGGGATGTTCTGCAGAGGGGATGCTGCTGGCAGGGCATCCATACAGCTGCAGTAGAAGGCCACACAGCACAAGCATTGCAGCCCAGCAACTCCCTGCCAACCCCTCACCCGCTACTTCTCCTCAAGGTGTTGAAGTTCAGCTAAGTGGGACGCCAGATTTCCGCATGAGTTGTTAACAAAGCCTCCAGGGGCTTAAAGCAAGCCTGCAGCTCTGCCACTCCAGCACTGCGGCCTGGGGGCGGTGTCCAAATGCTGCTGAACTTTGGTCCTGAGCCTGCTTGCAACTGGGTTCAGCACCAGACTAGCTCAGAAAGCCTGACACCCGCATTGTTCAGCCTCTTCAGAACTGAGGGATGCATTAACCACCCTTTCTTTATCTCCTACTCAAGAGCTGTGCTAAACATTAACTATGTTCAACACTGTCGTTCACATTGGCTATTCTGATATTGCCCTTAATGACACCCACAATCGTGCCCATTAAGTCACGGGCCAATATGTTACCGCAGGTAACGCACAACACCCATTGCAGAGCTTTCCCCTTTGTGCCATGTGGCTCTTGGGGCAGTGAGCAGCCTTGTGCTGCCCACTGGATGGAGGAATCATAGAATCATAGAATGGCCTAGGTTGAAAAGGACCTCAAAGATCATCTAGTTTCAACCCCCCTGCTATGTGCAGGGTCACCAACCACCAGACCAGGCTGCCCAGAGCCACATCCAGCCTGGCCTCAAATGCTTCCAGGGATGGGGCATCCACAGCCTCCTTGGGAAACCTGTTCCAGTGTGTCACCACCCTCTGCCTGAAGAACTTCCTCCTAATATCTACCCTAAACCTGTCCTGTCTCGGTTTAAGCCCATTCCCCTTGTCCTATCGCTATCCACTCTCGTAAACAGCCATCCCCCTCCTGTTCGTATGCTCTCTTCAAGTATTGCAAGGCCAGAATGAGGTTTCCCCAGAGCCTTATCCTCTCCAAAATGGAAGGTTTGATGTGCTGGAAGAAGGCTAAGGGGAAGGAGCTGCAAGAGGACACGTCAGAGTTGTGCTGACAGAGTAGTCTCCATCATGTGCCAAGGAACCTGTGATAAGCCCTCTCATAGCCAGATAAGTAATAAGATCAGTTACTTAATCCAAAGCGATTAAACCCAGGCGGGACTGCAAACAAACAAGCCGCATCTGCGGCTCCACACGTAGCACACACATCATCGAAGCACTCACACCGTGCCGGGACATCAGGTTCTGTCACTGCAGGCTGTGTCAGGGCGCAGGTCGCCCTTTTCCTCCGACACAGAGCAGCCCCTGAGGGGGCCGCGATTACCACGTGGATGCGCCGGGCGCACCTGGGGACCGGCAGCCACCCCACCTGCGAGGCCTCAGACTCAGAGCCCGGCATCCCCCGCCCCGCCCCCTGCGCTTCTCCCCGCCCCCCGGCACTCCGCGCGGCCTCCCAAGTTTCTTGGAACTTTGCCTCCCGTGACGCACGCGGTGGTGCAGCGCCCCGTCCTCTCCCCGCAGCCAATGGGCGCTCGGGGGGCCGGGGCGGCCGCCAATCGGCGGCGGATGGACAGTTCCCGGGTCCTGACCGACCTTCACCGCCCGGGGCGGGGGGTGGGGATAAAAGGCCCCGGCGGCGCCGCGCCGCGCTCCGGCCCCTCCGCGACGCGCCGGCACGGAGCCGAGCGGCGAGGTGAGTGCGGCACGGAGCCGGGAACCGGCGGCGGGGAGGGCGTCCCGGGCTGCGGGGGTCGGAGGGAAGGGGGGGGGAGGCTGAGAAGACGCCGCGGGTTCCCGAGCACCGGGGAGGTGGGGGAGGGTTCCGCTCTCCGAGGTGCGGCGGGGCGGCTCCGGCTGCCCGGCTCCTCACGGCGCTCCGCTCCCGCAGGTCGGTGCCGATGCGGTCTCTGCTCCCCGGGCCGGGAGGAAGCCCCCCGCCATGCCTTGGAGCGTGCGGTGGGTCGGCGGCCCGGGCGCCCAGTCGCAGAAGCAGTGCAAGAAATCGTCCTTCGCCTTCTACCAAGCGGTGCGCGACCTGCTGCCCGTCTGGTTCCTGGAGGACATGCGGACCATGGAGGTCTTCCACTGGGAGGACGGGGGCAAGGTGAGCCTCTACTCGCCCTCCGAGGCGCTGCTGTACGCCCTGGTGCACGACCACCAGCCCTACGCCCGGCACCTGCTGGCTAAGTTCCCGCAGAGCGCGCTGGCCGTGCCCAGCCAGAGCTTCAGCTGCTGCCAGGCCTCGGCCCCTCACCTGGCCATGGCCGTCCGCTACAACCGCGTCCGCGTCCTCTTCCGCATCCTCAAGGCCGTGCAGGCCTTCCCGCCGGCCGAGCGGGCCGCCCACCTGGACCGCCGGGGCTGCAGCCGCGTGGAAGGCGGCAAGACGGCCCTGCACCTGGCCTGCGAGCTGGTGAGGCCCGAGTGCCTGCTGCTGCTGCTGGGGCACGGCGCGTCGCCCTGCCTGCGCGACGCCGTGGGGAACACCCCCCTGGACACCCTGCTGCAGCAGCTGGGCCGAGCGCCGGCGGCCAACACGCGTGCCAAGCTGCTCTGCCTCGACTGCCTCTTCCTCTTCGTGCCTCAGGACCTGCGGTTCGCCATGAAGCAGCAACTGCTGGACGACCGGCAGCGGTGGCAGGACTTGCTGGGGGAGAGCCGGTTCCGCTGCCTGGTGGGCCTGGCTCCCCCGTCGCTGTTTGTCGGAGCCATGCGTGTCTTGATCAGGACCATTGCACCCGAGCACTTCCCCGAGGCGCTGGACGATCTGCCTCTGCCGCACTTCCTAAAGCCTTTGGACTTGAAGCTGGAGAGCTAGAGGGGATCTCCTGCCCGAAAGACTTGTGCTGGAAACGTCCCGGTGTGCAAAGCTGCCCCTGCGGCAGCCAAGTACCTGTTTTAATTGGAACTGTCTTTTTTAAAACAATTGTATTTGGCACTTTACAATATATTTTATTTAAAGATCCTTTTGGTGAGGTCTGAACCGCGTTTTATAATAACATTACACAGCCTGTACAAATGGATATGGGGGAGAATACATTTGTAAATATGTCTAAATAAACCAGCAGCAGACATTATCCAAAGTATCAATCAAGCAGCTGAAAATTCTGAAATGGCACGTGCCTGCCGACAGCACACGGGGGGAGTATCTGCTAGTTAGGATTTCCCTGTTACATAAGCTGAGCAGTCCTGGAACAGGATGACTCCTTTTTAGCAGCTCTCCTAATACATCTTGGCAGGGATGTGGGCTTTTTTTTAAAGGCACAGATGAAAACTTCCTAATCTTGTACACAAAACTGAAGAGAAGACATACTATTAAAACCTCCTTAAACAAGGCTGGCAGGGATATGCAGCTGAGCCAATTGTATCTTAAAACAGGCACAAATAGCAGTTGGCTTCCTTGCAGTGTTCTGTTCCTTGGGGAGACCCATGCTGAGGGCAGGAGCAGAGAAAAGCTGGCCAGAGCTGTTCCTGCCCTTACAGAAGCCAGGACCAGAGAGCTCTCAGTGCCTGCTGCAGGGTGAAGTGCCATCGCTTCAGGGCAATGAGGAGGCTGGCAAGGGGCATGCACGAGGGTCAACCTCTGCCCCAATGAGGATGTGGCAATTCAGCAGCTTTTCATGCAGATTGCAATTCCAGCTCCCAGTGCCTGTCCCCCCCCCCCCCCCCCCCCCCAGAAGACGTAATGTCTTTCGTTCAGATATTCCTTATGAGATGCTCCAAGGTACAGGAAACATCCTCACAGCTGCTCCAGATAGAAAACCCCTCTAGGGGCAAGGTCCTGCTGCAAAGCTTAAGTCCCAAGTAAAGGGTGCAGCATTAAGTTCTTTGCTCTGCAACCTTTACTCTGCACAATCCTGGGCAGCTGCACTGCTTTGCTCCTGTAAAACTGGCACTGCCCTTGTCTGCTCTGTGGGAATGAGCTGTGCTGGCTCTACCATTTCCATAATGGAAATCTCCCCCAAGCTGCAGCACTGCCTCTATTGTTGGAAGGCAGCAGCAAACTGTAGGGTTTTGTTTGATACTTCAAGTTGTAGCCAGCGAGCAATTTGCCTCTTGAACTATTTTAGCAGTGCAGTGCCCTTCAGAATCATCACAGAACTGATGCACTGAGGGCTAAGAGGCCATGTTCAAAATATAAATTTTTTTTATTCATGAATTCATCTTGGTTAGAAAAGAATAAATTGTAGAATTAGGGGCTATAAGTTATTCTTTCTTCAGCAGAAGAGCAGTATTTCATCATTAAAAAAAACTCCATACTTCCCACACACTAAAAGATTAGCCATACTTCTGAAATTTGAGATGTAAGGGAGAAGGTTGCTATTCTTAAACTGATGGCACTGAAAACGCTTCCTAGAAGAGCAAATGTTCCTTGGAAAACCAAGAAATTCAGACCCCACATTGGAAACCATATAACAGCTCTAACTATTCTCTCTTCAGATACCTTGTTGATAAAAAATCCACAAATCCAAATTACTTATCCCTCTCTTAGCAGCTTAATGAAAAAAATAAATTCCATGTTGTTAAATTTTTCATTGGACTACATTTTCTCCAGTGCTTTTGGAATAATGCTGTGGAACTCTTCCAAGACCAATGAAAAGTGCAGCAGTCAGGGCTAACTTGCACATGGGAAGTGTGCAAAGGTCAGGGAGGAGGCAGAGATGGGGGGGCTGGGAAAGGTTTGCCAACCTTGCTGACAAAGGCATCATGAGACACGGCAACAGGGTGTTGGTTAGCTGAACTGAGTGCTGGAAGATGCTCTGAATTCTTAGCCAGGAGGTTAATTACATAGCAGAACAGCATGGCAGCAGGACAGGATGTGACCTTACCATCACCTGGATTCTATTAAAAAAATCCTATTACATAAGCACTGTAGAGCTGGCCCTACCTGCGCTCACAGTGAGCCAGTTGATGGAACAACTCAAGGCCTCCTGTCCCTGTGACTCCCTGCATCCCTCCCACCAGCTTCCAGGTAATTCACTTTAGTAGGCTAACCTACTTTAGCAAACAGAATGCATTCCCCCCTCAATATGGTGCGACGGGTCCAAAGTCAGCTAATTGCTGTGCCCCTCCTGTTATTCTAGGACAGAAGTCAAGCCTGTCACTGCCTTGCTGAGCCCATGCTGGGATTACTCTGCTGAAGGTCACTGACAGACCTCACCATGTGCGCCTTGCCAATGTGTCTGGTATGCTTCATCTAGCAATGTGGGCAAACCGCACCGGTGACTGCACACATCACTCATCCAGCTGGGTCCAGGCTTGTTTTCAAACAGTCACAGCTTGGAAAGAGGCTGGGGCTTCTCAGCTTTGGAAACAGAAGTCCTCTGTTTGGCCACAGAGCAAGCAATAGCAGCAACAGCTCTCCTCTTAGCAACTTGCCAGCACGCCTGTCCTACACCACCAGGCCCCTGGGGTCAGGCTCCACAGCCCATTCTGTTCTTTGTCTCTTGGCAATTTTGCTGTCAGCCTCTGCCAATTACTGCCAGTTGCAACATCACTGTCAAGCTGAATAAAGCAAACTGGGACGGTCATTTTGTCTCTGCAGATGAGCAGTGCCAGTGCCAGAGTCAGAGAGCTGACCACAAAGTGAGGGTGAGGAGATTCACCAGGTCCTAACACAAGAGCCCATGGGTAAGGACATAAGATCATCTGTGTGACCTCACAGATTAATGTAGGCACAGAAGGCACCTTGCTCATCTGTGGGAAATGCTTTCAAATGCATACACAGCTGTATAGAGAGACAGTATTCTTGAAAAGCCAGCTCTTCTGAAAGGCTTTCCATCATGAAACAACAAGGAAAGATAATAATTCCCACATGTTACGCCTTAAAAAAGAACACTGCTACTCACCTTTTAGTACAAACTGATTTTACCTGCAAAGAAGGCCTGAAGCAGTCTGATTCTGAAAGAAAGGGGAGAGCAGCAGTGCATTACTTTTGCTTTTTTCCTCTTTGCAATCAATGCCTCTCTGCAGCTCCTTTAAATATTTCGGGAGTCACAACATTTAGCCTGCCCAGCACCTGCCAAAGGAGCTCAAGTCTATTTTGATTGTGCGCAGCTCAGTTAAAAGGTAGATTTAGGATCTTCAACAGTCTTCTTTCACCCAGAATATTAAGAACTTAAACTGATGTGAACACAAAACTTAGCAGCTTAAATAGTTTTAAAAACATCCTTTACAGTGACATCTGCCTCAATGCAACTCCCTGATGTACTTTTCTGCCATAAAAGCAGGATCGTACCATAGGCTGGTAGGAATGCTGCCAGAGGCAGGCACCTTCCACTCAGCAGAAGATGCAGGTGTTACACACCTGAAAATAACTCCCCTCAGGAAGATGCACAGATATGGAATATCATGCTCAAAATCCACTTAACACAGCACAATGTGAACCTGCTGCAAACAGATGAGCATTTCAGAGAGAAAGAGGGCTGTTAATGAACAGGCTCCTCCGTGTGGACAACTTCTGCAAACTGAACCAGACAGGCATTAAGTTAAGGAGCAGAAGAAGCTGAGCACAGATAGCTGCAGGCAGAGGCCATGGCTATGGCAGAGCTGTAGTTAGACTGCTTTGAAAATGAAGCTGAAAGTAGGAAGCACAAAGATCCAGTACAAAGGCATGTAAAGACAGCGACAAGAAGTGGGACATGGTGCCAGGTTTGTTTCCTAATCTCTGTTTGTCCTATGTCTAGCATTCAAGTTGTACGGGTTTTTGACTTGCAATGCAACAGATCTATTGACATCAGCAGATTATTGGGCATTGCATCACCCATCTTCAGATCAATGCCCCTAACATGACAAACAAGGCACCCAAGCCTTGTGCTTAATATTTAAACTGTAAATCCTTGCAGACCAACTTTCCTAACACCTTTGTCAGTGGCAGTACTTCCATCACTTGCTGGTGCCAGAAGCTCTCTGAGGTTGATGGCTGATCAAGTGGTGTCTCCTCCACCTATGCATATGAAAAAGAAACTGCCAGTTCCTTGCTCAGACCACAGCAAACCATCCTATACTGTCAAATACAAGAATCACATCTATAATTTTGCAAGGCTGCAGCTTGCACTGGTTTATTCCTGCTCCTTCCTCCAAGCAGGTATGCATATATGAGCAGCACAAGAATGGAAGGAGCAGACCTCTCTTGCAAAACACATTTCATCATTCACAGCAGGAAACAGAACTACAACAGTTTGCAAACAAGGAAACAAAAAAGCACAGAGTCAAAAAAACCAACCCAAAACAACACAGATTGTTCACTGCTACAAAAATAAATTCAACTGGGATAAAAAAAAAAAGGTTTCCTCTCCCCTCATTGGCCTCTGAAAGGACTGATAGCTCTTTGCTATCAGTTGATAAATAGGAAGATCACATAAATCAACAATGCAAATCTTCAGGAGCCTCAGATGATGACAAATTGGTCACATTTACAGATCATTGCTGAGGTCTGTGGGTTGTGATTCCTGTATTACAAGTCCAATACAGTCTTAGATAAGCTTTCCCCTTCAGGAGAAGCATTTTAGCCTCAAAATTCAGGCCTGATGCAACTCGCCCTGACTCATGGTGAAATACCTGCACAGTAGTTCGGACATGAGGCAGGACCATGGACCCACCTGCCCCTATGCTCCCTATTCAGGGCCAACACGAGGGCAGAAAGCTCCACAGATCCCAGCAGGGAGGTGAGCAGGGAACCAGGCCAGCCAAGCTTTTCCTTAGGCTCCTCTGCTAAAAGCAATGGAAGGAGGCCAAAGGAAGAGAGAGAGGTCATTACTTCTAGGCAGAAAACACTTGGCTGCACATCTCTGCCAGGACAGACTGACTCAGCCCCAGCACCACAGCTCAACTCCTGCAGCCCAATGGTCTGATGGCAAAGTGCCCATCCTCCCATCACTTCTCACACACCAGCGACCAGGCAGCATCCTCAGACTCTGGTTCAATTTGGAAGACTGAGTATGCCCATGTTCTCTCTGTTCACAGCTTCTCTGTCCATGACTGCCCCTCTGCCCCTCCTTTCCAGCCACGGTAGTAAATGGTGTTTTGATGTAGGGGTGTTCTTTTGTCACCCTGCTGTTAACTCTTTTAATGGTGCAAGTTACAGTAAACATGTTAGAGCATTTCACATTTATATTTTTAATGCAGTGTCAAATGTCCAAAGCAGAATTTTAGAACAAAGCCTAAAATTATAAGTAATTTCTAACTCACTGTAATCGAGTCCCTTAAGCAGCCAAGTTCTGAACGTCCTTTCCTACAAAACCATCTGGTAGTGCTCCCATGCTTTCTCCCACTCCTGTAACAAGGAAAGCTATGAGTTAGTGACTCGAAGTGACAAGGCAGAGGGATGCAAAAGCTCAAACTTATTTCAGTCCATTGTTAATGACTGCACAGCCAGGACTACGGTCAACAGCAGGCTGACAAAACAGTTTTGAGCTACTTATGGAGGTGACTTAAGTGGCTGCGTGTCCTACAGCTGGGAAGCCACTGCATCTGCAAGGAGACAGGACAGACACAAATATTTGCAGACTTGCCATCAGGAGCGACACTTAGGGACCTTAGGGACCACAGACCTAAGGAAATGCACTGACAACACCACAGGGCTTCACTTGACAGCAGGGCACTGGTGAGATGAGATGGACAGACCTCTGCCAGTGATAGCTGCAGCAAACACTTGGCCCCAGCAGTGTGACAAGAACCATCAGTGAACTCCAGTGCTGGAGAGGGAAACATGGTAACAGAAAAAGAGCAGCATGCTGTCAGGTTTGTTGTCTTCAGATGCCCAAGGTTTGACTCGGCAGCAGCACTGGGGATGTGGTTATACCAAGAACGCATGGGCAGAAAAACACCCAGTGAGACAGACGTGAGGTAAGGAGTTGCTGGGAGGCAAGACCAGTGAGTCATTTGATGATTCAACTCATTGGATAGAATATTTCAAGGACAAAACCTCAGGGGTGTTTGTGCACATACTGCTCAGGTTGTCTCCACTATGGAGAACTCAAGAAGTGGCTGTACTGTTGGAGCTCTGTACAGCCAGGCAGACCATGGGGCCAGGCACCACAACAACTGTGTCAGGAACGCTGTGAGGACCTGAGGCCTTCATCTTTTGGTACCACACAGTATCAGCCATCACATCTCCTCCCCTCCCAGTTCACTGTGTACACAAAACAGTTACAATCCCAGCTCCTCAGCTAGAGCTTTTTCCTCAAGCGATGTCAGCAAATGCTGTTTATCACCAGAGGTCTCTGGCTCAATAATCACCCTGTGGTGGCTGGTAATCTTCAAGCTGCACACAGGCAAGCTGGCAGTCTTGTCCTTGTCCTGCAACAGTCTGGTCTACGCTGTCCCAACAAACATTTTTGCTTCTACAAGTCAGAGAGCTGCCTTTTCCTATTGCACGGCTAAGCCTACGGGGGCAGAAGAGTCACAGTTCTCCGTGCTCTGTTCTAACAGCAAGACTGTAAGTTCCGGTTCTCTTTCTACTTCTGCTGAATGATGGGAGGTGAAGAAAGGAGGAGCAAATTCCTTTCTTGCCCTGACAGTGAGAGAGTAACTTTACGAGTGCCAGGCAAAAGGGAGGAGTAATGCAGAACTTGGCTCTGCCCATCTCCGACTCATGGGAAAAGTGTTGCTTAGAGAATGCTTTCTAGGGGATGCTAAGCAGCACTGAACATTCACTTCGGGAGGTGACAGATCCCAGCTGGCAGTCTGGATCTGCCTGCATTCTTCAGCATTTGCAGTTCATGCATGGAGAAGTAGTACTGCACTGTGCCAAAGCTTGGGTATTGAGCTGCAAGGGGATTCAGAAGTCTTTTGTTCCAGAATCGAAAGAACTCCTTCCTGCCTACTGCTTGGCATTTGATGCTTTAGAAACTGGTTGCTCAGATACCAAACAAATCTTGTGCAGGCTCCCTGTTAAAACAAAAGCTGAGAAATGTATGTAACCATATCCCTGCTTTAGACTGTGACCTTACCAAGTTCCATTTGTTATTTTAGACCATAATGAAGCTTTACTCAGACACAAATCTGACACTGATGCAGTGACTCTGTAGGAGACACCCTTTCCCATGGGACACACACTGAACCTTCACTCTTACAATGTGATGTTATAAGCACCACAAGTATCCCTGATGGCCTAGGCATTATCTATAGTGCGGCACAGAGATGTGTGCCCTACCTTTGTTAGCTGGTCTCTGTGAAGAGACAAGCCCATTTAGCTATCTGAGCCAATGTCTTTCAGTTTGGCTAGTGGGCTGTGCTGTGAGAGCAAGACTTGAGCTCAGAACCTACGGAGAACCCATATCCTTTCAAAACATTATCAAAACATTAGGCTCTAATATGATGACTGTGGCATTTTTGGCTGCCTTCCTCGTTTCCTAATCTCTGCAATGGGAAAACACTGCTTTGTTGCTCACTCCTCTATTACTGTAGAATGTACTTGCCCTGACCGTCGTGCTATCCTCGAGCACACACCCTTGTTGTAAAATGCAAGCTTGACACTCAGCTGAACTTCTGGTTAATGAGTCGCATCACCCTGCTCACCAACCAGGTTTACACCTTTCTGAGTAGTGTTTGGAAACCACTCCCGAGGACAGAAAGTCTGTCAGCAGCAAACCTTCAACTTCTACTTTCTGTTTGTGTGCCCTCTCTCTTCACCTGACTGCAGGTAAAGACAAATTGTTTGCAGAGAGTGCCAAAAGAAGACATGGAAAATGATGCAATGGCTCACTTTGGTGCAAAACAGAAAATAAAAAATAAAGGGTAACATGACATAGCTCAGGCCTGATGAAGAAAACGCTGATACTAGACATGAGCATCCACTTGTGGGAGGATAACGCCTGGTAAGAAAGATTATAGAAGCCAGCACCTAGAGCCTGAAAAAAATGGACATCAGTGTGAGACATGCACATTCTGTACCTTCAAAGGCTCTTTCTGCTAAGGGCACTTCCATCTACCAAATAGAACAAAAAGGCACAAATACTTAGAAAGGAAAAACAAAATGATGCCACTTACATAGAAGAAAAAAATCCCCACAACAATCAAGCAAAGCAAGAAAAGATTCAGTGGCTTGATGGGTGTTCTCACTCCTTGATATCCTTGATATTACAGGGATTGTTCCTTCCCTTTATCCAATACTAAATGACTCACAGAATGGAACTGCCATTTCCTATCAAAGACAGTAGCAGAGCCAAAAAGTCCTATTATGAGCACATATTTCCTGCCATTAAGATTCATCTTCGCTCAGTCTTCTTCCATAGGTCAGAATTATTCTCTTTAGCATTCCCTGAAACCATCATATCCCTACTCCAAGTGGCATTTATGTCAAAACTTTGAATCACTGCCAAGAAGAAACACTTGGTACCTGGCTATCACTTCAAACAAAGTAGATGCATTTATTTTGCACACTCTTCTGCCTGGGATGGTTTTCAATAGCATCCTTTGTTCGGCTGCACACAAGCAGAGCTGCCTCTAGAGGTATCATATGGTGATACCTTAGATCCTACTAATAATGTTCCCAAAGCCATATTCGTGTCCATTGTAGTGAGAGCTTTCCCTATAGATTTATACAAGGCAAAATATGACAGACAAGTGTTCCAACATGCCCTACTTGGCTGGCTGTGGTTAGGCCCTAATAAGAACTGGTCCTGATAGGTACGGCAGCAGAACTCAGGGACTGAACAAAGCACAGCCTTTTAAGTGGAAGCTGAGCATGAAGCAGCATGCTTTGAAAAACTCATCTGAAAAGACATGGGCTCTCTTGCTCATTAAAAAAATAAAACAGAACAAAACCACACAAAGTTCACTATTAAAATCAGGTTTAAGATGCTACTATATTGCATACGGCCAACACCGGTGAAAAGTGCTGCAAAGGATATGGACAACAGTGTATCAGATCACAGTTGGACTAGATGATCTTCTAGGTCCTCTCCAACTTTGTGATTCTATGATCAAAAGTATCACAAAACTGTATTGGCATTAACTTCCATTTACACAATTAGCAGAGCTTAAGGAGAAGGAGCAGCTCTGCTGTAGAGCAATTAAAATAATAAGATGGGAAGGGAAGGTCACAAACAAAACACTCAGAACAGCCTCTACAGAGTCCTGTGTTTTCCTCCCAGCAATGTTTTGTATGGGCACCATGTAATCATGCCGTTATGCATGGAGGATGTGAGAAAGTTCCCTGCACCAGGCAAAGAACAGGATGAAAAGAAGTCAGCAGGTTTTAAGAGCAACAGGATTCAGCTCTCCAATTTATCAGTTCTCAGCACAGACAAACATTTCAGATTTCTATTGTTGTTCTTTTAAATGAACACCTCACGATGACAGTATATTGTTAAGCAGCTAATTAGAACTGAAGCCTGAGATCTCCCCTACACAAGTACCTCTAGCATCAATGTTAATATTTAAGAAGGTTGGCATTATTATTACAGTAATTATAAAGTGAATTAACAGTGGTAAACCTGTTATTTCAAAGCATTTCACCAATCACTTCCAGTGCTCTCCCTAACTTAAAATACTTGACTTCCACTACAGCACAGTGGAACTTGGTGCAGATCTGCTGGTTCACGTTCGCTACTCCCAATTCGGAGTGCTGGGCACAGCTCACGGAGGGAACAGACTACACAGCCCATCTGCTGAGGCAGAGCGCAGATTTAGCAGGACAAGCGTGGGAGCGGAGCAAATAAAATCTCCGTCACTCTAGCACTCACCCTACTTTGCACTTCCAGTGATCAGCTGGCTGCTCTGCCCCTCTGACAACCAGGGATTGTGGGGTTTCTTGCTGGCAGTTGCATTCCACCCCCTGCAGCACAAATGAATTCATTCTTCTTAAGACGTGCCCCGGCTGCTTCCCCAGGTGCTTGCAGCAGGCAGCCTGCTGGGCGCTTCCCTGGAGATTCCCTCCAAGTCTTTTAACTTTTCTGACTGTGCTCTAATTAGCTTGACTTTTCATCTGACCCAGGTGAGCTTTGCTAAATTTACCCAGCACATGGCTAGGCAAGATACAGCATTGTAACAACTTCAGATAGGAATCATCTACTGTGTATTGTTACTTTATGCTTTACAGACATCACTACCATTTCACCATTCTAATACAAGGTAATAATAATGCACCTGTTCTTCCTGGAAGAGGCTCACTGCATTGATTAGGTCCCAGGTCTACAACACCAAACCAAAGTCACCTTGTGCAAAATCAAGATGGTTAATACAGGATGTTGATAGATTTCTGTAGATATCTTTTAGCGTAAAGTTTTCAAGCACAAGCGTTGTAAACTGAAGAGTTTTTCCTCTTGCTGTATCTGCTGTAAGTGAATCTCAGCCAAGGTCATGAGAAAGATGTATTAGAAAAAAAAAAAACACTGATTAATTCTATACTGGATAGAAGCAGTGAATAATATCTGAAAGATTAATTCAGCTCCATCCAGCACTGTTCAGTTGTGCACTATTTGCACAGACTACAAAACTCAGCACGTTTTAGTCACTTCTGAAGGCCAAAAATAGGGCATTTTTTAATCTGGGGGAACTTATAACATTACAAAATATCAAAATCATTAGCTACTTATTTAGATATTTATTATCATTAGTGTCAGCTTTTAGAAAACTTAAATCAAAACCATTTGATTAGTAAGTTCACATTTCATTGGAATATAAAGTTTCTCAAACAGATCTTTACCATCTGTACAGTTTGCCCCCCCACCAGCATCAAGTAGGATTTTAGCTTTATGGCTAGTGTAACAGCTTTAATAGGTGTTTTCAAACATCCTTTGAGTCAGACAACCTCAAAGACCAAGTAACAGTGATTTCACCTAGCTTCCACTATGCCACAGTTTGCAACTGAGCCCCAAACCTCTCTATCTTCATTTTGAGTGATGAGAAAGCCACAGTTACGTCTGTGATAAACCTAGATATCACCATTCAGCAGTGTAGGGAGATAGTTTTATTTATCTAGATACGTTAATCGTTATCAGAAGAGCTCTGGCTACAGTTATTCACATAAGATAATGACTGCAACTCAACTTTCACTTTCCACTAATTAAAATCCAGTCCTCTAGATTACAAGTTCACTTCTGTTCTGGGAGAGTGACGTGGTTACTTTTAATTGGAGTAACTTAGTATCAACCAACCAGGGTGATCTACCTAGGTTGGCAGGGATACAGTAGCTCTCTTTGCTGACTACTTGTTGCCATAATACATGCCAAGTTTTACTTTCAGGAAGGCTATAAGGGGAATAAAACGCACCTCACATTCTACACTTAAATTAAGCGTCTTTAATTAAGATCTTATCTCTTTACTCATGAAGGTGGGATAGGATATGGATAGGCATGGTTAATGGAAAAACTAAAGACCAGAGATTTTTCACCAAAGTAATTAGTAGACCTGCAGATCTTCACAGATTATTTATACTTCTGTGATGGCTAATTAAAAAGGGAAACCCACAGGCATTCAGGCAACTGAACTGCAGGCCTTTACAATCATAACATCATTTACTGAAAATCTATCCAGAACTCCAATAGAAACAACTAGCTCACTCATTAAGGAAGCATTTGTGAGGAAAGCAAAACGATAAGCCAGAATTCCATGCTAGTCTGAAAATAAGCCTTTGAGACACCTGAGCACTCAGCTGTTGGGAAAGCAATGCAGGAGAGTCAGAGTTGTGATCTTCTGATAGCCACACATATAGGAGGAAGTGGTTTTCTGGTACATTGCAGCAAAGATGCTCTTTGAGAGGTATAACCACTCCAAATTCTCTGTGCCTGTATAAATAAACCTATCTTTAAATGATGACATAAAGTCATAATTAAATATTCTTATTATCATTTTCTTAGCAGTAACAGCATTTCCTAACAACTCCATTATCTCACTTAAGCAATTAAAGTATCCTGACATTTTTTAGTGAAAAACTTACTTTGTACCATTTAACATCATATTCATTTGTTGCTGCAACACAGAAAAACAAGTGTTATTTATGTATCTACATGGCTGTTTCACACCAACTCACCTCGGGTATCTGAACTTCCATAAGTGGTGACGTAAGGATCACTGTTGTATAACAGAACAGGCTGATGCTGTAAGAAGACTAGAATTTCCCTGCAGGAACCAAAAAGCAGATGAACCAGTTTGTCAAGATAAAAGCTATGGTTATTAGTAAATACACAGCCATCAGAATTTGAACAGGATTCTTCTATCTGGAAACAGGCATCAGCATCAGAATTGTCTTTAAGCATGACTACACTCTCTTGTGAGAAGCTACACAGGTCTTGGCTCTGTCAGAAAACAGCTCTCCTATGTGGGAAATGAAGGCAATGGTGCTTTATGTGTCTCACAAGCGATTACAGTTAAAGGCCAGAATCACAGAAAGTCTTCAGGTAAGCTCTGATATTTTAGAATGCAAAGAAGGGTATGGTTACAGTATCAGGTACAACACCTGTTTTCTGCTTGACCATTTTTTCCCATTTTATCCTGGGTAATAGTAGGATACAGGTTTCATGAGCATGTCTTTCTTCAGCAGCAGGACAACTTCCAGACAAACAGAACTCTTTGTGAACCATATGACAGATGAGTCTTACCACAGTAATTTATTTCTTAAAAATCTAGTTTATTGCACTTGTCTCAAAGCACAAACAAAACAAAAAAACTAGATACAGAAAAAAAAGGGAAAAAATATATCCTAGTTTTAATAAAGCTACCCTAAAAAGTAGTCTGAAAAGAGCTCTTGACACCAATTTAATGAATGACCACAGCAAGATGAGGTATTATACAGTAAACAAACAACTAGCAAGCTCAAACCATTACTAAGATGACTCTGAATAACGTAATAGAAAAGTGTCACTACGAAGTAATGCCGTTGTACTTAAGCACCTGGAGCTTGGCAAGGTGCAGAGAAGTACTCATATCCCTGCTCCAAAGTGGCTGACACATGAGCTGCCAAAATATACTTTTAAGGTAAATTTTAGCATCTTTGGGGTCCTCAAGACACCAAGCTGCGCTTGCAGAAAACAGACTGGTTTACTTCACGAATCAATCCATTACAATCCACTGCCAGACTGGCTGAAAAAAAACAAAACCAACCTTTCTGGAGTAATCACCATATAGAGATATCAATGAGGCAAACATCTAATCTGTAAAAGGGAAATTAATCCTTCCTCCCTGTAATACTGAAAGATCAGATTGAGACCTGACAGCCAGTATCAGAAGTGGTACAAAAAAAACCAATAACACAATGTGACATAACTTGGTTCTCTCTCCACAGATGCACATTCTCACCTTGCACCGCGTTTGTTCCAAGTTTAGTGCAGTACATGCACGACCTATTCTGAAAAAGAACAGAGGTTAAAAAGAAAACATCCTTCTCCATATGCGCTAAGTTCTCAAAACAGAAACATCCCCACAATTTAACACCCGGCCTTTTTCTGAAGCTGGCTCATTTACAGTATTGGTTAGCAGCTGCTTAAACATTCTGATGATTTACAAGCTTAGAACGAATACAAAATAACTCTTCCACCTACATACTGAACTCGGGTTCTCTCATCTATAGTTCTATTGCTTAAAAAAGATGAGGTATCCTTCAAAGAAGATTTAAAGAAAAATAAACTGCAATGACTAGCTTAGGTTACTTCCCAGTTCTCACATACCTCTGCTGCAACATCTGTAAGCATAAGACACTTCAAAATTTAGCTAACATAGCTAAAAGTTACAATATTGTTAAGTATTTTATCACAATACCACAATTTTAATGGGATATACAGGTAATTCTATCAATTACCATTTTACTTTTAATACATCTGTGTTTGGTACTCAAAACAACTTGAGTCCAAAGGTTAAAGCACTGGCTGGAGGCACAAACGTAGCACAACAGGTATCATGGAAGCTACTCTGTACATTCCTACTTTGTACTACAAACCCAACATGCAACTTCCTTCTTTTCCAAAGTGGGACTTACCCCTGAAAAACTGTCAGCTCCCTGATGGCTGCATGAAATGGGGAAAAGTTCCCTTGATATTATGTGCAATCCAAACTTCTCACGCTAGAAACAAAATTTCTAGATGTTGAATGTTAGTATAGCTTGCAGATGTTTATATGGAAATGGACTAAACTAAGCTCATTTCAACACTGTGAAATCAGGATGTTCTAAGATCTCTCTAAGAAATACCTTCCTTTATTTTCTTCCATGCTGCAAGGGAAAAGTCATTCTAAACATATACAACAGTTGAAGAGCATTTCTAACAGTTTGGAGTTCCACATAAAAAAAGAAATTGAGAAATATTTAATGTTTCTGATGCAGAGAAATATTTAATGCAACAGAATTTCTTCTCAAAGTAAGTACACGTGTATTAGTGTGCATGCTATTGTGAAATAGTCACTTTCATTGCTAATCAGATTAAGTTAAAGAGTTATATTTCCAAAGGAGCTGCTACAGTAGTACAGTGTAACAACTGCAGTATGCCACACCTAAAGAATCTCCCAAGAGAGACTGGAACAAACATCAGAACTCACAGCTTAGAGGCTATTTAACAGGTCAGTTTTTTTAATACAAAAGTGCTAATATCACAAGGTCCGGTATGAGTGGCTTTTACATCCAACATTCTGTACATACATTACAGAAATTCTATATGCCCTTCTATTTTTTTCACCGCTTCACAAGCTTGAGGGACTTCATATCACTTCCCATTCATCTTCAAAATCGTCAGGGTGAAGCAGAACAGAAGTATCGTTTTTCTGCTGGTTATGGGAATGGCTAAAGGTCTTAGTGAGGCGCTGGAGAAGGGATCCTGAAGTACTGATCGCCCACAGTTCATCCAGAGGGGTCACTGTAAAGCATAGATTAGACATAATAACAGTAGAAGGGTCCAGTTGTAAACATCAGATAAATAACATCTGGATTTATTTTTTTCTACTTGTATCTAGGGAAGGTTTTTACTGACATGATAAAAGCGCCTTGATGAAACACTGCCAGGCCACGAAGCTCTCCCTGCTTACGGTCAGCTTGAACACCATCAGGCAGAAATGAAAGCAGACATCACAGTGTTTTTGAATTACCACCTAGAACCGACTTGCCTGTTAAGTGTGCGACATTGCCAGGAATCTTCTTCCAGTAGTCACCTGCTGGATTCTTGTCAGTAATACCATAACGACGAGCTACGTCTCCGTTTGGACAGCGCGCCCAAACGGTCCTTGTACTTATAGCCAGCTCACATGCCTGCAAACCTAAAGATAATCAGGCGTCAAAACGCAATAATCACAAGCTTTCTTCTGTACTCAATATACTCACTGAAAAGTTTAATAAGACAGCAAGACTGTAATATTTTTATATACTCTTATATTAATATTAGAAAAGCACTTTCCATTATAAAAGGCAGAAAGAAATAACTAAATTTCCCCATATGCTTTCTAAGAAAGGATTGGCAAGATGACAATTCAGGACTGTATTTTTCCTTGCATTAACTTTAGGGGAGTTGAACAGAGAAAGTTCAAATAGCATCTGAGCTTCTGGCCCTGTGTGAACAGAATATAAGAATGAAAGCCACTTGCAGTACACAGAGCGCTTACAAACAAAAAGGCTTTTTAACTGCAGACTTTGTAGACACAGCATCTATTTACTGACCATACTGATCTCACACTTTGTTCTGTGGCCACAGCCATAAGCAATGACCAGATAGTCTTTACAAACCTATTTCTAGAACCTCCACTGTATTTTACTATCAGATGGTAAAATCTGACATTTACAACATTAGTTTGCCTAAAACTGGTTAACATCATAGACACTCTGGACATTAGTGTTTGGTTGTTTGTTTTATTTTTTTCATTCCTCTTCTCAATAAAGCAAGTTCTCTGCAACTGAAGTGCCATACACTTTGAAATATCATTACAAAGCAGACAGCATCAATAAATGGCTATTTAGAAAGGATCAACTAAAATTTAATTCTACATAAAGGCAAGGCAAAAATATAATTACTTAAATCAGAATCCATCCAGCACACAGGATTAACAGAGAGATGTGCAAAATAACATTAGGTTCACATCTAGATGGGAACTCCCGTGTTGCATCACTTTTTAGTACAAAACTTCCCAAAGCACAGTGGTTTCCTATTGCTTAGGAACACTACTTTAATCCTAACTCAAAGGTAAATGTGGCATTTATTAATCCAGTGGCAGCATACCAATAAACTCATGCCAGAACCAGATTTCTCTTCAGTTAACTATAAAATGTGTTTAAGTAAAATCAAGATCTTTTTTCAAAGACAATCCTTATCAAACACTTTACAGAAGTTTCTATGAATAAATATACTTGATTGCTGAGAAACATATCTGATTTATACATTACTACCAAACTTAAAATGCAACATGGAAAAAAAACCACAATGAGAAAACAGCAGAAAGCACAAGGAATTCATGCCTTAGTTGTTTGTTTTGTTTTTTTTTACCTGGCACATGTTCCCAGTCAGTGCCTACAGGCATTTCCTCTGTAATTCCCACTCGTACATGGACATTCCATTTGCTGTCAATGGCCCACAGCATCTGATCATTTGGACTTGAATGAATGCTGACCAAGTTGATTCCTACTGGCTATAAAATTCAAGTGCAGTATTAAATTTTGTACATATAAATATACATATAGGTCTGAAAGTCTCATCTTAGCAATGATACAGTGAACTCCCTTCTTCCCCAAATCTCATTTTATAGGAATACAACTCTGGAATTCAGCACAGCCCACTGCAGTACTGGAACAGCCATTCTTGTAGAATATCCAACCATTATCTATTGGCAAGCCCAAGTGATACGCTCTTCCCATTCTCCTTTATTCTATTTGCTCTGATGGAAATCTGTCTTAACTACTGTCAAAAATCAGTTTTACTGACCACAGAATTTTAAAGAGATCAAAACAATGATAATAATTTTGTGGCTGATATATTTAGCTAACAGGTTTAGTGAATGCAAGTATCCCTTTGGTGGCAGGGAGGGAAGGGAAAGCCACACGCTTTAAATAAAATGCAGGTAAGAAAAGGATATTTCTCCCCATCCTTTTAAAAAATGTTCCCCCAAAGACAACAATAAGGTGCCCTGAAATATGCCATTATCTGACAGAAGCACTGCATTTCTCACAATAACCTCAGGCCCAAGCTCAATAGCCAGTGTGACAAGCCCAAGAGCAAGATGCTCTTTGTACGTATAAATATATAAAGAGGAATACAGAATCATAATCTTTGTGTTTATAAGAACACACAACCCAATGCCAGATGGGCCTTCTGTGTACATAACAGTTACCTGCTTTGTTCTTGCTTTTGAAATTGTACTGTTAACATGGGCCTGATTCAGTTATAACCAAGTTTGACTTGAAACTTCCAAACCAATCCTGTCTTAGGTTGTCAGACCTTTGACAGACTGTCTTTTTGTGTTTGTGCTCTCATCAGGTATTTGCACACGTTGGAAGCATGGAGCTGGTAGAGACTTGAAGGAATGTTTGCATCGCTGGTCCCAGTAAATTGACAAAGGCTGCAAGTTGAACACTTACAGGAAAATGCTATTTGTATTGAATAGCATTGAATACATAGAATATGTAAGTACCTAGTTACTTTCAAGTTGTTATTCTGTCATGTTACAAATAAACCGGATAAACTGAATTGCAAAAAAAAAAAAAAAAAAAAAAAATCAGAAAAAAAAAACCACCCATCCTCCAACACCATCGCCAACCCTCCCCATCCTCCCCCCATCTCCCATGTGCTGACATTGAGGAAAGGGAAAGAAAATAAAATCACCCACGGAATATGCCCTGTCTTGCTGCTTCTACACCTGCAGTCATCCTCACACCTGCCTCCCTTCCTCTTTTCCTCCCTTTTTTCTAGTTTGTCTTTTCCTATGATTACTTTGATTCTGACTGCTTACTTCAGCCTGCTCATCTCCCCACCTCATTGCCATGCACTGCATCTCACCACAGTGATGTTTCCCACTTCATCACATCCCTCTCTGTATTTCTGATGTTGCGGTCCCTGCTTTCAAGGAAGCTGTGCAATTAGTAACAGCTTGTGCAGACTGAGTTACTACATGCAAACTGTGAAGAGCAGCCTGGTGTGACCCTTATTACTGATCTGTCGGGATCGATGCACCTTGCTCTTCACTCTCCCATATCAGAAAATCATTCCTCTCTTCCTCAGTCGTTTGCCTGAAGGAGAACTCCCTTAGAAATAACTGGAGGAATATTTCCATCCATAAGGACTTACTGAGGGCTTATACCTAGCTTCTGAGCCTATGCATTACTACAGAATTAGCACTGGTACTGCAAGCTGGGTAAAGCAATTAAAATGTCCCAAAGGAGCCGCATGAAAGGAACTGCACAACAGACAGCTAGGCAGCTTCTGCTTCAACTGCAGGCTTAAGAATAATCAAACTACCCAACCCTGCGGCACTGATACATCTAAGAAATAAATGGAAGTTATGGAGTCCAAAGTAAATCTACAAGCTTGGACAAAAGCTTCTGTCATTCTTTGGCTTTCTTTAAATAAACTCCTCTTCTCTTTTTGAGTTTTCCCACTTCTCAGGGTATTCTACTTTTGGTTTCTTTTCCTTTCTCAATCTACTTAGTTCTTTCTGACAAACCTGCATCAAGGAAACAATCCTCCTACTCACTGTCATAACAAAAGATCCAGGCAAGACTGTGATGGCAGCATCCAGTGCTCTTAAAAGAGAAGTCCCTACTCTACTACAGCATTCTGATGTGCCACAGGCAGTAGAGGACAGGACCCATAGGACAGCTAGTGATGTGGTGATGATACCCAGTAGCTCTGGGAACAAAGCACTGACAAGACACCGGGAATCAGGGACAGGCAATTCTTAGAGGTGCTGAATACACCAGATGGCTATGCATCCTCCACAAATACACATCCTCCTGTCCTCTGGCCTTGCACCTTAGTTACAAGATCCTCAGTCTCTCTCCATCTTTTGCTAACAAAGATTTCCCAGTACAGCATGTGCTGCCACACAAGCCAACTATGTACTTTTCAGTACTCAAAGTTACATGCTAAGAGCTGTGAATATCTTAATTGTCTGCTATAAATAAGAATCATGAAAAACTGAGTCTGGTAGCACTCAATTGTCTGATGACAGAACAGTGCTGACAAAATGAAGTAAACTTGAAGTTGTCCATTAACCTTGTAATTCTATGCAAATCATTTCCATTCCTTTTGCAGACCACCGAGAAATCTTCAGCGCAAGCCCTTTGTTTAAACAATGGAATCAAACAAAATCTAAAACAAAAACTAATGCAGTTTTCCATCCCTGAACTACTATTCAGAAGTCCTGTCTTACTGTAGTTCTTTCAGTCACAGATGAACCCAAAACAGTTCCCTGTCAAGGAGAAAAGCGTCAGAGTATATTCCAAGTCACTATTCAGACATATATCAGCAGGCCTCCACTATCTCTTTTCTGCTGCAAATACCCAGGATGAGAAAGACTAAACATAATATTCTCAGCCTGTTTAAGTCCCCTTTCCCTCTCCATTATTTTTAAAATAACAGTTTAGTGGTTGCAAGCAGCATGTTCTAGTCACATTCAAAAGACAGAAAAACCTTCAGATGCTCCAGGCCAGGATGGAAGAGTACCACATCTGAGATATTTCCCCCACTATCAAGCACTATCCATTGATCAGACTAATATGACTATTTGGATTGCTAACAGACATCCAGACCTTATAAAGTAGCGTGACAAAGAAAGAATACAACTTGGAGAGACTCTGTAATATAAACCTGACTACTGCACGTTTTTTTCAGAGCTTCATTTGAAAGATGGTGAAAGTGTTTTACAACCAGTAGATATCAAGAAAGCACAAGCAATGTGAGAGGAGTACCAAACAGAATGGTTTGCATTCAGTCTTCAAGGAGAGCTGATTGCTAAGTTAATTACCTCATTTTTTCTCTGTAGAAAAGTTCAAGGCAGTATACAAGAGCAGGAAAGATTATGAATCTATGTTTAGTCTTCCTGGAAGCCACATGTTTTTCAGTAATGCTGCCATAGAATTGTCAGAGATTATTTATTGACTGGAAAACTAGAGCACTATTTTCCTCAGAAGCCTCACAACAAACAGCATGATTCCTTCCCCCAGTTTTAGCCTTCAGTGAGTAAACAGATCACAGTCTTAGCTCCATATCTCCAGTTAACGGCTAGTGCAACCAAGAAGAAAGGGCAAAAAGGCACGGAGTCCATTTTCTTGACCTTTTAGATTTTATCCCAATCATTTTCTCACAGAAATACGCAAGAGACTACAACAACACATGGCATCCATTTCTAGAAAAGGTCACACCAAACCCATGCGACTATTCAACACACTAAAGCTCCAGCAGGTCCACAACATTCTTCCAGAATATTTAGTATAACAGCTGCTTCTTACAGGCAATGAAAATATTATTATTAATAATGCAAAGCATTACAGCACTAGCTAAGAGAAATACAGACACTGCAAGAGCTCAGATTTGAGGCTACTAGCAGTACTGAGCAACTGCAAGCATGAGAAGGAAAGCTGCTCACTGTTTCTGTTTCAGTGTTAGTTAAGTCTTGTCAAAACACAAATTAAGATTTTATTTCAGAAGGATTTGGAAAAATCGTCTGCTCGGTTTTCTGAGTGTCTCACTTTGTGTACCCTTTTTGTGAACCAAGGCTTCTGGTGCTGATAACAATTGCTATCGAATGTGACAGGCTACATGTGTGCTTTTCTGAACATGATGATAGCAGTGCCTTAAAACAAATACCAGAAGGCTAAAACTCCAAGGCAGTAAAATACAGTGAAATACAGTGACAACAGTTGCTCCTAACTTGCAATAAAAAGGAAGACAGTAAGCACTGAGCAATGGACATGAAACAACTTCAGTAAAAATGCTTAAAGTGCATTTCTGTAACCTGCAAGAAAGATGCATGTCTATGGAGAATAGTATATATTTGAAACGTTGTGACATTCTGAATAAGCTAAGCAAAACACTTAGCAGCAGGAACTTTGATCCCATATGCTTATTTGCAACCCACCTCAATACAGCTAGTGTGACTGCTGCCAAATGCAGTTTTCCTTTACATCTTCTTGAAAACAGTGGGGAGAGGATTTTCCTGGAGGAAAATATAATAGCTTCAAGGAGGCTTCACATGAGTAAGCATATCTGGAACAACAGACTAGTCTTGTCTACAGGTAACTAGCAGGCTTCGTTTGTGTTTTACCTCTCAATCTAAATACAACTGATCTAATGAAAGATCGTTCCTGTACATCTCTCTTCTTAGCACCACACCAAAGTAGAATTCACAGCAGCACACAGACATCTACACAACAGTTAAGTAGAGCAAGCTATTCTGTGCTAGCAAAAACAATCTGGAAAGAACAGTCATGTGGATCATGCACCAGAAATAACAGTTTTCCACAGCAAGTATTTTCAACACTTGTGTGGATGATTCTGAAGTACAAATGACAAAGCATTCCCAGCAGAAAAATTCCTCACACTTCAGATATCCAGTCCTTGCATAACTGTTTCAAAAGAACCCCCATTACAGTTCAGCTTTGATTTTGGCACCTATTAAAAAAAAACAACAAAAAAAAGTGCTCATCATTTCTTCCTCCTATGAAGCATGGCTTAACAGAGAACTGGCCTTAACAAGAACCTCACTGAAAAATGCAAATGCAAAGCAGGGAAGAAAGTCTCCAGATCAGTACTGTGTGTTTTGTATGGTAAGCAGTGCTCAAAGACAGGAAAGGAAACAAAGATCTGACAAGCATTTCTAACTGACATTTGTAAGGTACAACCACTCTCCTTATGCTGCACACAGATTATGAAAAATGAAGGTATAGAAAAGAAAGGAAATCCACTGTGTACTCATTTTTGCACACAGAATGACGTAGAAATTATTAATATTTCAAATGCCATTTCTAACTAACAGTTGCTCCTTAGTTTTAAAAGTTTTTGAATAAGAGTGAAAGCAATCTAAAATTTAGTTTTGTTCTTTTAGTGTGCGTATATGGAAAAGAGAGAGTTCTTACTGATCGTGGGGAAGCCATCTTCTCTCAATTGCAGTATCAAGCTTAAAACAAAAAGCCAACAGAAAGTTGGCTGTTTATGGGAACGGTAATAAAAGATTCTTTAACTCGAGATGTCTGTATGGCAAGAATTCATTTCATGGCAAACTGAGTTAAGCAGCACTCTGCTGCTGACCCCGGGAGCTACAAAGAATCCAAAAAGCCTTACGCAGCAATTGGGCAGCAAATATCATTTTAAATGATTTCCTTCTATCATTTGAACATATATTTAAACAAACCTCTTGATTTAATAACAGAGCTTTTACAATTTTGTTTTCTATGAAATTTTGATTATGAAAGAGCACAGTAGTAATTAAGCAAATTGCAATTAATAAAATGTTTATTTTTAGACTAAGATAGATTGTTTACAAGCAACAGATGACTGCAACTCACTACAAATATTTGTCCTCATCTTCACATCCATTTGTTCTCTTAAACAAAAGTTCTACTTATCTAACAGAACCCTTAATGTAAACTTTAAAAAGCATTTCTCAAGATCATATTTTTCTTCAGCATCTTTTCCAGTATGTGCCCAAAATCAAACCCCAAACTTATCAAGAATTACTTTCAAAGGGACCTTCAACTTTTAGAGATCCGTCAAAACAGTGTTTCAGGTGAAAGTAACTTTTAGCTTCTGATCAACTTGTGCTCTACAATAACCCAAGTTAGCCTACTGACTATTAATTTTGCCTGTGATTTTTGATTTTTTGATTTAGATGACAACTTTAAAAAGCATTACATTTAATGAATATATGTGCACCCTCATACACACATACTCCATAATATCTACGTTAATATTTATGCTGCTTGCTCAGTACTTGTACTTTATTATGTATTTATGTTACTATGTATTAATGTAACTAAATGTTAACATAAACCTAAACGTATGACATTTATTTGCAATTTATCATATATTTGTACCATGACATTTATTTATACTAAATGCAATTACACTTAAAATAAATTCAGACAATAGTTTTATTTTGAATATTAAGAGTGGAATGAAAAACACTTTCAATTTCCTGGACTAAAACCATGTCATCAGGGAGTTTTGATCAGCTTTGTCAATGCCTTTAAAGCTGCTTCCGAAAAGCAGCTTAACTACATAATTTTGAAATTTAAACCACAGAATAGAACAGATGAAGTGCAGAAGACTACAAGACTATATAACCACTACTGTTCATGATATTGTAGTATTATCAGTCACTTCTTTCTCTCATCCACGACTTCAGAAGATGGAGAGCAGAGAACACAAAATGCTGTTTTTCATGAAGAAATACTGCAATCAGGACTTATGAAGGGAGCAAAAAAGTGAGAACAGCTTCAGTCCGGGTTTTGAAAAAGCCATACAGAATCACAGAACAAAGTCTGCACTGGAATTATATTCACTGTTCTTGCATAAAATCTAAACAGAGCTATTGTCCCTGAATACCTTTGTGAAGCTGTGCAATAGTAGATGCTGCTCAATTACAGCACTCCTCGAACAAGAAGTGACACTGCGCAAGCAGAGCCTATAGCTGCTCACAAGTCATGAGATCTGGGATATGGCAAGTCACATCAGCTTTGACATTTACTAGGGAATGAAATATCTGCAGTCGGTTTTAAATTATGTTATTTGAGAATGCTGCTATACTTAAAGCAAGTGAAAGACAATTTTCATTTCCTTGTTCAAGCAGAAAATGACTGAATCGTTCACAAATACTTCTTACAATCCTTCTGCTGTTGTGAAGATAAGTGATGCAGCATGAATTATGTCAAAGTCAATTAAGGAACAGATAGCAGATACTAAGAAGCAAATCTTCTTCACTGAACAGTCCACTTCTCAGTCATTTGTTGTATATGTTATCCAAACACTGAGCTAGTATTTGGAGATAATTTTCAAGTTCACATTCTCTTATTTAGCATTTAACCTTTCCAAAAGCATGGATGGTTGCTCTCTCAGTACTTTAATGATTTGTTTCTATGTGCTGGAATTGTCTCAAAACAAGCATGTAACCCACAAGTTTTCATCTCTGCAAGCAATGTTTGAATATTTGCCCTTTCATATTGACTCATTAGTGTCTGCAATCTCAGGAATTGGCAAGATAACAGAAAGAGAATGACAGTGCTCCAGGCAGCAGAAGGTTATCATTTTGGAAGGCAACATCAAGAATGACTGCCCATCTTCCTCAGTAAGCTGCCCATCTTCCTCAGTTAGAAGTAACCTGATTTTCAGTCTTTTCCAATTAAAGACTTTCCCCATAAGGAAGTCACTGCTAAAGCCAAAGCAAATCCCACCTTCTTGCAAACACCTTCGCATCGAGCAGTTTAATCCATTTTTACATAGGATTAGAGAATGCACTCAGTACAGACAAAATAGTATCACTGTTTTAAGGTTTCATGAAGTTAGCTTCCTAGATAAACAAGCCTCTGCTAAGAAGATACTGCACAAATTTATATCTCTGCCTCTCTGCAACTCAATTTTATGTGGAATATGTTCCCCTCCTTTTAAGAGTTCTATGCTTAGCCTCCTCTCCCTGCTGCCCCGCATCCTCTTAATAAGCAAATAACAAACATCCATTCTCCAGCAGTTTTATCTATCCCTTGTTCTATCACTCAAGTAATTTCATACTTATCAGCCTGTTCTGTTATTCTGCAAAACAAGATATCATTTCTCTAGGCTTGACTGACACATTCCCAACACAGAAGAACTAGCCTAACCAGCACTGTGCTAACTGATGAGATGCAAAGCTGTAGTTTCATTTCCTGGACCTTCTTTGCTGCTATACCCCAAGATTCACAGAAGTAACTTACTTCTGCTTATCTCCTAGCAGCCAAAGAGAATGATGTTTAAAACAAAACAAAACAAAAACCAAACTATTGCAACTACACTGCCAGAGATTTACTTTTATGTCTTAGTGTGATCTTTTAAAAGTACCACATACTTCAAAATCTTCAGAAGAAATTCTGTAACACTATAAAATGTAAATCGAATGTGCAAACACATCTAGTGCTACTAGATCAGCAGACAGTTCAACTGATTTTGTGCCAAGGAGCAAAGAATGAACTCAGAGGTCAACTCTCTTACAGCAGTCCCAAACCATGACACAGAATTATACCCACTTCACAGCTTGACTTGCTAAGCATTTGAGCAGAACTGAGGTTTAAGAAGAGATTAAACAAGAAAACAGACACTGGAGAAAATTATTTTGTCCACTCTGTATTCAGAAAATATGGTCCTATGATAATTTAGAAGGCTTCTTTCCACCCTGATCCTCCCAGCTGGTAGGTAGAAAGGATACCTTATGTCACGGCGTTAACTACATCAATCTATGCCTGTGACAGGGACAACCATGACACCTTACTTGCCCATTCTGGGAACAAGGGAGGAAAAGAACTGCAGTTGTACTGAACAGTTCTAACCACTGGGTAATAAGAAAAGTCCCTAGATCCAGGCACTGCACCCTGGCAAGCTTCCCAGACTCACAAGGGTGAGAATAAAGGAAGAGGCAGGAGGCTCTACGCCATGAGCAAAGCCTTCCCACACCCTCTGCTTAGTGCTGCTTTCCAGTCCAGCCTCTTGGCTAGCAAACAAGAAGGTATTCAATATACACTTCAAGGTTGCGTTTTACTACATGCCTATAAAGCTGCTGTGTTACTATTTGAGAAATTTTTGGCTAAGAAAAAAAAAAATTCCACTTTTGGAAAAGGGTTACTTGTAAGGATTAGATGCATTTGTAATAAGGCAGCACATTCAGAGTATATTGTACTGACTCTTCAATTGCAGGGTTGTTTTTTTGTTTTTTTTTTCTGTGAAGACGTTGAAACCAAACAAGTGGGCCAAAGGTTTAAGACATACAATTAGAATCTGGCCCTACTGTTTTCCTTAAGTGTTAACTTATTCCTTTTTCAAAGGCATAGAGCTAAAGCATTGTGTTATAAGGAATTCAAATCAACATTTTACCTGTATAGGTGGCTCGATCATTATCCATGCAGGAAGCATCAAACTTGGGTTAAGAGGTTGGGTTCCTACACGGAAATAAACACCACCACTGGTGTCACACGCCCAAACGTGCTGATTTCCACAGGCCAAGCTGATCAGCTTCACAGCTCCTAACAATAAAAAGACTGTTAGCAACCTGGCATTTTAATTTCACATTCAGTTAATAACGTGCACTTTCATTACTACTGCATATAATGATTAAAATCAAGAGGTAGTAGACAAGAGGCATTTTTCTCTTAAATTTAAAAATAAGTAAGTCACAGATACTGCCACTTCTGAAGCACACTATGAATATGCTAATAAAATAATCGAATTCAAGCAGAGGAAAAGTTCTGTAACAAGTGTTATCAGTGTCTAGACAAACTTTCACATGACCTAATGTGAACTTCTCCTCTGTATCTGGCCATGCCCATGTATTTTTCACAGTGTTTAATCATACATCCAACAACAACCATTCCTAATGCTACCACCAGTACTTTAAAAATACAAGAGCACACGGATTGTACATCTCTGTGTTAACATACCAGTGTCACATTTGTAAATAAAGGAGTTGGTTTTCAAATGGGTTTATATTCCATGTACATATCTATTATTTATTATATCTATGTCAGAAGCACAGAAGTATTTTAACTCTGTGCAAGTCAGCACAATGAAGACAAAGTTCCCAAATAAGTAAATTTTGGATTTTTTTTTTTTTTTTTTTGCATAACAAATCACACCCATCAGTCTTGTTACTAAAAGTTGGTAAAGACAGAACTGCTAGCTAAGGGCCAGCTGGAACTTTTTCACATTAATTTCAGAATAGCCATGTGATGTAATATATGTAACTTTTTTTTTTTTTTTTTTTTTTTGCCTTCCAGCACTGGGAGAACACAATGGCAAATAATGGAAAACACGTTCTACAGAAAGAGAGATTCAACCAGTGCAGATACACCACAGAAGGAATGCCCTGGTTGCACTCCAAACTGAAGACTAAAAATAGGCCTTGCTGGTTGACTGAACATGCCAGCACCTCTTGGGATATCCCATTCTTGGTAACAGTCTTCGATTTTGTGATGTGAATATGGGAACAAATCCCTGTAAAGTACATCACCCAAGGAGAGGGTACGATTTTATTCCATAGGAAGGATTTTCAAGCACTTATTCCTCCAGAAGGCAATATTCAGGAAGGCTTGCTGGGGTAAGGAACAGGCAACAAACAGGACTATACAGCTTCTATCCTTTAGTTAACTGGAATTGTAAACATCTCAGCATCAACCAAAACTTTCTGAATCAATGGAATTTGAATTATCTCACCCTAGAATTCCCTTTCATTTTCCAACTTCCTATTGAGGGACAGCATATCATACGAAACCATACAGAAAAACTTCAACTGCTCCAGGTAAGAATGCCCAGCACAACTTCCTGCTGCAGGTAGAGGCTTGACATTCAGCAACAAAGTCCAGCTTTTATTTAAAACGTTATGATTCCTTGGAACAAAGTACAACTGATAGTAATGGCTTTGCCACATGATGTCTCAGCTGTTGAAGTGTTCTGATCCAAACAAGCATCGCAGCACTCAGACACGGAATCACATATCACCTACTCGGCATAGCTGATTTATTTACGTCCACAGTACAATTTGATATTCAAAAATGCAGTCCTTATGTAAATGTTTTGGGGTTTCTCTCTCTTCCCACTTACTGCTTTCACATTAGGAGAAGGTTGTGCTAACCACGTTCAACCACTGTTTAGGAAAAAGTAGTGTAATTCAGAGACATTATTTATAATTGAGGCCTCAAGGTCATTCTACCGTGTTTAGAAACGTTGATAGAGGAGCCCTAATCAAACTAACTTACTAGGTAATTCTCCCAGTACATAGCATATAGGCAAAGAGGAAGGTACTACCAACAGAATACTAATGTTTACATGTAACTGATGGCAACACGATCATTTTCAGAGAATTCTGAATTTCACTTTACAGCAACTTGCACTGTTTTTCTCCCACTTACATTTCCTAACATCTCAGGGGTGAGAATAACCACACATTTGAACAGCAGCAATAATTCTCTGGATTTCTTCAGTCCCATTAGCACAATACAAGTCAAAGATTACAACTGTGGCTATGCAGCAGTGACCTACCATATGCAATTAACTGGGAAAAAAACAGGAAATTTTCTTCATACTTAATAATTAACCCACAGTACCAAGCTAGGCAAAGTGTCTGAATTATTTCCTGGCCCCAGATTTCCACAGTCTCACCAGAGTGTGCCACAAAGCTATCAGGAACAGCCGAATGTGATGGCTGAACCCCAGAACTGCTGTATTACAGTCTGCTAGCACTGACTGCCTTTACCAATGTTTTGAGATTTGCAGAAAACATCAAGGAGCTATTATTTCAGCTTTGCAGCTATTATCTAAAGTGCTGGAAAGCAATGGTATCTTGAGGAAAATTTTAATCTTTACTGAGCAAGATGAGAAGGATGGTACAGACAAACCTACCCTTTAGGTCAGTGGAGACAAAAGACATTGAGTATTGCTTAAATTATGGTAAAATTAGTGATTTGAAACCCATTTTTCAGGTCTGGAGATGTGTTTTATGAGCGGTAGATGAATTCTTTTTAAAAGATACTATTAGCAAAGTTTCACGTGAAGTATACAAGAGATAAAATTGCTTATTGGGACAATCATGAATACTGCCATTAAATGGGAAAAAATATAAAACAGCTTAAATTTATTCCGGCACAGAGTCTACCCTTCTTTTACATTCTTTTGAAACAGGAATGCAGGTTATCATAAAAAGAAGAGAGTATTCTAACAATCAAATTATCAAAGAAATAAATCCAATTAGAACACAACTGGTAAAGCTGGCAAGTGGCCAGAACTACTCTTAACACTGATACAAAGAGCCAAACTGTGAGGATATTTTAATGATCAAAATGTAGTCAGACAACCTTGCTCCTGTTCCTAACCAAATAAAAAGGGCAGTTAACCAGTAGCACATTCTTGACATTATGCTGAATCATGAGATCACTATCAACTCAAACATAAGAGTGTCATCAGCTGTATCACCTATGAATGATGCAACTCTTACAGCATAGTTGTTCCTCACCAAGATACCAATGAAGTTTTAGTCACTGTTAAGAACGCATTTACCCACCAAATGCAGAGCCTTTGGTAGGGAACTGCCCAGGGCCATGTGATTATGGTTACCCTGCTTATAGTACGAGAAATAGGTAAAGCTGCTGGTATACCTGCACAGCATCGTGTCAGGCTGAATGGTCTCAAACTTAAAAACTGTAAGTAACACAAAAGCATAAAAAGTGTCCTGCAAACAGAGATCATTGTTTGAAAGCATTCACAGGTTGGCTATCATGTTTTATGGCCCTCTGCTGCAAAGCAGTACTTTATGGTAAAGTACTGTTTAATCCAGTAAATGGAATATTCCAGATCAATAAAACAAAGACATACCTGAAAGAAAACACTGTCCTCTAAGAGTTAATAAATAGTCTACTCAATAAAAATGTCATACCTAGTTGAGAGAGATCCAGTTTTGTCCAGTGCATCCCTGTTGGACAGCTGGATGAAAGAGTTCTGATAAATATCTGCCCAAGACTATCCAAACCCCAAATGGCGTCCTGGCAGGCAGAGTAGTGCACCATTTCAGCCTCTGGTGGCAGCTGCACCGTAGAAGGACGAAACTGAGGACTCTGATCACTGACACAAAACAGATCCTTGTTGCTTTGGCACAGCCACAAAAAGCTTCCTATGGTAAGGAGATTTCTGTTATTAAAATCATTCCTAATCTACTCTGAGAAAGCTAATTCTTCCTCTGAAAATGATCTGTGCATTTGAAGACAAAAATAAAGATCTTAATCTAAGATTCCCAAGTACAAATAAGCATCCTAAGTGCTTATTTAGGCACTGAAATACTCCCCCCCCCCCCTTATATCAAGTAAGTTGCAAATGATCTCACTTGAAAAACTTTCTCACGTGAAGAAATTAAAATGGAGAAGGCACACATAAGAGTGCACTGTTTTCCCTTCTTTTTTCACGTGCTTTCTTGATAATTGCTTTTGAAAAACCAGCATACCTTCCCAGATCTGTATCAGACATGTTTGCCAATAAAGTTAGTGTATTTAGCTGCAATTGCTAGCAACTGCATTACCAAACAGTAGAATTCTCTCATGTCAGTGTCACAGTTTTTCCAATAAAATGTGAAACTCTGCTGCAACAACTGCACTGACAGGAGAAGTAATTGGTTAGCACAGGCATTGCAGCAAAGCATGCTCCAGGATTTCATATCACAAATTCTGGCAATGCATGCTGCAGCAAACTAGAATGTTCCTGTTCCTAAAGGACTACTTATTCTCTACTGAATGTCACTGCACCAAAGTCAGAACGACATGACTTTATCTCCACTAGTTTTTCAGATTGTTCCCATCTTACTTCAAACGTTTTAAATCCCTGTGTACAAAAAAGGCAACCAAAACCTGAGGCAACTCAGTATATTTGATTACTTACACCATCAATTCCACTCTAATTAAAGTTAGACCTTATAGGCCCGCACTGTTGATTCACTAACCTTCTTTAGATGAAGCTGGGGAAGCCAACACAAAAACCCATTTTGTGGCTGAAGCAGTACCACGAGGCACAATATTATTCCAGTAAGTGCCTGAAAGGAAAGAACAGTTTCACTCAAATATCACCTAGACACAATTTTCTGCACCAATCTTTCAGTAGCTGCTTTTTGGAAAGAAAATTGCCTCAACACATACATATGCTTACTGTGTGTTCACACAGAATTTGGATTCAGGAAAAGATAAGGGAAAAAATTAATGGCCTTCAACGGGATGAAAATGGATGATGAGTTTAAACAGACAGTAGTATGTGCCTATCCTTAATGTTCATCTATTTTAAAAATGTACTAAATCAAAGTTCTATTTGGGGAAATATATCTGGAAAAATAAAGCAATTCCTCCATTATTGCTGTAACAGTGCTGTTCTGTGTAGCCACACGGATCCTGATCCGTGACCCATTATGCCTACATACAACAGGAACAGTAGCATAAGACTGCCTTCTCACCCAAGAGAAGAGACAAACACAAGAACTAACAGGAGTAACTTGTGCACAGTCTATTTGTGCGCAATGAATTTGTCATGAAAAATATTTCCCTTTGGATGGGAAAGCATTCAGGCCGTTTGCTAAAGAAACAGTTTTCAAACGTGGAGTTGCTTTGTTAAAGCTGCCCTGACTCACCACGGATTATTCCTGTGGTGATCAAACTGTAGTTTAGTTACTTTCTCCTGTTTACTTTTTTTCTAATCTGGAAACATTAGACTCAAATCACACCAACCTATTAAGTTTCCCTTTGCCACATGGAATTCATTTTTGCCTGAAGAAATCCAGACTCCGCTGCCATTAACTCCAAGGAGGCTGGGTTGACACTGAAGCTGCTGTGACCAAAATGCCATTCGAAGTTTGTCAGCCACTTTCTCTACAGGTGCCTGAGCTGCTGTCGCCACTGAATGTGTGGCCTGGATTATTGTCTGGAATAGGCTGCACTGGTCAAACACTACATAATCAGTGATGCTTACCTGAAAAAGAAAAGCGTTACTGATGACTGACTAAGCTTTGGGGTGAAAGACAGAATATTCCACTAAATTATCAAATAATCCATTTATTTGAGTTTGTTTTCTGTACAGGGAATCTATCATAAGATTAGAAGACTTCTAAGTGTTGGAAGAGAAAAAATTTATGGTACATTCCGATTAAGTCTTGATAATAAACCACAACCCCCTCCTACCTAACAATCTACTTTAAAATCTGCATTTTAAGAAAGTCCTATGTTTTGGGATGACTGAATATCACCTATCTCCAACTAAACCCCACAAATTAAGAGATAGAATTCCAGCTCACCAAAAGGAAGAGAGAAACCTGCATAGCATAGCAGTTTAAGTCACATGGCAAAAACCTGGTAGGAAGAGGTCTAAACGATCAATTGCATAAGTTTTATCATGGACAATTAGGATAACAATGGTCTGGGTACTTCTAGAAAGGAAAGAAATGCTTGAGCATTTTTTTAAGGTATCGAGCTACATGTAGCATTGATACAACTTGGCAGACCACTTCTTGTATTCTTGAAAGCTACCATGATGCTGCTCTGGATGACCATGGAATACTCATTTCCCCCTTTTCTGTAACATGAAAAGGGATTTCAGCCATAGTCATCCTGAAGTTTTAATACAGTGAGTAAAGAATACTATTATTTATTGTGCAACTCATTACATTTTATGCTTAGAAACCTGTGAGAAAACAAACCCTGGGTAGAAGATTAAACTGAAAGCAAAATTAAAAAATGAAGTAAATAAATAAATGCCTACTTGCCACCAATGGTTGTCATCTCCTTGGGGTTTCTTTGAAACTATACCAGTTCTGAACCACAGATTTCCATTGATATCCAAAGCCCACAGCGTCTGTTGATCTCCAAGGGTTATACACACTGGTTCCAAAGCTTGCATTTCACTGGAAATGCAAATCAGAATAAAATTAAGAAACTCTGCTTCAAATTTAGACTTGTGGTATTTACAGGAAGCTGCCAACAGCAGTTTAAACTGTAAAAGCTCAAAAATACATTTGATTTCAAACTTTCAGTTATTGTTGCACAAACTAATAAATTTTAATGGTCACAAGTAAAAACCATTCAACAACAAAATACAACTCCTTCAAAGGTCATTAAGGATTGAAACTGTGAAACATAACAATAAGACAAAAACTAAGTTGTTCAGTAGTTAATAAATAAACCACTTAAGTTTTTGGTAAAGCAGCTCCATGAATGCATCTCCTTCAATGTCCTTACCCTATTCACAGATCAGTATTAGCAGTTCAGGTATCATAAGTAGAAAACTGAACCTAACTACAAAGCAGAGATAAGTACTGAGTTGGACTGCAAGTTTCCTGTAAAATAAATCATCTTTAAGCTGAGAAAGTCAACAGTATCACATGATCTTATCAGGTATTTAACAAGTAGGCAACAATGCTATTTCTTTCTGAGAGCTTTCCTTGAGAAATTAAAAACAAATACGGATTTCTTTCTGCTATTTTATTATGAAATAGAACATTAAGCATACGTAAGTTGTAGGCCAAGCAAACATCTTCTTTAAGTAAACTGACTAAATGTTATGCAAATTTCAGATTTGAACAAGACACTGAACATATCTTCAATCTCTTCAAGAAGAGTCAAATACAAGATTGGGAGGTAACAAGTTGGAACTTCACAACAGGAGGAAATAAAGTCATACGACTGCAATAACTAGAATTTCTTTCTATACTTGCTTCGTGCTGATGTTGCAAGAGACTGTATTCCTGATTCTCAAAGCCAGCAGTAAACACCTGGAGCTTTTAAGTTTGTGATAAACTACCTACTCTGAACACAGGGTCAACTAGGAAGTGAAATAATAGAATATCTATAAAAGATTTGTGACTGGAAAGTAGAAAAGCTGTGGGCAAGACAGTGCTGAGATTCAGTATCTGAAAAAATAACTCAGTACATTAGAGAGTACATTAAAGCCATTAGAGCATAGTATTCAATCAAAGAAGTCATGTTATCATACATTATTAGGAGTCTTTTAAGCATTTTTCTCACTTTCCTGAAGTTTCTTTTATCTGAATTATTACTTCTGTTTACAGCAGTTTCTTTCACTACATAAAAGCCATTCATCACACAGGATACATCCACACAAAGACTGAAAGGAGATACGTATGCATATATACAGACATATAATACCCACATGCTATCCACAGCAAGGTTCAGGTAACAAGTTTGCAAACATCAAGGAGTTCTAACATGAAAACAACTTGTTTCATTCTGGTTAGGAAGCTGGCCTGCTGCAGTGTCATTACCTGACAATATCGCTCTTCCACTGCTCTCCTTCAGGACAAAAGCTGCGTACTCCCTCCCGGTAGAGCAGGGCCCGCTGCTCACTCAATGCCCACACAACATTATTTCTGGATGTAACCTGCGACAGTGGATAAGGGCAATCAACCTTTACTGCTCTGGCACAAGGGCGATCCACACTCAGGCCTAGAAATCAGAAAAGGAGGACTGCTTTACAAACTTGGACTTTTTGTAACTGAAAGAAAAGAGAAAAAGCTACCAACGGGGAAATATCTCTGATGTTGGCACTTCTCATTTAATCACTATTGTCTTGATAGTCTGCTCTTCTAATCCACTATTAATTACTTCCTCTGGAATTGCTGGATTTGTATTTTAAGAAATAAAACACTGTACATCCTTCAACATCTTGCAGAGCCTATGAGTCCTGCGCCATCATTTCTGTTCCTTTTCTCCCTCTAGTGTCAGTATCAGGAATTTCCATTTACAAAATGTGTTAAGATTTCAGACAAGCACCGAAGACACCACCACAAGAATTTCTGCCCCAGACATGCCAAGGAGAAACAACCTGATCTGAATAGAGGTAGCTGAACAATTTCAGAAGAGCATACCACAGCAAGAAGTACTGAAAGGAGAAAGGTTCTGATAGATTACAGGCAGTTTACATCTTTAAACCTATATCCTGGAGGAACACTCATCTTTTTCACACTTACACTGAAGACAGATTTACACACCTATATGAAACACCCTAACAGATAAGCTTTTGTTTAGTCTTCTCATGCTTCTAACTCAAAAAGCAGATCATGGAACAGACCTTCCTAAGGGCCCTACTAAGGCACATGGAAAATAAAGATGAGCTGATTGGTGGCAACCAACATGGCTTTGCCAAGAGCAAATTATGCCTGAGAAACTTGGTGGCCTTTTATGATGGAGTTACAGCATCAGTGGATAAAAAGCAATTGATATAATCTACACAGACTCATGCAAAGCATTTGATCCACTCACTGGATAAGGAATTGGCTGCATGGTCATGCTCAGAGAGTTTGGTCAGTGGCTCAGTGTCTAAGTGGAGACCGCTGATGAGTGACATTCCTCAGGGATCAGTGCTGAAACCAGTGTTACTTAACATCTTTGTAGGCAACGTGAATAGTGGGACTGAGTGCACCCTCAGCAGTTTTGCAGATGACACCAAGCTGAGTGGTGCAGATGAAATACTGAAGGAAAGGGATGCCATCCAGAGGGACCTGGACAGGCTTCAGAGGTGGGCCCATGCCTATCTCATGAAGTTCAACAAGGCCAAGTGCAAGGTCCTGCACCTGTGGCAATCCCAAGCACAAATACAGGCTGGGCAGAGAACTGCTTGAGAGCATCCCTGAGGAGGAGGATTTGGGAGTGTTGGCTGATGAAAGACTCAACGTGAGATGGTAATGTGCTTGGAAACAAAATAGCTTGGAAAGCAAATGGTATACTGGGCTCCAAAAGAAGAGGGGTGGCCAGCAGGAACAGGGAGTTGATTGTCCTTCCCTACATTTGCGAGGCCCCATGTGGAGTGCTGCATCCAGGTCTGGGGCACCCAACACGAGAGGGACATGGAGCTGTTGGAAAACGTTGATGGGAGGGCCACAAAGATGATCAGAAGGTTGGAGCACCTCCTCTTACAGGGACAGGCTGAGAGAGCTGGGGCTCTTTGGCCTAGTGAAAAGAAGGTTCCCAGGGGACCCTGTAGTGACCTTCCAGTACTTGAAGGAAAGCTGGGAAGAGACTTTTTATAAGAACATGTAGTGACAGGCCAACGGGAACTGGTTTTAAACTAGAAAAAGGTAGATGTAGACTAGATATCAGGAAGAAATACTTTACTGTGAGGGTGGTGAGACACCAGAACCAGTTGCCCAGCGAGGCTGTGAATGCCCTCTCCTAGAGGCCTTTAAGGCCAGGCTAGATGGGGTGCTGAGCAATGTGGTCTAGAGGGAGGTGTCCCTGCAAATTGCAGGGGGAACTGGAACTAGATGATCTTAAAGGTCTCTTCCAACTGAAACCATTCTACAATTCTACAAAGTAGACTCATAACTGTATATTTTAGAATGACAAGATGACAATTGCTAAGCTCCAAACATCCATTAGAGTGGGGAATGAAAAAATCCTAAAGCGGCAACTATCATCACTAGTAGCCTCACATTAGCAAGACATATACTGAGAATTTATTTTTGGCAATGATAAATTTAGAAGCCCAAGAATAGCAGAATGCAAGCTGATTTAATCAAACCAATCACTCACAGGGAAGCAAAATATTGATTAAAACCCCCACAGAGCCCAGTGTGACTGGCACCAAGTTCACTCTCTATCACTGCTAGCCACGCTTATTGGCAATATACACGTGACCTTGGGCAGGCCACTTGACTTCTCTCTAACTACCGAGCATATTAAGAGAAAATAATGTAAGAGCAGAACGTATTTGAAATAATGCTATTCAATTTTCTTGATCAAAAAGAATTTTCATATTACACTGCAGCAAGTAAATCTACAAGAGAAATTAGAAAACAAAAGCTAAATAGAAGATAAATAAGAATTTTGACAGCTACTTAGAAATATTGACCTGTGTTAATATATTGTATTTGTTTTTCCTTTACTCATCGTCCTCTTACTTGTACAATAATTCCTTCAGCACATTACTTATGATTTTTCTCTAACAACCTAGTTCTCTGTGCAAACTCCCCTTGCCCAAACTTCGTCCTAGAAATGGACTTCCCTTTAGCTGCATGCATCTAGCCTAAATGCTCTCTGTAGAACATCTTCCAAATGTATACTCCTCTTTGAGTTGAAGAAGATAAATTTAAGGCCATTGCTTCAAAGCTGCTACTGCACTATCTCTGTCTCTGATCCTTCCTCATTCATAGTTAGTGACAAAGCAGCTGTAGACTGCTGCTCCCTAGTCCCTTCCATTCCTCCACGGACCATTTCTCAACACTTCTGAATCCATTCATGGTCTTCCATCTCACACTACCTTCCTTTCATTATCAACTGGTATATCTTACCTCCAACAGATTATTGTTTTCAAAACAAATAACTTCTGCTTTCACTTGCACTGTCTCCCTTACACTTGAATTTCTTGTCAACATCCATAAACTATTCTAATTTCATCTCAAATTCCTACTTAAAACTTTATTAAAATCCTTCAAGCAAGCAAACAAAACCCACTCGAGGATCACTTCTTTTAGTGTACCATGCCATTTTCAAGGCAAGAAAATTACTTCAATATTTTCTGCAATCCTTTTTTCATTTATCTGCATCCATCCCATGTCTTTTTCACAAATCCTCTATATCACGTGTACTCCAATTAACACAAAAAACAAGTGGCAATGAATTGGCTTCCTAAGCAGCCCCACATAAAATCTCACAACTGTTTCTAAAGACTTCAAGATGAAAAGGTTTTTCTATGTTTTGGCTGCGAACAAAAGTTTAAAACCAATTGCAATTATTTAATAGACTTGAGCTCTAGAGCCTGCAAAAAATCAAAAGGTACCTGTTTGTAGATACAGATCTCCATTTGTTCTGATAATCCAGGCAGTGTCATCACTTAAAGCTACAAAGACAGCCTGAGGTAAAGCCTCGTACCAGTGTCGTTTTCCTTTTATAGTTACTTTTCCACAAGCAAATGCTTTATTAGTCTTCTGTTCAATCTTCCAGAGAAGAGCCCCTGTATGAGAAATAAATAGAGAGAACACAAAATTACTTAACAATTACTACAACAGAGATGTTGACTTGTCCCACCTACACCTTAACGCGTAGGAAAAACAACTACTAAACTAAAATGCAAGATCTATAAACCCATGCAATTTCTTTTTAAAGGCAAGAACAGAACCAGTAGCCAGCTTCTCTAGAAATTTCTGAAATGCACTCATCATTATAGATTCCATGTGATTTTTAAGTGTTTAAATGAAAATCACTTCTTAGCTACATACATTGAAAACTAACAACCAAAACTTCGCATCAGGATAAAATGAGACCACTGTTAAGAGATTAAGCTTACAGCCTATCTCCCCACTAGTTTAGTACTTCCTTCGCACATCTACAGAGACACTGATAATGTCTGCAGCAAATCCTTTCAACAAAATTGTACTTCCTGATCTTTAAAAAAGCATACGGAGAGGGGATAGTTGTACTCCTCCCACCTTTCACAAATAGTTCTAGTAATCCAAATCATAACCTTGTTGGATTGGTGACAAAGACCTGAACAGACTGCACCATGCCACACACCAGCGGGCAGTGCTACCACCTGTCTACTTCTTAGCGCGTCACAAGTAGACAAAACTGAAAAACACAACTGCACAAATCCATCTTAGGAGCTTTCTCCGATTAGAAAAACAAATGGAATTCCAAATTTAACTACTGATTAGCATCCATGCTGGCTCATACCAGAGTAATATATTATATTAACTGCCTTTGAATAATTCCTGAAAGCAGGATTTGATTCCATTTTGACTCTTGTGTTAATATGTTCACGTAAATACATTCAATTTCAAAACTGTGAATACTAGAAATCCACATGGGCTCAAGAAAACACTGGGCAAGTTCCTGGAACTGAGGGGATAACAAATTCACAGAAATGCTTAGGCCACCACCAACTGCAATCCAAAACTACTGAGGGCGAATGTCAGACATGCTAGCCCCATTTCTTTCCTGCAGGCATCTGCCTTTGTCCAGTTTCGAAGACATGATACTGAGCTGGATAAATCTATACTCTGATCTAATGTAGCCACTCCTGTATTTTTTTTTCTAGAACAAAAGTTAACTACAGGTTCAAAAAAAAAAAAAAAAAACAACAAACCAAAAACCTTTCTTCTAAAAGCAGACAGCAAATCTTTTACACAAAGCAAAGACTGATTTCCTTTTAGAGATTACAGAGAAAGAAAAGTAATAGCAGAGCAGGAAATCTGTAGCTTAGAAAACATCAGGGAAACTTCTGTTTGCATACAAGCCCTGAAGGAATCTGAACAGCTAAAAATGATGCCAGCTCATCACCAAAGGCCATCACCTAAATTAATCTGGTATGCAGATGTACTGATGATGCGATCATATCCTTTGAGTTTTTCTTCATCTAATCAAGTAACAGTTAAGTATTAAAAAACTAAAAAGCAAAGGGAATGCACAATTCTATTAAAGTTCTTTATTTATGAGGTTACAGCAAAGCAGAAGCCAACCAACCTGAAGGGGAAACCGCCACCTGCTGGACTCCATCTTCAAACTTCTGCCACCGCAGCCCAGCAGCCGGAAGCGCACTGCAATACAGGCTGCCTCTGTAGTCCAGGCACCAAATATACTTCTCTGAGACAGCCAGGCTCAGGATGCCATAGCCAGGGCCAGAGTATCCCATCCAGCTCTCTGCAAACTAAGAGCTGTACAGTCAGCAAAGTGGCAGATGTTTCAAATTGCACAAGAAAATGGCTGTACAAGCACGAGCAGCTGCCATGTTTTTGATTTTAAAACAAAGCTACATTTGTCGTTGTTTTCTAATGTACTATGCACTGAAAACTAAAAATCCTACAACAAAAGTTATAGCAAAAAGAAAACTAGATCATAGAATCATACAATCATAGAACGGCCTGAGTTGAAAAGGACCACAATGATCATCTAGTTTCAACCCCCCCTGCTATGTGCAGGGTTGCCATCCACCAGACCAGACTGATGCTGTCATACATGATCAATATTGTAAGCAGCTACACAACATTTCTAAACATATCAGAAGATGCCAGCCCAAAATTAATTAAAAAAAAAAAAAAGCTATACTTTGTGCTGCAGCTCTGATTAAATAGGATGCTACCAACTTAAAACTCAACATTGCTCGACAAGTACTTGGTCGATTTCAATGCATGGAACATTTAAGACCTCTGCTAAAACTCCTTGTGGGTTTTTTTGTTTATTTGTTTGGCGTTTTTGTTTTGTTTTTTACATTTTTACAGATTTTACAGTTAGTACTTCTCTTTTATAAACTATAAGAATATTCCCACTTCTGGCAAGTCATAAAATAACAATTAAGAAAAGAGGGGTAACAGGAGAAGAAAACACACCAGCATTTAAAGTAGCACTAACTGCTGTCTATGACAAAGAAACATTTCTGAGTATTTGCAGACAAAATGAACCTTAACCAGATGCCATCCATGAAAGATAACCAGCATTAAATTCCTAGCAAGTTAATGGAAGTTTGGAGCACTATGTTGCAGGACTCAGACTACTGGAGACTTAACAAAGAGCAGCCTTTAAGCATGACTACTCACTCTTTAATGTGATGTGCTTATGACACAACTTTTTGTCCAACTGGAAATCATAATAATGTTTATGAAGACAGTACAGCTTCTCCAGCTCCTAAGGACGCATCCACCATTCTGAAGTCTGATACATCACATTTCGTAAGAGTCATGACACATATTGCTGCTTTGGTTTTATGTTTTACTTGTTGAACTAAAGAAAAGGAAAACGGCCTCCCTAAAGATGTAAAGAATAGTCATTACATGCAAGTATGCTTTTTTTTTTTCCTACTTCAAAATGCTGAGATTTAAAATATTTTTAGCTAAATTGAAAACAGATACCTGATCAGATTTTAACAGCACCATTTCATCTAGGCTTATCCTGGCCATATCCTGGGAACCAAGCTCAGCACCAACTTCAGGCACACTAGTCTCTGAGGATGAATATGGTAATCCATGGCCATAAATATCCTCTTCATCACTTGAGGCAGATTCCTCCTCTGCCTTACTTTCACGAGTGTTTGTTACCCATTCAGCAGTGCCAGTACTAGATTTAGCTTTGATAACGCTTTCAAAATTCCATCCAGAAACGGAACTATGCTCTGAATCAACACCTTTAGAGATGTCAAAGTGGTGAACAGAAGGAACTGACAGAGCACTGTCTGTTAGAGAATGCTGCTGTTGGTCTTCCCTACCAGTTTCATCACTTTCATTCAGCGTCACTGATGTCTGAACACCAAGTACACTGCTACATTCCAGAAGCATTTGGTCCGGCTGTTCAAAACATTTTTCACCATCCTGCAGCTTCATTTTATCTAGATTTTCATTTAATTTACACGATGTACTAAAATCCTGTTCTTCTTGGCTTAGCTTTCCAAGACAGCATTCACTGCTTGCAGAAAACACACAATGGTTGTTTTCAGTAACAACAGTGTTTGTTAAGTCTTCTGTGAGGATGGGAGGAGAGACAGATGTCAAAGCATCTATAATTGTTGATGTACCCATACCACTGTCACTGTTGGGAAGTTTCTGTAAGTCAACTGTATCTCCATTTTCTTCATTAATTAGTACAGTTGCAGACTCAGGAGATTGTAAGACACTAAATGTTTCTGAACCGTTATCTTCCTGCAGGACTGTATTGGACTCCACGCTGAACATGCTTTCCTGATCTGGAGACCCGGTACTCAAATGATCGATGCTGCCACTCATGAGGCTGGATGTCATAGAAAATGAATCTGCGTTCACTGAATGCGGGCTGTCACCAGAAAGCTGACGCTCGTAATTCGGTGTACCTTCCAGAGAGATGTGGTTTCTCTTGGTTCCACTTTCTGTTCTCACAAAAAATAAAAAAATAAAAACAAAAGGGAGAGGGGAGGAGGACGTGAGTCATATTACTAAGATTTAATTAATATTTTTATTAATATAAAAGGGTGCTCTAAGAATAGAATTAAATCTACATTTTGGCATACTGGTTATTTTTTCTACTTGAACACTAAGTGATACATATAAAATCAAAGACGACTGAATAACAAAACATTTTAAAATTACAACATCCACATAAAAAACTTTTAGAATATTTAACTGTTTGCACTCTTTCAATAAACTAAAAAAGAATGGCTGAGAAATAGTGTCAAATACTTTAGGATGAATAGGTATTACAAAATTCCAACAAAACTGGAGGTAGAATCCCACTGCATATTACCAACAGAAAAAAAGAAGGCTGCAGGGTGACCTCATTGCAGCATTTCAATACCTAAAGGGAGCCTACAGAGGGGAGGGGAATCAACTCTTTGAAAGGGTAGGTAACTGCAGAACAAGGGGAAATGGTTTTAAGTTGAGGGAGGGGAGATTTGGGTTGGACATCAGTCAGGGGGAAATTCTTTACCAAGAGAGTGGTGAGGTGCTGGAACAGGCTGCCCAGAGAGGCTGTGGATGCCCCTGGAGGTGTTCAAGGCCAGACTGGATGGGGCCCTGGGCAGCCTGGTCTAGCATTAAATGGGAGGTTGGTGGCCCTGCATTGGCCGGGGGATTGGAGATTCATGATCCTTGAGGTCTCTTCCAACCCTGGCCATTCTGTGGTTCTGTGATTAGCTATATCTTACTGTATCTTACAATATGAAGCACATTTACATAAAACAAAACAAACTTAAAGGAATAAAATAAACAGATCTGAAAAGAAAGGTATCATCAATATATTGATTTCAAAGCAGGCATTCATCTAAAAAGATAAAAGACCCACCACAACCACTCCAAATATGTCAGATCTTAGATTTTATGTGAGAATGCAAGATAAACAAAGCACATTAAGAATGCACTCGCATGAGATGTATCAGATGTGACACATTCTAATAATGACCAGTGGCAGGCAAAGTTCTGCAAGGCTTACCTTGTTTCTTCTTCTTTTTCTTTTTCACTTTAATTGGCTTTACAATGAGTTCCTGATCAAAGTCTTCGGAGCTGATAGTGCTGAACCGCTGTGAAGAAAGCTGACATTCTCGCTGAGCTTCTGAGAATTGGTCTGCACATATCAGAAAACTAGAGCCACTGTCCACAGAATTTACTGAACTACTCCTGCTTCTTGATTCACTTGCCACAGAGCAGCCCCTTTTTCTTGTTTCACTGCTCAAGTCTCCCACTCTATCAAAGCTTTTTTCCAATAGCGCTGGAGTTTCCAGATCATCTTTCACTAAAGAGTCTCTTTTATCACCAACAACTGAGGGAGAAGTAACTACTTTTTTATCTGTTTCCACTGAAGGGCTGGATGATGTGGATGCAACTACTGATGTCGGTGTCAGCAAATGAGGACTGGCATCTGTTGAAGGATTCAGTGGTTTTGAACTCCCATCTGAAACTGACCAAAAGAAAAATAAAGGTATAAAGACTAGGATGTCAACTTGGTTGGAGGGTACTCAGAGAAGTTTTATCCAAAAGTATTTTATCTAAATGCACATTTCAATTATGTATACATACACAGTGTAAATTTCATGCAAGTAAATCTATATCAAGTTATTTTAGTGAAATCAATCCTCCAAAGTCTGCATCAAAACTTTATTAGAAAATTCTGTTTTATGTTCACGTAAAGAGGATGGTTACAGGTCTTTAGTGTGGAAGATCTAACCGTGTTATGTACTGAAGTACTATCATCTATTTTCAGCTTCTTCAAACATTCAGTACCTTGGGCAAAATGAATTTAAACAACAATAACAACAAACAAACAAAAAAAAACCAACAAAATATCCACGAAGATCAAGGAAAATTGGCCAGAATCACTGAGGTAAGCAGAAGAAAATACATTTTAAGAAGACCCTTTCCAGCCACGCTTGGAAGTTAAGAATAAAATAGTAAACAGTCCCTAGAAGTTTGTGAGTGTTGAACTTCTTAAAAGACCAAAGCTACCACTAAGCACAAGGATGAAACTAAGTCTTCTAGCATCTCTAACATCCAAAAGATTTTCACAGCATATCTGCTAGCATTTTGCTAATAGAAAACTAAGACAAGAGATTTTTAAATACATAAGTAATCCCTCTGTGAGTTTAATGTGCCGGATAATGGTGCTTACTTTTTTTTTTTTTTTTTTTTAAATGAGGAGAAATCAGCTAGCATCATCGTTAAGAAAGTATTATTAATCCCTTTTACAGAGTTCTAGAAACACAGATGCTGAGCTCAGATGTCACCAAATTAGAAAAGAAAGCCTTCAAATTGTTTTTGGAGATTTCATGAATATTCTTCAGGTGTTTTGCCAGTTCTTTCTTATTCATTGCTGGGAAGGCTGAGATTTCCTCTGGAACACAAGTGATGACAGGTGGAACAAAATCATCCCACTCAATTATCACCAACCCAAACAATTGGGATTAACCAGTAGGTAGATAATCAAGGTCGTGAAAGCAGATCCCTCAAGCAACACTGTTTAGAATAAAGATGCTTTAAGAAAAATATTGATCAACTCTCAAAAAAATATAATTGATTTCTTAATGCCTTCACTCTTGCAAACAACAGAGACAGACAAGCAGATAAACCAGAGCTCTAAATATAGTCTTCTGGAAAAAAAAAAAACAAAAAAAAAAAACGAGCAATCCCAGAGAAACTAGTATGTTGGGTTTTTTTTTTTTTCCCCAGTATGCAAATACATAACAACATAAAACAACCACAAAGGTATGACAGACATCATGTTCCACAAGGCACAAACTCAAGTTTGCGAAGTTGTACAAACCTAGTGATGACAGTCCTTCAGGTCTGCTTGAAATTCTTATGATGTCTCTATCTCCCTTCAAGAGAAAAATCTCATTGCTGGTGCAGGACACAGACACAATATCACCATATCCTTCCAATCCACCGATCAAAGCCTATGAAGGGTCACCAAATACAGAAATAATTGGCTACAGATCAATCCACTGTTTGGACATTAGGCTCTTAACAAATTGTTCACTGAAATTTAACTGACACAGACAGACAGAGGACGTTAAGAAAAAGAAAATAAAAAAAAAGAAACAAGAAAGCACATTGCAACCCTGGCGTAGCTCAATTTTTGTACTCATTTCCATTCTAATACCACAAGTCTAATCACTTCTGTCTCAACTAGAAGCAATCAATTGCTTCAATAGTACACAATTTGGTGTCAGAAAAACCACAAACTACTCATGTTTGATATCATTTATACAAAAAGATACTAGCTCACATTCATTTCCATTCGCACTTTTAAAAGACAAAATAGCCAGCAGCTTTTTCTAACAGAAATAAAATCTAATGCTATTTTTTTGGCTGACACCAACAGTTGTAGAAAAGAAATAAATAGTTCCAGGCATATCTTCTAGGCATAAAGTTTCTCTTTGCATGAACTACCATATTTTATATTTATATACGCTTTTCTAAGTATTTAAATTGAGTACAGAGTTAATATCTGGACTGAAAGCTTTAAATATATTTTTGTTATACTTAACATATAAATACTGAGAGTATATTCTTGCAACTTGAAGAGGGGGAAAACCTTTCTAGGTTTCGACACAAGTCTAAATCGTAGGAATCTAAGGACAAAACCCGAAAAGTCTCACAACACAGCATGAACAAAAGCAAAAAACAGAGTATGCACCCATAAAATTCATCTACCTGGTTCACAGTGTCTAATAAATAGATGCTGTACTCATTCCAGGTCAGCACCCATCCTTCTCGAAAAAAGCACGAAACAAGCCCAAGGTGTTTCTCTGGGGAGCTGTAACTTCCTCTGTCGGGTGGTTCCAAACGAGGATACAGTTCAAAAGTTTGTATTCCTCTAGCAAATAAATCTTTCAAGATGAACGTGGCCTGAACAGTTCCATGAACATCAGATTTCCAGAGGCGAAGCCCAGGTCTGGCAGCAAACAGCGTCAGATCAGTCTGCTTACAGAGGCCAGGTATAAAACATGCTCCAAATTTGCCACTGCTAAAATGCAAAACAAGAACGTATTATAAAAGCTATACACACAACACAGAAACAAATGTTAAAACTAATAAATTAACTCATAAATTTACAATTGCAGGTTATCAACACTAAAAATGTTGTTCAGTTGAAGTATTCCATCAAATGTCTGAAATACATATAAGACAAGAACTGCATTTCCAAATAACATGGATTTTCAGCTCAGCTTTGGGTGTCAGACATCATCTGTCATACAAGTTAAATGATCTTCCCTAACACAACTCACAGCCCCAACACCACTATGTCCATCCTGGAAAGATCCTACTATGCAGCCATCCTTCTCGCAGTATTGATGAAAACAAGCAAAACTCCACTACAGAATGGTAATAAACTGATACCCTTTATATGCAAGGAACGGATCTCACTATCACTGAAGAAGTAAAAAAGTAAGGGGGTCCTTGGTGTTCATATAATTATCCATATGTCTGAAACATACATTATAAACCTCTAAAGAGTCACTTTCCAATATTTCCAGATACAGTCAGTCATGCTCATCCAATACCAAGTACCCTCTTCTTTCATAACCCAGAATGATAGCACAATAAAATATGCCAGGAAGCCATATTAGAAGTTCCTAGCCTTATGTGATTCCTATACACGTTCCTTTTTAATTCACGTTGGGTTGTTAAAAAAAAACAAACAAAAATTAAGTCACTGACTGCATCATCTACAAGACAGACCACTGTTTACAATGGTCGCTCACCCCAAGCCACAGTGAAGAGTGAGGGACTGCAAAGTTTAACAGTGCTTTCAGTTTAAACAAGAAAACACCTTGAATAATTTTTGCATCGCAAACAAAAAGACAGTAATACAGTTGCAACCAACTTCCTAAGTAAGCAAAATTGTCATTTCATGTTTGAGCATACATGGCTACGCTGTGTTTTTTGTAAGTGGACTGCTCTGTTCTATTAATTTCACTGCTTAGGTCACCCTTTCTATAATCCATCCTGAAAAGCTAGAATTAACTAATGTGCCTGCATCAAGATTTTATGAGGGTTACTTTTTTCTGGGCTGTGTTCCAACTTGCTTGACAGATCTCTCTTCCGTGTAAAAAAGTATGGTTCGTTGTAGAGTAGAGACAAGCAACACTTTCTGGTTGTAATCCAACTGGACAATTGAAGATGGCTCTTCCAGAACAAGGCTGGAGTTGCAAACACCCTTTAAAAGATACATGAAATTAGTAACAGTCAAACTTTCTAAAAAAACATATGATAATAACAAACACTTCAAGGAAAAAGAACGCGCCCAAAAACGTTAAAACAAGCAAAAAAACAACTTTTGTCCCACTGTTCCATCATGTTCACTTATTGAACATGAAGCTACTTTATGCTATCTAACAGTTCTCCTGTCTGCATAAGACTGCTGGTCTGCACAATGAAATTCAATTTCCCTGAGAATTTAGCTTATTTCATTTGAACTCAACAGAAACCCTCAAATATGTATTTTCTTCCTTCTTCTCCACTGCCAGGCTACAGGAAGCCATGACAACTGTTATGTTTGGTGACATTAAAACTTTCTGTCATATTAGTCATTGTCAGTCCTAGACCACCCAAGAGTCACAGATAAATCAGGATGGCTGCTGTTTTCATATATGTGAAGAAAAGTTTAAACAAGTTAGTACTTGTTACGTTGACGTCCCAGGTCCATATTAATTCACAAATGATTAGAAAAATCCTACTCACTGGTAACACAGTAGAGCCACCCAGTAGAACCCAATCTATTTTCATTCGACACTCTAGACTGAGATGCTGGAAAGAAGTACTCCAACAACCCAGTGAATCAGCAAGCTGCATCGTTTGGGTGTACTCTTTCCAAGTAAGCAAGGAAAAAGTATTTGCTGAAATCTGAAGAGGTGTACAGTTATTTCAGAAATGAATACTAAAAGTGCTGATCCTTCCCATTTTGTATTTCTTAAAGCTGTTGCAAAGGATTCCCAGTGGCCAACTTCATGGGTGCACACACATCTACCTATCAGTTCACGCACCAATAAAACAATGCAACTAACCACATGATATTAAGCAATTCACTAACTGCTACGTATTTCAACACAGAAGCTTTTTTTCTTCCCCCAGAAAGCTGTAAATTAGAACAAGGGTCTTTTACGTGGTCTAGATCGAGGGCAGAGTAGACAATCTTCCCTCTGTCATCTCCGGAAAATAACTTCATTCCATTGGGACTCCAAGCTAAAGCTGTAATGCTACTTTTGTGGATACCAGCAACATCAAATCGCCGAAGCTGTGAAACAATACCAAAGAAAGACAAGAATGAAGGGCAAACACAGACACAACGCCTACTTGGTGACTTGGACTGATAAATCAGATGTTCAATCCAAAAATGCAAGTCATTCTAAGTTCTGTTAGAACAAACAAATAACAAACAACTCACCACTGAACAGCTCAAGTCAGCTATTACAGATGACTTCAGCAGAAGAATTTTTGATTAAATTCCTTTTCTAATGAAAAATATGTTTTAAGATTGCTGCTTTTCGAAGCTTAACATATGAAGCATAAAACATTCACAGACACTTTATCAGGCAAAATTCTGTTTTTCACTATTACAAAGAACCCCCACAATACTCTACTAGGATCCACCATAACAAATCTCACAGTTTAGTCTAAAGCAAAGATTTACCTGTTTGTTTCTTCCAGGCAATGAAGACACAAGCTGAAAAACTGCAACTCGACCCGAGGCTGTACCAACAGCAACGAGATCATCAAAACAGCTCAGCAGCTTCACAGAAGTTATAGATTCACACTTCCCCTGTTGGAAGAAACCATACATAAAACTTATAGAATTACTGAGAGTCAAAGAACCAGTTATAAATAGCCTTTCAATTCCAAGCACCTTAACACAGATAGAAACTTCATTAGAAGGGACACAGTTAAAAGTCTGTATTTACCTCAAAATTGTATTTCTTCATCTGGTTTAAATGTCTGCAGTAGAGATAAAGCATTCCAATGCTGCTTCCCACTGCAATGTAGTCACCATTGGTATCAAGTGCTGTGAGGTACACCACAATAGAGCGAAAGCCTTTTTGGATCTTTGTTGGAATGGCATTGAGTAGATAATATAAGGGACAAAACTCCTTAAATAGAACCGGTGTAGCCACAGATGCCATAGCAAGCCCTGGCATCAGTAATTTTAAGGCTGAAACAAACACATCTACTTCATGGCATAAGGAAATCTGAAAGACAAAACCAAAAGATAACCCGTTAACTTCCTTGGAGATAGCAAGTAGTTAACAGAAGGGCACTGCCTAACAAGAAGGCATGCAGAAATTGTCAGATTTTGTTTGGTATAAAAAAACCAAAAGCTTAACTCTTCTAGGGGACGTAATCTGTTCTTAGAATAATCTCATTCTCTAGAACAAGCTTGTTTTTTTCAGTTCAGTAATCTAAGGATGCATGGTAACTGCTAATTCTGGGATAAGCTTTTTTCCTTGCAGCTACCAGCTTATCAAAGTTGAGAAGATAGAGTAATTCGAACTCACTTGGCTAGTGAAAGACCTGTATGGGCTGTGCCTGACATGGAACAAATCACATGGACTATTTCTTCATCTAGCTGAAGTTTCTCCCCTCAACCTTGCCACCACTGAGAGCACGGGATGTTCACTATTTAATTGGCACTGTGAGATCAAAGTGTATTTATGTTCAGCTCCCTGTTCTCCTTGCCCCTGGCCTCAAGAACAGAAATCGTTTGCTACAAGCAAACACAATTAACAGAGTGGTTTAGAGTTCCCCCAAAACAAATGCAGCTTTACAAGAGGAGAATTGTGGATATCTGGAGAGAAGAGAGCTTTCTACAGTTACTTAAGCAAGCAATGTTGAAGATTTTCTTTAGCTTCAGCAGTTGTAACTTCCCTAAGGAAAGAAAGAAGTACAGCAAAACACACAAATACTGAAAATTGTTCTGAAAAATATTCCTTGTGTGTGGTATGTCCTCCTTTTGTTAGTATTTCTCCAAGGATGAAAACGGTTATTTGTTTCACAGCTTCACACACTGCTTACAGCATATCTCAATTAAATTAGAAATAACATTGCTGCGCTCGTTTAATATCTCCATTACTGTGAAAAGCTCTAATGTCTCAATTTCCAAGTTCTGTCACTTACTGTGCAAGAGGATTCGCCGTGCTGGCTTCGTGCCCTGCAACACTTGCTGTCAACACACAACTCCACCAAATCCAAGGGATTACTTATGATGCATTGCCCATTCAAGCCCACGTTAGACAAGGCAGCAGGAATAGAGAGTTGTTCCTGGACTCCTATGTTCGCAGTTACAAAAAATAAACCAGCCACTGAAAAAGCTGACAGTAATTATCAGACGTTCTTAACTCTGGTAAATCTTATAGCTTGATAGAAAATAATTCCACTCTGTCACGACACAGTCGTGACACCTATTTCATAACATATCACAGGGATTAGCAGATGAATGTGTCCAAACTGCTTCTCAGGCAAGCGTTCTTTATGGAGTTGTTGACTGAGTTACAAACAACCTAAGCACCACTCATACATATTTCCACACATCTCTTTCCTATCTGTATTTTAGAACTCCTTTCTCCTAGCATTTTCTACCTTCTATCCATACAGACAACTAAACATCAACAAAAACCACTGCTGAGGTCTCCTGCTTGCTCCCCTAACCACGCTGCTTTGCTGGTTATGCAATTTTAATGCCTCCTGGTTGACCTTCCGTTTTCTTTAACTGAAACCCAGGTTCTGCCCTGAGTCCCAAACATACAAAACTTCCTCTAACGTAAACTTCTGCCATAAATTCCCCAGTTACTGCTTATGAACTTCACGTTTATTTCTTTAATTCCTCTTTGTCACCTCTTCAGCTGACATCAGTCTCTCACCACGCTAAGACGCTCCCACACCAGGCTGACAAAGGACCTCACACTCCTCAGAATTCACTCCCTCTCGTTTTCCACCCATTACCCTTACAGCTCAAATGCAGCTGTTGAAAAAATATCCTATTACAAACTACAGAAACTTTTATAACTCAGAAAAAGTGCACTCTCCTTCCTTCTATGACAACCCTATCTGCATTTCTTCCTATGTTTACAATGAATTGGGGAAAAAAAAAAAGAAAGAAATATAAATATATATATATATATCCCCATATACAGGGTAAGTATTTGATAATAGTACCTCCTCCCCATCCCAAAGCACTGGAAGGAGTTATTGTTTGTCATATACTGAATTAATCTTAAAAATGCAGTCAGGTTAGGGGTCTCATTGCTCTAAGATTACTGTACGACATTATCGCCCTTTCCTCCAATGAGGAAGTTGTAAACAGTAATGTTTATTTTTGTTTTCTATAACTTATTCATCCCATACAATTAAAATTGAGTTAATAAACTGTAATTTCTCATCAACAAAGAAATTAGTTTAATCTTGAGTACTTGCACTGCTTGTGTAAAAATATCACTGGAAGCTCCCATCACCACTTTACTAAAAATACTGCTAATTAAGCAATTTTACCTAAGCCAAACAAACGTAGAAAGGAGCGGGGAGTTGCAGCACAACCCAACACACTCAGACACTTCGTGTAAATGCAACCATTCTCCTCTACGGTCTTGAATCTCTAATTACACCCACACATCGTCTATGGTTTCCTATTTATCACCAGGATTCCATTTTATCTTTGTTAACCGAAGGCGAGCGGAGGGCTGCCTCTGCAGACAGCTGTTGGCTCAGCAGCACGGCGTCAGCACCCACTGGGAACAAGCAGTGAGCAGCGGATGCAGAGCGCAGGCGACACCTGATGCTGCCCACGGAAAACCAGATCAGAATCCTCCCTTTGCAACCCGCAGACAGCACTCGGGGGCCGCGTTAAGCGGAGCATTTTGGAAAGCAGAGCTGTCGCTGCCTCCCAGGGTCGGCCAACGCGGGGGATAATCCTGCGCTCACACAGACGCTCAGCTGCCGCGGCTGCAGCTCCGGCGCTCTGTGTCACGGCTCAGCGCGAGAGGCCAAAGCTGGCGCTGCTTTTCTCCGAACCAGGCATCCTCTGTGCGCAGCTCCGCCGTTCGGCTCTCCGACAGAAACAAACCCTCGCATTCGGGCCCTTTGGAGAGGGACGAACTCTGACCTGGGACGCATCCTGCCAGCTACGAACGCTTTTTATCGTAGCACTGACGCTTGCGGGCAGCTATCGCCCAATTACGCACGCACGGCTCTGAGCCACCCGCGAAACGCTGCGTTTTTTGGCGTTTCTTCGGAAAGCAGAGGGGAAAAAAAAGCAAAAAAAGCCCACAAACAAGAAACAACGCAGGGTGACGGGGACGGCGGAAGGGCCGGGCCGCGCTGCTGCCCGCACAATGCGGGGCACAGCACTCTCGCAGCGAACTTTCTCCTCCGACCCTCGCCGCGCCGCGCCGCGCCCCGAGCCGCCCGTAGCCCCGCGAAGCTGCGGACGGCGCCCGCCGCGGCCCGGACCCCCGCGCCCGCCGCCCGCGCCCACCGCAGCCTTGCCGTCCGGAAGCGGGCTCCCGGCGGGCGCGGCGCTCGCCGGCGTCCCTCTGCACGAGCGGGGGAAGGAGGCGGAGAAGCTCCGCCGGCCGCACCGCCGCTGTCGGCCGCAAAGCCGCCGAGGACGGAGGCTGCGCGGAGACGCGGCGGCGCTCACCTGGTCGGGAGCCGGGAGCGGTCGCGGCCGCCGGCGGGGCGGGAGGAGAGGCGGGCCTGAGGAGGAGGACGCGGCGCCGCTCGGACCCCGAGGCACCGGCGGCGGCCCCGCTGCTGAGCCGCTCGGCGGGGCCGGGCTGGGCGGGGCCGGACGTGAGCGCACTTCCGCGGGCGCCGCTATGGCGGGTGAGCGAGGGAGGGAGCCGGGCCTGCAGCCCGCCGCCGGGCGCCGCCTGCCTGGCTGCCGAGGGGGGCGGCGGAGCCGGGGAGGGCAGGGGGAGGCGCGGGGAGGCGCTTTGCGGCCGGAGGTAGGGCTCGCGTTGTCCGTGTTAAAGTATCGCATCTCGGAAGATGCTTTTGATATCGTGGCTCTGGTGTAAGTAGTAACAGAGCCGATAGGTGAGGAGTTAGGTTTCATGGATGTAGTTAACGTAAATTCCGTTTTCACTGAATCACAAAATCGTTTGAGGTGGAAGGGACCCCTAAGGGCCACCCAGTCCAACCCCCTGCACTGAACAGGGACACCCACAGCTCCACCAGGTGCTCAGAGCCCCGTCCAGCCTGACCTTGGCTGTCTGTAGGGCTGGGACGTCCACCACCTCTCTGGCAACCTGCGCCAGAGCCTCACCACCCTTATTATAAAAAACCTTTCCCTTGTCTCATCCACACTGGTTTGTTTCTGTATGTTTTGACTGAACTTCCCATTTTTTTCTTACACAGCAAAAAGCCCTGCTGACGGTACTCCAAGACGACCTGTTTTATCTGTCAGTGCAAGAAAAATTAAAGATAATGCAGCGGACTGGCATAACTTGATGATGAAATGGGAGAAACTGAATGATAATGGATTTACTACTGCCAACAAAATAGTCAACATGAAGATCAGTGAGCAGTAAGTATGCTGGTAACATATACAAGTAAAGACAGCATGAGGATTGCCTTCCTGAGAAATTAATCTGTTTTCTTCACTATAAAGATTTTTTGGAGACTAAGGATAGAACAAGTCTGAGAGGATGAGTGAGTTCTTAGATCAAACTCAGAAGCTGCACTTTTTATTTCCTTAAAACATTTACATTCAAAAAAGATGTAAATGTCTCATAAATGCTAAAATAATCTCTTAAGGCAATGGCATTTGCAAGAAACAAAAAATGTTTATTACACATACCCAAGCATAATGGCTATTTAAAATACTTATGGAATGTACAAAATTAGAATCAAGTCCTACAAATCTGTGCCTACGCAGAGATTTGTGACAGAGATGCAAGAGGGTTTCTTTACTCGTACATTCACACTGACACCAATATTACCAAATTTTACTGAAGTCAAGAGTTCAGCAGATTTTAAGAAAAATAAATCTGTGTTTTATATGGACAGAAGAAGTTACAACAGTGATGGTTTGGGGGAAAAAAAACGAAAAAAAAACAATAAAATAATTTTGGTAGAATTTTGTCATCATGCTGTGAAGAAAAACCTTAAGGGTTTTGAGAAGTGGCTTCTGAAGAGTCTGACAGGTGAACAGGGTTTGTTTGACAGAGATCTAACAGACAGGCTGAGGAATATTTTGCTGCAAAGGTGTCAGATCTTGCTTTCTCTCTCTAGTACCTCCCTCTGCTCTGTCAATGTTTAACAGGAAATTAAAGCAAGAGAAGTGGAATAGTCAGCAAAACAGGACACGCCTGCTCAGTTGCTGCTCTGGTTCACAGTTAAATCTTAGCACAAACTGTCAGTGAAAGTGGCTGTGGGGAGGTAGCAGGCAGTTGAAGCCTGGCATATATTTCCCCTTGTCAGGGACAACGTGAAATGGGAAAAAGTGCTATCTTAATATTTGTGAGTGTTTGGGTGTTGTTTTTTTTTAGCACAGGCTCTAAAGTAGAGAGACCCCATGTTCTTCTGAAGTTTACCAGCCTTAATTGCTGATATAGTTAGCTGCGTTCCTTTCTGGTTTTACGTAGAAATTCTCATGAACAGCTGCTGAGAGATTCTGCGGGACCAGATCACATGGACTTTAAGTCTGCACAGCTTGAGTAAACCTGTATGCTTGACTTACGTTTCTGCTTTAGATTTCAAGATAACAAACTGGAGATAACCTGTGATAACAGTACCACTGAATCTGAAAAGCCGTCTCCAAAATACAACAAAGAGCTGGACAATTGCTGCACAGAGTTACTGGAGACCTTAAAAAAAATGGTAATATTCACTTTTCAGTCTTAGAAGTAGTATCAAGTACACCATAAGAACATGATGTTAAGTATCTGTTGTAAGCATAAAATCAGGGATTTTTATCCATACTTCATTGCCTTCAAACCTTAATGATATAAATCCAGCATGCTCCATTTGTTTGATTGCTTGATAGATTGGAAAGTTGTTTCTATATCTACTTTCTGCTTAACATTCTACTCCTCACTTATAATGTTATTTATAGTGTGATCCTCTGAAAACAAGTCTTATAATAATCCATTGTAAAAATGCACTTGATGTCTGTTTTCTTATCCCAAATATCCCCTCTGTTTAGAACAAAGTAAACACCAACTTAAAGTACGGAATAGTGCTTTATCTGCAGGTGATATCCATTGCAGCTATCCTTGCTCAAATAGTATGCAATTACACTTTCAGTCTGCCTACCACTACATTCTGTGCAGAGCTCATTCTTTCTATAAGGAGTAGAGAAAGATAATTATTATTCTTCCCACCTTCTTTCTATATACATTGCCAGAAATTAACGTCACATTTCAGTTTGACAGGAATTTTTTGCTCAGTACTGAGATGTAAAATTTTTAGTAAAAAGAGTGACTTTTACAGCCATTTTGGAGAATCATTAAAAAGATAATAGATAGGCTTTTTACACAAACAGGCTACCAGACCAGTATTTAGAATTACCAGGAACACTTAGATTTTCCTCAGAATGTCTTCCTCTGTGGGAAGAAACAAGAGTAATTTGGGTGTTTTCATTTTAATGCAAAATCAGAATCAGTAATTATCTGCAGCATTTGAAATTTTAGGGTATCTCATTAATTCTGTATTAAGTTCCAGCTTTGATTCCTAATTGGAGTTTAAAAAATAGTGAATTAGAAATGCTAAGACTAAGTAAAGTCTTCAGAAAGTGTTTAAAAAATGCTGAAGACTACAGTGACTTAACGTTCCTGAGATACTCATTAGTTTTATGTATTCATTGTTTTCAGACAAAAATACAGCTGAAAATGGAAAAGCTCTCTTCAACTACCAAAGGAATCTGTGACTTGGAGAAGTTCCACCACGGATCTGGCAGTTGCACAGCACCCCTGTTTCACACATGGCCCACAGTGTACTTCTGTAAGTAAATTATTGACCATTTTAGATAAACGCGCTTTGTCATTGAAGTCATCCAACACAGGACTGGAAAATACACCCTTTTATACCTGTTTATCCTCCCTTAGAGAGAGAAAGTGTGTGAATCAGTCTTCTTTATAATTGACTAATCAATAAACACATGAGTGCATTACTTGGTTTAGGATTACTGCTGATGACTGCTTGTATGAATTGCCAAGCACTGTCTGACCTGCAACAACTACAGCTTAGAACTGAGTTTGTCAGCAGCTTCCAGTGCCCAAGCTCCAACAGCCACATCTTTTGTGGAGAGAGACAATTTTGCAGTTGGGTAATGTTAAGCTGTTGGCTACAGGCTGACTTGTTACTTGACACCAAAATGAAATCCTTGAATGTAAGGAACGAGATACTCCTCAGTTAATTCTCAGGCAAACAAAGAAAAGTAGCTCTTATCACAGTGATAAGTAAAGAATGTTGTTTCCGTCTTCTGTTACTATCAATCTTTTTGGAATTCACTTGGTTGCAAAAGGTACTGCTTCCTAGCTGCTATTCTAGCACAGAGAGGCCTAACTGCTTGCAAACCAGCTGGCTTCTCTGTGCAGTGAAAGTCATGCCTTGTGAAAGCCCTGCTTCTTCTACCACAAGCCAGTGGGAATCTTACATACTGGTTTGTCAACTTGAAAGGTTAAGAATGATGATGACAACCAACTGCTGTCAAAAGAGTCATTGTGACTGAATCATTTAGTGATGGTCTTCACTCTGTGAAGAATAAATCCTCTTGAAAGTAGCAATAGTTCAGCGTAAGTTAGAAGCAAAAATCAATCTCTCTTTACAATGACTTTATGTGGCTTTTTTTTTTTTTTTTTAGAAAATCAATCAAATAGATGATTATATAAATGTATTTTAAAGCCACTATATATATTACTAGTGTAACTAGTAACAATATTAGTTTTTACATTATGCACTTCAGGTTTGGTCAGTTGTCCAGTTTTCCCGTAATTCTTCACTGTTGGTCTTTCTTATTGGCAATCATGCATTGCTGAAGGGCTTGACAGCATGTGAGGAACATTCTTTGGATCAGATAAAATCAGCAGTGACTGAAATTTGAAGTTCCTACATTAAGATAGCATTGCAAAATCTTAACTAACATTTCAGTTATTTAAAAGAATGGCTGTAATAACTGCCCTGAAAACCAATACCACTGCTTGTTCTAGAATGAAAAGGGGATTCATATCAAAATCACTCGTGTTTAAAAGTATGTCCAGAAACTGACTTAAATATGTAGCATTTTATGCTTCAGTATACCGACATTATTGACTTTATAAGAAATAAGATGTTTAAATGTGGGGAACAGCTTTTGTTCTTTTAGTGATTACCATAGTATGGGTGTAATTCAGCATTAAGCAAACTGCTGATCTCTTACCATCAGTGGGCTTGGTTTTTTCAATCCATTTCAGATGAGGTTTCTCTGAAGCTCTCTGAAATGTACAAGAAGGAACTGCAACTCAAGCAAACAATCGTACAAGAAATTGCTCATTCTTCTGACCAGGATCTGATGATGGTCTATTTATCATCATGGTTATACCAGCCTTACCTTGACAACAGCAGCAAACTACTGCTTGAAGCCATGCTTCTGGAAACAGGGCACAGACAGTGCTAGAATTTCAAATGTTGCTCGACTTGCTTCTCATATGCTTACGTGAAACCGAAATGACAAACTGACAAGGCTCCCCAAGTAAATTAAGTTTTTGTAACAATAAATATGTTCTGTATTTATTACTTTGTCTCAGCTGATACTCTTTTCTTCACCAGACAATCTGGTTTTGGTTGCTTTAATCTTTTTTAAGCATATAACAGAGGCTAGGGGTGGGAGGTTGGATAGAGGCTTCATGGTTCTACAAGTTCTCCATACTGAGAGATGAGACTTCTGTAGTGGCCTCAGGAAGGAGATTCAATGCACATAGATACCTGGAACAAATAAGTACTTTCCAAATCTTTATTTTCTAAACTATCTATATTGTTGCTTTTACCATAGAAATTCACAGCTGTTTGATGTGTTTGGAGGGTTGTTTTTTGGGGTTTTGTTGTTTGTTTGTTTCTAACACAACCAGTGTTCTTTTACTAACAAGCACGGGTAGCTCAAATTTTTGCTTTTCTTTTTTTTGTGCTGCGTTCTGCCTTTCTTGGAAAAAGAGAGTAGAGAGGATGCTTGGGAAAAACAGTTAATGCAAAAGCTAAATGCTGAAAGGAATTCAATATCCTTATTTGCTTTCATTCCTAAAGACATAATAATCTCTTTGCATACCACTGCATCAGACCTGGGTGACACAAAAAAGCTCTGACACTTACCAAGCCTTTAGTAACTGTTGGCTGTTCTTGCAAATTAGCAGTTTTCAGCAAAGTGTATTACAACTTGGAAACTCTGCAGCTGTTCCATCATTCTTTATTCAAGTTCAACCCCAAATATTTGGGGAATTTAGGCCTTCTTTCTTAAGATTAATAATCCAAATTCCTCTCTTACTGACTGCATATATGACCTGCTCCTCATATGAAATGTTGCTTTAGGTCTTCCATTTCACACCATTAAATAGCATTCCTATGTGCTGTTGAATCATTGCTGTGCCCTGAAAGATGTTTGCCCTTGATTCCTCCCTGAAACAACTATCTGAACTAAAAATAATGTTCAAATATATGTGCATGCTGCTATGAAATGGCTATAGCAGCTGTGGTTTGATATGAGAAAAATCTCATTAACAGTGAGCGATTCTGGCACAGATTTGTGATAGGAAAAATAGGGTGATTTGCTTAGCTAGTTCCAAGCTGAAACCCCATAGGCTTGGTAGGGGAAATGCAAAGGTTGTCTGCAGCAACCAAATGGACATACATGAATTGAAAGAGTGTTCTTCTGTGTTCAACAGAGAAGTTGTTTCTGACAGCTTAATAGTGTCCTATTCTTAGCCCAACTTTCTAGTGTCTAAAAAGAAATTCTACTGTACCTCAAGAATGCAATCAATTAGGGAGAGCTTTGTTAGTTTTTACTGCTTTTCTTTGCAAGTGTTCCATGCAGCTGAACAGCCACCTTAATTTATTTGAGTAGGGCCAGACCCTTGTCACTATGGAAACACTTTCATACTTGGAAAATATTTTGCAAAGAAACAAGGTGGGTTCATTTACAGAATTGCTTTTTAAAGATATGCATAAGTACACTGCATTTCCTACCATGAGCAGAGCAATAGGATATGAAAACAAGTTCTCATTTTCTGCACAGGTAGAAATTGTAGTTCATTCTTATTTCTGAGAAGAACTAAGCTCTTCAGGAAGGAGACTTAACGTTTGTGAATCCCTTTGCTGTAGGACAGAAGATTGCTGCAAAATCATCACTGCAGAGATGCTTTGATACAAAGCTCATTGTTACATTTGAGCCCTCAAATGTAGTTATTAGACAAACAGTATGGAAGAGTAGTGAAAAGGAATTGCTTACTGCAATCAAAGTCTCGGAAAGGCTGACAGAACCGCACTCTGCATGGTATCTTCATTACCTCCTTTGTGAGGTAACAACCATTTTACCTCCTGAAAAAGAAAAATAATAAATCAAAAAACAAACAAAAACGTGTCACAAAAACAAAACCAAAAAAACCTCCATCAACTTAAGAAGCAGACAGGATCTCACAAGCACATAATGACATCTTCCACAACCCCACAAGTGCAATGTTCTGCCTAATCATAATTTGACCTTCTATTCAAGCAATAAATAAATAAATGGAATATTATGGGACAGATAGTTTAATCTCTGAATTGTCTCACTCATTTAGATTCCACGTTAGTATGTTTTTCCTTAATAGCTATGAATATTTGATTTAAGAACAGTTCTGCACATAATAGGTGCTTTTAGCTGATTTGACCAATTATCTCAGTAGTTTCAATGAGGCAACAAATATATTGTTTCATCTTATCAGTTTTCATTAATGTCTGCGAGAGTTCACAAATAAAATTAAGATAATGGTCATTTAGGACTGATCCTTTTTACCTGATAAGCTTTCTAAAAGAAAAGTCGGTGGCTTGGGCAACAAGCTGCAAGAAAGCATCCACAAAAATATCATCCAAGCATTAAATGCCACTTAACTACCACACAGGATAGCAGTAGGTAATAAATAACATGAGAACTTTTAATCTCTGCAGAGAAACAGGAATTACAGTCAAGGCTACATTTTTATTATGATTAAACGGTACAGAGCAGTGTAGAATAACTAGGAAGGCCAAAGCTTAGAATGTATGAGATGGAGAAAGATATAAATTTAGGAAAAAGATAATACAAACCTAAGAATTAAGAGAGACCACCAGGCCCTAAAAGTTAAAAAAAAAAAAAAAAAGATTGTTATCCTATTAAAGAAGTTCAGTAGCTTTGAACCTTCTCATTTCTGTCCAAGTAACAGCAAGTGTTGAATGCACAGCTGACCACTGGGACAACATTAGCAAGAATACTTGAATACACTGCCAGTAGTTCAGTACAAATCAATTCCTGTTTGAGGCTATTTCTGTCTCTAACTCGGTGGATGCATAGCCTAATGCTATTTAAATAAAGATCAGTTAGGCTGTCACATTGTTCCTGGAATGCACAAGCATGGATTGTGTTTGAAACCCCCATTTTTCCAGGCGGAGCTGTGCACGCCAAATCTAGATGCTAATGTATTCAACCTAGCTTTGAGAAAGTGCAAAACAGCAGTTTCTTGTAATCTCAGCAGCACAGAAAATGCATACTTTCAGATAGCTTTTATTTTACCCATACACAGTTTGCCAGTACACAGCACATCACTGCCAAAAAGCAGTACAACTTACTGCATTTTTAGATGGCTAGAGAGAAAAGGAATTGCGTAACAAATGGGAATAGTGCAACAGCTTTAGGATTGACAGATTTCCACTTTCTACCCACCCCCCCAACATATAAAGCAAGGAGAACAACGTTAATTTTAGAATTTTTTGGTTGTAATTGTTTTAGATTTTTATAAACATAAGTTATAAAAAGTATAGGGCATAGAAACAGTTTACAAATAAGTTAAATTTCAGTTATCTCACTATTCACATTAGAAAAATATACATTTTATATAGTTGGTCTTTCCCAGAAGAAAGACTATGTAGTATTCTAATTTATGGCTCCAATTCACTTTGCGAGAGCAGAACATCTTCGCTTTGGCCATCTGCTTCCATTGCCAGTAGTGCTTCCACAGTTTCCAAAGGTATCCCCTCCTGTGTACGAATGTGCATTGTAGTACCGTCAGAATCTGTTACAATAACAATACCTTCTGCCTGAGACAAAATAGCAGCATTGGGATGAGACAAAATAAGCCCATCAGAAGTCTGAATAAAAATCTGTTCGTGTCCCTGAGTCAAAAAGTCATGGCTCTCATCAGTAATCTCAAAAGCTACAGTTTGATCTACAGTCACTGCATTCTCCAGCTCATGTTGTTCCTCTGTCCCACAAGAAAATTCACTCATGTTATTATAAGCGCAGTCATGGTTCACACCAGCAGACAGGGTGGTTTCCTGGACAGGATTCTGGTGCAACTCAGCCTGAGCACCGTCTGGATAATTTATTGGCACATGTGTTGAAAAAGCTTTTTCCATTTCCTGCATCTCAGTCATACCAGCATCATGAAGTTGTTCAGATTGTCCTCTCATAGCAAAATTCTGGTTTTCTTCTTGAGGTGTCTGACATTTTTGATTGCAGCCATTCTCCTCACTCACTGCCAAGTTAGTGCTCTGAATGCCCACTGCATGTTCTGAGACAGAGCTACAGGGCTCAGCAGCTGACAGTCCACCTGCCGTGTTTTGATTCACCAAATGTACTTCAGCTATTTCTGGTGAACCTCCCGCTTCTACAGGCAATACGATTTCAGTATGTAGCAAAGATGTGTCAGCTGAAATACCTGGTCCCTGTCCATCTACAGGTTGAGAATACTCTATCCTCATTTCCACAGTCTGAGAGAAGGTACCTGAATTTTCAGCACTGATTCTAACTTCTGAATCAACAAGTAAATTATGTTCCTCCTCCGCAGGTAATATGCTTCCAGTTGTGCAGCAAGTGACATGTCTGTCTTCTGAAAGCAGGATTTCTCCATTTAATGGATTAAGACCTGAAAAGTTGGAAGAAATATAGTTTTGTTGGGTAGTCTAATACTGCGTGTCCAAAATACTATTTTTTCAGTGATAATTCTGGAGGAAATGCTAGACTGCTTTCCTCTCTCAAATTAGCAAGTCTGAAGCATTTTCTGCAGTTTCAGAGCACTTTGGAGGGAGGGGACCAGCATAACAATACTCCAGGTATTTTTTGGATAGTGAAATACTATTGTGTATTTCAACACAAAAGAACCTTAAACAGAAGTAGCTTTTTTTTTCCCTGTTAATCTTGAAAACAACCTGGGCTGGAAGTCAGATTTATCTTTTTTCCCCATCTGGCATACAGCCAGTAACATTAAGCAATAAAGAACGTGGCACAAGGTTGTCAGTTGCTCATCCTCATTAGCATTAATAAACTGACAGAAGCTTTTAAACTTGATAAAAATTCTGTTGACAAGTCAAGCTTATGAAGATTCAGAGAAGTCAAATTACTGTGTGGCTAATGAGCTGTGTTAGCAGATTCAGGACCACATTCAGCCTGAGACAGAAAGGGCAAAACAACAGGAATTTAGTTTGTTTTGCTACTTGTATGACTTGGACTAAGGGCTCTCAAACACAGCAGGTAGCTGAACAATAACTGCTAAGTAGCAGGAGATTAAGCTGTCAGTTTTTATAACTGAAGATCAAAAGGAACAAAGGTAATTTTTGTTACAGAAGATATTGTGGCACAAAAAAGGAAACCTAACAACTCTACAAGGACTATTTTAACTTTCTGTACTGTAAACTAACAGAAGCCTACCTGCATGTGCAAGTGAAACAGAATTCTTTTAAAACAGAAAAAACAACTTAACCCACAACCTCATAGCTCAGAAGAAAACTGTATGATAAGAAGAAAAAAGCACTGTCATGCAGAGAGCCTTTCAGAGAAACAAAATTAAGCTGAGTGGGTAAAGTAGAATGTGGAAGTGGGTAACAACACAAAAATAAACAAGAAAGCAACTACCAACAAAGCCATGCAGAGAGCAAAAGAAAAGCTGCTCATAGCAACATCAAAAAGATAGGTACAAAGCAAAAAGAGATGGAAGTGGTACACATTTTACTAGAGATGGGTAAGGGCTGGAATCCTTCAGGACACTGAACACAATGCTTCTGAATAGTGAAATTCTTTCAGATTAAAGACCAGTGGAGTCTGGGGAGATCACAGGTGGCAACAGTCTCACTTTCCTCTCTAACCCACTGTTTGCCTGCCAACCTCAGGAGCCAGAGGAGTAAAGACAAAGAAGGGAGAAAAATAAGGACATGTGCCAAAGACCATCACACAAAATACTGTCTTAGTGCCAGTCATTAGCTCCTGCACCTCCCTTGGGATACAGGATAACCTCCAGTTCTTCTCCTCCCCCAGGATCCACAAAGCTCAGATGATTCCACCCCTGCAGTCTGCTAAGACAGCAGGAAGGACATACACATTGCTGCTTCTTCTACTGCTCTCCCACTGCCAACAGAAAGGTTGTGCACCATCACCACTCTAAGGGACAGTGAAGACAGGAAGCGGGCAAGAAGCACACAGTAGAAGAAAGCACTATTCTCCCAATACTACAGCAATATCCATGAGCGCATTACTGTGCATTTAGAATTAAGCTACATCATTCTTAACTTCCCCTCTTGTCAGTGAGGACTTTCCAGTAAAAAAGCTGCTTTTGAAGAACCTGAGAAGCAAGCTGAGAAATGAAACCTTAGGGCAAAAACCACAGTAGCTTGAAGAACAAAGATTCGTTCAGCTCCTCTGTGAACGCAACAGAATTGGAAAACATGAAGAGGTTACCATCTTTTTCAAAGAGTGTACATAAATTTCCACTCTTTTCTTTCACTTCATCTTGACTGGAATAAGCATTATTCACATTCTCCATTACGTCTTCTAACTTGGTCCTTTTGGCTGATGGCAGCAGTTCCTCCCCTGAGCTCTGTCAATACAAGAGATAATTAACTGGCTGCCACCATAACAGCTAACAATATTGGAAAAGAAAACAAGCTAACTAGGCACTTCACAGCAGTACTATCCTTGAAAACAAGATTTTGCATTGAAGTAAGAACTTCCTTAAGAGCAGAAAGAATTTAAACACAGCTCTCACACTTTGCCAAACTACCACTGATAGACTTTGATATTTGGTAGAAACAAAGCAGCCTAGCATTAATATCAAAGCTTCTCTCTAAGCTTTATGGTTAGTTGTATTGTGTGACACCTGCCATAAACACTCCCCAACTTCAGTAAACAGCTGTGAACAACTTGTCCAGCATTGTCGGCATAATGAAGAACAGATCAGCTCAAATCTAACCACAGGCAGAAAATGGAAGAGTACTAATCTTATTTGTCCACCACCAGAAGCAACTCCAGATTAAATAGAACAGTTGAGGGAAAGGACCGTAGAGATACGACTTTCAAGAAAATGAAATAGAGCACACCCTGCTCCAGCTTTCAAGAAACCAAATCTGGTAAACTGACTTGTTAGAAAGAAAGCAACTATTTTTACACACCTCTACCAACCAATTATGAGTGCAAAACTTCCCCAATGCCTGAGCCTGTTATAGGTAAGCTCTTATTGATAAGAGAAGTTATAGAATCTGAGAATCCTTCTTACCATAGGGCCCATGTACTGCCACATCAACAGGATTCTTCTCTGTATCATGATATTACATGTAAACCTTTGAGATTCTCTCCCCAGTATTACAGAGCATTAACGCAAAGTACATCTTTAATCTGCTAGTTCATATGCTCTGCTGTGACACCACAGTCAAATATTCACTTGAGTATTTACAAACCCTCACTTTAATACAGGTCAGATAATACTAGTATGATTTCCAAAATCTTATCTATTTTAGCAAGCTTTAATTTGTTCTGGTTCCATTTTTAGTTTTCACAAAAGCATTCCATACCTCAGCTGAACGTTTTTGTCCCAGTGTCTCCACAGGCACTTGCTCACTAACCATTTTAATTATACATTGTGAACAAGAATCTACACCTTGCATCTTTTGTTCCCCAGAGGTTATTTCTGTAATTCCTAGTGATTCAGCAACCTGTAAAAACAGTTACAGGAAAAAATACATGAAAGTTAATCTCTCCAATCTCAATAAATTTCTCCAAACGGAAAAGTACAGAATTTCAGTCTGACAGCTCAAATAAGTTTTTAGCCTGCTATGTTTTCTACTAACTTCCAGATTAATAGAATATTTGAAAATGAGTATTAACAGGTAAACTCAAAGAATTATAAGTACCATGGTTATATATAGAATCCAGGAATGGTTACTTAGAGCAGTTTAATAGAGAACACTGTATAGGCTCTCCATTACTTAAAAAAAAACATTTAAGTCTTCCTATTTAAAGGAATCTGTTAGAAGCTTATATATATTTTCCACATTCTCATTTTATCTTTATGTAGGCATGCTATGATATGACCTCTCTGGGCTGTTATCTTTTAAAGAGCACATTCCATATTAAAAAGGCACATTGAAAATGAAGAAAAGCAAGAAACGGGTTCCATTTTGGGACTGACAGCATCAACAGCATCCATTTACTTGGTGCACCTTCACTACTCCAATCAGAAACATCAGTGGTAATCAGCCACAAAACATCCAGATGAACAGGCAGTAAATCTAGGAAGTCTTTCAGTACATACAGTGAACACGGTGACTTATTAAAAAAAGAAGAAATACTGCTACTAACAGCCCACACAGGAGTTCATTTCTTAACCAGGATTATTATAAGAGCCAGCATTCTCTCTCTACCTCTTCTACTCTGAGTTTTCCAATATGTTCTCTCATTGTGGTTGCAAGTTCAGTGCAGACGTACCCTAACAAGCACATCATTAGAAATTTTGTTGGAGGCAATATGGAAAATAGCGTTTTTGTTAATGGAAACAGAGAAGGGAAAACAAAAATATGTTAAGTACAAAGATCTGTTTTATTCCAATCTGAAGGAATACAGACTAAATAAAGGATAAACAGATCCATATAAACACAAAAAAGTATTTCTAGACACAACTGCATATACAGTGAATCTGCATTTATTGAAAAATAGCAGTTTGTAATTTCATTAATTTATTCTCTACCTTTTGTATTTGCTAGTATGACTGAACTGCACAGAAGTATTCAGTTTGTCCTCATTTTGCAATGAAACCATGGATCCTTTTAAATCCAGGTCGCTCATTTCAAATACAGCCCTTTCCCTCCTAACTAAATATCACAATATACTTCTAATGTTGAAGTACCTTGAATACTTGTAGTACCCTGAAGTACCCTGCAGTAATGTGCAGCTTCACAGTACTCTAAACACACACAGGTATCAGAAATCAGCACTGCTAGAACTGATGTTATCTTTTATTTTTATATATATATACATATATATATATAGTTATATGTGTATTGCCACATACTAGAACTGTAGTTTTATTATGGATTTCTTTTTCTCTTTGCTTGGTTATTGTACTTTTTAAACACTACCACTTTTACTCATCAGAAAACATGCTTTGTTCAAGTAACTTTACTAGGATAAAAAAAATTTATCAGAGAAAATATATTAAAAAAAAAATATCTAAAAATAGACAAAAAAAATCCCAGTTCCAAGCAGAGCATTTTGTTACCTTAGCATCTTTTATTTCAATAGGCTGCTGGCAGCTCAGAAAATCAGAATTACTGAGGTAATCATAAGCCATTTTCTTTACCATATTATGTAACTCTTCAAATTCTCTATATATATCAGGGAAGCAAGCTTTAGCTGGACAACCTTTTTCAACCTGGAAGAGAAGAAATGTGTTGCTTCCACCTATATATTTCAAATAACATGAAAGAAAAATCTTTTGTTTTGTTCAGTGTTTAAAAATATCAGTCAAATCAAGACTATGGAATTTTCAGAAACACCACCAAATGAAGCAGCAGTCAGACTTTCAATAAGACCCATCAACATTTTGCCTGCGTAAAACTGAAGTGATATCTAGAACATCTAGAACATCTATATTCTGCACAATTCTAACCTAGAAAAATCAGATTCATTACTCATGGAAACTTTGTGTGTATATTAATGAAAGCCTCCCTAAAGTAATTCATATCTCTACATTAAAAAAATAAAATAATAATCTCACCTTCATCAACAGGAATTCATACACTGTAACAAGCTCTGCAAGACGTGGGAGAACCAGCTCCATCAAGTCTTCATTATCACATTGTTGTATGAGCTGTCAAAAGCCATAATGAGTTTATTAGAACAAAGTAGCCTACAAAGTTAGACTACAAAGCCCACATTCAGAAATAAAATAGTGCTGCTTTTCTGTAGGATACACGAAGGTACTTTACATTACAGTGATTTCTTTCTCTATTTCAAATAGATAACACACAGGCTCTCGGTCCTATAGGGCAGCTGCTATTAAAAAATGCAAGCTAGGAGTAGGTTTGCCTTTTGGAAAAAGGCTGAAGGGAAGGATATACATACTGTATGTTTAAGCAGCTTAGAGAATAGAGGCAAACATAACACCAAAGGAGATAAATGAGAAATACCTCAAAACAGTTAATACCCATGTTTACAGACAACACTCAGTCCCATAATCATTGCTAACTCAGAAAAGGAACAGAGGTGATGCACAATATTAGCTGGCAACTTCTTCAGAAGAAAAGCAAGAGTACATCTACATGTCAAAAGACTCTTTGCACAGAGTTCCCATTTTCCTTTTTTTTTTTTCTTTTTTTCCCTTAAAAGCCATCATTAATATTTTCTTCTCAGAAAATGCCTTAGGCTTTCAACAGTAAACAGGAATGTCAACTGTCAATCCTTTTGCAAATGAATCTTTGCACTGATTCAAAGAGTAAAACCAAAACAATTCAGAAAAAAAAACATACGTATGAAATAACTGCAGAAGAGAACCATACCTCTTTTAACCTAGCTCTTCTTCTGAATACATGGCGCTCTGTTGTCACACTACTACGGGACTTTGAAGGGGACTGACCAGGTCTGCTAAGCCTTCCAGAACACCTGGATCTTCCACCCATCCTTGGTCGACCGCGTCTCTTTGGCCGTCTGGGTCTTCCAGGTCCTTTTGCTGTTATGGACCCCCGCTGTCCTGAACTGCTTTCATTCTGTTGTTCTGCCAACAGGTTTCTGCTTTCTGCAGACTTACAAGTCTTAATTAAAAGAAAAACAAAAGTATTTTTTCATCATTTTAAACACTGCTTTAAGTACAGCTTCATTTATAATGAAATTCTTAGTCTGGGCAAAAAATATATAGGATATTAAACAAACGCAGGGCTGAATACAAGTATAATTCCAAAGGTCTCATTTGTTTTCCTCTTACCTATTCACGTACCAGCTTTGGTAAACCTGATATTCTTTCTACAAAACCTTTGCCTGACCAAGAACATTGTTTAAAGCAATAAGCTACAGTACAAACTTTGAGAATTGGTGTTCTCCAGCTAAAGATTGCAGGTACTATAGCAATCTAGCAGTCAGTAATAGTACTGAGATTTTCTGAAGGAGAATTTCCATCATCTTGATGAAATGAATGCTGCACAGGGAAACAAATGCATAATAATGCAGACAGCTGAGTTCAGTATTCTGTGCTGCTCTCTTTTTCCAAAGATGACAGAATAATGTAGGGAATGAGGGTTGTATTTGCTGCATTGGAACTGTGACCTGCAAATTTTCATGTTTCTGACAACTTCTGTTTTATCAATAAAAGTAAAAATGGGATGTAGCTACGTCTAAAAGAGATCTGTTGTGTTTTTTTTTTTCCCCTACACAACAACTGCATCAGTGCTTGCTACAAACTATTAGTTAGGAGGTAACTTCACTTGGAAGAGAAGCTTTGAGTTGGCCAGCTTAAAACATGGAAGAGAAGCTTTGAGTTGGCCAGCTTAAAACATAACAAAAAAATGGCACTGAAGTAGCTTCCATCTCAGAGAGTCAAGATGAAAGTACGCAGTTTGCACAGGTAAGCCAAGCCTCACTTTCAAGACCTGCTCTAGGAAGAGCTGCAGCCCACTCTGATTCCAAGGAAGTTTCACCACAGAAAATCCTCTATTTCAGTAACAGAAACTGATAAACAGTTGATGCCTTGCTGTCTATCATGCAAAAGGCACGATCGATGTTAGCATTCTTCTCTGAGTGGACAAGAAAAGGCTAATAATGCAGATCTGCAGACCGTATGTTAGAAATCCAGTAACAAGATGTACAAGTGAATTCACGTGTATTTAAATTTCTACCTTCAGTCTAAAAAAAAAACACTCTTGTCAGTAGGAACTCAGATGAATTTATGCATTTATTGCATTACGCAGCTATTCAACTGCCCTTCTGATTTCTACAAAGCTGACAGCTGTAACACACTTTACCTGTTCAACCTGTGAGCCAGCAGTTTCTTCCAAATTGGTAGGTAGTGCATTTTCATTATTTAAAGTGACAGCAATGGAATTCAAATGCATTGGACTCATAATTTCCTCTATTCCACAGACATTGTCCACAGATATACTTCCATTAGGTTTATTTAAGGGTGTTTTTTGAGGTACAGACTCCAGCTGTCCATGACCAGGGTTAAGTTTATAATGTCTTGCTAATCCTCCTTTTCCTATATAGGACTTTTCACAAGTCTGACACTTAAACATTTTGGGTTTCAGATTATAATTTGAAGAACTGAACAATGCATCCTTTCCCTTCACCTTTCCTTCTTCATCATCTTCTATAATCAGCTCAGAGTAGTCGTCAGAATCAGACTGATGACTATCAGCCAAATCCTCCATTTTAATGAATTTATAATCTTTAGCCTTGTACTTTGGAGGGCGTGAAATCCGGCCAGAACGAGTTTTCACTTTCAAAGACTTTTTCAGCTTGTCATCTTTTTGCTTTTTTTCAAGGCATGGCATCAGAGTGTTTGTTGAGCTGACTGCAATATTTGAAGACCTTGCAGGTGATACCGTGGCACGTGCAGTTTTCTGTCCATTTAGCACCTTACTTGTAGGAGTCTTGTTCACAGGCACTGATCCATGAGGTGGTAAAGGTTTCTGCATAAGCAACTGAATCGGAGACTCAGAAGAACTATGCAGGAAAAGCTGCTGCTGCTGCTGCTCAGGTCCTGTAACAGGCTGTATCTTAATTATCTGGGGATTAATAATGCCAAGTCCTGGCACGCTAGAATTTCTACCAACAGACTGACTCAGCATTACAGTTTTGGACTGGATTGGTGCCACGGATGGCACTGGCCTTTCTGTTTCCTTCATCTGTCCTGGCTGAACTTGAACACAAATGGCTTCCAGCTGCTTTTGTGGAAAAAAGGAAGAGCTGAGATTACACAAATTCCGCACTTGTTAGATGAACGTATTTACCAATACGACACGTATATACCTTTAAAGGAAGGCATCAAGAAATGAGCACACATCATTCAATTTACATTTCAATGCATCAAAGCACTGATTTAATGTCAGAGCACAGATTCTCTTCCTTCAAGTGAGGGCTTTCCTGCACATTCAGCAGTGTAACTGCTGTCAAGTAAAGCATGTAAAGTCTTCTCCCAGGTCACACTGCAGCACTGTTTCCTGCAAGCAGGCCGGTTCTGGGACAGCAGCACTGCCATCACCCAGGCACATCTGTAACCTTCATCGAAACAAGTGCAGGAGAACTACAGCCCGCAACGTGATGCAGGCCAGATGCCAGACCCAGAACACGGCAGTAAGTGCTCTGTTCAAGAAAACTTTACAACGACTGGTACCACACACTCCATGCTTCCTCTTATCCCCTCCTTCCCATTCCCCCCTCTTCCAAGTTTCCACCTTAGCTCTGCCCAGTCTCCCAAGGCAGAGCAGGCAACCACCTGCCTTACCCTAGGGTCAAAAATCGTTCAAACCGGAGATGTCTCCAGACCACCCAGCCCAACCCCGGCCCATCCCCGCTGACCACGTTCCTCAGTGCCACCTCTCCACAGTTCCCGGACACCTCCACGGACGGTGACTCCCCCTCCCCACGCATCCCGCGCCGCCGCATCGCCGCGCTTCCTAAGACGCCCTGACCTCCTCCCTGCCCCGGAGCGAGGCGGTTCCTCCGAGCCCTACCTGCCGCGGGAGGAGGCGGGCGGGCGCCAGTGCCGCGCCGCACTGCAGGGCCACGCGCTGGGCCGCGCTCCTCAGCCGCAGGGCCGCGTTCTGCACGACGGCCGCCGGCGGCGCGGGGGTCTCGGGGCCGCCGTCCCGGAGCGGCGGTGGCGATGCTTCCCGCAGCTCGCGGGCCCTGCTCACCCTCTCGATCACCCTCCGCAGCTCCGCGGGGGCCAGAGGCGCGGCGGCGTGGCGGGACGGCGAGGGCGGCCGCTCCTCCGCGCTCGGCCCCGCGCCCTCCGCCTGCACGCAGAGGACGGTGCCGCCTTCCAGAGCGGCCGAGCTCCGAGCCAGCTGCTCCGGAGCCGCCCGCAACTCCACCCGGGCCGGGAGGCCGCCGCCGCCGCTTTCCTCCGCCGCACCCAGGGTCGCCTCCCCGCAGGCGGCTCCGGGGGGCTCGCCCTCGGCCGGGGGAGGAGGGCGCGGCGGCGCCTCGGTGCCCCCCTCCTCAGGAGCCGCCATCTTGGCAGGCGTCAGCGGGCGGCGGCCGCATCGACCCCCCCCCCCCCCGGGCGGCTCTCGGAGGCGCGGGGCGCAGTCAGGGCATCGGCGGCGCGCGGGCCAATGGCGCCCCCGGGGCGGGGCCGCACAGTTCCGACGGCGGCCTCGAGGGGGCAAAAAGCTGCGGAGCCGCTTCCAGAGCCTGAGCGACGTGCTAAGATAAACGATGACGGCCTGGCGTAGGAGGGGGTGAAGCGCGCACGCATTGGACCGAAACAGTAATTCGGGGGGAGTGAAGAAACGTAACAAAAATCGTATCACCAGCTGGCCCGTACGGGGATCGAACCCGCGACCTTGGCGTTATTAGCACCACGCTCTAACCAACTGAGCTAACCGGCCTGGTGGTAAAGGGTGCTCTTACCTCAACCCTCAAAGGGATTTTGCCGCAGCCTCCTAAGCGTACCCTAAACCTTCCGGTGGCTGCATTACCGATGAAGAGTTTCAACTCGAAGGCACGGGAGAGAGATGCGCAGAGACCCGGCCACCAGAGATGCCAGATTCACCTCCCTAGGAAACGTGGGAAACACCCGAGCGCTCAGTGCACTTTTTGCACTGTTTGCAAGGCTGTGCTGCCCGCAGCTCCTTTCAGCAGCGATTGCTTCGTATGTCAGGAGCATCCCTTCAGGGGGATGTGACCAAAGAACGGAGCGCTTGGTGTGAGCCGGATGCCCTCAGCGATGCCGTTCCCACATGCAGTGGCAGGCGGGAGCCGCTAGGGATCAGGCGGCCATCAAAGATAGTCGCTAGGACGCAACGGTGCGGCAGCGCCTGGCACAAACCAGAGCTACAGGTGCGGCATGAGGGAACGAGCTGAGAGGCTCAGCTAGAAGCAAGGGCTGCGCAGACCGCTCACAGACTCCCTCCGTTCTGGGAGAACGCCTGCGGAGGGCATGAGGAAAACCACCCCACAGAGGGGCACAGCGCCGCACGCAGCAGCGACACGGAACGACCCGGCGCCCCGCCCCCTCCACCCCGCGGCGCACGCGCAGTGGGCGGAGCAGCGCCGGCCGCCTCTCGCACTGCGCCTGCGCGAGGCCGAAGCAGGGGCGGGCAGACGGAGCGTGCGCGGTTGCCAAGGCGACCGGGATACAACATGGCGCGCTGAGGGAACGGCTCGGCGGGGCTCGGGGACCCGCAGGCGAGCGCAGGATGAACAGTAAGGGGCTGCGGGGGGGGCGGGCTGCGGGAGCCGCTCGGCCCGAGGGCAGGAGGCTGCTCACGAGTCGCGGCGCGGGCTCGGGCGGCTCTGAGGCGGCACCGCCGGCAACCTCGGCTGAGGGGCCGGGGCGGCGCCGCTTTGAGGCCCCGGAGGCCGCGGCCCCGCGGTTTCCTCGCCTTGCTGCACGGTTAGCGCTGTTCTCCTGCACGGCCGGCCTGCTAACGGGCGTGTCCTGCTCCTGCAGAGCCTGCCTGCCTGCCTGCCTCCCAGGCTCTGCAATTGGCTTTGCAGAAATCACAGAGTTCCCTCTTTCTTACCTCCATCTGCAAGCCGCGCCTCCCATTGCTTGGCATCAGTCTTCTATAGGCCGTGTCACACCCACGCCCCCAGCAGGTCCCCGAGTACCTCAGTGAGGTGTCACGGCCTGCTGACCGTGCCTGAAAGCGAGCTTGCCATTGCTGTCTACATGTCCCCCTTCCCACATGCCTTAACACTACATCTAAGCACCATGGCTTCTTCCTCAGCCTCACAACAGAGTATTTATCTGCCTTAGGTGTAATACTACCCCATTTTGGCTGTTGCAGTGCTGTCTTTTCTGTCATTTCACAATGGATTCTTTAGTTCCAAGTTGTGAGTGATTTTCTGCACTCTCCAGATACAGAAACATGGGCCCAGACTTGGCTTTCTATTCCTTGCATGTAACTTTCATTGTTCTTTCTTTCTCCTGTAACTTTTTGTACACCAGACTGCCTTTCTATTGAAGGATCAGTTCTCTGCCATTCTCATGGCTACAACTCTGATGTTAGACTAGTTCAAGTTGCCATAACTTATTCCTATAAATAACTTGTGTGTCCTAGTCCTTATTTTGTTGACTTGCATGGAATTTTATTTCATTTTCCTAGTCTTTGTCTGCTTTCTCTAACCATTTGAAACCTTAGCCTCTACACATGCTGAAATAGCCAGGAAAGAAAGGTTAGCAACACAGACATTAACTACAGATGCCATTAAAAAAAAAAAAAAAAAAAGCAACTGGGGATTAGGTTTTCTGCATTCCTTGATATTACATGAGCAGGAATAACACTGTTTACTTAATTTAATCCTCAAAGTAGTCAGTCTTAAAATGCTCAGGAAGTTTTAAAATCTTGTCTCTCTTCACCACAAATTCAGCTAAACTCACTAGTAGTTTTGTAGCTGTATTAAACTTCATAGTTTAACACTGAAATATTTCAACCTGGTTATTCTGTTTCAGTGTTTGCTTAAAATTACTATAATGTACCAATTAACGGTGTCTGTCCTTGGAGGCAGTGAAACTGCTGCTAACTTCTTTGTGATACCATGCAAAGCATCATTAGGAATATCAAAAATCACATACAAGAAAAAGTTGGCTCACCCAGCTGGTGATGGAGGCCTCTGGCTATAGACCACTTCTTAACAGACAGCCCTCACACAGAAGATGTTCTTCCTCCCAAGGAAAGCCCTTAAATGAGCCCAGGGAGGGGTGGACCCTGGGTCCACCTCTTGCAGTCACGTGGGAAGCACAGATGAATCTCTTGCACCTGTGCTTCCTGAGCCAGCCACCCCTTTCACCAGGTGCCCAATCATCATTTCGGGCTGTGACATAACAGTCCCCCTATAGACTAGTTGCTATCTATTCACTTTTGAGGAATCAGTTATGTGGAAGTGAATGTTTAAGGATCTTCATAAATGTTAGCTTGTGAACTTCAAAACTGGTATTAAATTGTTGGTATGTTGCAAGTCTAATTTCTTTTCCTTCTCAATCTATAAAATCATGCTATTACTCTTATCATGTCTGAGTTCTCAGTTTCTCATTAAACAATAACTTGTGTGATCACTCTCCCATTTCCTCCCTAGGAGAAAGGCTCTCCCATCTTCAGTGACATGCTTTGTTGAGAGTTTACATGCTAATTTTATGCATCAACAAAAAAACATTTTGACTAATGCAGTTTTCATTTCTGATTCTGCACTTCAGTCAATTAATTTCAGTTATTGTGGTCTCTGCTGTCATTCTTGTCACTGGTGGAGAGGATGGTTCTCCAGTGTTTTCCTCAGGTGTTTGTTACTTGCACATGATTTTTTTTTTGCATGCCTAGCAGCATTTTACTGTGAAAATAAGTAGACCAGCATGGTTTCAACCTAATGAGCAGATAACTGCTTCAATTGCTTTCTCACTCCTGTCCTCAGAGAGGGAGAGAAAAGGTGATGGAAAAGTGCTCAAGGGCCAAGATAAGGACTGAGGATTAATCACATATTGCTGTCATGGGCAAAACAGTCTCGACATAGGGAAATGAATGCAGTTTGTTGCTCATTGCTAACAGACCAGTGCGGTGAGAACCAGAAGCTAAGTAAAACTATCTTCCTCCTGATCTACATCCTTCCGTGGAGCAGCACAGAGGAATGCAGGCAGTCCATGACACTCCATCTCTGCTCCACCATAGGCCTCCCCTGGGCTGCAGGCTGCACCATGCCTGCAGCACCTCCTGCCCTCCTCCTGCACTGACCTTGGTGGCAGCAGGGCTGCTTCTCTCCCTCCTGTCGCCCAGCTGCAGTTTCACACCAGTTTTTCCTTCTCCTAAATCTGCTCTCCCAGAGGTGCACCCAGCATCACTCATGGCTCAGTTGGTCAACAAATAACTCAACTTTTATGGCTACTTGGGTATTTTTTTGCTACGGAAATTGTCTCTGTTGTATGAGCATGTAGCACAGCTATCGTTTTTGTATCTTAGTGGAGATCAGTTGCTAGCAAAGACTCTATTGATAAGCCTTCTTTAGAAATGTTGGATTTAACTACTTTGAATTTATGACTCCTGTTTTATATTTAGCTATTTAGATGGGAGATTACAACTTAAGGAGGGCACGTGCAAAGCATGCTTCTTGCTTGTGTTCCTCAGAGCTCACAGAAGATTAGGAATCACCCTGCTTGAAGCACTGCCTGCCCAGTTTCTCCTAACAGCCACACATACTATACCCCATGGTCTCACCCACACCTTGGAGTCTCTGCTATTGTCTCTTTACCCATAATGGTTTTCAAATTCTATTTCTGCTTCTAATAATGATTCCATATGTAGTTGTGTAGAGAGCATTAGACTATGTGATTGGTTTTAAATTGCTCTGTTTTCTCTCTTTTTCTAACTAGAAGGGCTAATTTGTGAGTTTAAGGGAAAAAAGGGGGGAAACAATGTAGGAAATGAAAAGACTTTGAATTTATGGAGAGGACTGAGTTTTAAAGAAAATCTGAGTAAAGAAGTATGTATATTTTCTACATTGAACAGCATGAAGTGCGATAATCAGAAAACCTCAGCAGCAGATGATAAAAACAAGAAAAGCAAATGACAGTTCTCCCAGAAGCTTCTTTGTTGGAGAAAGGGGGGGGGTTGCATGGGGACAGTTTCTGCTATTTAAAATGTAAGCACTCGCATCACAAGGTAAAAAGACTTTTAACAAGTGTGAAGCTTTGGGAGGAGGAAAGAGGGGAAGGCAACACAAATTGATTGCTAGTTGGAAAATATCATTAGAATGTCTCTGCCTAAGTGACTTTTCTCTCTGCAAAATTCCTTGGCAGGCTTCCTCAGCTGTGAGGCTGTATTTATACTTGTAAATTAAACATATCTGGAAATCTTCTTGGCCACAGAGAACAGCTGGCATGAAATAACCCACATCTCTGCTAGTAAATTCCCTTCTCTCCAATCCAAGCAGTAGGACAGAATCTGATCGAGGAGTGACCTTAGAAGGAGTCCTCCCATCAGGTTAGGGAAGCTTCTGAGAGCAGTGTCACAGAGCACATCCACGGCTCACAGTGCTGTCATGGCAGCTTAAGCAGATAGCTGCACTTCCTTGGAGTTACTGCCCTCCTGCTGTTATTTCAACTCCCCAGAGGGGCTGAATAGGATAGAGGAGGTATCCTGCTCTGCCTCCCTGGGTTTGGATCTTTCTCAAATAATAAGACTAGCTCAAAAGCAAGAGCAGCGTAGAGCTTAGCAGAGTTGGGTTTTGTGCAGGTAAAATAAATGGAATAATTAACGAGGATAGAATCTGTGGGTGCTATAAATAAAGGGAAACAGGAGGGCAAGGTGGGTGAAGAGAAGCAGTCAGTAGGATTGAGAACAGTTGATTAGAATGCTGGAGGAGAATAAAGGAGGAAAGAAATGTCAGTTCTGAAGGAGATCAGAAGAAGACTGAGAATATTTAAGAAAAGCCTTATTCTTGGCCTACTTGGATACTCTTTTCTGAAGTCGATAGGGGAATAAAGCTTTAAAATCATTAATTATTTTTCTTTAAAAAAGAAAAAAGTGAAACAGTGCCAAAGTACCCTTTCAAGAAAATGATACATTTCTGTAAGACACAAAGCATAAACGCATTCCTCAGTTGCACAGAAAGAAAGGATAAGAAGTGCCATGTGGAGAGCGTTGTGTCTCTGAGCAAGGAGGCAGTGGTTACTCCTGAAGCTTGGGTTAGTGTATTTCAGGAACATAAGTTCATGTAATATGAGCAGCAAAATGCTGTTTTCCTTATATTTCCTCTCAAACAATGGATGTGCTAACAGGAAAAAAAAAAAAAAAAAAAAAAAAGAAGAAGCTTTTATTAAAAAAAAAAGATTCCAGTAGTCAGAATTTAGCAAATTATTATGGATCACTATGCGGTTGTTACAACAATTTCTACTGTGAACTGAAACAATGTGTTTTTGTTTTTAGAATATAAACCAGTTTGTAAGATAGGAGAGGGAACGTTTTCTGATGTTCTGAAGATGTTGAGTCTTAGAGATGGAAAGTACTATGCATGTAAATGCATGAAACAGCATTTTAAAAGGTATGCGTAATTAATTCTACTCCTGCAGGGTATCTTATTGAAATTTAGTGGGGAAATGAAAAATAAGGATTAAGTGAAGGTTTTTGAATACTTGTGTAGTAAAAAGGTTTGCATGCAGTGTAGGAAGAGATTGCTGCTGCTTATTATGAAAGGCCTTCCTATTTGGCATTGGGGTTATTTCCTTGAGTATTTGAACTGTTGTCCTGTATTATAGCAAATGCTGCCTGATCACTGCTGGATTGAGGGTTAAACAAGAAAAATAGAGGCCATGCGGAAGCAGAGACATTCACTTGACATTCTTCTCCAAATATATATGCACCCAACTCTGCTTTTGTGGGTCACTGACCTTGTATTCTCAGTTAAATCTCTTAGCTTCCTACTGATCACAGTGGGAGTGACACATTTGTACAGAAGATGTAAATTAGGACATTTTGCTCTTAAGTGCAACTTCACTAATGTCAATGGTTTGCTGTCTCAGAGCTTTAGAGAAGGAAAAGTGGAAGTGTGAAAAAATGATTGTAAGCTCAAACAAACACAAAAGAACCCAAATATCTTCAATTAATGATGTGACTTCTGATTCTCTGCCACGTTAGACAACTGTTGGGTCATTTATGCATTACCTGCCAGACTTGTCCAGTTTATGATTAAAAGAGTATTGAAACTACCTGCTCAGCTACATCAAGATCAGGAGGTATGCAATTCAGTGGGAGGGAATAACAAGCCAACTTGTGTCTCATGTAGTACAGTTTTAATGGTTTTTAGGCCTTTAACCCTCTGGTGAATTGACTGACAAATTCTCTTGGTAAACTCTTTGAGGCAACAAACAAGTGTTTTAAACAGAACAGGCCCACTCAAAGCATTTCTCCTGATGCTTTCCTGAATTGGAAAATTATGATTTGATGTTTAGCTTTGAAGTCATGAAAAATCATATGTCTCCTGTTCAGATCCATTTAACAGCATATAAAGCTGTTTTTTTTTCCTCCTCCCTCCTTAGAGGTTCTATAGCATATAGTTTTGTTGTCTATTATAGTCTAGGAGGGCAACAAAATAATTAATCAACAGCTGAATAGCATATATTTTTCATGTAATTGCTTAACATTCAAACTGAATTTTAAATGTTAAATTTGGCAAGGCTAGACTGTCACTTCCAGCAGCATGCTGAGCAATAATTGGTATGTATGCTACACCAGCTTAGAATGAACACAAAATTCCTCCCAGCTACGTCTGTGGCACAGTAACTGGTGTCTGGAGCACAGTACATGACTGATCATGTTAAGGTAAGTCCAGCTGCTCTGGACTGCAACAAGGAATAGAGCCAATAATCTGCTGATTATTAATTTGTTCTATAAAGAAACAAAGCAGGCAGGCAATTTATCTGATCCTGCATTTGAAAGTTCAGTTTCAGACTAATGTGGAGTGAGTTCTGACAGTCATGGCAGGGCAGAACAATTATAATCTGGTTTCTGATTGCAAGTTAGTTTTCTTTTTCTTTTTAATTCAACTTTAGTATTGAACAAGTGAATAATCTGAGTGAAATACAAGCCCTGAGGAGGTTGAGTCCACATCCCAATATCCTTATGTTACATGAAGTTGTTTTGTAAGTATGGTTCATTCATTTCTTCCTTATTTTGTTTAAGCAATATGCAGTAACTTCTGGATCTAGAGGCAACCTGAAGGAGCTTAGCCAGCCTTTCCTTCCAGCAGAAAGAAAAAACAGCAGAACTTTAAATTCTGAAGTAATTGTGTTTTTTGTTAAATGAGAGCTTGCTGTCTTTTGCAGCAATCTGAAAAACACTTCAACATCTGTATTAAGATGACAGGCTAGATGTATTTCTAGCACACCTAAACTTCATGTTGTAACCTATAATACTTGCTGATGATTTGAACCCATATCCCAAACCCACTGAGTTACTTTAACTACACATCACTGAGTCTGCTGGAGACTCTTGGTTTGGCATGCTCAGAGCTTATTTGCTGAAATACACCCTGGTACTTCAAGGATCTTGGTTTGGCCTTGCAGTTTGAAGTCAGGATCCAGACAAGCTATTTAGCAGCATCATTTTGTTGGTAGCTTTACAGATACTCCTTTGCAAACAATACATGAGAAGCGGGTAGTCATGTCAGCAGCTCTCTGGAATTACCAGCTTCAGCTGCTGTGATGTTAATACAGTGTCATCCAGATGGCCAGCCAGCTCACCTAGCTCTTCCTCAGTCTGTCTGTGAACTGGATTGCTGATTGTACCCTCACTCATTAGCTGTGAGGGTTAACAGAGCGTTGCAGAGGGGTGTGCTTTAATGCAATTATCTTCTTAGAAAAACTGAAGACCAAAAGACATCTGCCTCTGCAGGGCAGTGAAATGGAAAATAAAGTATTAGATATAGTATCATGTACCTAAACTGCTGTGAGCAGAGATTCCAGTCAGATGCTTATTTCCACTCAACACACTACTGATGAACAAGCTAGAAAATATTTTCATGCATGGTGTAATGTTTTTCCTACCCCGTTGTAAGGTTGTATCACTTCAACTTACTGGAAATTTCTTGATACTGAACAATGTTGTATAGCTCAAAAGAAAGCATTCCAACACCTTCACAGAGTAAGTCAATTAAATTTTGCAGAAGACACTCTGGAGAGTGCAAACTCTAAGTATGAAATGTCAGAGCCTAAGCTGGGAAACATGAAAGCATCAATTGAAAATGTATATTTTAGTACTGGTTAAATTACTTTTTCTCTACACTGTATACAAATCAGCATGTACATTTTATTTCTAGTTTAAAGTCTCCTAATTTGTTTCTTCAGTGATAAAAAAGCTGGCTGCCTTTCACTGATATGTGAACTTATGGATATGAATATTTATGAGCTGATAAAAGGTATGTGGCATATGCTTAAACAGACAAACTCTCCTTGTGTAGACTACAAAGTGGAATTAATTATATTCTCTTCATTCTGCCATGTTACGAATTTTGTAGTGAAATTTCATGCTGTACTGATTTACTCTTTTCATCTACCCAGTTGTTTAAGGCATGGATGCATGCAGAAGGTTTCTAAAGAGTCAGGTCAGTGCCCCTCTATTTCTGCAGTTAAACTTTACATGACAACTTGGAAACAACCTTGACTACAAAAAAAATGGCTTTATATAACAGAAAGTGCAACCAAAGGAGTTGGTTACAATAACTGAGAGGCAATTATTTACAATTTCAGTAGTAAAAGAGGATTTTTTGGTGGAGTTATTTAAAATTTTATTGTCTTTACGGCTGCGAGATTCATTTAAGTAACTAAACACGCTACTGATGTTCAGAGTAGTAAAATAAAGACTTGCTCTCTGATGGTATCTGTGACACTGAGTTTTCAGATCGGTAAAGATCTGAGACTAAAATAGAGTTGTTTGACTCCACTGATCAAAGAAACAAACGTGAATAATTGCTGGTTTTATTAAGGCTTTCTTTTTTCCATGATGAATTTGTAAAGTTAAGTCAGATGAGTAGCTGAGTGCAGGAAGGAGCCCTCACTGATACGAAGTTAGTTCAGCGCATTAACAGCAAACCTGCATTTTCTCCCTCTGGGAAGTTTACTACAATTGTGGAAAAAGACAATGCATAGATTTGCTCTTTAAATGCCTTTATTTTTTTCACCCCAGAGCACTTGCTTTCTCTGTGTGTGTGTGTTGGTTTTTTCTAATGTGAAAAAGCCTGCTATATTAAGCATTGAACACAGATGGAAATTAATCTAGCAGTTTCAGTGTATTCTGGTTTCAGTGTTTGGTTAATTAGTTCGTTTTTGTTTTTAATTTTAAAACAGCAAGATTGTTTTCCAGGTAGGTTTTATTTGTTTGTTTGCTACAGAAAATAACTTTGGTGGTTTCACAGTAGGCATCACTAGTTTCCCATGGGGCAGAAGTTGATCCTTCCATTTTGTTCTCTACATTACACTGACAGATTCCTGTTAGTTCAGTTAAGGCTATTTATGCTTACAGGAAGCCATCGTTCTCTTGCTCTCAGTGTGTGGGGCTATCAGTGACAACCAGCCGTGCCTTTGCTTCAGTCAGAAGCAATAATATAAGGAATAAGACTTAGAGAGAGGTGGGGAAGATGCCCCAAAGAAAAATGACCGCATCCTCCTAATGCGGCCTTCTTATGGTTCACTTTGTAATGGCCTCCCTGTAAGCTTTCTGCAGTGATGAATCTGAAAGTAGAAGAGCATTTGCTCCAGATTTTGTGGTGACCTGTGAAGAGGAAAAGACAATTAAGCATGATTTCTTTTCATGAAGGTTTGGTTTCTTAAATACTACCAGTAATCAGAGTTGGTTTGAATGGCCAAATCTTTTAACATCTTTTCTACCGAAAACAGCAAAAATCCTGATGTTGAAACACCATCTCTCTTTACTGGGGTAAGAATATGACATTTCCTGACGTAAGTGTGCTCAGTTTCCAGTGCCCTGTGAGCTGATCCTGCTCGGTGGATTATGGAGGCAGACAGGAGGTCCCCACCTCCTGCCCCATCTGTTGTTAGTGGGCAGAGGGCTACCTGCTCTGGTTTGCAAAAATGTGATCACTTCTGCTACTGCTGACAACATTGCAGCATTATGTAAAGGCATTATAGCGAGATTAAAAGGCCTTTGGAACCCATAAAAAAGTCTTGTACTTACTGTAGGGCTCTGAAAAGTAGATGCATTTTATAACTGTCATTACGGTGCAACAGCAAGCAGCTGCCTGGGTTAACCTGTAATTTGCAAGTCAATAGTGAATCACAGACATTTAAACATCACACTAATTTGAGGTGATGGATAGGAATCATGGACCTGAAGGCCTGTAACTTTTTTTAGAAAGGAAATCAGACATTTAGAAATGAAATACTGGAGTTCTGGCAGAATGTGGAGATGCAGATAATGGAAGAAAAGCAGGAGTAAAAGTTAAGGCTGTTTACAGACTATTGAACTGACAGTTATGTTAGCCCAACTACTTTGGTTCTCACTGAAATTTAAATTATGCCTGAATTTGAGTGGAAAATGGATTACAAAGCTAGCTTTAAATGACAGAAATAGTAACTGGAAATGTAATGTCAGTACATTACTGGAAGCTGAAGAGTATTTCCTGGTATTCTCTCATCTGCTAAAAGTGACCTGGACAACTTGAAATTTAATTCTAGGACGAAGAAAGCCATTATCTGAAAAAAAGATAAAGAACTACATGTACCAGTTATGCCAATCTCTTGATCACATACATAGGTAAGAGACCAGGCGAGCAACACCTTTGTGGTAAATGCCTCATTCACTGATTATGGGGTCATTGCTAAGTAGATCCATACAAATACCCGAGGCAGCAGACTGCTGCAGGGTGAGAAAAGGACATTGCCCAGGTGCAAGCTGGTGGCCAGTGCTGTTGCCAGCACCTGAGGGGAGCTGCAGGAAGCCCTTCTGGAGGGGGTGGGGGCCCTACTTATTCTTTTGTAACCACATGAGAACAAAAGTGGAATGCTTGACCTCCCCTTCCTCCACTTACCCTTTCCCCATTCCCGTACCTGCAGCTCTTGTCCTACTGTGGTGGTAAAATTAATTTTTTACTCTGCTGTTGGTAGGGCTGATGGAAGTGTTAGTTACTTTATGGTTTATTTGCTTGGTTAGTTTTTGTTTGTCTTACAAATAAGTGGAAGCGCTGATAATATTTATCTTTGCACTGAACTCTTCTCTCTGATGTGTTTATATTGGTACAGAAATGGGATATTTCACAGAGATGTGAAACCAGAAAACATATTAATAAAGGTAATGCATTTTGTGTGGAGAATATTTAACTGAAAATAAAATGTATTGGTATATTTTTGTTTATGCTGAGAAAGTAATACTTCTTTAGGAATACAAACACGGTTTTTATTTTATATATATTATATTGTTATGTATTATATAAGTAATTATATACTTATATAAGTAACTATATATGATATTATTATAATATTTATATTATATATAAAATATATAAACATTATATAATTTATTTTAATTACATAAAAAGTTGCCTCTGATGCTTCAGTCCTAATCTAGAGGAATGAAGGAACAAGCAGATTTGTTACTGGCACAAACCTGAGGTAGATCAGATGTGTTAGAGCCTCTCTGTGTCCATGCCCATGTGTCAAAGTCCTGAGGCCAGGCTGGATGGGGCTTTGAGCAGCCTGCTCTAATGGGAGGTATCCCTGCCTATAGCAGGGAGGTTGGAACTGGATGATGATCTTAAAAGTCCCTTCCAACCCAAAGCATTCTGTGATTCTGTGATGATTCTCTGCCAATCTGCAAAATGATCCTTAATCATGTATCAGTGTATATTTTCCTCTGTGTTTATTTAGAGACAAGCAATGGGGTTCGGTTCTGCATCTTTCTTTCTAGGTTTAATCTCTAAGTATAGTGGAAGTTACTCGTACAGAACAGAGCAGAAGATAGTAGCTATCAGAAGATTTCTTCATTGAAATCTATTCTCTCACCAGTTCCAGAATGTTATTTTGCTAATGTCTGAAAAACAAGGATTTTAAAGTTCAGTTGATGAAATTTTATTTTCTGGAGATATTTTTTTTCTTTTTTTTATCTCATAGAAGCATACAGGAGAAAACTGTTGGAAAAGGAAGCTGAAACCATCCATTATATCACTGCTAAATGCAAGAAGTCAAAGAAAATAACTTAATCCAGATGTCCTATTTAGCGGGCTTCCTTTCAGTAATTGTCCATATGCTTTTCAATTAACTCTTAGCTCTGTCTTAATGATGTAGAAAAGCATTTCTTCATATTGTTGGACACAGATCTCTTCAACTCTTGGTGCTATGTGCTATTTAAATGCAGTTTTACTGCTACAATACTCCCCTCAGGCTTTCTGAAATTTTATTCTTTAGGTAATCAGTGATTTCTTTTATGGTGACTACTTCATATGTGTCAGGAAAATCCTTGCCTGAATATTTCTGCGGTTCTAAATTCAAGATATTTTATTTTTGCAGCAGAATACCCTGAAGTTAGCAGATTTTGGATCTTGTAGGACGATAGATTCTAAGCAGCCATACACAGAATATATCTCCACACGCTGGTACCGAGCACCTGAATGCTTGCTTACAAATGGCTACTATAGCTACAAAATGGATATATGGAGTGCTGGCTGTGTTTTCTATGAAATCACAAGGTACCGTGTTCAGTGGAGGGTCTTGCTTATTGTTATCAGGAAATTGAAAGGTCAATAACTGAAATAAGTAGCACATGGTAAAGACAATCTGGTCTTTGTTTCCACCATTTCATGGAACTTCACTGCACGATCAGTCTGCAGGGCTGATGAGGCAGTAATCATCCCTTGTCTGGCACTCTGTTCAACTTATTGTGCCAGTAGTAAAGCAGCAAGCTGTTTGGGAAAACATCATACCCATTACAAAATATTTACAAGGAGAATAACACTGTTGAACAGTCCCCTGCTCCCAAGCCTCTGTCTTCGTATTTGAATTTAAAGGAATGTACTTTATCTGCCTTCTCTCTGAAATATGGCTCAAGTCCTGGCATGGGTATCACTAGTTATCCTCAGCCTTGTTAATACACTTGATGGCAGATTTTCCCCCTTTTTCATGACTGTGAAAACAGAAGATCAGTGAAGACACTCCCTTGCTGGTGTATGAAATAGGTCATTCAAGGCCCTTGCGCCATGCCAGATGTCTTGGGATATTTTCAAGTTGGGTTCCAGTGAAGGAAGTGTTCAGAAAAAAATAGATTAAAGTCCTATAGGATTATCAAAGATGATAAAACCATAACTCAGTGAAATTGTCCTCAGTCTTCAGAAAACAAAAAACTAAAACCTACCATGACTATTCCTCCAGTATCTCTGTGCCATAGCAACAGCAGCAGTTCTTCTCTATTCTCCTCCCACACTGCTGCCTCTCATACGCAACTAGGAGTGGTAACATTTGCTTTTTTTCTTTCCTCCTCCTCCACATGGCAGGCGCAGCTGCTGCCATCACATTCAATGACAACTCTTATGCTTTGGCTGCTAACTTGTAGAAACAGTTCTCATTCGGTCAGAAAACTGTTAACTGAAAAACTCCAAATCTGGTAGTTCTCTTGCAAATTAAATTGGGAACAAATGTTTTAAAAATGCCATGTTTTCTCATTCCAGTTTGAATTGATGTGCTTTGAAGTTTTGCAAGAAAATTACACACTGCAAATGAGATATTTCCTCCTAATTTTAGTTTAATGTAACAAATTTCAGTCTTTGCAACCACTGCACATTTTCAGAGACATAATAGATGTGTTCAGAAAGAAATGAGGAATGTTCCTTGGAAATAAATGAATTTTCATAAGTACAGCTTTGCCAAGCTGAAGGAAGTTATGGACAGGTTTGTTTCTTCTGAAGAGGATCTTGCAGTTTTTGCTGTTGAACATTTGCCAAAGTCTACACTTGAGACCGCATTTTTGGAAGAATCTTTTAATCTTAGTCACATTTGTCTTTCAAGTCTTCTCCCTTTCTCTACTCCTCATAAACCTGGGTTCCTGGATTGCTCAGGATTCCCCCAGTACAAAAAAGACAGGGAGCTGTTGGAGAGGGCCCAGAGGAGAGCCACAAAGATGATCAGGGACTGGAGCACCTCCCTTATGAGGACGGGCTGAGAGAGCTGGGCTTGTTCAGCCTGGAGAAAAGAAGGCTGTGGGGTGACCTCATTGCAGCCTTTCAGTACCTACAGGGAGCCTACAAACAGGAGGTAGATAACTGCAGGACAAGGAGAAATGGTTTTAAGTTGAGGGAGGGAAAATTAGGTTGGATGTCAGGGGGAAGTTCTTTACAGAGAGAGTGGTGAGATGCTGGAACAGGCTGCCCAGAGAGGTTGTGGATGCCCCATCCCTAGAAGTGTTCAAGGCCAGACTGGATGGGGCCCTGGGCAGCCTGGTCTAGCATTAAATGGGGAGGTTGGTGGCCCTGCATGTGGCAGGGGGGTTGGAGATTCATGATCCTTGAGGTCCCTTCAGCCCTGGCCATTCTGTGATTCTGTGATTCCTTTTGTGGACTGTGCAGTTGTTCCTTGAGTCGTAGCATTACACTTCAAGATGCTGCATTTTTGACATTTTTGTCATTCACACAAAAGCCACTCCCACTCCTGCTTGAATTGCGAGATACAACCATGCAACGGGAATCAAATCTCTTTTTCTCCTTCCTCTCAAAGCCTTACAAAGACATTCAGAGAGGTGAGCAGACAGCTGTTGGATTGAATTTACCAACAGTTAATAGAAGTTTTTCCCTTCAACAAAGGGGGCTGAATGTTTTGCTTTCAGGAACCAAGTGGTGCTAAGGAAGAAGCATTTCTTAAAAGTATATGCCAAATGAAATGTTCTGCCTGCATGGAAGAAGGGAACATATGCAAGAATTGAATGTTAGTGGACCTAACTTGTTGAGTCAGATTGCTCTATTGATAACAATGTTTTCAAGGACTATTTGCAAGTTTTATATTAACTGAGGATAAGGCTCAGGAATGTAGTTCAAATTACCATCTCTCCAGTGCTGCTGCTTGAAAAGAACCTGTGTGTAGGAATGGAATGTTTCTTATAAATATGTATTTCTTTGTGCATACACAGTGAAAGGGAATGCTTCATTTTGCTGTCTTAAAAGGAGGAAAACACTGTTTTGTGTGATCTGCAACTATGCTAGAAGAAAACAAAACCCATTACCTTTCACAAGGAGGGATGTTGTCCTTACATATTTTACCCCAAACCTGTAAGGAAATGATAACTATAGATTTGTTTAATAACCCAAACTTCCTTTTCAATCAAAAAATGCAGCTGTAGTAATCTGCTGCTCACATATTATGCTGTAATTGTTGGCTGGTACTAAAACTGTTCACAAATAAATAGTCCTAAAGTTTATCTTTCTCTTAAATGGGGGAAAAAAACAACAATTGGTGACAGTGATGTCACTTAAACTAGTTTAACTGACTGTGGTGTAATGCTACTACCACCTCTTGCTTTGCAGTTTTCAGCCTCTCTTTCCTGGATCTAATGATCTGGACCAAATTTCAAAAATCCATGATGTGATAGGCACTCCTGCCAATAGAACTCTCAACAAGTTCAAGCAGTAAGTATGCATTCTCATAGTTATTAATCTCAGTGGTTAAATACCCAAAATACAACCATACAGCTGGGATGCTTCTGGGCAGAGAATCACCACAAAATTCTACTTGTGTTGTGACAGCTGCTGACCAGAGTGTTTTCTTCTTTCTACCCCTCTTCCCCAGAGACCATCACACATTTGTGATCCTTGTAGGCACAAAAGAAGAAATCTGAGCTTAGAACAATCTTATTTGGCCTTTTTTTTTTTCCCATACTATGCTTAAGGCCAATTACATAAATTGTTAGGAAAGAGAATGTTTTGTCCAAGTATTACTTACTTTCCCCTAACAATTGATTTCCTAACTCCGATTTTTTTTTTCAAGTATGAGTTGCAATTTTGCTGTGAATATTTATGAGTAACTGTTCTCAACTTGCTTAACACAGGTCATCGATTTTGAATTTTCATTTCCCTTTTAAAAAAGGAAAAGGAATACCTCCTCCAGTGCACAATTTATCTGCTAAAGGATTAACTCTTCTGTACGCAATGATAAAATACGATCCTGACGAGAGAATTGCTGCCCATCAAGCATTGCAGCATCCTTATTTTCAGGAGCTCTGGCAAGTGACTTCAAATCATTTCAATCTTGAACACTAAGATCAAGAAGTGGAAGAACACTGTGTGCTTATTATTTCAAGTGGATTGAAGTGAAGTTTGCTTACGGTGCTGATACTTAGCTTTTGCAATACAATGCAATATCAGTCAACATAATTCTTTGCACTAAGTCCAAACTTCACTTAAAGCATAACTGACATTTTTTCCTCTTTCTTCTTTTTGCCCCAAACTTTTTAGGGCAGCTGATACGCAAGCGTTGGCCACGCACAAAAAAGTAAGATTACTAGAAAATACAGTAGGGCAAGTACCTCTGCATTTGTGGCAGATTTCAAAGGGAAGTCAAGGGGAGGTAATATTTACATGGAACATTGAGAGTCTGTTTCGAGAAAGTAATTTGTGAGACTGAGCTTGTTAGCTAGAATCAAATGTTTTACTTAAGCTGATTACTTGGTTTTACTCAGTCTGCCCCAAACCAGTCTTCATTGGGTCTGGAGCAGAACCCCATCCCCCCAAACCCTGCAACAAATGAGTTAGAATTTAAAAACTGTGACACTGTCTTTGACAAAGAGTTTTCATAGGTGCTGCTATTTAGGAGGTCAGTGCCTCATTTTTCAAATTATGGTCTTCCTAATTTTTTCCAATTTACCCCTGGGTTTAAAACAAAAAAGCTTTTCAGATACATTTTCTGTCTCTGCTCAAACTTTATTTTTGCCTTTCGAAGCCTTCAGTCTGCATATGTTTTTTTGGTTGTCTTCTTTTTTAACATTGTTATTCTGTGTTCAGCTGATATCCAGACAAATCTTGAACTTTTATACTCGACTCAGAAAATCAGCAAATTAAAATTGCATTCAAAATTCTGTCTACTAAAACTCTGTAGTCAAGTAACATGAAAAATACCCAACAAATGCACTCCTAGAATTCACTGTATCTGAAAAGTGAGACAGAAATTGGTACTGCATGCAAAAACTCTCAAGTGCAGCTTTTTCTCACACACACACACACACACACACACACACAGAAAAGCAATCAATATAAATATATATCTGCTTTTAACATTAAAAGCATTAGTTCTTCTTTCTCTAAGATGTTCTCAGAGATTAAACATTATTTCTCTATCCTAAAAGCATTCTCTTAGGAAACTCCTGGATAAAGCAAAACATCAGCGTGGACTTCCTTGTGGAGAACTACCAATGTTAAGACCTTCTGGAGCAGCTAACTTGCCTTCCCTTCCTACACCTACTTCACATTCAGTTTTTCCTGCAGCCAAGAAAAGCGGTGAAACCTCTGTGCTGCAGTCTATTAGATTTACTGGATCAAATAGGGAGGTACAGATTCTCACTTGCTCATTAAAGTATAACAACAAGATATGTTTTATGGAGCATATTTTAAACTTCTGTTGTTTCTTCAACAGTCTGAGAAACAGAAGTCTTCCCTAAAACATCACCACTTACCTGCTATAGAACGAAGAAGAGAAGGTTACAGGCCATTTTAAGGTATTGAGAGTGTGAGGAAAGAGTATGCAGTGATCACTGTTAGAGATCCAACAAGAACAACAGTGCTTTATTTTGTGTTCTTCTGACAATTGTCAGAAACCCCCCAGAGCTATAAAGGGCTGCTTACCTAATGCTTTGATGTTCTGCTACTGAAGATTGTCAATATTTAATTAAACACTCTACACTGGACTTTCTAAATATATATATTTTTTTCTTTTTAGAACCCGGTGGAAGAAGGGATTGGTTAAAAATAACATGAGAGGATTTGTTGAGGTTCAGTACTAGGAATGGAACATTACCTACAAAATACAAGTTTTCATATTAGATAATAAATGACTTCTGACTTCTGAAAAGTATTTACCTCCTGTATTTAATGACTTCAACCTCAGGCTTTACTGAGAACTTGCAGATTATACAAACATATATTTGATTTTGATACAGTTAGCATAACTGGTCAATATTTTTATATACCCACCAGTTAAAAGGGTAAGCAACTTCTTATCTGATTCAAAAGCAAACCAGACAAGACTCTGCTCACGTACTTGTCTTAGCGGAAGAATTGCAGTCCAACAGTAGATCAGAGAAAAGGGAGACTTAAACAGCAGAATGCAACAGCATAGGTAGGTGCTGTTTCTCTTTTTAGTTTGAAAGTCATACTGAGTGAAAGTTGTCTTCCTCCTACTTCTAAGTAGAAAATAATTCCTAACCATGATTATATCAGAAGTGAGTGCAACTACATGAAGACACGGTGACCAGCTGAGTTATGCTGTCCTGCTACTGATATTCATCTTTGTGAGAAGTTCATACTGTTCAAACCAAACAGGTGGAGAGCTTGAACGGTAATAAGGCAATCCAAAATTTGTCTGAATTTCTAGCATTGGTTTTAGAATGAAGGACTGCAGCTCTAGAGGCAAGAAAGCACAAACAGTAACCTCCAACTTTTTACATTTTTTGCTGTGAGCTTATCTGGTGCCTTGTGCTTTTTTTTTCCTCAAGAGCAGATGGTGAAAAAAGGTTATCAGAATTTGTATACCACCAGCAGTTTTCTCTCACATCAGCATTTGAGGCTGTTGCTCTGTTGGAATGAAAAAAAAAGCAATTCAGCAGATTGCTTTTGCTATGACAATTTGGTATTTCATATGAAGCACCACTCTGGAATGTCTTTTTAATTTATTTCAAGCTTTCAGGTGGATCTTGCACATTTGGGCACATACAGTGCTTCATGGACATTTATTTAATAACAAGTTCCTTACTATTCTTCTGGAAAACCAAAGATAGTTCTCTGACTTTTGGACTTGAGTTTTCCCACTTGCTTTCTAGTTAAAACACATTCAACTTTAAAATATAAATTGGCAAGCATTGTTCCTACCCTCATCTTTCCAGCTAAAGTTCTGCATTGAGGCCATTTCTTTCATTATTTAATCTGCTTTAATCTATAATTATTTTTTTCCACCATGTTAAGAGCTACACCTTTTGTAGAACTCTACATTATTTCCAGGTAAGTTGTTTTCTTCCTAAAATCAGTTTTTCCATAGTGGAGAAAGGATGGGGGGTGGAAGACTTCCAGGTGATTACCAAGTGGTAGAGATCCTGCAAAAAACCAAAAGCACACATGGACTCCTTCTTTGCTGTTCAACTATGATTTGTAGCAGGATGTGCTCTGCAAACAGGTATGTAAGTAGCTGCTGTTATTGCCCTCATGTTGGATGCTGTGGTCTTTATGGTACTGTTGTTTTTGTTTTTTTTTCCTACAGCTGGTAAATTACAAAAAGTCCTTTAAAGGCCTTTATTACATCTTTTTCTCAGCTGTTTCACTTTGACTCAAACAGTATGAAGCACTCATGCAAAGAATGCTCCAGGGAGATAACTGCATTAGTTTGCAGTGACAAGGTTTATCTGTATTTTAACAGCTAAACCCAATACATTAATAAAATAGAACTTCTGAATAATAATGCTGCTCAGTTTCAGTATTTTCCCCATTCTTTGTATTTAAAAAAAACCCAAGTATACGAGAATTGTAAAGTACAGTTCTGTCTTTAAATGATGTAGACAATCCAAATGCCAGTTTATAAATACATCTGGCACTTCTTTATATGCTAGCTGCATGACAAGGATAAGAGATGTAGTTACAAGCAGCTGTGCAGTTGTTTCTCTCCAGGTTTTCATTCATCTCCCCTGCCTAAAGGTGCCTGATGGTTACTTGCAATTAAAAGCATTCCAACCCAGCTATGTGGCTGGGAGCAGGACGGGCAGTTGGTTGCCGAATTATGGCCTCATGCAGAGCTTGTGCCTTCTGTCAGGCGCGCTGCACTCTCAGGCTTCTGTCCTCAGCTCTGCTCTGCTGACTCAATGCCCATCTGCAAGATTGGCCAAGAGGCTGTGTGTTTCTGCACAGCACTAAAAGATGGCAGGGACATGGGTCATTGCTGGGGCTTGATATGAGACAGCAGCTCTCTGTCCTTTTTTCAATCTTTGCAAGAAATACCGAAAAAACAGTTCAAGTGTTCTGTTGCCAACTGAATTAAATTTGTGTTTAGACAAGCAGCATTAAACTATACAGATGCGTGGAGATACATTTCCATAATAGTTATCAATTTAAAACTGTTGACTTGTAAACAAGATGCCTATAAGAGGGAACAAGTTGTCTCAAAACCATGTCTTCTTCTGAATGCTTACATCATTTTAAGTTTGCCAGGTCAGAAGGTGGCTGTGTCTACTCCTGCTGGATTATTCACTTCTAAACTCCCAGGACAAATAGGCAGCATTATGCGATTACAAAATCCTCACCCCACAAAGCTGTCTGCGAGATTTCCGCTGCCTGATGTGCTTCGAGATAAACCATGAAGAATGAGAATGGACCAAAGTTACTTCATTTTCCTAGTCAAAATTCAACTATATTAAATATGAAGCAATGTTCCAGGTGAGATTTTTTTAAAAGGAATTTGTTCTACAAAGTTTATATTATATTTCTGTACCAAACATTTAATTCAACAAAGGATTGATTACATCAAAACGGATCAAATTTGAACAGAAAGTAAACAAAAATGCATATTCAAGATAGTTTAATATGTATTTTCTGAATTAGAAATATCACTTTCTTAAATGACTGAGTTTCTAGTGTAATGATCCATTAATCCCCTCCCCATCACTGAATTACATTATTTATACATATAATACAGAGCTGATTGCAGTTGGAAACAACAATATTAAAATAAATGTTTAATAGATACAAAGGATCTTCTCTCCACAACATAGTTTTTCTGGTGTTTAGACACCGATTTTAAAGTAATTTTCTATTAGCATTAAACTATTTAAGTGCAAAACAATTCTGTTTTAAAAATCTATGATTGCAGCATCCATCTTCCTGAATAACATTTGAAGCCGGAAAGTAATGACTTTCATGTTCTATGAGTGCATTCCAGGCTGTCCTCTCGCCATCTCTGGTTAAAAAAATCAGTGCAAAATAAACAATGGTGAAGTACTAATTTAACCATTGAACTTACTTCAATTTAAGAAACATACTTTATTTTACACTATATATATTTTTATTTATATATTTATATATATAGATTAAATTACACTGGACTTTAAAAGTATAAAGAAAACCAAAAATGTGACTATTTTTTTTACTGCAGCACCAAAGGAAGCTTTGTTTTATTAAATGAAAACTTCCTTGGGTGAGCAGGTAGCAGTATTAGCTGTAATAAGAACTCATTACATTATTCCTTTTCAAATTACTATGTGATTCACATAATTCCATGTTTACACTCTGCCACATTATAATTTGTGATGCTCTTTGCCTGAAGAACAGCTCCTGGTTCCATTGCCATTACTTCTTGTCCTGTGTTCAGAGATTTGCTAGCAGTAGTGTGGTGGCTATACTACAGTTCCACTTGGAGAATTGGCCTGGTTTTGGGATGACAATAAACCCTGCAAACAAAGCAGTTTACATTAATCCAGCAAGAGAACCTGAGAGTACTTTTATAAAATTATTAGCCTGAAGCTAAAATTAGTACAATTTAGTTTTACCACCTCTTGCTTACTGAAGGTATCAGCATCTGCTTCCCCACAAAAGAACCTAAGTATCAGTCAGCAGCACACAAAAGAGCTTTCAGTAAGTCAGGACGCGTGTGCGTTTCAGACACGTGGTGCATAGGATTCCAACACTGGGTTTCAGTCTGCCTTGCGCTCTGAGGCACTGTGCAGCTTTAAAGATAGCACACCAAAAAAGGGATCATTTTATTGGGGGTATCAACAAACGGACCTATTTCAATAGCAGCAAGGTTGACAACTAACCTGATACAGGAGAACATTCAGTCTCTTATATGCTATTGAATATTACAAGCTTTAAATAGACAACTAGATTCTCTAACCAAATACTGAGTTATGTCATTGTAAGGAGAACGACACAGTCAGAGTTCAGTAAAATTTCCCATTACAACTTAAGCTTGTGTTCAGATCTTATTAAAAATGCACTGCCATTCTAATAAACTGAGACTTTATTTCAAGTGTAATTCTGCTCCTGTGTGGCAGCCCTACCTCAGCAGGGGTTACTGTTCTGAATTAAGGCAGCCATACCATGGGCAGAAGACCCCACTTTTGATGTATGTGTAGTAGCCCCTTTTTATTTATTCACATAAAAGGAACCGTACACCAGTTATTTAGGAAAAGCTTAATATCAAATTACAATTTCATTTTCTTGCATTATTGTTATTTAAAAAACTGCCAGCAGACTCACACAATGGCAGCTAAGCTGGAAGCACACCAGTGACCATTGCTGTGCCACTCGCACTGTGTGGGCATGATAAATGCACTTTCACCAATTCCTCTCAATAGCTACCAGCTTAGTTTCTTACCTCAAAAATAAAGTTCCTGTGACTCATCAAACCCGACAGGTTTGGGCAGCAGTTAACACACAGTGCAGAATTAGGTCACATCTTTAGAATCTACAGGAGCTCTTTCTTGCTTGGGCTGCGGAACTGAAGTCACTACTGATGTTAAAAAACCCTGACCACAGACAGAGGTGGAAGGGGGACTGGATGGGCTGGGTTCAACTCAGAAACACTGCATTTTCAGTAAGAAGAAAAAGTTTCATTGTTATTATTTATGGAGTAGTGAGAGGGTGCACTTTTAAAGCAAACAAGTTACTGAAGCACTCCTGACAATTTTTACCAAGAAAGGTTTCAAAGCAAGAAAGACGAAACAGAACTCTGCGGTTCATTTACCGAAGCCTTCTTCAGAAGTCAATTAAATCCAGCAACAACTGCAAGGTCTTTCTTGCAAGATTACATCCACTAAGCAAGTTTCACATACCCTGGAAAAAGACATCCAAAAGGTATTATTTTAAATCTTTAATAAGAAAGGCAAATGGTTCATATGCAAATGTGCACTTTATAAGCACACAGAAAATAGTAGGAATGGTGTAACACAGTCTTTTTCAAGAGGATCAAGCAAAGAGAAATAAACACTATTCTAATACTGCATTTATAATGCAACCATAACTGAGAAACAAAGAGTCATTTATTTTCCCACAACTCCTGTAGAAACTGGTAGCAAGTACTGAAATGCAGTGTGGTGACTGATTCCCCAGTGCCTACAACCAGCTCTGGAACGCACGTAAGTTCCAAGACCAGGCACATGGATTCCCTCAGCCCTGGTTTCATCTTCCACACTGTGCATATTCCCTGCAGCCAAAGCACCACATAGCTGGCATACAAGTATGGGAAGAGTGGGAACTCCCACTGTAGCCCTTGTTCTAAATGATTTCTGCATCTGTGAGCAGGCAGGGCACAGGGACACCAAACTGGAGAGAACATTATGATTGATGTGTGTACATATCCGAAAACTTAGCAAGTATCTTCTTAAAACATGACCAAGTTATAGCAATGCAATTGCTATCCCAAAATTCACTTCTGTGCCACAGGTCAGTGTTATGAGTTCCTCTGAACACTTAGTCTTCCAAAATCATCTCAGACCACAGATGTTCATACAAGAAAAGCAAGAATAAAGGTCAGGGCTTCAGGTGTAAAAGTTTTATAGAAGAGGGTAAGAAATCCAGGTAGGCCCCAAGTAGCAAGAAAGACTCTATGGAGCTTTGCCACAACAAAGAAGCTTTAGAAAGTCTTGTTTAGAAAAGCATGCAACTGCTCCAAAAAGTAAGTAAGTATTGGTACAAAAACTACCATGTCAGACTACAGTCTGTAATACAAAGGCTGTGGGACTGAATATTTCTGACGACATTCTCCAGGAATAAGGTTATAACAACCTCAAAAGCTCCTGTGTCGAAACAAAGGATGAAGGGATCAGAGCACAGAGCTTTCTGTGGTGAAACCACCCAGCCTGGGTGCTGAAGGATGGAATAAAACCTGCAGCACCTCATTAGAGCAACAGAAGCACTGCTGCTTAATAGCTGTGACAGAAAAAGTGAATAATGGAGATAACACAGCTTCAGATCTGCTGCGCTGAAGAGCACATACCACACATCAGCTTAGCTTAAGAACAAACAGACCGTACTCAGCATGCAACAGAGACAAATCAAGAGATTGTTCAAAAAAGTTTTGAAAATAAATGCAGTCTTTTATTAGCACTGTTGTTTTGTCAGCACGTGATGCTAGCAGGGGGTGAGAAACAGAGCAGTTATGAAACTCGAGTCAGGAATTGGATAGAACCACCTTCATCAGAACCTCAGAGAGAGCCCCAAGGAGGTGCTGCATCACTGCTGTTCCACTGGGCCTCTTTGGCAGAGGGCTGGGTTGTTTTTCTGCCATCAGTTAGCAATGCGGGAGCAACGCGTGCAGTTTCAGGGCACAGTGCCACACCACATTGATCCACACATTCTCTTGGCTTCCCAGAACACACAGCACTTTGTGTATCTAGTAAAAACTTTGAAGACATATCAATAAGGTTGCATGGGAATAAAAAGTGTAACAAATGCAATCAAAATGACCACTTCCATCCAATTGCACAGTGCTCAGCCCCGTGGTCTGCTCAGAAAGCCCTGCAGAGACCAGCCCTCACAATTCCTGAGATGGCAGGGAGTTGCTTTTAAGATTTGTTTTTTTACTCAGACAATTGTATGAGACACAGTTTCCTAATAGAAACAGTGTGAAAGATCAGGATGAAACAGCTGAATGGAAAAATACATCAGGGAGATACAGCTAATCAGAATAAAAGCTATCAGTAGCAACAGAGTTGATATTTTCTTTATGTAAATAAGAACAGCACTAATTAGAATCAAAGATGTCACTAATGTAGATAACAAACTGCACGTTTGGACACACAGTTACTGTAAAGCTGCTGCCTGTGTGTGAATGCACAGCTGTTACCTGAATGGTAACAGCAGCGACTCGGGAATTCGCTGGACGGCAGAGCTCTGCACACTTCTGCTTTGCTTTGAAATTGTAAAAGTAGAAAAAGTAGGGTGGAAAAAAAAGCAAAGCAAACAGTCCAGTGCAAATACAATATAGAAAACTTTCTGGACACATACAGGCTAAAAGGCCCCACAATATACATCACTAATGCAGTTAGGCCAGCAACAAACAATAGCAGAGTTAATGAACAGCCATGCAAAAATGCCATTGATCTGTTATGTCATTACTGCTATTGCCAATATATGAAATAATAATTACTGGCAAAGCATTGCGCACACAGTTCTTGTTCAAAACTGTGATATTCAGAGTCACCTAAAACAAAAAGTCATCCAGACTGAGAGCTTCACTTGACAAAAGAGCCCACAGCCTAATCCTGCATTTGAGCGATAATATGCTCAAACAAAATGAGATTTTTCACATCTGTTTAAAATCCTGCAGTCAAATCAGCTGAACTGGATTAAGATTAGTGTGAACAAATGGCCAACAGTTTCTTATCCAGATGAGTCAGCATTTATTAGCTTAAATCGTTGAACTGCATATATTTACCAAATCAGATACTTAGTAAATCAGTCTCTGATGGGGTCAAAAATCATCACTGAAGAATGTTAAGGAAGTTTCAAGGAAGTGCTAGCTGAACGGTAACAAAGCCTGCTACAGAGAAACATTTTATATGAGATTCAGGAGGACAGAGCCAAACTGATAGCTATCTTTACCATCTGTATACCGTAGAGAGAGTTCTAAATGTTATTTGCACTTGGTTGGCTTTGTTTTATTCTAGTAGTGTTATAGAAAAGTATAACTTCTTGAACCATTTGGCATATCAGATCTCCTGAAAGCACGTAGTAGCAACACTCAGATTGCACTTGCAGCTTCACTTCTTCGTACCCAAAGGAGTTTTTCTTCAAACAGAAATGCATCACCATTTTGCTTGAGATCAATTAAAAGCTGCTAGAAAACTAGCAGGCTAGCAAAAAGTCTTGCCTGTGTAGCAATACAAGGTATGATTATTTCAAGACAAGTTTTTGAATGGCAAATGGAAGAATTTTTGCTTATTGTCCTGTTGGAGATGAGAAAGATGCAACTAAGTGTGCACTGGGAAAAGCACAGAATGCTTTTGCCAGCAGAAACCTGATTTGACTCAATCAATAGGAACTGCAGCTTCATTTAGGCAGCGAGGGCTCACATGGCCAGAACACTTCTCTCTCCAGACTCTGCAAACTATAAAAGCCAGGTAAGGTTTTAACTTTTTAGATTAGAAAATAATGCAATTGAAATGAACCAGGAGAAAAACTGGGGGAGAAACAAATGACTTAAGGGAAGCTCCTCTTGGTTAGTTGTAAAATAACATGATCTCAGCATGAGAAGATATGAAACAAAGGATGAAGCACCTACCTACCATCCAACTTTAAAAACAGAAAATAATGGACCAAGCAAGTTATTTCCTTGAGAAGTTTGTGCAACATTATTTAATAAAGGAAGGTTACTTCTTGCTTGCATGTTCCAAGTCATCTTTTGTTATCTTCTGTGACTGCAGACCTTGTGGAAGTTGGTTTGGTTTCACACACCAACAGTAGAGAACAACCAGTTCTTGCATCACGTGATGTAATTGGTCCACATCAGCTTTCAGGACTGATTTGACTGATTTATTTTGTTTCTCCATTGGCCTCTATTCCTAAATACACACATTATACTCAGACACAAAGTGGCCAACTGGTACCTTCTGAAGTATCAGTATGTTCTCAGGTTCATATAAGAGAGAGCATTTCCTCAGTTGTAGTCTACAGATGACTTCCCTAAGAGATGAAGAGAGCCCTACCTCAGTCAGACAGGACTGAGACTAAGAAACTACTTCACTGAAATTTCTCAGAAGTGCCTCTGAAACACTTCAGTAAACATCACTTGTTTGCTTCCTCCAGGGGTTAACACAGAACTATGGCTGCAGGGGTGAAGGCACCCCCTAGGCTACCTAGATGAAATGCAACTTCACCTAAAGCGGTTCAAGTTCAGATGAGCTTACTTCCAGACTAGTCAAAGCTTTCCTAGACTAAAAACACATGAATCATCTGAGCAAGCCATCTCCTCAGGGCTGTAGATCAGCATTCATTAGGTAAACGTCAAAGTCTAACACTGGAATAAACAACGTACCCTGCACTAGAGTCCATAGAAGAAAGAGCTCCTGAAGAGTCCTAGAAGGAATAGCAAATGCTCCAGCCCAGCTCCTGCTTGGTGGCTAGGCAGAACGAGCCTAGATACATCCATGTCTGTTTTATTGAATCTGAGTTTAAACAAAGTTCATAAACAGTTTTATAAATACTGTATTACTCTAATCCTAAAAATATATATATGTATATATATCAGAAGACACAATCTTATCAGCAAGATTTAAACATCAAAATGTATGCATTATCTTGAGCTGAAGGGAAACATTTACTCAGAGCTGGTTACAGGATGCACTCAACTTCTTACTTTAAAACATGGCAAGTTAACAGTTTGCATTGTGGCCGTTTGTTCAGCACAGTATGATAGCAAAGGACCACCTATAGACTGCAAGATAAGTTAGAACTCAAATGTGGAAAAGGACTTTTGAAAGTTATCTACATTTACAGTTCAATCACACATTTTTATTTAACATCAGTATACAGAGGACAACCCCAGCAAGTTATTTTGTAATGTCAAGTATTTAGTAAAGTTCTTCTGCTGTAACAGTGACAATAGAACAGCTAAAAATAAGCAGTATGAAACAAACATGATTTTCTTAAAATTATAAATATACCAACAATACTTCTTAAAGCTTAATTATTGCAACAGTTAAATTAACAATAGTTCATGTTAGAAAGGCTCTATGAAATTTATTCAAGTTGTCAAGAAATTAGATGGAAGTGTAAAAAGGAAATACATATGAATTTTACTTTCGATTTTCACTAAAGGTAGTCAATACAATTTTGTACAGTATCACCTAACATGGCAATCTTTAACAAACTCCAGTATACAGAATTCATAAAATGCAGAAAAATATTGTTTAATTTTTACATGTAAATCGACAGTAAATTAACTGACACAAATTTTATTACTGTAACATAAGCAGGCCAGCATTTTAAATATTAATTTAGAAGCTTTATATTGTTAAAGGGGCAGACATATACAGTCATCGCAAGTACATAACCAAATTTTAAGAGGTGATAATTCAGAACATGGGTCTTCTAAAAAGTGTTTAGTAAAAGTCATGTTATTTCCTAATCCAGACATCCTCATCATAAAGCCTTTGCAGGGCTATGGTCTTTCCTGGCTTTCGCGGAGCCGCACCTCCTCACACACGCGCACACACACACACCTTGCTATAAATATCACGCCAGTGTACTAGGTTTAAGTTCACCCTGATAATGCGGGTATGCTCTGTGCAACTTTGCTATTACGCACGTTACAGAAAGCTTCAAATTTCAGCACGGTAACCTGAAGTCATAGCTGTGTTTCAGTTTTACTAGAATCATCCCTGAAGTTTATACAGATACCGTATCACGTTGAAAGAAATCTATTTGATAGTACTTAAATACCAGCAATTGAACTTCAATTGTAACGATGAAATGCTCCTTTCCACTGAGGAAGAATTAGTATGTATAGCTGCTCATCTCACTCAAAATATAGTGCATGAATGTTTAAGTACTCTTACTAAAACAGAAGTCATACTAAGACATGATACTGTACTACAATTGTAGTTAACTGGAAAGTTCAAGGATGTTATAATTTACGTCTAAATTTTCCTGTACAATAAGTCAAATAAATACATTCCATGTGCATTTGTTTTACAAGATGGTAACGTGTTTGTCTTGCTAGGTTATACACTGCCATTTCACCTAGTCGTGGCTCTGCCCAATCCTACCTTGAGCTTTCTGACAAAGGAAGCAACTCAGCAGCAGCTTTCATTTCAATAAACTGAGCCACCGTGCACAGCGGTGAACAGAAGTCACAGAGGGTTTCTCTGACCATTCAGTTCAGAGAAAGCTTGTTGTGCATATCTAGGCCCCACTTCACTCTCTGTTTATGGGTTTGTTTTTAGTGTTTTCCTGCTTTGGTTTTTTTCTTGTTGTTTTTGTTGCTTTGCTTTTTAATTGCTTCTGCAGTTCCTGTAATTCAGTTTGAAGGAGCTATAAAGGTCAGACACAAAGCCTACCTCAGTTCCTTTCAGGTTTTTTTTTCCCCCCTCTCTTAAGACAAATACAACAGCTCTATAATTCCATTTACATTTTCTGCAGGGCTGGGAAATAAACGGGGAAAAGGAGACAGTTAATTGTCACCATGTAGTTAAGGAAGTCCATACTCTTGTTAAGGCAACCTATTTTTCTTACTACCCTGAACCTTCTCTCAGAAACAGGCTAAGAAAAAAAAAGGAGAGTAAAAAATTAATTTTAATGAACCCTGAGTCTCAATCAACTTGTTTCTTATTAAAATTTTTCCATTTACTTGACCTTATTCCAACTGGGAGCTAGCATAATAGTTCTGGGAGTGAGATATAAGCGTGGTATAGCCAGTGAGGAAGCTCAAGGTATGATTATGTTATACGCATGACATAATAATTTGGAAAGCTTGTTTACAAACTGCGAGGACACTGTATGCACAGTACAGCCTATCCTACGGATCACAGTTGAAAAGAAGTTTCTGGATTTGTTTTTTTTTTTCCACTAACAGCAGCACCAGACCAACCACAAAACTCAGAGACCTTGTCGTGCACTGTCCAATTATCCAGCATGTCTTTTGATGGCTACTAAAAATGAGGGAAAGGTAGCACTGGCTCAATGCAAAAATATATTAAACGCTGCAAGTCTGCTTCAGCATTCCATCCAATTCTTTCTTTAGGCTGGCAGTGCCAGGAATTTACAGAAGGCCTTTTGAGGCAATGATGGAAGAAGCAGCAAGATTCAGAGGCTTTCACTCTAGAGTTGGCAGACAAAAAAAAAGTGACGGAGTTTTAAGATCACTTGGGGACCCATATTTCAAAAGGAAGACTAGAAATAGCAGCTTTAAACCCCCGAGTCATGGGATAGCCTAGGGTAAAACAGGTGGCAAAACAGAAATGAATGGTATATAACCCAGTAAGAAAGACATTACCATGAGTGTTTTATACTTTGACAACTCTCATTAAATAAAATTAAGTGCTTTTCTATAAACAAAAAGAATGCTCATAACGTCCTTCTGGCACAAATAGTTTCCTATCAAACCCCTGTAAACATGCCATCAAAATTCAGTTTTTACCATCAGAGTGAGCTCACTAGAAATGCAAGTGATATCAGAAAAACAAGTTCATTTGAAAATTTCTAAGTAAATACTTCCTAAACAATATGGCATTTACATCAGTGTGCAATATTAATTTTGAAAGTGATAACTTCAGCATGAAAATTACTTACCTGTAATTAAAGTTTTCCATATTGGCCAATACATAAATCCTGATTTTTGGTACTGCATACTTTATCTCTGAAATATTTGAAATGTCATATTCCAAATCAAAGTTAAACACATTCTGGTGTATTAAGTTATAAACAGTCTAACAAAACCCACTTCAGCCACTGAAATTTAACAGTGTAGCATTTAGTAGTACAAAGAGGAATTTTAGAACAAAAAGAAAAAAAATAGCTCAATAGAAATCTGAGGCACTGCTATACAGACAATGTCAATTCTGAAGACTTACTAATTGCACTGAGTCACAGAAAGGATAACTTTTAGTGTTCTCATTTCATTTAGTGCTGGAACTAAGTAGTTCAGGTTGAGCTGCTTTTGTTTTTTTGTTTGTTTTTTAAATTAATGCTGGAGCTGTAGTTTTTAGGCAAAAAATACTGTTAGGTATTACCTTCCACTTTTCTCTTCAGAGAAAGGCTTGCAATTCTTAGCATTAGTTATAACCCTGAAAAATGCACTGCAGTGTAGAGTGGGCACAGCTGTCTTTGCGTACATAAATAGTGACAGATTTTAGAACACCTCAAAGAAACCTACACCATATGAAATGTTTTAAGAAAAAAAACCTTGAGCCTTACTTAAAATTTTATAGCAATGAATGAGTGGTGTTTAATGTTAAATTGTTTACAGTACCTCCACTCCAAGAGTGAGATTTACAAAGTAGTTATAATATTGCAACCATCAGATGGTCATTTATGCTGCCTGATGTGGCACTATTCAGATATAGGCAGATTTTTTCCCTTCAGGTGATGATCTACCTGCCACAAAACTCCAGAAGCTTTCACGGAAGCAATGGCCCTTTTTGGTGGATCAGCTCTGGCAATGTTTTCCTAGCTGTATTATTCCTTTAAAATACTGCTGACAAACAAAGCCACTGTAGCACAAGGTACGTTTTAATAAAATAATCACCACTTTTAGGTTCATTCCAAGTTTAGCTTGCTGTTGAACACTGAACAGAAGAAAAATAAGATTTTAACTGCATTTAAGTGCATTAACAGTGAAAGTTAAAACTAATAATATATTTTAATGAAGGTTCAACTGATGGATTGGGTGCCATCAAAAAGCACAAGCTTGCGATGACCAAATTCAACTAACAGAAGTGACAGTAACATGAAAGTGAAGCTACTTAGAGCAAGCTTGCACAATTTTCCCTAATTTGACAAAGAATACATAAGTCAAGACCAGCTAAAATTAGATTTCCTTGACAGTACTGATTCACAGTTTCAAAAGCATAAACTACAGTCAGTAATGGGCTCACAAATCTGCTGATAGAATGGCCAACACTTTAATAAGTGGTTTTACATTAACGGCAGACCACCACAGAAAAGTAGGGAGGAATAAAACACTTTGGTTTTAATTTTTCAGAGGCTCACATTTCTCGTTAGACTTGAAAGCAGCAGCTTTTATAAGCTACTGTTATTGGGAGTGAATTATTTTGTAGAAAACACTTGAAATATAATTATTTTAGTGATTGACATGTTTTACTTCAATTTTTACATAAATAGCTTTCACCATATTGTGGTTACGCTTAAGTATAAGAACACTGATCAATAGTTTAGATGCACAGTATTTATTTCTTCTGCTGGAAGGCAACTAAATAACTGTATCCAAGACACTTCAAATCATTCAGAAATATGGCATGCAGTATCCAAAAGTATGGCTCTGAGGATTTTTTTTTTTTACATTAAGCATAAAGAAATTTTATATTCAACATTCATTTATATCTCAAGAAAACTACCTATTCAGAGTTCTAGTTCTTTGATGCAGCATTAAGGATTAAAACTTACCACTTTACCAGGCCTTGCCCATGTGCAAATAAATCCCTCCTGACAAGCAGTGACTATACAGTCTTCAAGAAAAATTAACACAGTCAGTCTTTCATGTGCTATCTTTTTACAGATTAGAGGCTCTAACAAGGGAACATCTTCCATTCTGGGACAGAGAGGTGTTCCCAAAGTTTTAGCTGGGTCCGTTTTGGTTTTAGTAACTAGGTTCAGTTTGTCACTGCTCTTGCTAGATATATGTCCCATGCTATGATTTCTCTTGTGATCTTTTTCATGGTGTCTTTCCTTCCGATCATGTAGTGATAAGGTTGCAAATTTACTAACACCAGAAGCAATGGCACCATCCATGACACTGCTTTTACTGCCAGCATTTGAGACTGCAGAGTGTGGAAGGCTGTTTGACCGTGGAAGAGGAGGGGGTACAGAGTTTCCAGGTGTTGTGATACTGTTTCCGTTACTTCCTGGGTTAGCTCCACCACTTCCAGCGGGTGGACTTGTGGCATTCATGACATTTGTATGTGTCCTTGCTCTTGAGAGAGGTTGGTGGGGGAAGAGGATATCTTCTGTAAGATCCCACAAACAGAGCTGTGTGTCCTGGCCTACTGAACCAAATCTATACGTAACACTTACTGGACGACTGTCTGTAGAGTTCCTTTTGGATAGCCTAGATTGCGTGCTATTTGCTCGATCTCTGCCAAAATGAAGGTCTTGGAAATCCTCATCGCTTCCGCTAAATTCCATCGGGTCACTCTCTTCTACACTAGTGGTATATGGATCAAACGCAACAACACTGACCCACGATTTATGTCCGTGACCTCTTGCTATTACTCGACAGTCCACAAAAGACCAAACTGTTACCAAGTCATCCTCTCCACCCGTCACTATGTATTTCCCATCGGGACTCCAACACACACACAGCAGTCCTCCAAAGTAGCTTTTCATTGTACCATGCAATTCCACGGAATCAAAGTTAAACACACGAAGAAAACCATCCTGGCTCACACATGCCAAGAACTTTCCATCTGGGGAAAAGGCAAATTCATTCAGGGCACCCTCACCTACTGTCCACTTAAGCAGAGGGTTTCTTGTGGATTTACTCTTGCAAGTGTGAACTGCAAAACTTTCTCCTTGTTTAAGTAGCTGGTAGTGCGGGGCTGTGGTACCACAAGTGTGCTCCACGTTATATAAGTACATATTGCCACTGGAATGAGCTACTAGGAAAAGGCTTTCCGAACCTGGTACCCATTTTACACAGGTTACTCTGGACTTGTCTATTAGTCTCTGTGAAAAACAAAGAAGATACACATCAGAAAGTCTGAAAAGTAAAGTTTTAATGATTAACTGTAAATGTGAACTTTCTGGGGAGAAAGAGAAGAAACTTTAAGCAAAGTTGATTCAACTTTCTGGAAAAGAGCTACGTTACGATATTCAAACACTTATAATCTTATCAGGCAATTAACAGAAAATGATTTTTAGAGAAAGTGCTACCAAAGGCTATTGTTGTCCAGTCATATTGCAAGGAACATACTCTGATTAAGCCTATCTCTCGCTATGAACCTCAAGGTGGAGTACTGAAGTTTACTTTTCACTGTGTAGGTTAAAGGGTATGAAAAAATAACAAAACACCAACAACACATAATGAGCTGAAGGGCAAAAAGGCTGTTACTCATCTATGCTACAGAGCAAATACATTCTAAATCAGTAGCAGTAAGCTTAGACTCAGGTTTTATCTGAAATCACATACATAAAAATCGCCCCTTGAAAGGAAAAAAAAGCTTTAGAAACCTTGACCAGTTTACTGACTTATGGAGCAAATGCTACACAGTGTCCCCTGGTTGGAGAGTTAAGTCAGATGCATGTAATTCAGCAAATTCAGAAGGCACACATCCTCTTCACCTCAAAAACCCCATCCTTCAGTTACTTTTCATTCATTAACCAAGAGTCTATCTATACTCTCAATTATCACCTGATGAAGAAGCTTCATTTAAAGAAAAACATTTTAATGAGGTCTATCATCACAAAAGAATGAACACAGACACATCTCCAACTCATGCCTTCAGTGCTCTAAGAATTAAGAGGAAAGTAAAATTCAGGGAGTCAAGTGCAATTCTGGTGGACTGGTCAACAGTCAGCCATGGCATCACTCAACTAAAACTTGGAAACAAAATTCTTTACATGCAAATTCAAGGTCTGTATTTGGGACAGACTGATTATAGGCTAAAAGGAGAACTGAGTTATATCAATACACTGATACACTGAGTTTTATCAATTCTGGACCTGTAACTTTCAAAAGCAGCACCTGGCCATTTCATGTTATAATCTTCATATATGTTTGCTGCTGTCAAGTTCAATATAAGACCAGGAATTCTCTCTTCCATAACTTCTCATTTTGTACTTGAGAGCAAAGTTAATCTATGAACTTTTTCTCAAATCAGGTAGTTTTAAGAACACCATCTTCTCATCTTTAATAATATTTTAAATAATTTGTCACGTGCTCATTAAAATAGATCATTTGCATCTCAGTAATAATGATACCAGAACTGAGAGACAGAAAGCAACTTTGTACATAACTAAAAAAAAAAGACAGATATTTGTCATATTCGTCAGGTTAGCCTGCTTGAGGCAATAGCTTCCTTGTTACAAAGCTACGACTAATACAGCAAAGTAAAACTGCTTGCTCTGCTGTATTACACCAGTTCAACCTGACATACGATTCCTTCTCACAAAACACTCAACTTTTGTGCTGGAAATTGTGTTTTAAGTTCACAATCATGTTGAGCTACACAGCACAGAGAACTGCAGAAGAATTTCCCAAACCTGAACATCTTTACCTCAAAGATGCTCTGAGAAAAACAGGATTGGGATATATAATGAAATCACATTGGTCTGAAAAAAACAAGATATATAGCAAATGACCACAACTCACCCCTTCTCAACCAGCAGAGCTTTAAAATTCATGACAAATATTCAAATTTTGAAGTTACAACTTTATGTTTTAAAAGTTTTTTTTACTGGGTTCACACATTTGGAATGAAGCAAAATAAGACCTGAAGTCAGTAGGATACAATGAAGGACAGAATGAAGTACCAAACAGCTTGGTAGGTCAGCTGGGATAAAGGGCTTGTATTCAGTTTGGTAAAATAATAGTAAATAAGAGAGCTTCAGCCATCAGCCAGGAAGATAAACTCTGACTGCTGTTTTGAACAACCTTGAACAAAATTATAGGCACAGGCCAGGAGGCAAAACAAAAAAATAAAATGGAGGCAAGTAAGGTATTTGCAAAGGCATTTGGCAAAGAGCTCTAGCAAAGCAAGTAGAAGAAAAGTTTATAAAGAAAAGGTGCAGCTTAAGGCTTTGGTTTAAATAAAAAGATTATTAAAAAAAAAACTATTTCAGCTGGCTACCTTGAGGATAGCCAAGTACTGCCTGCAAACAACTGCAAGTGTAAGGCATACTTGGTTTGGGAAATAAAAGAAGAACACATCACTAATTAGATTCTGACACAACTAGAAAGAGTATCATTACTGATATAAGTCGTTTTAGGCAGGTTGCCACAAGCTACACAGTATTAAGCACCTGAGCTTTCCAAGTTTTTCTTTCAACTCTTGATGTAGAAGAAAGTTACAAGTTAAAAGGCAATAGCCTTCATTTACTCCAGCTTCCACACAACCTTGTGTCTGAAGATGTTAAGCAATTTCACACATCGTTTATCATTAAAAGCTATCCTGATTGCTTTATCACAGGTGATAATCAAAACAGAGCCTTGGGCTACCTGTATCACCAAGTTACTAACAGGATGAGTGGAGAATTCTATTATCTCTACTACTCTAGCACCAGTGCTACATCTGTCAAAAGATGTAAACGCTCATTTAGACCACCTTCTGACTAGGATGGTATGTTTATCTTCATATACTGTCTGAAGTCTAAATATATTCAAAAGCCAACAGGCACCTTCATTGTGAAGTAAATGTACCAACTCAAACATAAACACTCACTAATGTTTCTCTGAAATGGTTTTTAGATACGAGATAGAATTTCTAAACATAGCCATAGGAAACTTCAGTACTGTAACTGACAGACTGAATAGACATTTTGGAGTTGGTTGTAACCACAGATGAAAATCAGTGTAGGAAAAAAGAACGCATCTCTAACTCTACCCGACACGTGAATAAGTTCTGGTAGCACCAAGCAAATCTCTGCTAGAGTTGTAGGAAAGAGGTGTCATTTAATTTCCACCAAACAAGCAAAGGATGCATTTCTATCACAGTGAAGTACTGTTGGTGATAACAGAAAAGGCTGCTTTTTGTAATGTCAGATTGCTGCAGTGTTTCTATCACTTTTGGAATATCAAGTGAACTATTCAGTCTGCAATGCATCTCCACACCACAGAAGTTAGACAGTAGACATCAAAGCAGATAAACATGCATTTGATCTTTACATAAGGTATTTTAGCAAAAGTTTTTCCTTAAAGCAACTGCGGGTCAGCTACAAGAGTAGCAATTGCTCTGTGAAAGGCTATTTTAGCTGCTCATCATTTTCTACCACCATTTTTAATACTTATGCTGCTATCATAGAAGATCTCCAACCTTAGCCATTCTGTGATTACATCAGAGCTGTGTTGACACAAATAATTTGCTCACATCCAAGTTAGCACTCCCAGTGGTGAAGTTGTACCAGTGCTCAAGTTTGGTTTTCTGCAATTGCTTTTTGTTGTTGTTTTAAACGACAACACTGGAAGGAATACATACAGTGGTTTCTACCAAAAAGACTGTTCCATGCAAAATTAGGAGGCTCTCCAGCACTGTTTCCCATTCTACACAAGCAAAGAGAACAGGTGTGAAAGGCTTGGAACAAAGAACACTCCTCTTCTGATCTAGTTGTAGCTACTTTTAGAAAGTTGAGAAGGAATTAGACAGTTCTAATTATAAAACAACCCCATTGAGAACAATACTTCAATTTTCTTTGCACAAAGGCAGAGAAAGAAAACAACTCCCTGAGGTTGGAAAGATACACTTTCTCAGTCTGCAAGCTGAGCAAGGCTTAACTTAATCTGCAAAGCTCTTATCCAGATTTGAAGTCTCAGGAAAAAAAACTCCAACAACAAACCACCTGCAAAGCTCTCTGTGATTACCTCATGCATTACCTGCAGTTGGATTAGAACATAAAAAGCAGCAATAAATAATCTCTTGTTATCCTCTGCAGAAAATGCTGTCCATGTTTTATCAGTTACAGATCTCTTCCCCTGTAAACTTACACTCACCTTTCTAAGAATACCAGTATTACCAGGCAATGAGAGCCAGTGGTCTTGCAAACCGATCTAAGTGCACCACCCACCTTAGCACTCCCTCTATTTTTATTTTCTTCCTTATGGCACGGATAGAGATTCTTCCAGGAATGTCACAGTCTAGACCTTGTGAGCATTCCGCTTCCCCTATGCAGCATTCAGTTTAATATCCTGGTCTTCCTTGAGGAAGCCTGTAGGAATCCTTGGTACCAACAGCTTTCTGACCATGCAAAACTGTATTTTTACCTTAATTAAGATTTAATATTTTGACTTCAACATATTAAAAAAGGGCTCAAGTGTTTTCTTCTTCATTTGGAGCTAAATGCCTCTAGAAGCAATTGTCTGTAAGAGAACATGCAGCAACATTTAGATGTGAAGATATTTTTCTATTAAGCTAACTGTCATTAGTTCCATTTACAGTATCACCCAAACTAATAAGTCCTGACTTTTTTTTTCCCCTTAAAGCCATGACAACCCCTAAAGGCTCCTTCATGAATAATATTTTTCAGTAAGAATCTAAACCAACAAAGCATCTGGAAAACAAAAGGCAGTGACTGAATGATGGGCTGAAAAGGCAAACAAAGGCACCTATAGCACTTTGAGGATCTTTTATATCAGAAATACATCGCATGCAACAATGTTAAGATTTCTACTTACTTCCTCGTTAAATAATTTGCTAGTTTCTTTTTTAATAGGGTCTATAAGCTGGACCTGGCCTGCTGAGAAGCCCACTAGAAGAGAGACACTTTCTGCTGTAGCTGTTAAGTGATTGAAGTCATGGCATGTAGGTTGTGTTCCTTTGTATATCCTTTTGTCTATTGGTTTACTCAAGTCCGCAGCCTGCAAAAAGAGCAAACAGAATTAAAACAGTTTATCACAATGTATACACATGCAAGTTCTATCTACAAATGAGTTTATACTAAGCAACAATTTATGCAGTCATAAAATCGTACTTTAAAATGCAGCTGTGTATTTACTGAATACTTCACTGACATCAAAATACGTCTTTAAAAGGTTTATCTTCTGATAAAATGTAACACTTTCATGTTTTTCAAGTTTGCAAAACACTACACCTACCCAGCCTTTGGAACTATATCATATGACAAACTAATGACAACCAATGTGCTCAGTAACACAAAGGCTCCAGTGAGTCCTCAAGATCAGCCTATTCCCAGAAGGCTTTTCTTTCAGAAGCAGCATCCCATCACTGAGAAAAGGTACCTTCTATTTCTCTAGTAGCAGCTTTCTCAATATCAATTACAACCGGTTCTGGTAGTCAATTAAAAATAGTATATGCTAATCCTCGTACTGGAAGTGCATCCTCTTACAACAGGCAAAAATAATCTTGGTATCAATATTAAAAAAAGACTGACTAGATCCAAAGAGAGAGATTTCTAGGAACAATGACTTCGAACATTGATACTGTTAGTATAAAGCACTTCTTAACTGTTAAGCTAAAAAATGATTGTGCTTCTAACATTGACTTATGAAATGTGAAAGTACTTTGCAGCATCTGCAATCAAAAATTATTTTGTGTGTCAATATATCAATTTTATTTACTCAACAATCCAGACAGATATTAGACAAAGAAAGTGCCAAAAGAGAAGAACTTCAACATAAACAAATGAAGATCTGGCACTGAAGCGTCTGAAGAATCACAAGGAAAAGTAATTTAAAACACTCTCAGTTGTGTAACCCATGCTTATCCCTGTATCACATCTGAACAGGCACTCTGATCTTTCATCATCCCGAGATTATAACCCACACATTTACTATGCACCATTACACACATCAGGTTCAGCCTTTTTTTAAGAATAAAATCTCTCTATTTACTAAGCTCAGAGCCTGTAGTTACAAAGTTCTGATGCAGCTGTGATTTCAGACGTGGGTTCTAATTCCGATATATACTTTTACAGTATTTTTAGTCAGAGGAAATCAGGCCAGCAATAGAGGAAATAGAACTTGTTTGAGGAAGGGGACAAGCTTCACTGAAAAGAAAACTGCTGCTCCACTGTATTACATCTTGAAAAACAACATTTAAGGTGTAACAAATCCACTGCACGCACAGAGTTACACACACAGAAACAGACCTGTCTGTCAGTAGGTAAAGACCAGGACTAGCTACGCTGTGAATCACATCAGGTGAGCCATTCCCAAGGCAAATCTAACCGTGGGATACATGTGATTGGGAATATATATTAGAGCACTGGAGTTACACTTAATGTTTTGCAGCATATTATAAATCAGTGTAATCAGGTGTATGGCCTTCCGGTTGAAAACTTCAAAAGGAGACAATATATTCCACCTTCTAAAGTCAGCAAATTATGAAGTTAATCTCCAGAGCGCAGAGGTCCATTACAAGCTAAAAAGAATACCAGCAATACCTCTTCAAGGAGAACTTTAAAATAGAATGCTAGCTCTGCTGGGACCACAGGATAAGGCACAGGCCTATGGAGGCGAATTCTCAGGCATGTAAATCTGTACACTGAAACTGGAAAAGTAAAACCTAGAGGCCAGGCAGTTGGTCTCCCATATTGTGCAAGATTCTCTTGTCCTAAATCAACGCAAAGTGTTACCAAGAGGTAACATGCAAAATGGTGGTAACGTTTTCATCTGGAAAACCATTTTACAGAAACGCATCCCTCTGCACCTCAAGGAAGCGCCAGGAGCGAGCAAGGTACTGTGCCTCCCTCCTTTCAGCTCGGAGACTCCAGGTGCAGCCCCTGGCGAAAAGTTTCATTGCAACGCAGTGCCTAAGAAAGAAAATCCCTTTCAAAGTAAATCGAACTCAGCCTGAATCATGCTGAAAGATCAGAATGACTGACTTTCCCATTAGTGGAAAGCGATTATTTCCAGGGTCTACTATGTCTGAATCCTTACTATTCTTTTAAGTGGCACAGAATCCAGACATCACCAATTACAGGTTAAAACTCTTGTCTGGTCAGAGTTTTGTACTAGTGCTATCATTTTCCCTGTCCAAAAAACTTACTGTAGCTAAAGCCTTATGAAACTCTGTGATAAATCTAGCAAGACATGAAATTCTGATAAATGAAATCTCAGCACAACTCACTGTACTTGTCCTACCTGCTCTCCGGGAGCCAGATGGCAGTGACAATCTGTCTGAACTTAAATGGAGTGTAAGTAAATTAATTCAATTAGCAGAAGATACGCTTCTAATGACAGGGATGCCTTACCTTTTCTTTGTTTACATGCTGCTAGTGTTTTCAGTTATATTTATGACATAGCTGTCTCCTGGAGATCAATCAAAACTACAAGCACCAAAATACTTTTCTGGTCTTGTTCTGTCTTCCCCGAAAGACAGGACAGAATCAATGATCTTGAGAACCAAAAGCCATTTTGTCTCTATTTCTGCACATTTGAAAACTGCCATTGGATTTTTGATAAGAACAAGAAAAGCACTTACTCATAAAATTCAATAGGGCCTATGACTCAGCATTTCATTAGCATTCCATTAAGTCCATTTGCTATAGCTCTACTGTGGAGGACACGATTCTCAGAAAAAGAGAATCCCAGTCCACAGCTGTGCTGGTATCTGACACGACTTACTCAGAAAGGTGATGTGAACTGTCCTTACTTAAAAAAAAAAAAAGATGTACTTTGAAAGAGAACTGAAAGACCTTGGGTAAAGTGTTACCAAACACGGCAGCTACAAGCATATAAGGCACCCTTGGCTATACTTGAGTTGGTAGCTGATGATTTTAGTGCTTTTTGTCCTAATTGTTGTGAATTTTTCTTTTGAAAAAAAAAAAAATACTTGGGCTTGACTAAAATTAGATTGGAACATTTAATGCAAGGTTAAGGATTAATACCATTCTCCTTTGGAATAAAGGGTATCTACAAAAGTCGTTGAAATATATATTTATTAATCAATTCTCATTAATAGCATTTGGGCCGACTGACACCTGCACTAGAAGTCTGTCTTTTACAGCACTTGTATTTCAAGTACTGCCTGAGCAAAGAAAAAAGGAATATTGGGTACTGGGCAAAAAAGAGAAAGAAGAATCTCACTCAACACTTGTCAGAAGTCAGTGATGCAGCTAACAAAATTGGTGTACCTGGGACACCAATGGTTTCCAAGTTCTGTCCTTGTACAGATCAAAGTAGCCTTTATAAAAACTTACAGTTACATGCAGGAAAAAAAAAAAACTGGCAATATTGTCAGTTGGTTCTTTGTGGTGTATTCTAGAAATAAACATGAATCATACAATTGTCCTGGGGGCATCCCAGCCCCATTTAGTTAACTCACACACCATACTGTGTTAGGGAGAGGGAAGGGAAATGTATATATTTACATATACGTACACATTAATACACAAGGTTTTTTTAATACATAAAAGCGTGTGTATGCCTATATAATTTGCCCATTCACCTTGAACCAAGACATCCAGAAGAAGGGCAGTTGAGCAGAACTCTTAATACTAGGAGCAGAATGAAAGAAAAAGTCAGTTACTTCAATCTGAAGCAAATATTAAGTTCTCATATTTGGACACTTGAAATGTCTGATTAGGATGGGTACCAACAACCACACAGAACTCTAAGGTCAAAGCCAGATTAATTAGTCTGAGAGTCATTCTTCTGATGTACTACTGATGTAAGACTTCAGCTTTCCTACTAGTTCCACAAACAGTGAATCACATTACTTCAAATCAGCATTTAATCATGCTCCTTGACAGATGCCAAGCTCTTCCTGCATTTTTTTCCAACTTCCATCTGCAGCTTTCTGCACATTTTACATGAAATATATAATAGTTATTACACGTCCTGCAAAGCTAAAAAAACATCTCCAAGAACAGACAGGGAAGGATTTACTTATTAATTTCTCTCAGATAATTTCATTAGTCATTAAAATGTTTCCTTCAGATACTTAATATTATTTAGCATCAGATTTGTCAGTGCGCTGCCTTTCAATGTGTTATAACATGAGTTTGAGACAGAACAGCAGCTCTTTAAGGCTGGAAGAAAGAACAAACATAATAAAAATTTCATTTCCAAAAATCCTCGTAAGAGAATTTCCCTAGTCCAGAGCATTAACTATCTTGAATGACAGATTACAGGTTGGCTATGTACACACAGCTACAGCAACAACAGAAAAGGTCAAATCCTACACTTCTAAAACAATTTTTCCAGAGTTTCTGGAGCTTGGAATTCGCACCATTACCCGTAGCTTAGTATCCTTAGTACCTCCTCGGGGTTTTAATCATCCCAATCTATAAGCATACTATTTTGGGAAAACAGTGCTTGTTACAATGCTTACAGTAACATGACAAGTCAACTCTTTTAATTGTTACTAAGAACAGCCAAGAAGGCCAATGCTATCCTGGAGTGCATTAGGAACAGTGTGGTCAGCATGCCGAGGGAGGTGATCTTCCTCTCTACTCAGCCCTTGTGAGGTCCAGCGCTGGGTTCCTCTGTACAGAAGAGCTCTGGAACTACACAGAGCTCAAAGGGCCACCAAGAAAACAAAGGGACTGCAGCACCTCTCTGATAAAGAAAGGCAGAGAGCTGGGCACGGTCAGCCTGAAGACAACGCATGATTTTATCCATAAATACAAGTATCTTCTGATAGGCTGGCAATAAGATGATGGTCAGATTCTCCAGCTGTGCCCAGCAACAGGCTAAGAGGCATCAGGCACAATTTTAACCACAGGAAGTTCCATATGAATATGAAGAAAACTTTCTCTGCTGTGCAGGTGACAGAGCACAAGAAGCAGCTGCCTGGAAAGGCTGTGGAATCTCCTCCTTCTCTGGTGATGCTCAAAACCTACCTGGATGCAATTCTGTACAACGTGCTAAAGGTGTCCCTGCTTGAGTAGGGGGCTGGACTAAATGATCTCCTGAGGTCCCTGCAAACCCCAACTGTTTAAGTGTGTGCCAGTGGTATTTTAGGTGCTTCTGTAGAATTTTCTGGTGAAGGCTACTCAGTGCCTCTGTATATTACTTTTTATTTTTCTGACAGAAATACTAATTTGAACACTTCACACTGGTAATCCCTCTGTATACTTCAGTAGAAAAGGAGAAGATCTCTGGAATATTTTTGTAAAGCCCCAACAACACATGATGCTTCAGGCTGTTCTGACCTTCCCACTGACTCTGCTGTGGGCAGAAGTTGAAAGCAGTGGCCCTTAGAGGTCTCTCCCAACTCTAAAAGACCCTGCGACTCTATACTCAGGACCAGCCAAAGCAACAGCAATAGGGCCAGTTCAGCCTACTTAACAGGTCTGGTTTATGTTTAAAGGAAATTTAAGCTGGAAGAAAGCTCCAGGTCAGTTGACTATCCCTATAAAGATAACTGATGTAGAGCAAAAGTTCTGCTTAATTTATACGACATACACAGCATAAAGTCCAGGCACTCACTGCATACATAAAGCCCTAATAAAACACTGCACAGTAAAGATGACAGTACACAGCCAATCAAAACTGCTTTCGGCACATACAGCCAGCAGTCAGCAGCTAATGACCTTACATTTCTGGGCAAAAAGCGTAGTTTGGCAGTCTCCCATCAGTCCTAGGAACAATTCAGATCCTAGGAAAGCTTCCGGGAACTTTGTAAAAATGCAAATATTTCAGCCCTCCTTAGGACTCTAGAAAGTCAGCAGTCACCATTTGTAACGTCACCCTATGTATACAGTTACTCTGTAAAGACAGTTTCTTAAGTAACTAAGGACAGTTGAGCTGCTTTTCCCATACCTAACTGATTTGCTTAGCTGTAACAGTTGCATAATGGGTGTTCGGTGCATAACTGAAGACCAGTTCTGTCTCCTAAGCCTTGCAAAACCACTGATGCTAATGAAGTTATAGCCTTTATTTTGCAACATCACATTCAATATATCAGCTCTATCCTAAAGTTATGCTCAAGCACACACAAAACTCTTTTTTACTTTTGCTTTTAATATTTGTCTGAACTTTAAACTCCGGGAACATCAACAGCTTAACACTCAAAACAGCACAACCAGGGCTGAATTGTTTGCTGCCAATTAAGAAAAGGGCAAGAACCAAGTAACACCAAAAACAAGCACACAGCCACTTTCTCTTGTTCTTCTCTAATCGAAAGGAAGAGCTTGTGAGAAAGCGATGATGATTATTGCACAGGACAACAGGAAGTTGGAAAATCAAAAACTAAGAAACTAAGACAAAAAAAAGAACAATTAGCAAGGGGGAAAAATCATCTATTATTTTTTAACACTCAGCCTCAAAGACATTCCTTTAAGGTATTTCTCCCCAGATTCCTTTACTCCAAGGAGACTTCAGAAAGTGTAGCTGCCAATCTGTGCTAGTTTTACTTTCTGAAATTCTTCAGATTCAGGTCTGCAATGACAAGGGCACATTTTCTGATGTATTCTACCTACTACATAAAAGTGTTCAATGGTCTCACTCAAAGTACAAAATCACTTGCATTAGCTCCAAGCAAAAGCAGTTCAAAATTTATTTCTACTCAACAGAACATTTACTCTCCTCAATATCACTGTTCCTCATAAATGGGCTCCTGTATCTTTGCAGAAGGCTTCTGCAAGTTACAAAGCACTTCATTAAAGCTGAGCAGGAACACTTCAGGTACACGACGGAGTTTCTAGGATACTGCTTCAGAACAGCTCTGTAAGTAAAACAGGGACACCAAGTAATCTTACTTAACCTGTTTTTTTTTTTCCTAAATAAGATGTTCCACGCAACTTATCCATAACAAAGTCTTAAACATCAATTTTGTACAAAGCTGCCTGAAAATTTGGGAAGCTACTTGATGCTCTTCTTTATTCTAGATTCAACTTCCACTTGGGGGCCATACAAGACAGCCATGAATTTCAAAAGTGAAGCATTACTTAGCAGGATTTCAGTGGTTATTCACACAGCAGGCAACTCTGACCACCTAAATTGCAATGAAAGCTTTAGTCCAGACAGCTGGACATAAATCTATTTAGTTTTCTGAAGCATCCAATAAAATTATCATTTTCTGTTTCCAGAAGAATTATTCTAAGCACTTGAACAGAACAAAGAGCACGCAATGGTTTGAAATAAATATACAAGACAAACAGAACCTATGACAAGATTAAGAGCATGGATGTGAACACCATAAAGAAGAGACAAAGAATTACTTGATTTGCAACCATCAGAGCACTGTTAACTCCATTTCATTAGAACTTGAACAAAAATATCATATCAACCACATAGTATAGACCAGCACATCCTATTGTGAGTATTTAAGGTGCAAGTGCTGGCTTATCAATGCTACTGAGCTTAAGAGTTCAAAAACAAAACAGAAGTTAGAACAGCAGGTTCCCTGTCCTCAAAATATTGTTTTTGTTTGCAAATCACTTTTCACTTCACAGGTGCACACAGAATCAAGTTACCTTTTGTTTCCCCGTAGGACTGGCAAAGGGCATTAAAGTAGGACAGGAACATTAACTCATTTGCAACAGGGAAGTTGAGTGAAATTGAAGAATTTTGATACTTCCCTCCCATCCCCCAAAACCAAAAACTATTGCCTGTATCTGTGACGTGCAAGTCACTGCAGCTGTTGCTTTACAAATTCAAGGGATTTTCAATTCAACCTGTTAGACACCAGGTAAGACTGACACCCAAGCCAACACCGCTCCTTAACAGCAGAAGCGCAACTTGTGACAGGGTGCTTCCAGAGCCAGCTCACAGCTCTCCCAACAGCCCACAGCTCTCACAAGCTGAGCGTGGCCCAGCACAGCTCCCCACAGTGCTCCCTGGTCAGTCCCAAAGGGGTCTGTGAGCAGCGCGGAGCTCCTCCGAAAGGAAAATAACAGCCAGGAAGTAGACTGGAAGCACTCCAAGTAACTTGAGCGATCTTCGGCTGCTCTATAACCAAATCACTCCAGCTCTGGGGAAATGACATGACACTGTAACCTTGCTTTTTGAAGTGCTTGTTTCTATACATTTTTATAAGTTAATTCTTACTATTCCTGCAGTAGAAAATGTCACTTTCCTCCTTGGAAGTGCCTCAATCCTTTAAGTCACACCTTCCACAGCACTATGCAATACAGAAAGTGGAAGAGAGCTTTAACTTCTTCTTGAGCTTCTAGCCAGTCACTGGTAAACCAGCTAATAAAAGTAGTACTCCACAGACCTTAAGTTCCTTTTGCAGCCTTATGCCTATTACGAGCATCAGCTAACGACACGGTGCAATTCAGACAAAACCAACTTCGATTGCAGATTACAGGCTTGGTCACACCCGATCTGTAAACAGGCTACTCAAACAACTCGGAATATAGTCACTGTATCACACACTCCCAACAGGCATGAACTGATTTAGATGTTCTATTTTGGTTTAAGCAATTAGTTGCCTTTTGTGCAATTTTTTTTTTTAAAGGGAAGAAGTGGAAAAGAAGGCACGATATCAGTACTGTCTCTTCCCTGTGGCTGTTCTACAGAATTTTGGCTCAAATGTAGTTCAGCCAGCTGGATAAAAACCTCTGAAGCAGAAACCAGTTCAGAATCACACACGTTCTGCATGCAGTGCAGACACCTTCCTCCTCTGCTCCCCCTACTCAGCTCTTTTTAAAGAGAGATGTAAAAAAGATCTCACTGTGCAGTTTTAAGTTCAAAACAATGATCTCTCAGGGCTATAATTAAACCATGGGTGAAGGGTTCACATTTTTATACCAGTCTCTACTGTAATGGTTTAAAAATTAAGACGTAGATTTAATAAGTCATGGAACGGGGACACTTCATTATCACGGGCTGCAGAGCTGGACCACGATCCAGACTTTTTGTTTCAACACCATTTCTTCAGCACTGGGCAGAAACGTGACCCACAAGAGACAACAAATGAATGCAGCTTGCTTATCTTCCATCCTAGATTTCTTCTCAGTAGTCATTTGAATTGCAAACATGGAAGTTTAACAACACTTGATGGGATTTGTTTGTATTAACAACAGACCTGTGAATATCACCAGGTACTGTTTTAATACCTACTTTTTTGCTTGTTATTTGTTTAGGCGGCTGAACCAACACCTTCCAGTCAAATGAAATCTGTAGAATAAAATATAATTTCTGAATTTTGTTCCCTTCAGATTTTACTGAATGGTTTCCTGTTTGCAAGGAGAGACAGCGCTAATATTTCTTACATACACAGCACTTTGCTTATTAAAATAAGTTGTCCCAGCCTTTTCTGTAGTTTCACAGATGTTTTAAGGTAACTCAATTTTCACTTCTCTGAATCTCTGTAATAATCCTTTTTTAGCTATCTGTGAGCACTTTGAGATCAAGCTACCAATTTATACAATGGAGCATGATTTGCTTCATCCTTATTTCTAAAGCTTTCCTTCTTTCCATTTCTCACAATAAGGAAAACTCAGAACTCAAGTATTGATCAGTTTTAAGGCTGAATCATTTACAGCACCCTCCCTTCCGTTTTTGTGCGGTGGTACCAAATTGATTTGAGTTTCTTCCCCCACTGCGTGCCACCCAGCACACAGTGCCTGTGCTCACTCACCTAGCATAACCACATCTCTCATTGCCTCTCGCCTTGACAGTTGTGCAAATCAGACCAACTGCAATTTCTTTTGGTTTTCCACCATTATTACTTCTCTCAGAAGTTTCAGATCTGCCAAAGAACTTTAAATTTTAGTATGCTAAGCTTATTAGGGCAAAGTTACTTAAAGCTTTATTTAATGTGCTCAATAAATGGCAACAGTTCAAGTCATCTCCTCTGAACTATACCTTAGTATAATCTTCCAGATTTTTTCCCATTCTGACGTGTTACGAAGCAATGACTGTCCCTTTCAAAAAGGCCTGCAAAAAGAACCAACTAACCTGTAGTCCAGTGTAACTGTCCCATTTGTAACACACCTGCAGACCAGTCTATTTATTCTTAAAACTCACCAGAACTCCTGAACACCACCTCAGCCAAAGGCTGACTTTTCTCTGCAACACACCTTCCCCTCAGGGGGATGAGATTTTGGAAAAGATATATATAAATACACATACTGATTTGCATTCAGAAAGAAAACTAACTGCATGACTTGCATGCAGCCATACCTGTGGAAAAAGCCATCCTCAAAAACTGCACATTTTGCCATAATCTACTGACATAGCTGCAACACAAAATGCTGTGCTCACATCTGACTGAACAGGGAGTCAACAGACTGAGAAGCACCCCAAACAAAACACCAACTTACAGATCTCAGTTGCAGTTAGCCAGTCTTAGGTCAAACAGCTGTGACAAAGCAAGTTAAATTCTTTAAGAGCATTAACATACATACACACATATATGATCCATCAGCTATCCTCATCACACCAGTAAAACATGACAAGGCACACTGAAGATACGTAAAACTTGATTACTGTACTCAAGTAATTTATCCAGCTCCAAGAAGCTATTCTATTCACTCAATGCCCTTACAGTTAGAGGGCAAGTGAACAAAGAATGCCACTCTTCCCTGCTTGAGAATATTGCCTGCATTGTGCAAAGCTCTGGACTGGGAATTAAGGTTTGTTTGATAAAAAAAATTAAATTACTACCCTTTGGAAAAGGCATCTGAAATTATGAACAACTGCATTTGTTCTTCAACATGACTATTTTGGTTTAGAAGTTTTCTTCTGCGTATCTTAGTTTCCAAACTTTGGCACGAGTTTCCTACTGTGTTTGCCATGGTAACCAAGCAGGCTGAGCGTCTACTTGAAATTCTGTTTAACTGTTTAGTGTTGCATATTAATCAGGACACACTAACACATCCGAAGTACTTCAAACAGCAAAGCGAGCAGCTCTCATACTGGAGCAGCGGCCTTAAAAATTACAAACCTCACAGGATTTTGTTGTTGTTTGGGAGGGTAACAGGGACGCTCTGTTGCCAAAGATGTGCAAATAAACAGCACACATTCAAACGCGAGGGACAAGGTGCATTCGGTAACTACAAAATAACAGAGAAAAGGCTCTGACAGTATCTTCTCTCCCATGAATCAAGATTTTACATTCACAGAAGAAAGGAAAATGTATTCCAAGAGTGTATTTAAGACAGTTTCCACACATCAAAGCTCGTAACCTGGGGGAAAACGGTCCTGCTGCTCTGATGCAAGAGGAGCCAGGTAAGTGGCTTACTTGAAGCTTTATGGGTAAGCAACAGGGCCAAGCCAAGCAACAGTTACCAGCTTCTATTAGTTTCCATTTCGAAGAAAGATCCTTCTTCAAACACCCATTTCAATTACAGAATCATGAATATGAAAACACCTGTCTGGGTGAGCATATGAAATCTTTCCTAATTCCTGGAAAATGCATCAAATGCTTTAGTGTACTAAAGTTCCAGACAAAAGTAAATAACATTAGGAAATCTTGAAATAAAAAGCAGTTTACTGCTTCGCTGGTTAAGATCCCCTACCCAAGAAAAGAAATAAATGTGTATGTAGTTTGTCACCTCTTTTGTAATAAATTAACAGACCCACCACTACGTGATGTTACCATTCAGGAAAATTGCACGCTTACAGATACAATAATTGTGACTTTCAATGCCTGCCACATAGACTTACAATACAGAAAAACATCTCCAAGAAAATCCAAGAAACAACCCCCCCGAAGCTTGCTTATAAAACTACTGAGATTTCACAAAGCGTTGTATGTTCTTTCTACAGTATCTGCAGACTCAGCTGTACTCCCACTCTTCATTGGGCTTTACTGTCCCCAGCTCCTCTGCGTCTTGCATTTCATTTCCTCTTCTGGATCTAAAAGCTAGCAAGGCAGTCTCTCTGGGTACCACAGATAGTTGGACATGTATCACTATAAATACATTTCCTTCACTCCTTTCATCCAGCTGGGCTCTAAGAAGCTTCTGGATGAAACGCTCTGCCTGTTCTTAAAAGCTGTTCTGTACTTCCCATGGAGTCTATAACCCCTGACACCGCACTATTTTCATTACGCAGTTGTTCAACTGTTAGCAACAGCTTACAGCAGGGTTGGTCAGAGCGCAGAATCCTTCTGAATTAATAGCAAATTTTGGGGATTAGGATTTATGCCAGATCTGGCAACGTCTCTCAGACATCTCAGGAAGGTTTTGTATTATTTATTCTCCCTTTCTTTCCTTTCACAACTTAGGAAACAGTGACTGCTTTGCTAGGCTACTTAAAATCACATTCACTTTTTTGCCAGTGTTACATTACACATTACCTCCTCCTAACAGAAGCAGCTGAAATTCACTTTCATCAACTCAAGTAACTAAAATTTTCTACAGCATTAGAGACAACTCTTCAATGCCTCGTATAACAGCAAAGACACTTCCCTACTTCTACCGATAAACTCATTTCACTGATCTCTGAGTTACATTTACCTCCTGCCTTCAACAGCTGTACTTCAAGCCAGCTCAGCTTGATAACCACGCTGTAACATCTACATCTTCTCAAAGCTTTCAGGCCTAAACAAATATTCCATAAGTACATCTCCAATAAAGTTCCTCATTGGTTACAGTTCTGACATTGGCTTGTTTCACCATACAGAATATTGAACACAAACAGTGATCCCTCTCAACTTTATTATAAGAACTCCGTTTACTATTTTCATTGGTGACTTAAAGACAAAAAGATGGCACTTCCAAAATCACTGCTAAAATACCTCATCCTGAGGTTCTCTTCCAACAACTGTTACAGTCCTTTCAAACAGCAAGGCACGCAAAAGGAGATCAAGAGTTGTTCTGATTCCCCATTTCACAACAGAATGAGCTTAGGTTCTAGATATTTGAACTGAGGGAGACCTAATAGATGAATCTAGAATTGATGGTTCAGAAAAGGACGGGGATTGAAGCAATGCTTGAAGTTAACACATTGTGAATGACATTTAAACTGAGATACCAGTGCAGTGGGCAAGTGAGCATTCCAACACACAGACAGTGGTGAATTTCTAAATAATTTTTCTAATTAGAAAATTTTCTAGATTCTAGATTTTCTACATTTCTATTTTCTAGAAATAACATTTCTAAATAATGATGGTTCCAACCCTCCTCTGCTACTGAAGCAGTAAATGTACATATTGTAATCTCTTCAACTGAGAGAACTGAAGTGTACTGAAGCAGTTATAAAGTAGTCAAGGAAAGATATATAATTAAGTTTGACGAGATTCCCTTCAGATGTACACATAGTTAACCACAATTCCTTCCTCAGCAGCTACAATCTAGCAGGTTATAACACACTCACAGCTCTGGAGTAAAAAGGTTATATTTCTGTTTCTTTCTTATTCTTCACGCTCCTGTAGACCCTTTTATTTTCTCCTAATGCTGCAGTCTACCCACACGACTTGCTGCACTTAAAATCAGTCCTCTCCCACCTATTTTTAATGCTAAAGAAGTTGAGACAACCTGCACAAAGCTACACACACACACTAGATGTGAGAGACAAAACCAGGAAAATAGGTACGTAAGCATTAAATGGATTCCACATAAAAGCACACACATCCAATTCAGCAACTGCTACTCAGTTCTCTGGCTCTGGAGGGATGCTTACAGAGCACTGCAAGTTTCTTTCACTTGGAAACTGCTTAAATTGGCTAATCCCTAAGTAAATCTTACAAAACCGTAACTGCTAAAAGTGCTGTTTATTTAAATTAGAGCAGGCTGACTGCTCTTAAGTGGCCCCTGAAACATGGAACAAACTGAAAAGATCAGGGGACCTGATCATCCTGACTTGTTCATCTCCTGAGCACACACAAGGAAGTTATCCAACCTGTTGGACAAGAGTTCTGCTCAAGTCACACCTCCAAAGCCTGGACTTTCACTGGAGCTTTGAACTAATTATTTTATTCCATTCTCAAATGTGAGCACGATGTTGTTCTGCTACCAGGAAAAAAGGAGAAAAAAAAAACAAAACAAAAACAACACTTCAATGGAACATACATATCTATGAATAGTGTCTGTTGGCATTGACTTTGTATTGCCAGTACTGTTCTTCCTTCGAGTGCTCAGACAACCAAGGCATCCTTAAAACACATTACACAAGATGAAGTTCCCTGCTGAAAGACTAAAGCCACACGAGCTTCAAAACCACAGCTGTTCAAATTCCATTTCTTCCAATTTTAATAAGACCAAAACAATAAATAGTTACTTCCAAAAGACGGCTTTACAGGTGTGCTTTGTGGCAAGAAAATCATAAATAAATAAATAAAAGCTGTCCCTTTATAAAACCCTTGTATTTTCCAGTTTTAACAGTGAAGCCTGCAGTAGAACACTCCTCTCTAAGGGCATTCACAGGCATCAAAGCAAACAAAACATGCAGAGACTCCAAACACGCACAGAACAACAAACAAACCAACAAACAAGAACCTGACTGATTTATGGAATCAATATCAACATTCAGTTCATTAGGACTAAACTCTATTAGCCAATTTACTTGTAGTCTCCAAGCTGCTATACAATCATTTTTATCAAATTAAAGCAGGCTCCATTTCATGCAAGCTTGTCAACAGGTGGAAGTATAAATTCATACCGCTTAACAACACATCCATTATAGCTCTGTTATACTAAATAGCCTACAGGCAAGCAGTATTAAGTTGTGTTTCCACCAGTTCACCACTCTAGTATTTATCTTCTCATGTTTTTCCCCACCTCTCTTCTAGCACACAAGAGGCCAAGTTATTTCTTTAGGATTTAAAAAGAAAAAGCAGCAGCCAAAGAGCTCAGGATTATCCGTTGCTATAACAAACCAATGTTTTAGTCCAGCAGCGTAAATTCGCTGCTTGAAAGAAAAATTTTTATCTGTTCCAGAAAAGCAGCCTGAATAATTGTAGCCCACGTTGCACTGTTGCTATAGAAACTTATTTCACTGTAGCAGTTAATTGTTAATCAATTTATGTTGGTTTTTTTTTTCATTACAAAGCTCAATAAGAGTCAAATACAATATAGAAATGTCTGTCCAGCAAGTCAAAGCTGTGTCTCTTTCTGGCTACTGTTGGATTTTGCAAGCTCTACAGGAATGCCAGACATTTTTTGTACCTTATTTTTATTAAGCCAACAACTCCCTCACATTGCAGCAAGTTAACAAAATATTACTAGAACAAAGCCTGGTTACTTTTGCACTAAAAATAAGATGCAACTTGCTGTTGTTCTTACAGCCCCAGAACGGTTCTGCAGAAGGTATGTGAATAAAGTAACTACTAAATATATAATCTACGCTCCGATCCAGAATGAGGCCCATTGGTTTATACTTTTTTGTGGTTGTATTTAGTAACAGACAGATGAAATAACACATCTGCCTTAGCTCTTTGTTCTGACGTTAATTTACAGCACTGTATCTTCCTTCTGGGCCTGAAGACATTTCATAACAATCCAGGCCAGTAAGGCAAAAAGTGCTGCTGAACAAGAATAAGAGGCAGGCTACTAGAAAACATAGCAAGAACCAAATCCCTGATAGATACACTGCTGTGAACTCAGATTTTCCATAATCACACACATACAAGGTCTGGGATATCACCTAGGTTGCAAACCAGAATCCTGTTTTGGAAGTTTCAGAGAAAAGATAACAAATTCCTGATCCGGGCACAAGTTTTCCCGACAGCCTTATTTTAAAGTATGCACAGTACTAAAGATGCTCTAAGTAGCAACGAGAGCTGACAATTCTAGTGGCACAGATATTAGGCTGGGAAAAAAAATGGTGCTTGTTAATCATGCTCTTTAAAAGTTACTGTTAAAGGGCTAAAAGTGCTTAATTTACCAAACAGGCACACAACACTGCCTCTTTCCTATGGCTGATTTTCTCCTGAAGGACAGACGGGAGCCATCTGCCTACTACTTGTCACTTACTGATCTTCCTGCACACAGCTGTGCTGGCCACAAGTAACTATCCACACTTCAAGCCTTTTGCCAAAGGTCATAAAAGCAGCCTGTACTAGAGCATGGAGCTGAACACACAGAACAGAGCTCAGCTGTTTAACCATCCATCCCATTGATACGGGCATACAAATACTACATGTGCCAGGGACTTCTGCTTTCAGAATCATTCATACCTTTCAACCAGTCCAAATACTGCACTTTGGATCAAACACAGAACTTCACTTGGGTCGGTAGAATCTATCCTGTCAACTCTGTTAGAAGGTCACAAGCTTCATCTAGAGGAACAGCACATTACGGCTTTGCAGGAGTTTGCTACAAGTTATTCTGTACAAGGGAACACAGATTCCCTGCCAAGGTGAGAAAGGAAAGCCATGGCACGTGTTAGGCTGACATGAACATCACTGGACAGTCTCCTTAAGAGCACCCTGTACTTATGACCACCTCTTTTGGGGGAAAAAGCAAACAAACAAATGAAAAAATATCCACCTGGATTAACACAGCTGCATCTATAACACAAGTAAGAAACACTGCATTTTCAAAATATCAAACTTTGAAAGTCGTATTGCCAAATCATGCAACTATTCCTGCCCTCATAAATCACTTTTTCAAGATGGACCATTGTGACACCTTCAGTGTACACAGCTATTTAAGACTTCTGGCCCACACTCCTATTATAAAGGTCTAAAGAAGTCATGTTGCACATATTTATTGTTATCCTTGTGACTATGCAGGCTGAAGTGTCCATAAGGCACCATTCCAACAGTTTATTTCACAACACTTCTGGGCTTTTTAAACACAGCCTCAATATATATTGACATCCACTCAGTCTCCTCTTGTCACTGCTTCCTCTTCCTTTAGTCAAGAGGGAGCTTTAAAACCATAAGCTGGAATCCCCTGGAAATTTTCCATGCTACCACTTTCCTAACAAAACATATGCAAACTCCTAGTACAGATAATAGGAATTACAGCTTGTTTTCCTAGTAGACTGAGGACAAAAACTTTGCTTATAACATCCAGTTTCATGCAGCTTCTCCTCCTTACTCTGGGATTTTCCTTACTTAAGAGCTCTTGCTCAGGCCAGCAGTTGCTCTAATACAGCATTTCACATTCTCCATGTGTGCAAAGATAAGGATTATTAAACAAGAATCTGTTTATTACAACCACTTTCCAATCCCACAGAGTTAACAACAGAAAAGCGTTACTCCTTCGACCACTGCAGTCACCTCAGAATTCCACAATTAACTTATGAAATTAAAGACTGATCGCAGTCAGTACACCAGAACTGAAATCATTTTGCAGAAGGTATCACTTAAAGATCTGTCACTGCATTGTGAACAGCTTTTCTGAAAAACGCAAGAGTAAACTCTAACTCCAAGTTATGTCACTGTCATTGGAAAGACTTCAGTTGCAGTGCCTGATGGTCCTGCCCACAAAAACTACAGGGCTATATTTTCTACTAGCAGTCTGCTAAACAGAAGCTGAAACAAGAAGAAAAAAAAAACAAAAAACAGCTGCTTTATTTTAAACTACAGGAGGCAAGAAATTGGAGCAATTTAGATGCTGGAAGATGGATTGCATACACATTTGGACTTACTAATAGAGTGAGGTAAGGAAGGAAAAATTGTCAATTTATGGGGACATAACAAAAGATCATTATTTCAGCTTACACTATGGTTATTATTACTGTTCAGTTTCCTTAAGTTTTCTTGAAGGAGAATGGCGTATTTTCTAACAGCACCGTTTCCAAGTGTGTCAACTCACAGTTAGGACAACTGGACAGCAAATGGCCTTTGAATACATATCACTGAAAAATAAGCATTTCAGATGGCTTCTTTCACACAGAGACTTGCAATACTTCAATCTAGGGCACTAAATTTGATTTTGCAATGTCAAACGCCAATTATGGCCTGTGAGCCAATCAGAGATAAGATTATGCAAGGCTTAAATAGAGTCTGAAGCATCTTCAATATTCATTTTAATTATTAACTGTCAGATGTCAAAGCATAACGCAAACTCCTTGCAACCTAAACACAACACAACTCTTTCGTAAATATTCTGACAAAGCTGGCCCACAAAGCTCTCTACGGAAGCAAAAGTTTGTACTACAAATGATCAATTATTTGCATGTGAAGCATTATGACTAAAATGTTGTTGGCCTGCAAAGATTAAGTACTACAATTAATGGTTTTATATTAGTTTAAATTCCTCTGACTTACTTAGTGTACTGGAAATGTACTTGTAGTGCCAAACAAAAATTTCAGTGCAGTGGCAAGAAAAAAAAAATCCCTACTTACAAAATACTGCCTACAAAATGCTGCCTACCAACATAAAGGTTTGGCCAGCAGGGCATAGCATTGACACTAAAATACTGCTGCCATGCAGGCAGACAGAGATGAACGACCTGTTCCCTCGGAGAGCAATCCTTCCCTTGCTGCAACATACAGCTTACTGAGGTCAAACAGTTGCAATGCAGGCTGGAAGCATGGATTTGAGCATGGATCAGAGAAGCTGAAAGCACTACAGACTAACGCTACTACCTACAGACCAGAAGCAGCCCCCAGAGAATCATCAGCTTGTAGGCTTCATCAAGTGCAAATACCCTTTTCTCTTTCACAGTAAGAAATGTTTAATAGGGTCATTTCAAAACAGCTATTTATTTGTCAGGTTTTCTCTGGAGTCAGCCCTAGTTGTTCTGTATAAGCTTAATGACAGGGTTAACCTGATAAAACTACCTGTTACTCTGTAACCCACCACTAACTCTTGGCTATTTCCTTCCAAAGTGTCACTGAAAGAAATTTGTTGAAAACAAAAAAATTAAAAAAAAAACAACAAACAAACAAAAAAAACCAAAACTAACACAAAAAAACTAAAAGAAAAAAATGAAATCACCGGAAGAGTCTGTAACAAGTCTTGACAGTCCTTAGCACAGGGTCCAGCTAGAGTTAAAGAAAACCTCCAGCTACATCATAACACTTGAGTTAGCGAGTCTACCTATCCATTAAAGGCCTGCATTTTCCAAAAGTCTTTCAAATACTTTCACAAGCACAGATCTGTAGGAAGCCAATTAGTGATCCAGCCACAACACCTTCACAGGACTGGTGAATCCAGTTTGAATGTAACTCTTACCTACGACACAAGGAAGAAAAACTCAGAAAGAAGTTGAGGGATCTCTTGGGACACACAAAGAAAATAACCATAAAATCACATCCAACCAAATCTGCAGCATCTTTTCAAGAGGGTTAATAGTGTCACATCCACGACACCCGAATAGATGTGGACTACACAAGCCCTCACATAATAGAAATATTTACCCAGTTACAGGATTGCATCAGACACCTTTGAGGGAAGTTCTGATTTATTTCCACAATATTTCTAGAAGCCAAAAACTTTGTAGTAGAATTTGACAGTTAGAGCAGACAGTCTTTTCTTGGTATGAAAAATATCAAAGTAATATCTATAAGCACCTAGACAATCAAGGGACAATTCCACAGATGGCAAATTTGCAAAAAATCAGCATCAAATCAATCTAATTGTATTCTGAAGAAAAAATAAAAATAACAGGACTATAAGAAAAAGGTCAGCAGCAAACACAATGCCCTGACATTCGGAACGCTTCTGGTAAGTCTCGTGTGATGCCTACAAGCAAGCTAAGTATCATGGCTTTTAAGGATTTTTTTTTATTTTTTTTTTTAAAGGACAAGAAAACACACCAAGCTTGTGAATAACAGCAAGATTAGAAGGATTATTTGCAGTATTCAGCACAGAATTGGAAATAAAAACATCATTTAATAAAGCAAATAGAACAGAATTCAATGAATACTCCATGTGACAAATTAAAAGAAAGCACGGAGGAAAGGATAAACCATCCCAGCAAGTCAATGCCATGAGAATAATTCAAAAATCTTAACATTCTTCAATATGGTAGAAAGAGCATCAGAAGAATGACACAGGAAATTATTCTCCCTTTTTCTGGAGCCATATCTCCATTAGGTACTGCAAATAATGCTAGTTAATTGAAGCTAACAGAGAAGAGCAATCAGACGCTTAGAAGTCACAACATGAGAAGCAAGGTTAAAAGAGATCTAGATTTGTTGCCAAAGGCAGTCAGTTGTTCTCCACGGCCCCAGCAGAAAACAGCAATCAGCTTTTTTCCCCCCCCTCGAGAAAAAAAAAAAAGTTTGTTAGATGTTAGGAAAAAAAATAGGAAAACTGTGCTTAAGTGGTACACCTCACTATGCTTCAGAACAAGTGTATCTAAAAATATCTTCACAAATTTCAACATTTCTATAGCTCATATATGCTATTGGAATGTGCATCTTTTCTGGAGGCCTGATATAGCCTAGTGATCTCTCGATATAAGGTAGCATTAACTCACCTCCCCACCACATTTTGAGAAAATGTGCTGTTTCTGCAGATTCCAGCTTCCAACCTAGAACTGCTGAGCACTACCCTCCCCAGAGAAAGCAATATACATGGTGACAAATGCCATCCATTATCATTCCATCGTTAAGACAAGTTCCTAGATGAACATTCTATACAACAGAAGTCATCACCAACTATAATACTTCTCAGCTGGACAACACAGATCCCAATAAAGACAGATACTCAAGAAGGCAATTTAGAGTAATGCAAAGGAAAGAATCCTACTCGTCAGCAGTATTTTTGCTGATAACCAGGGATTACCAGAACACTGTAAAAGAAATTTAGATATGAACTCACCTACATCTTCGTACAAATAGAATTATTTCTAAGCCTGTTGTTCAATGTATTGTTAAAAAGACAGCACACAGATTCCACCCTCCATGCCTTCTCCAACCTGAGCTCACCACCTACCTATTTCTTACTACGATACCATTATAACACACTTTAACATCACATAGCTATTGACAGACTGCTGCTTTAGGTAGCTGCAGGAAAAGAAATACAACTGAAGACAATCTTTTTTGGCAAGAACGAGTTCAAAATAAACAAGTAAACCAGCAACTACTGTTGGGAAAGCCTGCCACATGTTAGCAAAGAAAAATTAATATAAGCTGAATGGCATTCAAATTTGGTAACAATCCAATGTGTGGTAAAAACCAATAGAGCCATGCCACTGCTAATATGCACCTTCATATGACTGTATCCAAGCCTCAGCTGCATGCTGACTTGCCCAGAAGCCTTTATAATAAACAGAGAGAATACACTAATTATAGTGGTGGGGGGGAGGAAAAATGCACTACTTTCCTAGTAAAAAGGAAAACGGATTTGGTAGTTAAATGTCAGCAGCAATGTAGAAAGCCTTGTCTTGTCAGTCATTCCTATGACAAGAAAGATGATGAAATAGCATGCTCCTTCTCAAGCTTAATGAATCAACTAATAAACCACTTTGCAAAACCAGACACAAACCAGACTGAAGTACCTCAAGACTGTCTCACAAGCAAGGCTTGAGCAACAGCCCTCACTCCTGATGTGCGCTGCAGAAAAAGGCAACCCATCCAAAGCAGCAATGCATCATGGTTTGATCAATCATTTTTGAATGATTACCTTATACTTCTGCTCCACAAAACAGAAAAGGCCTCCTCTATCATCTATAACGCTCAAGATTAAGTCAACAATCTCTAAAGAACAGATCATTCTGAATCTGACTTAAGGCAACAGTAAAGGCATTGCTCAGGTGAGACCATCAGGCAATGGATCCAACCTGACAGCCCACGAGGCAGCTTTGTTCCTTTTCCCTCCATCCCTTTCTTTGCTCTCTCTGTGCTTGTTCATATCTGAACCCAAGACGAAATGGTTCAACTCACCAAATCAAAATTTAAAAAGTGCATGTATTGAACTGCTCACTTAGCAAGCTAAATTTTGACAAGCTAAACTAGCTCAGACTGAGGCTGAGCACAGCCAAAGCTAGCAAGGATACAGGGAGCACACTGCCAAGAAGATACTGTGCTGCTGTACCATCATTTCCAGCTGTCACTAGATCACTTGAGTTCACAAAAATTCAACCTTTTAACAGGAGATCACATCTTGCCTTAATGTCAAAATTAAGGCGGACTGTAAGGGAAAGCCTACTGACACTCAGCACAGTTGAGAATAATTACATACGTAAATTATATACGTGTAATATAAAGTATATATGTATAATACGTAAATTATATATGTAAAGCAACGGAATACATGGCAATTGGTGATATGTTTCATGGCAATGGCAATGCTTTATGGTAAGAAAGAAAAATAGAAAGCTGAGATTTTATTATTTTAAGGAATATTAGTTTGAGAATGAATTTGTGTGGAAATACTTCTTTTTTTTTATTTTTTTATTTATTTTTTTACTTTTTAAGGAAAAAAATCTCTAAAGACAGCTTGAAACGTTACCCAAAACTCCCTCACTGCTCTTCCTAACTATCATTATTATTTAACGGTACTCCAACCCAAACATGACCATCCTGGACACTGTTCCTCAATCAGGTTTCTTAGAAAATAGAACAAGCTTAAAGAAATGTCCTGAAAAGGTTTTACTTTCTATAGTTCGAATATCCTAAACTGAACACGTATGTTAGCAATGTACTTCAAAACACAATTCACAAACTAGACATGGCAGATGCAACATATTTAGGATTTAATGGAAGCTGAAAGAAGGAAACTTAGCATCGCTGATTTCAAGAGTCATTCCTTAGAAGTGGTACTTTTCACTTAATATTAGCATTATCTATCATTCATGGCTTGAGTGTGATTCCTGCTTGACACGTACTGGTAGATTACTGATACAAGACTTATCTCAGCATCAGACAGACACTTCTCCTTAAAATAAAATCCTGGTGGTTCTTTCACTCATTTTAATAGAAGTATAACATTTGAAGTTTGTTCCTGTTCTTGCTCTGGAAAAGTAAAATAAAAGACACAATTTTAGCTACCTGATACAGCACAGCTTCGCTAACTTCAATTTGTACTCTACTATCTTAATGACTTCACCAAAATGGAAATTACAGCCTGAAAATTATTAGGGAGCATTTTAAAGAGACACTTTGATAACTGTGAAGTAACTTAAAAGAGAAGCTGCTGGCATTTGTATTATGCAGAGATCACAAAATGTTGGGTCTCTCACCCAGTTCCACCACCAAGAAGTGGAAGATATGCAAAGTTCAATTTGTTCAGGCAGACATACATACTATCAATTTAGGTAACAGTAGCTCCTTCCTGCAACCACAGCCAGAAAATATGTAACCTTTTACACCAAAAAAACTCCAATCATCAGTTGAAAGTATCAGCCTGTTCTTCTCTAAACTTTGCACATAGACAAAAGCATCTTTCAAATGAATAGTTCCAAAACAAATTCCAAAGAAACAACCATTACAAGTTTAAGACAGCCCACCTTCTCTATTCTCATTTTAAATACTTTAGCTTATTTCAGCTATTTCTCTAGATTAATTTTACAAAAATTAGCATATTACATAAAAAGATTTTGAAGTATATTTTCACTCGTTAGTGTCATAAGAGCTCACTGAATTGAATTCTGAACAATGCATACATTTTATGTCACTATGAGGAAAACAATACGTAGGGCTGTAACAGGTATATCACAAAGCTCAGAAGTTAACAATCTGACAAACCAATATTTTCTCTGTTACCGTGTAGCACAAAAGCTGCTCTTAGCAGCCAGGAAAAAATATATTGGAACACTAATCTCAAAATCATTTCTACAATTTGAAAAAGTTATTCAGTTCCCTATTTCCAATGCAGTTCCAAGCTTCAGATTTCATTTTTTATTTATTTTAAGCGTGGCAAGAGGTGACTAAGACAGCTTGCAAGAATCATATGTATCATTGCTACACTACATAAAGGCCCATTCTGTAACACGTGAGAGAATTCCACAGTTACTTTGTATGGAAAAAACAAACTCAAGATATAAGAACACGAACGTGACAATGGTTTAAATGCTAGAATTTCAGAGATGCTGTCTTGATGATATCTTGCAAATAGGAAAGACAGCAACTGCTTAAATGTTTGATAGAAGAACACTCATGACACGCTTCAAGAAACTGTTGACTAAGTATTATTTAAAACAACTAGGTTAATTCACTGCAGTGCAAAACTAAGATCCATAGCTTTATACAGAACATATCACATCTGTCAGGTCAGAGTAAACAGATAACGATGTAGACTTAATTCTCCAATAGATGCTTACATTTTACAGAGGAGCAGTGATTTGGGTGTTTGCTTAGCAGCCTGCAGGCTCAGTTATGACTCCCTCCTCACCCACAGGCTTTCTGCACAGCCCTGGTTGTATCGCCAGTCCTCCACCTCCTTATCCCATGGTGGACTACAGGCAGGAAGGTTTCAAAGGACTCACCTTATGGAAGCTAAAGTCTCAAGTATATGATTTAACAACCCCCCATTTCTTGAACTAGAGACCAGAAGCTTGACAATCATTACGTCTGCGTTTTCATATATTGAGCCGCATTCACACAGCATGACAAGTTAGAAACGCTCTTCTAAATGCCGTAGAGGCAACGACCCTAAGAAACAACTAGGAGAAGGGATCTATTCATAAATGTGGTGACCCGAAACATCAAACGCACGCACTACTGGTCCTGCATCTAACGTTAACCATTACAGAGCCCATCTCGAGTTGCACCAATGGGCACCTTCCGTAAAAGCAACTTTCTCTGCGTTAATTACCTGACGTTTAAAACTCAGCTCTCCGCACCGCTCCCGTTCAGGAACGACCCTGAGATCAGACCGCACTTCAAAGCCTTCACTGCGAAAGGCCTGAAATTACCGCGAATACCGCAGCCCTCCGGCCACAGCTCGGAAGCCTTCCTCCGCCCTACCGGGGATCCGACACCGCCGTCATCGCGCCCGCCGACCTCCGACCCGAAGCAGCGAGCGAAGGAGGCTCCGCGGCTCCCTCGCTGCCGAAACCCTTCCCCCATTCCCGCACGGCGAGGACGGCCCAAGCGATCCCACCCCTGCCCGGCTCCCCACGCACCGACGGGCGCGACACGGAACGCGCCGTACCGCGCCAGGGAGCGGGCGCCGGCTCCGCCTCGCAGCCCTCCCGCCCCAGCGCTCCCCCGCGAGCGGCCGAGCGCGCGGCGCCCAGC